>OU343220.1:256920830-257027357 GCA_910596185.1 Chrysanthemum makinoi
ATTTAGTAAATCCAGTTATTAAAGTGTCGGTCACCTCAAGTATATGTAATTGTTAGAAAGCTCGTAGTCGTAGTTATTTTAAGTTAAGTAGTATTTAGTTTTGTATCACCGTGGAGGACGGACGGGTCTTTACCCAATGTAGGCCTGATCCACAACCCGTAGGTGGCGATTTGTGTAAGACTATAAATACTCTCTACCTCCCAAGGTAGAGAATTGGAGCTCATAATAATACTTTTACTTTCTCTCACTAAGTTCCCAAACCTCTAACTCTTTCTCTCTCTAAAACCTCATCTTATACGCCTCTTTTGATTATGGTTTGATGTGTTTGTGAAATCCAATATGTTACATTAATGCTTGATTAATCTTTGTGAACCTTAGCTTATAGTTACCTAGAGTCATTGTAGGCTAAACCATCCGAAGAGTACCTTAGTGTTAAGTTTATAAATCCTAGAGATTTTGTAGGCAATAACCTTTGGTAGTTTCAAAGAGTTAGGGATAAACGCATACCCTACGACCTTAGACAACGCGATTAAGAATAAGGACGTGACAATTCAACCATCAATAGGAGATAATTAAGGAGTAATAAAACCTAAGTAAACACATCTTTAAATCATCATACGAGCACATAATAATTAGACATAGACCACCCACTAGATTAGATAATTAGACGAGTAGAGTAATCGGTAGAAATACCAACCCCCCAAATCCAAACCCCAAGATTCGTATCTTTCCATTTCCTAAAAAACATAAAAAGATAAGAAAATAATCTTCCTCAACCCCAACCTTAGCATAGTAACTTCTCACTAGCATTCCTATTCCCCTAGAGAACGATATCAATTCCCGTGGCTTACCCTAATACTACACTACAACGATTAGGTTCACTGCCTAGGGTGTTGAAAAACTTGCTCGACGAAAAGGAAGTTCCTTTGACCCCGAACGATGCGTGTAGCGTTATCAATGATTCATCGGCAGTGGACTTGGTTGCCTTGTCCAGATAATATTTGAAGTACTTGGCATTGATCATATCGTCGGTAATGAGAGCGTCTGGAATAGCCTTTCCAAAGATCTCTTGAGTAGAACCTTTAGCAACAAATTTCAGATTGCCAAGAATGTGCTCTGAGTTGGCAAGATGAAGAGCATATTCGCTCCTTGGATTGAACTGATGCTTTGCGTGAAGATGCTTGATTATGAGCTTAGAAAACCTGATGTTAGGGATCACCCTCTTGTACACAGATTTCTTCCCTTTGATATTTTGTGAGATCTTTTGCTTGTCATAAATGAAAGTGTTAATGGATAATGTGAACTCCTCCCTGATTCATTCAGCATAATCAATGTTTGCTTGATTCACCACTCCCCACAAGATTTGCAAAATTGGGGCTCTTGGTCTTGCTAACCTAGATGTTTTACCAATGAGACATAGATTGAGAATAGTGACGATTGCCCTCCACGGTCGAAAAATTTCATTGGTAATCACTGCAGAGATCTTGTTGATGACATGCAGACATCCCAATTCAGTAACAAACTCGATTAATTCTTCAGTGGTTGGTGGAGAAGTGAATGGGTGAGTTGGATCTACTGGTGTGATTTAAAGGGCTTCACGGATTGTGTCCTTAGTGAGTTCATACCATGTGTCATCAAGTTGACAGCAGTACACTGCAGTGATCTTGTCCCATTTGACCGTATCCCAAAATTGTTGAATGTATATTGATGGGATTGTGGAGCGTAACGTCAGAGCACCAATGAAATTAGTGTTCTTCAATATTGTTGGGATATGAAAGTGCTGAAGAATGACAAAGTACTGGAAGAAGTCAAAGTACTACTAAGGAAAAAGTCAAAGTACTGTTGTCGAAGTCAAAGTACTGCAAAGCTAAAGAACTGCTATATTCGTTTATGGAAAGCTTTGTTATTCTAGAATATTCTTTGTTTAGATTACTTGTCGTACAAGGTTACAAATTGTAAAACGACTAGGGTTATCCTTAAGCCTATAAAAGGACCCCTAGATTGGCATTAGAGATATATGTTTTAGAATCCTAAAATAATGCATCATTAGAGTTTTAGAGAGTTCGATATTAGTGTTTTAGAGTTGTTTAAGAACTGTATAACAAGCATTCAGGAGTTATTAATAAAATAGTTGAAAGTTAAAGTTAATTCTTCTTAGCTTTGTTAAGTAAATTCCGCATACTTAATAGAGTTTGCTCAGTGTTTCATTGTTAATAACTTAGGATTTATCCGAGGTTATTAAACCCTTAACAAGCTATATGAGTTAGTTTGGTTAGAGTACATTGATCCAACAAGTGGTATCGGAGCTTGTGTGGAAACTCTGATTAAGAAGAAACCTTAATAACCGATTCAATGGAAGAATTTGATTGGAGCACAGCTTTTGATGAGGAACCTGGACATGCTGCTTTGGAATCCAGAGATGGTCTAGGAAGCTTTGATTGGAGCATGGAGAGTGAAAATGATCCTGTTCTACTTGCTATGGTAGCCACTTCACCAAATTCACCCCCTATCTCTGAGGTATGCTCTAAGTGTCATAATTTTTATCAAAAAGTGCTAAATGATTATGTTACTGAAAGAGATAATTATCAAAGGGCTAGGTCTAAGGTAGCAGGTTATCAAATTACTTTAGAGTCTATGGAAGCCAAAATAATAACACATGAAAATAACGAAATAGCTTAGGCAGAAAAGTATGAACAATAGGATTATCAGTTAAAATTAAGTGAATGGAAGTTAAATTGTAAAATCTCTGAAATTGAGAAACTTACTAAGGAAAGAGATGAACTATTAGCAGAGTTTGATGCTTGGAAAGAATATGGTCTTTCTCATGTCACTTATGTTGAAAAACAGAGAAGAGCTTACATTAAAATTGGCCTAGGTTTTGGTATGGACTTTAATAACACAGAAGAAAACCCACCTAGTGATAAGGATGACCTTGATTTTGAGGATATAACCACTAGTGATGATGAACTCATTAATTATGTAGACACATCTAGTAATGAGGAATCAGTCAGAAAACACCCCTGAGTTTAAGAAAAACAATGGTTATCATGCAGTCCCTCATCCCACTAGCAGTTTTCAACCCCTTAGGCAAGATGTTTCTCGTTTTGGAATAGACAATCTAGAGTTTAGGAAAAAGCTTATTGGTCAATATAGGTCTGAAACCCTAAAAGAAACTGTTGAAAACCCTAAGGATAATGATGTTAAAAGTCAAGCAGTACCTTCAATTTAAAGTACTGCTACATGTTCAGCAGTACCTTTAGGAAAATCTTTTCAAAATACTGCTAAACCTTTTTGGGATAATTTTGGTCAAAACAGTTTTAATCATTCACCTAGAAGACATAATAGTTTTGGTCATAGACATAGAGGAATCAATTTTGGGAGTTTGGGTCAAAAATTGTGTTTTGTTTGTTATAGTCCTAATCATCTGATTAAGCACTGTGACTTTCACTCAGAGTACCTAAGCAAATTTCCAAAGAACATAACTACCAACCATAGCCCTAGAGAGAATAAACCAGCGGAATCATTCAAATAGGGTTAACCATAGCAACTTTTCACAAGACTATAGGTACCTTCACTGAGAGAAGACCTTTTCAAAACCACCAGTACCTTCAAATACTTTTCAAAGAACTCAAGCAGTACCTTCTCAAAGTAATGCTAGATTTTTAAACAATCAAGGTACTGTAAACACTTTTTGGAATGGAAAGCCTAGGAGATCAAATTACTATCAATCTAGAAGGCGTTTCAACTCCAAAAGAGTAGCTAAGTCAAAGGACTCTACACCAGCAGTTAAAACTAAATGGGTTAAGAAAGAAAATACCGATGAGAAACTAACAGATTACTTTCAACAAGTAATCTTGAGTGAAACAGAGATTTTTAATAAAGATGATTTTGTGGAAAAAGAAAAGGAGATTTTTGTTGAAAAGAAGTTTTGGCTGAAAATCTACACAAGTTTTAAAACAAAAGATAATGCTTGATTCTGTCTACAAAAACCGTGAAGATTACATACTCAAGGAATTTGAGTATGTTACTCCACAAGGGGAACACATGTCAGTAATGGCTTGGGTTCCTAAAAGACACTAACTCTTTTATCTTTGTGCGCGGCAACCCAGAAGAGGAGCTTAAAGATCATCTAATTGTGGATAGTGGTTGCTCTAGAAGCATGACAGAAGACAAGGAGATTCTGTCAGATTTTAGATCTTATTGTGGAGGAAGAGTTGCATTTAGGAATGATCCTAATGGAGGAAGAATCACTGGAAAAGGAACCATCAAAGCGGGCGTATAGATTTTGAGAATGTTAGATATGTGAAGGAGCTCAAGTTCAACCTTTGTCGTCTCTCAAATGTGTGATAAAAGCACCCTTATGTTATTCACTGACACAGAATGTCTCATTATTTCACCTGAATACAAGCTTGCTGATGATAACTTGGTGATACTGAAAGTACCAAGAATCAATGATGTGTATAGTTTGGATATGAAGAGTCTTCACTCTTCTGAAAGAGCTACATGTTTAGTAGCAAAGGCATCACTTGAAGAAGCACATCTATGGCATAGAAGATTAGGCCATGTGAATTTCAAAAACATCAACAAGATGGTTAAAGTAAATTTAGTAAGAGGTTTACCTACCAAAACATACAAGAATGATCACTCCTATTTGGCGTGCAAGAAGGGTAAACAACACAAAGCTTCATGCAAGAAGCTTGAGGAAAGAACTATTAGAGAACCTTTTGGAGCTGTTACACATGTATTTGTTTGGTCCTGTTTCTGTTACAAGTCTAAACAAGAAAAAGTACTACTTGGTTGTGACAGATGATTGTAGTAGATTCAGTTGGGTATTTTTCTTGGGATTTAAAGATGATAATTTTGATGTTATTCATGATCTAATAATAGCACTTGAAAACCAATTGAGACTCAAGGTTCGAGGTATTAGATGTGACAATGGGACTGAATTCAAGAACAAGCTTATGGATGAATTTTGTGCCAACAAAGGAATCAAGAGGGAGTTCAGCATTGCAAGAACACCACAAGAGAATGGTGTTGCAGAGAGAAAGAATAGAACTTTGATTGAAGCGCCGAACAATGCTTGCAGATTTACAATTACCTATTTAATTCTGGGCTAAAACTGTATGTACTGCTTACTATGTGCTTAACAGAGTATCAGTCACCAAACCTCAGATGAAGACACCTTATGAGTTGCTGATGGGCAACAAACCCAACATTCATTTTATGAAACCTTTTGGATGCCCTCTGACTATTCTTATTACAATTGATAATCTGGGAAAATTTGATGGCAAGTCAGAAGAAGGATATTTATTGGGATATTGCACCAATAGCAAAGGATTTAGAGTGTACAACAGAGTCACCAAGAAAGTTCAAGATTGTCTTCATGTTGAATTTTTAGAAGATCAAGAAAATCAGAAGGGTAAAGGTCCTGATTGGATGTTTGATTTTGAGGTTTTGACTCCTTCTATGAACTATGTACCTGTTAGAGAAGAAAATCAACCTGTACACAATGGAGAAGATTTACAGTATGTTGTTCATGGAGTCCATATTAGACCTGATGCTGTTCATGATGAAGAACCTAAAACTGTTGAGAAGGAGAAAAGTACTGATGAGCCAAAATCCTCATTGTCTACTAAGGATCAAGCTATTCATGATGAACTTAATCAAATGCTTTTTCAAGATGTTATAGCACATTCTTATGATGATGATCAAAGAAGAGCTTATGAAGAAGCAAAGAAAAAGAACAAGACTGCAGATTTCTCTCACAGTACTTTGGATGACAATACTTTAGATCAAAGTACTGCTGCACCTATTAACAACACTTTGGATGATTTGGATAATCCTACTATGCCTGGATTGGAAGATACTGATGATGAGTTTGAAGATGAGGGTATTTTCTCAGATTCTTATGAAGATGTTGATTTCACAAACCTAAGTGATAATCTTGAAGTTCCACAGACTCCAATTTTAAGAATTCATAAGAATCATCCTCCTGGTCAAATCATTGGTCCTTCTACTTCTGGAGTGATGACAAGAACAAAAGCTAAAGGATTCTCTACACCACATAATGCTTTGCTTAGCTTTGTTTATAAACAAAACAGGTTAAATCATAAGGACCACCAAACATGCCTGTTTACTTGTTTTATCTCTCAAGAGGAAACCAAGAATGTAGCTCAAGCATTAACTAAAGAAAGTTGGGTTGAAGCTATGCAAGAAGAACTTCTTCAATTCAAGCTTTAACAAGTTTGGGTACTATGTGATCTACCAGATGGCAAGAAAGTAATTGGTACAAGATGGGTTTTCAGAGTCAAGAGAGATGAAAGAGGGAATGTCATCAAGAACAAGGCATGGTTAGTTGCATAAGGTTATAGACAAGAAGAAGGAGTAGATTATGATGAAGTATTTGCTCCTGTAGCAAGGATTGAAGCAATTCGAATCTTCCTTGCTTTTGCATCATATATGGGATTTCAGGTTTATCAAATGGATGTCAAGAGTGCCTTTTTATATGGCAAGATTACAGAGGAAGTATATGTGTTTTGAAGATCCTACACATCCAAAAAAAGTCTATAAAGTGGTTAAGGCTTTTTATGGCTTACATCAAGCACCTAGAGCTTGGTATGAAAGGCTCTCCACTTCTTTATTGCAACATGGTTACAGAAGAGGAGCTATTGACAAGACTTTGTTCATTAAAAGAGATAAGAAGGATATCATGCTGGTACAAGTTTATGTAGATGATATCATATTTGGAGCTACAAAACAATCTATGGTCAAGGAGTTTGAAAAGCTGATGCAGAATGAATTTCAAATGAGTTCAATGGGTGAGTTAACTTTCTTTTCGGGACTTCAAGTTAAGCAGTCAAAGGAGGGAATTTTCATAAGTCAAGACAAGCATGTATCTGACATACTTAAGAAGTTCAATTTTGATGCTATGAAGCCAGTCACTACACCTATCAAGTCTTTTAACTCATTGGGCAAGGATGAAGATGGTCAACCAGTTGAAGTCAAGTTGTACAGATCAATGATTGGCTGTCTTATGTACCTAACTGCATCTAGGCCTGATATCATGTTTGCTGTTTGTTTATGTGCAAGATATCAAGTCTCACCTAAGGTCTCCCATATGAATGCAGTAAAAAGGATTTTTAGTTATTTGAAACAACAACCTAAGTTGGGGTTGTGGTATCCAAAGGATTCACCTTTTCACTTGGAAGCTTTTTCAGATAGTGATTATGCAGGTGATAACTATGATAGAAGATCAACCACTGGAGGATGCCAATTTCTTGGAAGAAGATTAGTCTCATGGTAATGTAAGAAACAGACAATTGTAGCAACATCATCAACTGAAGCTAAATATGTGGCTGCTGCAAGCTGTTGTGGACAAGTTTTGTGGATGCAGAATCAACTCTTGGATTATGGGTTCAACTTCAAGAATACTCCTATCAACATTGATAATGAGAGTACAATTTGCATTGTGAAGAATCCAGTTTATCACTCCAAGACCAAGCACATTCAGATTAGGCATCACTTCATCAGAGATTGTTATGAGCACAGGCTCATTAATGTTGTCAAGGTTCACACGGATGATAATGTAGCTGATTTACTCACCAAAGGCTTTGATGTTTCAAGATTCAATCACTTAGTGGTAAGCATTGGAATGATTAATTACTGAGCTACATTTGAGGGGAGGACTATTTAGTATAAGTATAGTCCTATGCATTGCTTGAGGGGAGGCAATCTAATGTTTATTTGAAGTGTTTGCTATTGTCAAGAGGAGAATGGAAAAGTACTGCTTTTTGGTTATATAAAAGTACTGCTTTGGAAAGTACTGTACACGTGGAAAGAACTGTTTGTCTTATCAAAGTACTGTTCCAACGGTAATATTGAGGGGTAAACTTTACTAACGGTAACTTTGTTATTATGGAGGATATGAAAGAGATGTGGCACCTGAGGGTACAGTTCTAAACGATTATGCTTTATCAAGAGAGTTAACAAGATTAAAGAAATCTTTTGAAGAACAGGCCACTCAGATTAAGAAGTTGAAGCTTAAGTTTAAAAGATTAAAGAACTTTGTATGGCCATTAGTTCAACATCATAGATTATGGGTCAAGTCTCGAAAGAAGCAAGGAAAGCCAGTTAGGCAATTTAAAAATACCACCAAAGGCAAAACGGTTCAACAGCAATCTTCATTCCAATTGGGGAGGAAATTGGAAGATAAGAATTTGAATGGAGAAGCTGAACCTCAAGGTACTGAAGTGCAAGTCAATATTGAAAGTACTGAGGAAGAAAGCACTAGAGTTCAAAGTACTGATGATCAAGGTGCTGCTGATCAAAGTACTGGTTTTCAAGGAACATCTCGACAAGAACTAATTACACCAAGGGTGTTAGATTTTGATGAAGAAGTTGGTCCTTCAACAATTCCACAAGAAGAAGAAGCTGATACACCTATGGTTGAACATACTGCAAGTGATGTCGAAATTGCAACTGAGGTATTGCAAAATTTATCAAGACCAAGAGGTGTGAGTATTCCAGGAGTTTCTGAAGAACAACCTCAAGTTTCTCAATCTCAACAAGTGTTAGATCCTAAAGATAAAGGGAAAGGTAAAATGATTGAAACAAAGAAGAAAAAGAAACCTACTTTAGCACAACTAAGGGCTGCTGAAGTTGCTAGGAATGAGGAAGCAGCTAGAAAGGTACAAGCTGAATTGAATGCTGAAGTTGCTATTAAAGAAGCTAAGGATAAAGAAGCAGCTAAGAAGTTGCAAGAAGAATTGAATGCTGAAGCTGCTGTACCATTAAAGACACCTATTCCTGTTTCTGCTCTACCAAGAAGACCAAATCGTGCTAAAGAAAGAAATGCAATGATGGCTTATTTAAAAGGTCAATGATATATTGGATTGCAGAAGTTGAATTATGATGAGATGAAACAGATGTATGAAGCTGTTAGAGAAGCTTATCAGAAGCATGTTGATAGTATCAAAGATTTTAAAGATGATGATACTCAGAAAGAAGATGATAGAAAAGGAAGCTTAAAAAGAAAAAGAACAACTGAAGTTGAAGATGAACAGCCATCAAAGAAGGTTGAGTTAAGATCTGATACAGATGATGAACTAAGGAATTACTTAAGAATTGTAGAATTTGAGTATTCTAAAGATGATGCAGAAAAGAAGACAGAAAAGAAGAAGAAAAAATCATCAATAACTACTTTTGAAGTTGTAGAATCTAAGGATGGAAATTATCTGATGTTTCATAGAGAAGATGAAAGCTTCAGAGTGTTTAATATGCTATGGGATCTATTGCACATAATAGATAGAGAGGATTTATTTCATTTATATCATTTGGTGCAAGAATATTTTGAACACATTCCATCAGAAGGTGTTGGTTTAATCTTGCTTGGAGATCTCACAACTATTTAGGAAATTGAAGAATCAAGCACTGATGAGATTTGGAAAAATCAAGAAGATTGGGAGATTATCAGCTGGAGATTCTTTGAAGAATCTGGAGTACATGTTTTAGAATTAGAAGATGGAACTATGATTCATATGTTAGCAGACAGAAGATATCCGCTTACATCAGATCTTATGAGGAGAATGCTAGAGCATGGTATGGAAGTTGAAGAAGATAATGAAACTGCACTTATGGTCATCAAATTGTTTATCAGATGGACAACTATGGCTGATGATGATACATAAATAACTGGTATGAATCTTTATTGAATAAATTATTTTTGAAATATCAGTACTTTATTCAAAGTACTGCTAATCAAACAGTACTTTCATCAAAGTACTGCTTGCAGTATTAAACCAGTTAATGATTTTGAAAAGAAAACTTTTGTTAAGTGATAAATATTTTGAAACAAAGGTTAAAAGAAATAAATGGTTTTTGAGATGGTAACAACAATAGGTTATCAATCCACCATGGTTACAAAAGGATTGGCTAATCCATGAGCAAACGGCTCTGGTAAAGATATCTCAAATCCGTTTTATAGTTGACAACTTGCTAATAAGTTGTATGGTAATCAACTCACCATATCAGTAAATGTAAAGAGTTGGCTAGCCCACAAGAAAATGGCTTGTGGTAAAGGCTGTGGAAAAACCATTATATGGTAATTAGTTCACCATGATTGAAAGAACTAACCAGTCCAAAAGGGTACAGCTTTTGGTAAAGACAAATCAAATCTGTTGATAGCTGATGATTTGCTAAAAATCATATGGTTATCAATTTACCATGGTCTTACACACCAAAACATTTGGCTACTACAGAGTTAATGTGTTAGGTCACTAGATTTACAACACAAGCTTAATAGAAAGATAGAGAGGCGATTGAACAAGTATCTAAACACACACACACGATATAAAGGGAATGGTTATGCGTAGAGAGTGAGTGAAAGAAATAACTTGAACAACCAACCTTCAAATGAAGGTTTACAAGAGTATTTATAGGAGAGAAGCTAGGGCAACACTCCTAGTCCCTTCCTTTCTCCTATGGGCTTGGGCCTAAGCTCATGGGCCCTCTACATAAGCTTAAGGCTAATAACAAACATAAAGGCCATAATTAAGCTACCTATTACATATGAGTAACTAACACTTGAATAAAGGTTTAGGAGTGATTCCAACAATCTCCCCCTCAAGTGTTGGTGATGAAAAACGGTGAAGGCGTTGATGTAATAGTAGCTTTGACGTCTTCTGACATTCTTCTTTCTTGTGAGAAGAATTGCCTTGATTTGAACCATCTCCCCAGTGTAGCGAGATAGTTTTCTTTGAGCAGTTATGCTTTGACGTCATCTTTAACTTTGTTCTTTGATCATTGTTCTTTGTGATGAAAGTGATAGTATGTTGTTATCTGCATCAAGTCTGCCTCAGGTCTGCTTCGCTGCTTCAGTGTCTCCACGTCTTTCTCCAACATGCTCACACACTCTTTAACGTTGGATTACGGTACTGATGAAGTTCTTTAAGTCTTTAACTTTGTAGATTCTTTGATTTGACGAAGAATCATTCTGACTTTTGTGTTGCTTTAAGATAGAACTTCTTTGATGATGTTGTTGGTGTGAACAAGTGGGGAATCTGCACGATCATTCCGCTCCAGAGCTTCCATAAGAAGTAAACATAAAAACGGTTAGTAATAAGCGGATTCCGGCACTTACAAGTTTGAACTTCGAGAGTGTTGACAACATAGTGTGAAAACACAACTCTAATTCTTACAAAGGCCGTTCCTGAATCGGAGTCCCACAAGTGAGATAACACGATGTACCGAAGTACACCTACGATTCAGATGAGTCGCTGAGGTACACCGAAGCATCACCTCACGACTGTAGACCGTTTGAGACCACTAAGCGCAATCCACGGGGAGTTGCCGAAGCGAGCTGCTGTCAGGGCTGTTTGATGTTGACCCTGGCAGGAGTTTCCATTCAATCACTGAGGATCACAAATGTGAACCTCTTATAAATGTTCTCGACAGATTGCTAAGATCTGTGAAGGACTCGATAATGTACCACTGAAATTCTTATTGTTGAATATCAAGTGATGAAATGTCAAGTGTACCTAAGAGATCTTTTGATGAATCTCGTGGCTCTAGACTCAATAGTGCATTTTGGTTTTCCTGAGCGGAGACTAGGGAGAGGGTCTCCTTCTTCAATACCAGCAATCTCTAAGAGAAAGCTGATAGTTTATGTAGGGTTCCCTGTGAGAATGAAACAAGCTTCTGTTGAGAGAAACTTGAGTGGTTAAGAAGGTTTAGTGCATGCGTCACTGGGTCCATGACGACTTTTAGTCTTCAATACCAGTGTCAGCTAGTGACAAACAGTAGCATATGAATTGAACCCGGTGTCTGCCCTAAGTTGAATAATCTGGAGGGCTATTTCTTTTCACCCTTTTCTTTGTATTTCTTTTTAATTCTTCAACTCCTTCTTTCTCCAATTCTCATTTTCTCCTTTTTATAATCATACCTAAGGACTTCTAAATACTAACTATTTGTGGTGTCCTTGGGTAGATCCCTCCGGCTCTGGCGAATCATAGGACGGTTATTCCTAACCTTAGTCACCTTATAACTCCATGACTAACCTATGTTGCCATAAAACCATTTACTTGAAAAATCTCGCTCAGTGTTTATGAATAAAAACATTTTTGAACCACTGTTGAGATGAGATTTTGCATAAATACTGTAGCCACCTGTAAAATTTCACTATCATCAACTTTCATATTAATAAACTAGATTATTCATCAAAATTTATTTGAGCAAAGTTGAGCATTTTAGCATGTACGCTTCATTTTATTGCATAAAAACTTACGCAACTCCGAGTAGTCTTATTTAATCATGCCGATATTTACTGATAGCTAAATCAGTCTCACAAGAAATTTTCTTGTCTTACGAGCCGCACGCGTACCGACACTCAATTAGTTATGGCTAAAGTCGAATAAATATTTTTATAAATTAGAATTAATATTTTTATTTATTTATTTTTACCTTTATAAAAACGTGCTCTAAATTATATGTTACACGTTTCGCCAAAAACGTCAAACCGGGACACCGCGACACACATTTAAGCTCAAGCGGGACATAAAATACATTATGAAAATTTCGAAATGTATCTTTTAATCCCAAAAATTCGTATATGCAGCCTCAACCAACTCATATTTGTCACATGCTTAACTTAGGGAACTTTCAAAAGTGGCTTTGCATATTTTTAAATGGATATTAAGGTTCAAAGAGAAGGTGCAAGTTATAACCCCATTTGACTTTTAGACTTGCCAAAATCAAGGAATCTCAGCCATATCACATGCTTGGCATATGCATTTGCAAAAGCCACTTTGCATGTAAAAACATGGATATTAGATCTAAAAGGACCATGCACAAAAATAACCAATGTGTTCTTGGGTTCATTAAGATCTAGCCTTTTCTTTTGCTTCTCTTTTCCTTGCTTATAAACGAGCATCACCACAAACACACATTCATTCCACAAGTCTTTACAAAAACTATTCACTTCACTTTGGCTTAAGTTAGTGCTTGGAAAATTTGGTTAAGAGAACTTGGGTAAACAAGCTAGCATTTGGAGTTTGGGTTAGAAAATCTTGGGTTCTTGTTTCTCTCTTGATCGACACAATCACTTCCCCACTGTAAGGATTCTTGGTCTCATTTAGCATGTGTTTCCATTGAGTTTCTTATGATTACAAACATGTTTATGCTTAATGTTTAACTAGACAATGAGTTCTTTAAAAACTTTCCTTGCACGACATGTATATGCACGTTAAATATACATGCATAGATGACTAAGATTTGCGTTTAAAAACTTGTGTGGTAATCTTGAACTTGTTAATACTTGTAAACATCTCGAAAAATATAAGCTAGTGCTTATTTGTTTGCTTATTCGACACCCTCATAACTTGAGACTATTTGAGTTATTTCGAACTAAAAACGACTAAGAAAACATGGATCTAAAGTTTACTTAAGTATTGGCTCATCTTTGAAAAGTTTTCCTATTAGCTTAACTAAAGCTTATTTTCGGTTTCAAGTGCTTTATTAATTACCTTTGGACCTAAGCTTCATGCGTATAAACACAAACCATTTTTATGCACAAGTGAAAGTGATATATATATGTTCACTGTAAAAGATTGTAAAGGAAACCACTAAGCCAAAACTAGTATATATATACCAACTGTTTCGTTGGTATAACACAAAAGATGGGTTGGTCTATTGGTTTGGGCGCTGCCCTTCTGTTGTAGGGGTACAGTGTTCGAACCTTGTGCTCATCATTTTTTTTTGAGTTATTGTTTATCTAATATTTTGAGTTACTAAGAGATATTTGTTTCTCAACTAAGTTAATACAAAACATATTTAATTGGGTAAGTTATGATATCAAATATATTGACATGAGTTATTTTTCCAACACTTGATTAATAAGGGAAAACAAATAATTACGGACGAGTCATGCCCGACTTTTATTAAAAATAATATACTTAGTTATTTTCACAAAATTAATTAAATTACGAAAACTAGATATTAAATATAACATAAACTTTTTGTACTTATCACTCACAAATTTAGTATAGTATATATATATACATATATAAATAATTATAGTAGAATAATAACACTTATATTATAAATACTTGACGTAAATATTTATTATTTGCCGACGCCGTATAAACATCACAAACACTTTTCTTGTGAATATTTTTCAATACTTAGTCACTCGTTTGCTGTCAAACCGAGGACGTATTCGTCATGACTATTTTCACATATTTATATACGTAAGCACCTTTCCAAGAGCCAAAACTTACAAACGTTTCGAAACCTATTTAAACTTAACCATTGCCACACAAGCGATAATAAACACAAACTCTTGAGAGTGCCTCAACCGTTTTCAATACATTAAGTTATGAATAAAAACAATAAACTAAGACTTGCCATACTAATTATAGGTTGCGTGACGGTACTTCGTGCTCATACTACTTGACTTTACACTACTCGGATTCTGTTTGCTAAGGTGAGTTCATAGCCTCGCTTTTACTAGTTTTTCAAACCCCGCGAGGGAGATGCATGCTATAAACTGGAACACAAGTCTTTTCTTAAACTGTATGCTTGCCTGATCATTATTATTATAGCCTAAGTTGCCTGCCATAAGACCCTTACATCATGAACCATTAATCACTTGCGAGTGAACGCGAATATTGTGGATAGTACTATGGGAATTAACGACCCCGACTCGGTTATCGGAAATAACTGGGGCGCACTATATTTGGTTAACTATGGAATTGGCAATTCCATCTGAGGGTGATATTTTACTTACACCAGTAATTAGGTGTATGCAGTTAGTTTGGTGTCATGAGCTTAGTGCATAATAATAATCTCGGTTTTCCATGGTGATTGTATTCGAAGCAATTATCATCTTTTACTTGTGTTCAACCATTTATTTAAACCTATGAATATCACTCAACATTTTTGTTGATCTTTTTAAGCATGCTCATCTCAGGTACTAATTAAGATATCACGAAGGCACGGAGTGGACGTCTTGGGATGCTGGAAGTGGTGTTGTTTTAAATAAAGTTATCATTTCGTAAACATTTTGAACTATCTTTTATGTAAACTCAAAACTTGTGGTATTTTCTCTTGTGTTCCAAAACACTGAGTTTTATGAAATGGTAACAATCTTTTATTAAAAACGTCTCTTTAGAGTCGTTTTCTATGACTTATGACTGTGATCCTCTAAGTAATACCCCAAATAGTCTTCCGCTGTCACATTGTGATTTTGGGGGTGTTACAGATTGGCATCAGAGCCCAGGTTATAGAGAACCAACTTGTATTTTTAAAACAATTTGGACTATAACCACGTTTTCAAATGGACCGTTTTAAGCCACCACTTCACGTCCTCCGCGCCTACTTCGTACCGATTGCACGTATGAGATTCGTTTGGCGGTTAATACATGACTAGTAAAACTTTGCATGATAAAAACTTATAATGCTAGCTTTCATTTAGTTAGGCATTCAGATTTGCGTGGCAGATTATGCGCAACTAACTAAATCTTATTTACTGCATGACTTTATTTACTTATGAGTGCATATTTTCTTTTGGGTTGTTACAGTACCATGTCGTCCGCTACTCACCCTATCGACCTGACCTCCGACACCGAGATGGAGGATGCTATGTCCTCTGCCCCTGCTCCCTTGGCACCGGCTCTCATCACACCTGTGTCCTCTGAGACTGAGCCCTTCGAGGAGGGTGAAGTCGTTGCCACCCCACTTGCTTTGACCATACCTGAGCGTTTGCCTGTTTTTGGTCCCCCCACTTATGACCGATATCTGGAGTCACAACAGTGGCTATCACCTTCTGACATTATGTCCCAGACACCCTCACCCGCTGATTCTGTATCTTCTACTTCTCGCCCATTGATTCCTCCCGAACTACCTTCTTTTATTTCTCCGTCACACTTATCAACCGCTTGTGAACGGTCAACCGTAACAGATGATAAAAGGGCGACAGCCCGGGAGAGAATTCAAGATTACCAAGGATTAAAATATCCTTGGATCGTTTATGTCCTGGTGAGGCGTGATATCCTGAATACAATGACTTGTGAATTGTTGAAAATAATATTAGTATAGGAAAACAGGAATCTGATTGACTAACACTGAATGTGAATAGTAATAGCTCTGTCACAGCTAGTTCAATTAAGAAACGTACAATCAGAAACCTAAAAACGTGAAAGATATAAAAACGTACGTTTAAATAAAATTAAACGTAAACGTATAAAAACAAATCGAATATAACTATAGTAGGGATTTGCATGTCTTAGCGACTTAAATGCAAATTAAAGGAAATAAAAGACAAAAAATATTAAATAAACGCTATCACTATTTTTAAAATGATGAACGTTTAAAACCTAAAACGTACGTTTAAATAAAATTACGTAAACGTACAAAATAAAACGTGAGTTTTAAAGAAATAAAATGCCTACAAATATGAAAATGACATTTTTACAATCCTAATAATAAAAGAAAATTATTAGAAAAAGAAAATTATTTTTACAACTATTTAATTAATTATTATTAATTAAAAACTATTTATTAAGTATTTAAAATGCACTAAAATATAAGAAAATACAAATTTAACCTAGAAAAATGAAATTATAACTTAGAAAAATCTAAAATATTATAAAACTAATTTTAAAACTGAAAATATATTTTTTATGCTTTTTATTTATTTATTATTAATTATTTACTAATATTAATTACTAAAAACTATTATAGATTTATTAAAAATACTAAATGATTAAAGAAAAATCTGAAACTTTTTACAAAATTCTAAAATAAATCTAGGAATCTAAGAAAAATATAAAAATGATAGCTTATGTGCAAAAATAAGCTAATGGGCAAAAGCTCAAAATAGAAGCTATTACTTTAGCTTGAAAAGTGACTCTTTTTAGCTTTTCTGTTTTCTGGACTTATTTACTATTAATATTATACATGTGTAAAGAAAATGGAACTGTGCAAACTAAGAAATAAGCTGATCATAAGCTTATGACTCATTCAGTTGAGCTTATGGGCTCACAGTGGACTCATAAGCTCACAATAAGCTTGAAAAAGCTTTAAACAGAAAACAAAAGATAAAATAAGGTAAGTACAAGTCCAATGGATCAGTATAAACAAGAATAATGGACTGAAATGGTGTGAGCTTATGGTTTAGACAATCAAGCTTTTGGCTTGACTTGGATGGAATGGAGGCTTCAAAGAACCTGTAACAAGCTCCACACAGGAAATAAAAGGAAAGAAATATGTATACAAGTTATATGAACAAATATGAACAAACATGTGCACTGGCAATCACCTAAAAGCTTGTTATAAGCTCATAAGCTCTAACAGATACACAGAACCAAACACCCCTGCTACTATTTGTAATGGCCATTTAAGCTGATAGAATAAGCTTGAAATACCAAAATGAGAATTGAGATAGCAAGATGGGTTGGTTGGGTTTCCAAAAAGCTAAAAATCAACATGTGAGGTTCACAGATTAGCTTAATAGAAGCTTATGAAGTTGCTATTAATGCACTGAGTTTGCTTATATACTCAGTTATGGGACACACAAAAAGTTTATTGCAGCCCTTATTAATAGGCTGCAATATGGAATTTAAGTACTGGGTCATAGATTTGGGTGGATGAGCTTTATAAAAAACTAAAGCACTCAAGCTTATGACCACTAATGAGCTTATAGGAGCTTGAAGGAAATGGTGTAAATGGACTGCATAAGTATTCCATTGTTGTGAATGAGCAAACATACAAGCTCCTAATAGACCTATCAAATAAGCTCATGATAGCTCAACTTATATTGAGGCATTGAGATGGACTGCTTGGCTTTTTGAAAAGCCAAGAGTCACAAGCTCAAGCTCATGAAGGAGCTTTTCATGAGCTATGGAAACCACTCATTTCCACTGTTTGCTTCAGTGGAATGAGTAATATGGGACAAAAAGATTGGCTTGATTAAGCTATGCAAATAAGCTAAAGACTGAAAAATAATCATGCACATAAAAACTAGGCCACAAGGGCAATACAAAGAAACCAAATACACCAGCTAGGATCAAGTAATGAAGCTTATGCAAGCTCATTAACTTGACACCTAAGCTGTGGTGCAGGGCATGCTAACAGACAAAGGACTAAAAATAAGCTAGGAAATAAGTACTTAATAAGCTGAGAAATGGTAAACTAATATTTTCCTGATTTATATTAGCAACTAAACTAAAACATACTATAAACACAGGTTATGAAACTAAGTATTAAAAGCTACACAAAATTATCTATTTTAATCAAAAACGACCAAAATGGAAATTTTGACTTTTTAAGAAAAACTAAAAGTTGACTAAAGTGAATTTAAAACTTAATCTACTGACTTAATATGTTATATTATGTTATAATGAAACTGAATTAAGCTAAATAACATACTTATGAGCAACTATGATGAAATTTGTACTCTAAATCCTAACAGTTTACTAAATAAGATGAGATTAAGGTGATTTTGACTTTAAACTGAACAAGGACTAGAATTTATGCTTTGAATGAGCTACTAGATACTAATGTGACAGTAAACAACCACAAACAATAACAAACATACACTGGAATCCATACTTATCAGCAAATCCAAATAACCCTTTGATTTCCACTTGTCACATGAATTTCAAAGTTTTTAATGAATCTGAATATAAAATAGATTCCAAACATTTAATTATCACATAAGAGGACCATTTGAGCATAAAACTTCAAGAACACAGGCAAGAAACACAGAGTTGTCAAATATGCATTTCAACTGAGTTATTTTCAATTCTAGGCACAAGTGAATCTTAATAAACAAACTACTAGTATTAAGCTATGATATCACTAAACAACAACAGAAGAACATGGAAACTTAAGAATCTAAGCATGAAAAGTAGTGAAACAGTAAATTGCAAAAATTAAGAAAAAATGCTTACAAATGAGAATAGGACTGAGACGTAGAACAAATGGACAAGGTTACACCTATTAGCTTACCAATAAGCTCCTAATACCCATAGCATTCCAAATTCAACCCTGCTTCACCATCTTCTTCATTTTCCCAAGATTTTTGATTTTTCAATGATTTTCTTTATTTTTTATGATTTTCTGAATTTAAAAGACTACACTTGTTTTAATGTATCTAAAAGCTAAATGAGCTTTGTCAGGAGCTTATATGGCTTATAGAGTCCATCAAACAACTACAAAACATGAAATTGAAAAGACTTGAAAATTAAAGAAAAATAAGCAAAACTTGAGACTGAAATAAAACTTGAAATTAAACTGAAAGTAGAGTTTCATTACACTAATTTAAAGAAGATTACATCATTAAAACATTAAAAGACATTGAAATTTAAAGAAAGCTTTCTTAAAAACTATACTACGTGACCAAGGCTAGTCCAAGGTGCTTTTCCAGCTTTCTTCTCTTCTTCTTTATAGCCTTTTTGAACTCCCCACATGCCTCTGAGTTGATCCCACCACCATTGGATCTCTGAAACACATCCTAGCCTTTGATTTGCAATTTGGCGCCAAAAAAGTCTTAAGGCAGGTTTTGTTCATTAATGATTCTTGGGAGGATATGGAGGTGGAGGGGACATGGTATACAGCTGGGGGGATAAGTTTGGTGAGGTGGAGGTGAAGAGGTGGAAAGCAAGTGGTTAAAAACCACTGGTATTGGTGTATACAGGGGTGGGAGAAGAAGGTCTACAGTGTAGGCGGTATTTGTGTTTAAAAAAATGGGCCGGTTGTAACTGGTTTGGGCTTGGATTAATATCAAAGGTCCGTTTGGTTTAGATTAATACACAAGGACTAACTTTGCAATTTTTACAAAGTAAAGGTCCGAATTTGACAAGTTTCCAAAGTTTTTCCAAGGATCAATCATGCCAAGTATCATTAGTACAAGGACTATAAATATAATTTTCCATTTTAAAGCATCCAAGGACCTTTTATGTCATTTTTGGATTTTGAGGGACTAAAAGTGTAATTTCCCAAAAGTTTATCATAAGGACCATTCTTGTCATTTATTAATAGTACAAGGTTAAAATTTGATAATTTTCACTTTTTAAATTAACCAAGGACTATTTTTGACATTTTTCAAAGTTAAGGGACCAAAGTTGTCATTTTGTGATTTTTGAACTTTAAAGGATTTGTTTTGACAACTTTTGAATCTCATGGACCTTAAATGACATTTTACAAGTTTTTGAATTACCAGGGACTAATTTTGACAACTTTTGTAACTTGGGGGACTAAAACTGCCAATTATGCAAACTTAATACGTTTTTCATCTGATTTTGATGTTTTTGCATTTAAAACACATAAAACACTTATTTGTGATATTTTTATCATTTTGAAACATTTCTGAGTGTTTTTAGATGTTTTTGGCATTCTAAACAGTATAAAAATGATGAGTATTTAGACACTCATCAATCCCCCACACTAAGATATTGCTAGTCCCTAGCAATGATTTATGAAAAGTTAATGGATTTTTTCTCTTTACCAAAAGCCATTACTTCTGGAGTAGCCAATTGTTTCAGTTCAAGTAAGAACCTTGGTACAATGATAACCAAATGATTTTGAGCAAATCATAAGCTATAAACGGGTTTGATTTGTCTTTACCAGAAGCCGTTTGCTTCTGGACTAGCCAACTCTTAGATAAATTATCAATATTATCTTTGGTGAGTCGATTACCAATTATGGTTTTTCCACTGCCTTTACCACAAGCCATAACCTTGCGGGCTAGCCAACTCTTCACTTTTTAGGATATGGTGAGTTGAATACCATACAATTTTGGGCAAATTGCAAGCCGTCAACGGATTTGAGATATCTTTACCAAGAGCCGTTTGCTCTTGGATTAGCCAGTCCTTATGTGGGTTAGACATGGTGGACTGATTACCATTTGTTGTGTTTAGTACATAGTACTTCCACTAAATAAAAAAAATTTTAAAATTTGGCCATTTTTGGGGAAAAAGGGACTAAAAGGGTACATTTATGATCAAATTCGCCAGAATTTCCCCCCCACACTTAGAAATGAATATTGTCCTCAATATTCAAAGTACCGGCTGTTATGCCGAAACTTAGAACGTAAAAAGATAACATTACTAGCTAAGTGTAGAAACACAACAATTATTCTCTTTTTTAATATATACAATTTTCAAAGTTTTTTAGATCTATATACAACATGTGGGGCATCTCCCCCACACTAGGGTGGTACACACGGGTGAAAACCCATGTTGTGCATGCTAATGTTTTTGATTCCCGAGTCACTAGCTTGACTCGACCCCGAATTAATTTGTTCATGGGGAAGCTGAGTGGGATTGCCACTCAGGGATTTGGTGAGAAATTGGAGTGGGATTGCCACTCACAGAATTATGAATAATCATCACTAAGATGAGTCTAAGAATCTTAGAAAGAAACTCAGAAAAGGCTAGAAGAATCTTTTTGATTTTTGATTTATAAAAAGAAAGGAAAAATATTTTTGGGTTTTTATCTTTTATATATATATATGTATATACACAAAGGACAAGAGAAGAAAGCAGGGAAATCCTAACAACTGCCCCTCGAAAGGGAATCTGGGCTTGACAGAGCTCAGCAACTGGAATCCGACAACCGAACGATCAAACGTTCTCAATAGAGGAGTTAACAAACTGCGCGTTTCCGCCCCTTAAAAGGGAATCTAGGTTTGTAACGTCTACCAAATTGTTTTCAAACAGCCAACAACCAAATGTTGTAACTGAGGGACTAATCAAACTGGGCAAGTTGTGTGCAAAGGAAAAATATTTTTGTATTTTATATTGTTTTTGAAATCTGAAATATAATATATAATATATAATATATACAAGGGATAGATATAAAACACAAGTACGTTATACGCAGCACACCTCCCCGGCAGCGGCGCCAAAATTTGATTCCTCCCGAACTACCTTCTTTTATTTCTCCGTCACACTTATCAACCGCTTGTGAACGGTCAACCGTAACAGATGATAAAAGGGCGACAGCCCGGGAGAGAATTCAAGATTACCAAGGATTAAAATATCCTTGGATCGTTTATGTCCTGGTGAGGCGTGATATCCTGAATACAATGACTTGTGAATTGTTGAAAATAATATTAGTATAGGAAAACAGGAATCTGATTGACTAACACTGAATGTGAATAGTAATAGCTCTGTCACAGCTAGTTCAATTAAGAAACGTACAATCAGAAACCTAAAAACGTGAAAGATATAAAAACGTACGTTTAAATAAAATTAAACGTAAACGTATAAAAACAAATCGAATATAACTATAGTAGGGATTTGCATGTCTTAGCGACTTAAATGCAAATTAAAGGAAATAAAAGATAAAAAATATTAAATAAACGCTATCACTATTTTTAAAATGATGAACGTTTAAAACCTAAAACGTACGTTTAAATAAAATTACGTAAACGTACAAAATAAAACGTGAGTTTTAAAGAAATAAAATGCCTACAAATATGAAAATGACATTTTTACAATCCTAATAATAAAAGAAAATTATTAGAAAAAGAAAATTATTTTTACAACTATTTAATTAACTATTATTAATTAAAAACTATTTATTAAGTATTTAAAATGCACTAAAATATAAGAAAATACAAATTTAACCTAGAAAAATGAAATTATAACTTAGAAAAATCTAAAATATTATAAAACTAATTTTAAAACTGAAAATATATTTTTTATGCTTTTTATTTATTTATTATTAATTATTTACTATTATTAATTACTAAAAACTATTATTGATTTATTAAAAATAATAAATGATTAAAGAAAAATCTGAAACTTTTTACAAAATTCTAAAATAAATCTAGGAATCTAAGAAAAATATAAAAATGATAGCTTATGTGCAAAAATAAGCTAATGGGCAAAAGCTCAAAATAGAAGCTATTACTTTAGCTTGAAAAGTGACTCTTTTTAGCTTTTCTGTTTTCTGGACTTATTTACTATTAATATTATACATGTGTGAAGAAAATGGAACTGTGCAAACTAAGAAATAAGCTGATCATAAGCTTATGACTCATTCAGTTGAGCTTATGGGCTCACAGTGGACTCATAAGCTCACAATAAGCTTGAAAAAGCTTTAAACAGAAAACAAAAGATAAAATAAGGTAAGTACAAGTCCAATGGATCAGTATAAACAAGAATAATGGACTGAAATGGTGTGAGCTTATGGTTTAGACAATCAAGCTTTTGGCTTGACTTGGATGGAATGGAGGCTTCAAAGAACCTGTAACAAGCTCCACATAGGAAATAAAAGGAAAGAAATATGTATACAAGTTATATGAACAAATATGAACAAACATGTGCACTGGCAATCACCTAAAAGCTTGTTATAAGCTCATAAGCTCTAACAGATACACAGAACCAAACACCCCTGCTACTATTTGTAATGGCCATTTAAGCTGATAGAATAAGCTTGAAATACCAAAATGAGAATTGAGATAGCAAGATGGGTTGGTTGGGTTTCCAAAAAGCTAAAAATCAACATGTGAGGTTCACAGATTAGCTTAATAGAAGCTTATGAAAATGCTATTAATGCACTGAGTTTGCTTATATACAGTTATTACACACAAAAAGTTTATTGCAGCCCTTATTAATAAGCTGCAATATGGAATTTAAGTACTGGGTCATAGATTTGGGTGGATGAGCTTTATAAAAAACTAAAGCACTCAAGCTTATGACCACTAATGAGCTTATAGGAGTTTGAAGGAAATGGTGTAAATGGACTGCATAAGTATTCCATTGTTGTGAATGAGCAAACATACAAGCTCCTAATAGACCTATCAAATAAGCTCATGATAGCTCAACTTATATTGAGGCATTGAGATGGACTGCTTGGCTTTTTGAAAAGCCAAGAGTCACAAGCTCAAGCTCATGAAGGAGCTTTTCATGAGCTATGGAAACCACTCACTTCCACTGTTTGCTTCAGTGGAAGGAGTAATATGGGACAAAAAGATTGGCTTGATTAAGCTATGCAAATAAGCTAAAGACTGAAAAATAATCATGCACATAAAAACTAGGCCACAAGGGCAATACAAAGAAACCAAATACACCAGCTAGGATCAAGTAATGAAGCTTATGCAAGCTCATTAACTTGACACCTAAGCTGTGGTGCAGGGCATGCTAACAGACAAAGGACTAAAAATAAGCTAGGAAATAAGTACTTAATAAGCTGAGAAATGGTAAACTAATATTTTTCTGATTTATATTAGCAACTAAACTAAAACATACTATAAACACAGGTTATGAAACTAAGTATTAAAAGCTACACAAAATTATCTATTTTAATCAAAAACGACCAAAATGGAAATTTTGACTTTTTAAGAAAAACTAAAAGTTGACTAAAGTGAATTTAAAACTTAATCTACTGACTTAATATGTTATATTATGTTATAATGAAACTGAATTAAGCTAAATAACATACTTATGAGCAACTATGATGAAATTTGTACTCTAAATCCTAACAGTTTACTAAATAAGATGAGATTAAGGTGATTTTGACTTTAAACTGAACAAGGACTAGAATTTATGCTTTGAATGAGCTACTAGATACTAATGTGACAGTAAACAACCACAAACAATAACAAACATACACTGGAATCCATACTTATCAGCAAATCCAAATAACCCTTTGATTTCCACTTGTCACATGAATTTCAAAGTTTTTAATGAATCTGAATATAAAATAGATTCCAAACATTTAATTATCACATAAGAGGACCATTTGAGCATAAAACTTCAAGAACACAGGCAAGAAACACAGAGTTGTCAAATATGCATTTCAACTGAGTTATTTTCAATTCTAGGCACAAGTGAATCTTAATAAACAAACTACTAGTATTAAGCTATGATATCACTAAACAACAACAGAAGAACATGGAAACTTAAGAATCTAAGCATGAAAAGTAGTGAAACAGTAAATTGCAAAAATTAAGAAAAAATGCTTACAAATGAGAATAGGACTGAGACGTAGAACAAATGGACAAGGTTACACCTATTAGCTTACCAATAAGCTCCTAATACCCATAGCATTCCAAATTCAACCCTGCTTCACCATCTTCTTCATTTTCCCAAGATTTTTGATTTTTCAATGATTTTCTTTATTTTTTATGATTTTCTGAATTTAAAAGACTACACTTGTTTTAATGTATCTAAAAGCTAAATGAGCTTTGTCAGGAGCTTATATGGCTTATAGAGTCCATCAAACAACTACAAAACATGAAATTGACAAGACTTGAAAATTAAAGAAAAATAAGCAAAACTTGAGACTGAAATAAAACTTGAAATTAAACTGAAAGTAGAGTTTCATTACACTAATTTAAAGAAGATTACATCATTAAAACATTAAAAGACATTGAAATTTAAAGAAAGCTTTCTTAAAAACTATACTACGTGACCAAGGCTAGTCCAAGGTGCTTTTCCAGCTTTCTTCTCTTCTTCTTTATAGCCTTTTTGAACTCCCCACATGCCTCTGAGTTGATCCCACCACCATTGGATCTCTGAAACACATCCTAGCCTTTGATTTGCAATTTGGCGCCAAAAAAGTCTTAAGGCAGGTTTTGTTCATTAATGATTCTTGGGAGGATATGGAGGTGGAGGGGACATGGTATACAGCTGGGGGGATAAGTTTGGTGAGGTGGAGGTGAAGAGGTGGAAAGCAAGTGGTTAAAAACCACTGGTATTGGTGTATACAGGGGTGGGAGAAGAAGGTCTACAGTGTAGGCGGTATTTGTGTTTAAAAAAATGGGCCGGGTTGTAACTGGTTTGGGCTTGGATTAATATCAAAGGTCCGTTTGGTTTAGATTAATACACAAGGACTAACTTTGCAATTTTTACAAAGTAAAGGTCCGAATTTGACAAGTTTCCAAAGTTTTTCCAAGGATCAATCATGCCAAGTATCATTAGTACAAGGACTATAAATATAATTTTCCATTTTAAAGCATCCAAGGACCTTTTATGTCATTTTTGGATTTTGAGGGACTAAAAGTGTAATTTCCCAAAAGTTTATCATAAGGACCATTCTTGTCATTTATTAATAGTACAAGGTTAAAATTTGATAATTTTCACTTTTTAAATTAACCAAGGACTATTTTTGACATTTTTCAAAGTTAAGGGACCAAAGTTGTCATTTTGTGATTTTTGAACTTTAAAGGATTTGTTTTGACAACTTTTGAATCTCATGGACCTTAAATGACATTTTACAAGTTTTTGAATTACCAGGGACTAATTTTGACAACTTTTGTAACTTGGGGGACTAAAACTGCCAATTATGCAAACTTGATACGTTTTTCATCTGATTTTGATGTTTTTGCATTTAAAACACATAAAACACTTATTTGTGATATTTTTATCATTTTGAAGCATTTCTGAGTGTTTTCAGATGTTTTTGGCATTCTAAACAGTATAAAAATGATGAGTATTTAGACACTCATCACCCATCATCACTACCTGATCGCCGAAGGCGAAGGCGAGCTAGGGTTCTCAAACCCTACGAGCCTGCGCCATTCGACCAGCCATTCCGTTACCGTAAGAAGGGTGCTACCTTGATACATACCGCTCGGAAACGAGTGAGGGAACCCATCACTTTTGTTCCACCATCTGACATACCATCATCCTCTGCTTTTCCACCGTCAGCTGCACCTGCACCACCACTCATACCTGTTTCACCACTACCACCACCTACCACATTCATTTATCAGACCACCACTGTACCGGTTTCATCCTCATCCCGTGCACCATCACCCTTGGTGATGCACACTGAGCCGGTGACATCTCTTGGGAAGAGAGCCCGTCTCTCACCCGCATATTCTGACCCATATTACCAGGCTATGTTTGGTACCTCTGAGCCGAGAGCCCGTAAGAGGGTCGATGCTAGACGTTGGTCTTACATGATGCCGCTCATTAGTCGATGGAGGTCGGAGGAGGGTGCACCTAGCGCTGTGGAGCTTGGGGAGCATCGGTTTGCTGCGGCTGAGACTCTTCCGGTTACGGGAGAACCCCTTCATCATACCATTCCATTGATAGCTGCCCGAGTTCTGCGAGTTGAGGATCAGCTTGAGGATGTTGTGGCATTCGTTGATGAGGTTCCGTTGGTACGTATCGAGAACATTGAGGATGAGGTTGGAGAGCTCCTTAAAGGGAGGAGTACGATGGAGAGAGTGCTTGATAGGATTGGTGCCCAGAGTGAGAGAGCTAGTGGAGCAGTTACGGTGTTGGAGAGGAGGATGGAGTCAGATAGATTAGGACTGCTGGACAGAGCTGAGATGTTGGAGGGAGTTGTGCGACGACAGTCGGAGAGGATGACTATCATGGAGACTCGTGCTACTGCTTTGGAGCAGAGATTGGAGGCACGAGATAGAGAGGTGGATGACCTGGCAGAGCTAGTCCGTGACCTGCAGCGCCGATTGAGGAGCACACCTGACAGCCTTTAGATCGGTGGTTCATCTATTTAGTTTTCTAGTACTTTAGCCTGCCGCCTGTGGCACTAATAGAGGCTTTGTATTCGCATGTTTTGTAAACTATCGAACAAGCTATTGGTGTGACATTGTATGGTTATTGTATCACTATGTATGGATGATAGACCTATGACATTATGGTTGTTGTTTCTTTATGTTCTTATGTATGGTGATCTTTCTTATTTATCGGTTTGTGTGAATCGAAGTGATCATTTATATATATATTCTCTTGTGTGGTTCTAACGTGTTATGATTCTTCTTATGATGATTATACTCTATTGATATAATGTGATGATCTTGACTATTATGAAATCATTTTTTTTAAAATAACTCACAATTATGTTGAATGATTCTGAAATCTGAGTGTATGTCTTTAGAAAAATGGCAAGAACAAGAACTACCCCTACCTCTACTGGAACTCCCGAGATGACCCCTAAAGCAATTCGGAGGCTGGTTACCAATGAAATTGGTGCTGCTTTTGCTGCAAGACCTGCTGAGGCGGTTCGAACAAACGAAGCCCCAAATCAAGCCAACCGGAATGAAACTGTGGTGAATCGCAAATGTGGATACAAGGAGTTCATGAATTGCAAACCTACTTTCTTCAAGGGAACTGAAGGCGCTGTTGGCCTTATTCATTGGTTCGAAAGATCTGAAACTGTGTTTCTTCTAAGCGATTGCTCGGAAGATTGCAAGGTGAAATTTGCTACTGGTACTTTACTAGAAGATGCATTGTCTTGGTGGAAAGCTCATGCCCAACCTATTGGCATGGAAGAAGCTTACAAAACCACTTGGACTGAACTGAAGCAATTGATGATGAAGCAATACTGTCCAAGGACCGAGATCAAGAAACTGGAAGATGAGTTCTATCATCTGGCTGCTAAGGGCAATGATCTCAAAACCTACTTCAAGCGCTTCCAAGAATTGAAAGCTCTATGCCCCTCCATGGTTTCTGATGATGTCAAGTTACTGGAAAACCTCATTGGGGGATTACCCCGAAGCATTGAGGGCAATGTTACTGCATCAAAGCCCAAGACTGTGGAAGAAGTGATCACAATTTCCTACCAACTCATGGATCAAGTCCTGAAATATGGATCCGTGCAAGGCAATACCGACAACAAAAGGAAATTTGATGACCGTCGAGGCAACACTTCCAACAACTACCATCACAACAACTCTTTCCATAACCGTAACAATAACAACCAAGGCCGCAACAATCATAATCAACACCGCAACAACAATCCCAACCCATACCACCAAAACCGAAACAACCACCACAATCAACAAAACCATAGGCAAGAAGTTGCGAGGGATTATGCTGTTACCCTCGCTACTGGAAGAGGCTATGCTGGACCACACCCTTTGTGCACTCGATGCAACCTGCATCATGTGGGACGTTGTACTATTAAGTGTGGAAAGTGTAACAAGGTGGGCCATACCCACAAGGATTGCCGAAGCCCTGCTACTGGAAGTAACCTTCAACCCATTGGAATAACTTGCTTTGGATGTGGAGAAGCTGGGCATGTCAAGAGTAGATGCCCAAAGCTATACGGGAACAACAACAACAACAACCCTGCTAGAGCAAGAGCTTATGTGCTAGGAGATGGAGATGCACAAGAAAACCCGGACGTCGTTACGGGTACGTTTTCACTCAACCATCATCTAGCTAAAGTGTTATTTGATTCTGGAGCCGACAAAAGCTTTGTGTCCTCTAAGTTTGAACCTTTGTTAAAAGTCACCCCAACTACCCTAGATACCACTTATGAAGTAGAACTAGCCGATGGAAAAATAGTAGGAACTAACACTGTCCTTCGAGGTTGCAACCTATCCTTATCAAATCATCCGTTCAATATAGACCTTATGCCTATTCAACTTGGTAGCTTCGATGCTGTCATTGGCATGGATTGGCTATCCAAGAATCGTGCAAGAATCATCTATGACGATAAAGTCGTTCACCTTCCTCTCGATGGCAAAACTCTAATCATTCGGGGTGATCGTAGTAAAACCCGATTGAATATCATCTCGTGCGTTAAAACTGCAAAGTACATAGAAAAAGGATGCCACATTTTTCTAGCACAAGTAACGGAGAAGAAGAAAGCGGATGAGAAACAACTAAAAGATGTCCCCGTGGCTAGGGACTTTCCCGAAGTATTTCCTGAAGACTTGCCTGGCCTTCCTCCGATTCGGCAAGTAGAATTCCAAATTGAGTTAGTGCCGGGAGCGGCACCCGTGGCACGAGCACCTTATAGATTGGCACCCTCTGAACTACAAGAATTGTCTGACCAACTTCAAGAACTGTCCGAAAAAGGATTCATTCGACCGAGTTCTTCGCCTTGGGGAGCTCCGGTCTTATTTGTCAAAAAGAAGGACGGATCTTTTCGTATGTGTATTGATTACCGAGAGTTGAACAAACTAACGGTGAAAAATCGCTATCCATTGCCTAGGATTGACGATCTGTTTGACCAACTGCAAGGGTCAAGCGTTTATTCAAAGATTGATCTGAGGTCTGGGTATCACCAACTGAGAGTTAGAGAAGAAGATATTCCAAAAACTGCTTTTCGAACACGATATGGCCACTATGAGTTCCAAGTGATGCCATTTGGTTTGACAAATGCACCGGCGGTATTTATGGACCTAATGAACCGAGTGTGCAAACCTTACTTGGACAAATTTGTGATTGTGTTCATTGACGACATTCTCATTTACTCCCGCAACAAGGAAGAGCATGCGGAACACTTGAAGGCCATTCTAGAGCTACTCAAGAAAGAAGAACTGTATGCTAAGTTTTCCAAGTGCGACTTCTGGATTCAAAAAGTTCAATTCCTTGGTCACGTGATAGATAGAAATGGTCTTCATGTTGATCCTTCAAAAATCGAAGTTGTCAAAGATTGGTCATCCCCTACTACCCCAACCGAAATACGCCAATTTTTAGGTCTTGTGGGTTATTATCGAAGATTTATCGAAGGATTCTCGAAAATCGCTAAACCTCTAACGGAGTTAACCCAGAAAAAGAAGAATTTTGACTGGGGTGAAGAACAAGAGTTAGCCTTTCAACTCTTGAAACAAAAGCTTTGTGAAGCTCCTATCTTAGCCTTACCCGATGGGGTAGAAGATTTTGTGGTCTACTGTGATGCATCACACCTAGGGTTAGGTGCGGTATTGATGCAAAGAAACAAGGTGATCGCTTATGCTTTGCGACAACTCAAAACTCACGAAAAGAACTACACTACCCATGACTTGGAATTAGGAGCCGTGGTTTTCGCTCTCAAAATATGGAGACATTACCTATATGGGACCAAGTGTACGGTGTTTACCGACCATAAAAGTCTCCAACACATTCTGGATCAAAAGGAGTTAAACATGCGACAACGCCGATGGCTAGAATTGCTTAGTGATTACGACTGTGAAATCCGTTATCACCCGGGAAAAGCAAATGTCGTGGCTGATGCTCTTAGTCGAAAGGATCGACCTAAACCCCTTCGAGTAAGATCTTTGGGAATGACAATTAAGTCACCCCTTCCATCAAAAATCCTTGAAGCTCAAGCTGAAGCTCTCAAACCTGAAAACCGTCCCAACGAGAAAATCTTTGGAATGCCGGAAAACGAGAATGGTTTTGCGCAAAGATCGGATGGAACCTTATGTTTTGGCGATAGAAGTTGGATACCACTTTATGGAGGAATACGGGAACTCATTATGCATGAGTCTCACAAGTCTAAGTATTCCATTCACCCGGGATCCGACAAAATGTACCAGGATCTCAAGAAGCTTTATTGGTGGCCAAACATGAAGGCCGAGATTGCAACGTATGTCGGGAAATGTCTTACATGTTCTCGAGTCAAAGCCGAATGTCAAAAACCTTCCGGATTGTTAACTCAACCTGAACTCCCAGTTTGGAAGTGGGAGAGAATCACTATGGACTTCATAACCAAACTACCAAAGACTGCTAGAGGTTACGATACCATTTGGGTTATCATTGATCGCCTTACCAAATCCGCTCATTTCTTACCCATCAAGGAAAATGACGAAATGGAAACCCTTGCTCAACTATACCTAAAGGAAATTGTATCACGACATGGAGTGCCAATTTCCATCATTTCTGATCGTGACAGTCGTTTTACCTCTCACTTCTGGAAATCTCTTCAAAAGGCTCTAGGCACTCGTTTGGATATGAGTACCGCATATCATCCTCAAACCGATGGCCAAAGCGAAAGGACTATCCAAACCTTGGAGGACATGCTCCGAGCATGTGTGATCGATTTTGGAAAAGGTTGGGATAAACACTTACCTTTGGCGGAATTCTCCTACAACAATAGTTACCACGCTAGCATCAAGGCAGCCCCATTCGAGGCACTCTATGGTCGAAAGTGTCGATCACCCGTTTGTTGGGCCGAGGTTGGAGATGCCCAACTCACTGGACCTGAGCTTGTCCAAGAAACAACCGAGAAGATTGTACAAATTCGTCAACGACTTCAAGCTGCTAGAGATCGACAAAAGAGTTACGCCGATGTTAGAAGGAAACCCATGGAATTTCAAGTTGGTGATCGAGTTATGTTGAAAGTATCACCTTGGAAAGGAAAGGTTCGATTTGGAAAACGAGGAAAGTTACATCCTCGATACATTGGCCCTTTCAAGATTCTCGAAAGAATCGGCCCGGTTGCTTACAAACTTGATCTCCCGGAAGAACTTAGTAGAGTGCACCCTACCTTTCACGTCTCAAACCTGAAGAAATGCTTGTCGGATGAATCTCTTGTTGTTTCGCTAAAAGAGTTTAAACTCGATGACAAACTCAACTTTGTCGAAGAACCTATTGAAATCATGGATAGGGAAGTCAAACGACTTAAGCAAAGTCGCATTCCTATCGTCAAGATTAGGTGGAACTCCAAGAGAGGACCGGAGTACACGTGGGAGCGCGAAGACACCATGCGTGTTAAGTACCCGCATCTATTTGCAAATTCAACTCCGACAACCACCGTAAACTAAAAATTCCGCGGACGGAATTCTCTTAAGGGGTTGGTACTGTAGCCACCTGTAAAATTTCACTATCATCAACTTTCATATTAATAAACTAGATTATTCATCAAAATTTATTTGAGCAAAGTTGAGCATTTTAGCATGTACGCTTCATTTTATTGCATAAAAACTTACGCAACTCCGAGTAGTCTTATTTAATCATGCCGATATTTACTGATAGCTAAATCAGTCTCACAAGAAATTTTCTTGTCTTACGAGCCGCACGCGTACCGACACTCAATTAGTTATGGCTAAAGTCGAATAAATATTTTTATAAATTAGAATTAATATTTTTATTTATTTATTTTTACCTTTATAAAAACGTGCTCTAAATTATATATTACACGTTTCGCCAAAAACGTCAAACCGGGACACCGCGACACACATTTAAGCTCAAGCGGGACATAAAATACATTATGAAAATTTCGAAATGTATCTTTTAATCCCAAAAATTCGTATATGCAGCCACAATCAACTCATATTTGTCACATGCTTAACTTAGGGAACTTTCAAAAGTGGCTTTGCATATTTTTAAATGGATATTAAGGTTCAAAGAGAAGGTGCAAGTTATAACCCCATTTGACTTTTAGACTTGCCAAAATCAAGGAATCTCAGCCATATCACATGCTTGGCATATGCATTTGCAAAAGCCACTTTGCATGTAAAAACAAGGATATTAGATCTAAAAGGACCATGCACAAAAATAACCAATGTGTTCTTGGGTTCATTAAGATCTAGCCTTTTCTTTTGCTTCTCTTTTCCTTGCTTATAAACGAGCATCACCACAAACACACATTCATTCCACAAGTCTTTACAAAAACTATTCACTTCACTTTGGCTTAAGTTAGTGCTTGGAAAATTTGGTTAAGAGAACTTGGGTAAACAAGCTAGCATTTGGAGTTTGGGTTAGAAAATCTTGGGTTCTTGTTTCTCTCTTGATCGACACAATCACTTCCCCACTGTAAGGATTCTTGGTCTCATTTAGCATGTGTTTCCATTGAGTTTCTTATGATTACAAACATGTTTATGCTTAATGTTTAACTAGACAATGAGTTCTTTAAAAACTTTCCTTGCACGACATGTATATGCACGTTAAATATACATGCATAGATGACTAAGATTTGCGTTTAAAAACTTGTGTGGTAATCTTGAACTTGTTAATACTTGTAAACATCTCGAAAAATATAAGCTAGTGCTTATTTGTTTGCTTATTCGACACCCTCATAACTTGAGACTATTTGAGTTATTTCGAACTAAAAACGACTAAGAAAACATGGATCTAAAGTTTACTTAAGTATTGGCTCATCTTTGAAAAGTTTTCCTATTAGCTTAACTAAAGCTTATTTTCGGTTTCAAGTGCTTTATTAATTACCTTTGGACCTAAGCTTCATGCGTATAAACACAAACCATTTTTATGCACAAGTGAAAGTGATATATATATGTTCACTGTAAAAGATTGTAAAGGAAACCACTAAGCCAAAACTAGTATATATATACCAACTGTTTCGTTGGTATAACACAAAAGATGGGTCGGTCTATTGGTTTGGGCGCTGCCCTTCTGTTGTAGGGGTACAGTGTTCGAACCTTGTGCTCATCATTTTTTTTGAGTTATTGTTTATCTAATATTTTGAGTTACTAAGAGATATTTGTTTCTCAACTAAGTTAATACAAAACATATTTAATTGGGTAAGTTATGATATCAAATATATTGACATGAGTTATTTTTCCAACACTTGATTAATAAGGGAAAACAAATAATTACGGACGAGTCATGCCCGACTTTTATTAAAAATAATATACTTAGTTATTTTCACAAAATTAATTAAATTACGAAAACTAGATATTAAATATAACATAAACTTTTTGTACTTATCACTCACAAATTTAGTATAGTATATATATATACATATATAAATAATTATAGTAGAATAATAACACTTATATTATAAATACTTGACGTAAATATTTATTATTTGCCGACGCCGTATAAACATCACAAACACTTTTCTTGTGAATATTTTTCAATACTTAGTCACTCGTTTGCTGTCAAACCGAGGACGTATTCGTCATGACTATTTTCACATATTTATATACGTAAGCACCTTTCCAAGAGCCAAAACTTACAAACGTTTCGAAACCTATTTAAACTTAACCATTGCCACACAAGCGATAATAAACACAAACTCTTGAGAATGCCTCAACCGTTTTCAATACATTAAGTTATGAATAAAAACAATAAACTAAGACTTGCCATACTAATTATAGGTTGCGTGACGGTACTTCGTGCTCATACTACTTGACTTTACACTACTCGGATTCTGTTTGCTAAGGTGAGTTCATAGCCTCGCTTTTACTTGTTTTTCAAACCCCGCGAGGGAGATGCATGCTATAAACTGGAACACAAGTCTTTTCTTAAACTGTATGCTTGCCTGATCATTATTATTATAGCCTAAGTTGCCTGCCATAAGACCCTTACATCATGAACCATTAATCACTTGCGAGTGATCGCGAATATTGTGGATAGTACTATGGGAATTAACGACCCCGACTCGGTTATCGGAAATAACTGGGGCGCACTATATTTGGTTAACTATGGAATTGGCAATTCCATCTGAGGGCGATATTTTACTTACACCAGTAATTAGGTGTATGCAGTTAGTTTGGTGTCATGAGCTTAGTGCATAATAATAATCTCGGTTTTCCATGGTGATTGTATTCGAAGCAATTATCATCTTTTACTTGTGTTCAACCATTTATTTAAACCTATGAATATCACTCAACATTTTTGTTGATCTTTTTAAGCATGCTCATCTCAGGTACTAATTAAGATATCACGAAGGCACGGAGTGGACGTCTTGGGATGCTGGAAGTGGTGTTGTTTTAAATAAAGTTATCATTTCGTAAACATTTTGAACTATCTTTTATGTAAACTCAAAACTTGTGGTATTTTCTCTTGTGTTCCAAAACACTGAGTTTTATGAAATGGTAACAATCTTTTATTAAAAACGTCTCTTTAGAGTCGTTTTCTATGACTTATGACTGTGATCCTCTAAGTAATACCCCAAATAGTCTTCCGCTGTCACATTGTGATTTTGGGGGTGTTACAAATACTCCCCCTCCACATGTGCTTAAGAGATTTAACGGTTAAATGCACAGTGAGGAAAGAGCGCGCACATTTTGAATTGATCAACTCAAGATAGACATTCCCCCGCGAGACACGGTTACGTGGCATAGTTAAAGAGTTGCATTGTCAGCTTTTAGGTGACAACTAGCTCTAATAACTGCCTTGAAGGTGTAGACATTCCTCGAAAGGTTGTCAAACCCGTCAGAGTTCATGTCTACAAAGAGTTTCTCGAATGGTACATTCTACTCAGACAAGTCCTTTGCGAGACACGTTTACATCACTAGCGAACTAGCTTGAAATTATTACCCGTCCCGGACAAGTCTTTTCGAGTTACTAGCGGTTAAGAGCTCGTCAATTCAAGGGTTAAAGTCTTTTTACATGAGAGTTCATATAGCAAAACACAACATATTTCTTATCACGTATTTTTCTCCCCCTTAAAAATGGCATATAAAATGTTATTTTTGAAAAGTTGAGAATAAATATGACCATTTCGAGTGTTGCGGGAAGAATGACTACTGTGAACAATTTGTGAACAAAGTTTTAAGTCAAGTACTCCCCCTCAACGAGTGATATAAACGGTTGAGGTTTTGAAAATCATAAGGTAAAGTACTTGTTCTTTTGAGCAAAACCTTGAAAAATGAAAGGTTTGATAGGTTTTACTCAAAAGTAAGAAGCTTTCGCTCCTTTTATAAGGATTGTGGCACTGAAGCGTACCACAGGGTCCTTTATTTACAAGTACGGGTTGTACACTGTAATATGTGCACAAGCCATAGACAGATAATCAAACAAGCAAAATCACAATCAAGAGAATACCCAATGATTACAGACGATCAGCTACTTTCTGAGGACGTTGGAAAGTCAGAATCGGAAAGTTTGGTCATCCTCCCACATAGCTCTCCAACCGTTGCATTTGATCCCGATGAATCAAACATTCATCAATCCTAGTGATTAATCAACGAACATCCTTGCGATCCTTTGAATTCCATCTCTTCTTCTGAATTATACCCAACTCAATGTCCTTCAATCGATATGACAATCCATATCGAACCATCTCCAGAGTGGCGTCTTAGAACTTAGTGAATTTCATCGAAAGCCATGAAGCAAGTATAATGATTTTCACTTTGGTAGACAAACCCAAACTTGTGTTTATGAACGATTTTGTACTGAGGTTCTTGATTGATTCCGATGAAGTGTAGAATTTAGGTAAGATTCGACCCCGAAGTGAAGAACTTCAATACGCTCTTTGATTTGAAGCGTATGAAAACAAGGAGTGCAGTAATGTACTTGATTTAAATTTCGGTTGAGGTTCTGGTTAGGGCTCAGGTATGTCGTGATCCTCACCACCAGTGTATGTAAAGTGATCAACGGTTTTCTCCATTGGTGGTGTGGTTTCTGAATCCCTTGGTTGATCAGATGGTGGTGGCTGTGTAGCTTGTTGTGTAGTGGTGATAACCTGCTTAACCATTTATCGAATCATTGGATGGAGTTGCCTTCTTAACAGATTTTGTTGTTGACATAGGTGTTTCTTATGTTGATGGAGGTGATGATTGAGATGATGATTTGGGTTTGGTGGAAGTGTCAAGAGGTGTTACAGAAGACTGTTGAGGTTTGTGTATAGGATTGTCAACTATGTAGTTGTCTGATTCCTTCTTTAACTTTTCCTCCTCAGCTCTAGCAGCTTCTTTTGCCTCTTTTCGAATCATTTCCTCTTCAGCCACCAAATTATCATCAGTGAATCTTTCATCCTTATCATGATCGTAATCTCCTTCTTCATATATTTCCACATCTTCACCATGCTTTTCTTCTTGCGGTTGTATAAGTTGTTGTTGTGGTTTCTTCATTTCAATAGTTGTAGAGACAGTGACACCCTGATCCTTACCGGGTTGATTAACCAGATCGGATGGGGTAAGAAATGTTTACAATGGATCTTCCATAAGTGGAGGACTACTGCTTGACCCTCCTGCCCCACCGGGTTGATTAACCGGAAAGGTTGAAGCATGGAATTCCATCCATTTCTGCTTTAATGTCTTACGAAATTGTATTACCTCATCTATTGAATCATACTCATCATCAGGATGACTTTGTGAACATGAATTTGAATGGATGTAGCAGAAGGATGTCCACAGCAAATCTGCAAGATGATTATGAGCATATGAAGTAGTTGAAGATGACACGTAGATAGTTCTTGCCAATTGTTTTGTCGTATCCAGCTTGGAATGTGTTTTCCATCGAGAGCTCAGCTAGGGCATTGATGTTTGCTTGATTTGCAGCCATTTCATGATCTGAAAGTCATTAGACAAAGAGACAGACATATGGAAACACAATGTGTTTGTATTAGTCTGATTTATTATCTAATTACTTGTATGATGGTAACATGTTTATGTTAGTTACAAGTCCTAAGTCACATTAGTCCAAATGTATGAAGTTGATGTGATAAGTTACGTGAACATGTTAATTTTGAAATTTCAAAGAGCAATAATTCACTTAACACACAACATATTAACGTTTGTAAGCTTATATGAAACATCAGATATTTGTGACCTATGCGTAATATTTAACAAGTAACATATGTGTAACGGGCCAAAAAGTAGTGAACAATGGGTTATGAGTAACAAGGATCCTTATACGTAAGAAAGGAGCTTATGCGTAGGAGTACGCTAAAGCTTGAGACCAAGCTTAGGCATAAGAGTTTCTTATGCGTAAGACAAGTTCAAAGGCTTTAAGCTTACGCGTAGGGAAAAGCTAGATGTTACGCGTACAGTTTACTCGTAAGAGCAAAGCCTATGCGTAACAAGCCTTTTTACGAATATCTTTCCAAGATACACGTAATCCATTGTAGACCCCTTATGCGTAAGATTACTCTTAGGCGTGACCTTTACGCATAAAGTATTCCTTAAGCGTAACGGTTTGAACACCTAAAGATTCTGACATTACGAATAATTAACCTGTTAAATATAAACATGAAAACTTGATTGCAGTTAACTCCAAACATCTTTTAGATCACAAAACAAGCATAAGAACATATCAGATACACACAGAAAGACTTAGGAGTAAAAATTAATTAAACCCTAAACCCTTAATCTACGTGTAAGGGATATAGCTACACAAATCAAACAAGAATGTTTCTGGAGTGTCCTAGATGTCATATGAGTGCAATGGAACAAGATTTAACACATTTCCACCACAGAATCAAAAGATTTATGGGAGATGAACCCTAAAAAACCTAAAACTTAAGTTCATACAGTTTAGATGTTTCTGGGCTAATTTAAAGGTTCAAAAACATGCATATAAACTTATTCTAACACTTTCTTGACTACCTAATAACATATCACAGAAAAGAAAAACCCTAGATGAGCGCAAGAACCCTAGAATTCAAATTAATGAAATTTAAGATTCAGGATGGTTTTGGACGATTGAAACAAGTTTAATAGACACTAAGAAAGGTTTTAACACAACTCATTTCAATCCAAACACTTTTATGCATAAACACCCAATTAGTTCGAGTGAACAATTTTCCAAAATCAGTTTAAAGAGTTTTAACCGTTGGATTTGAAAGAATTTTAGAAATCCTTGTTTATCATCTTGATTAAAAACAGTTTAGAACTTATAGATTATGAAAAACTTGAACGGATTTAGAAGATTTGATTTGGGCCGTTTGATCTTGGTGGTTTAGGAGTAAATGAATTAATTTGCCAAGTTGACACATTCAGTCCCTCAACCTTAAAGAGGTTCCAACCAAGATCCTTTAACTTCCGTTTAGGTAAGACAAAACATTTGTAAGGCAAGAAACTTCACGATACTCCCCCTCGACTTTTGAAATAATGAAATGGTTAAAACATTTGAGTCCGAAGAGAGTATATGACAAGAAACGTATCCACCATTTTAGAAGAAACAACATAATTTTGAAAACATGGAAGTACAAGGTTTTATGAAATCGAAAAATATTTACTTTCTCCCCCTCAACACTTGTTCGGGAAAAATAGTGAAAGATTTGATAGAACAAAGTGTTGACTGAAAATTTGTACTTGCGATGTTTGAAAGAATTTAGATAGAAGAATGTTTTTGAGATTTTCTGATTTTATATTTTTGTATTTTGTTTTTGAAAATAATATTTACAAAAGAGATTTTGTTGTTTGACAGGTTTTTAAGACTGTTTTAGGAGTTCATCCAATTCCTCTTGAGTCAAACACCTCATACCAATCCGGTGGACCAACTCATTAAACCTAGCGGGAGCTAAGGTTTTGGTGAGAAGATCTGCCAATTGGTATTATGTACCCACGAAGTATAATTCAACTGTACCCTGTTCCACATGGTCCTTGATGAAGTGATACCGAAGATCGATGTGCTTTGATTTCGAGTGCTGAACTGAGTTGCATGAGATCGCAATGGCACTCCGATTGTCGCAGTACATCGGGATTCTGTCAAATACGTAACCATAGTCTTTGAGTTGTGTTCTCATCCAAATCACTTGAACACAACACGCCGACATGGCTACATATTCTGCTTCGGTTGAGGACAACGATGTACAATCCTACTTCTTCGATTGCCATGACACCAGTTTGTCACCAAGAAATTGTAAAGCTCCTGAAGTACTTTTTCGTGAATCTAAGCATCATTCGTGGTCAGCGTCTGAAAAAGCTATTAGTTCAAAACCAAAATCCTTCGGATACCAGATTCCCAAATTAATGGTTCCCTTGATGTATCGGAGGATTCTTTTAGCCTCTGAGAGGTGGGTTTCAGTTGGTCGTGACTGATAGCGGGAGCAACGATATACGGCAAAGACAATATCAGGTCTGCTAGCTGTTAGATACATGAGAGACCCAATAATACTACGGTATTTTGTAGGGTCAACTAGTTTCCCATGTAAATCAGCGTCTAGCTTCTTGGTATGTGACATTGGTGCGGCATAAGTATCACAAGTATTCATCCCAAATTTGTTCAGAATTTCAAGGGCATATTTGGACTGACTCAGGAAAATACCACGAGGTGATTGATGAACTTGCAGTCCTTGAAAGAACGTAAGTTCACCCATCATTGACATTTCAAAATGTTTCTTCATTAGTTTTGCAAAAGCGATTGAGTACTTTTTATGAGTTGACCCAAAAATGATGTCATCCACATAAATTTGAACAATTAAAATATGTTCCCCTTGATATTGTATGAAAAGAGTTGGGTCGACCGAACCTTTGGTAAAGTTATTGGTAATGAGGAAAGATGATAGCTTATCATACCATGCCCGAGGGGCTTGTTTGAGACCGTAGAGAGCTTTCTTCGCTTGATAGACATGATTAGGGAACTCTGGATCAATGAATCCTTTTGGCTGACTGACATAAACCGTTTCTTTCAGTTGTCCATTGAGAAAAGCAGTTTTTGACATCCATCTGAAAGACCGTGATATTCATGTGAGCCGCAAATGCCAGAAAAATCCGAACAACCTCAAGACGAGCAACCGGAGCAAAAGATTCTTCAAAGTCAATACCCTCTTCCTGACGATAACCCTTAGCCACCGGACGTGACTTGTTTCTGATAACGTTTCCTTCAGCATCCAATTTGTTTTTCCAAATCCATTTAAGACCAATGACGAAGACCCATGTTGGTCTTTCAACCAGTTCCCATACTTCAAGACGTTTAAATTGGTTGAGTTCTTCCTGCATGGATTCAATACCTGTCCCTTTTGTCATTGCGTCTTTGATGTTTTAGGTTCAGATTGGCAAAGCGGTGAGTGCATAAATGAAATTTTCACCATCTGTGTGAAGACGTTGTCTCGTAACGACTGGTTGATTCGGATTGCCAATAATATTTTCCAGAGGATGGTCTTTTGTCCATCTATGTGTGGAGGGTTTATGTTGGTATACATTGTGCAGATTTTGAGGATTCAAATGGCTTGTTGAAGATTCTGCGACATCTTGTGCAGCAGTCTCATTAGCAAACGGGTTAAAGAACGCATTTGGATCAAAATCTGCAGGTGGGGGTACTTCATTCAGAACATCATCAGCCGGTTCATCAGTGTTAGATGCGGTTTGTTCAACTGTTTTGTTAGAGTCAACTGGTGGTGCTTCTTCAACCGTAGTTGTTGTAGCAGGTGTATCGGTATAAGAGTATTTTCATGTTGAGCAGCTTGGAAACAGGATACACCGGAGCACGCTTCATCAATATCGCAGCGAACAGCAGAGCAAATAACCTTTCCATTTGTTGACGAGTAAGCTGGGGGCTTTGTTCAGTGATGATGGGATTTGGGGGAAGTTTAAGCGGTTGTGTCCGGGTTCCAAGCTGTTATACTCAGAAGCCATATCCGTAAGTTCATCAAAATGAGCATGAATCGTTTCCATAACTTCCTTTGTTCGACGATTCCAGATTCGGAAACCTTTAGAATTATCACAATATCCTATAAAGACTCAAATGTTAGCTTTGGCTTTGAGCTTTCCAAAGTCATCACGATCATTATTCGGATAGCAAAGAGATCCAAATACATGAAAGTGTTTGAGATTCGGTTTTTGGTTGTGGACAAGCTCGAAAGGTGTTTTGTTGTGGCGTTTTGTAATCATAGAACGGTTTTGAGTATAGCATGCGGTAGATACAGCTTCTGCCCATAAGTAATCTGGAAGTTTAGCATTGATTAACATTGTTCTTGCAGCTTCCACTAACGTTCGGTTTCGTCTTTCAACAACTCCGTTTTGTTCTGGTTTACGTGCAATAGATGTCTGATGCAGAATTCCCACTTTCTCATAAAATTCATGAAGAGTTTGGTTAACAAATTCAGTGCCTCTGTCTGTTCTGATTTGTCGAACGGTGTTTCATAGCTGAACTTGTATTTTCGTGAGAAAGGTGATGATCATCGTTGGAGCTTGATCTTTGCTTCGAAGAAAGTAGACCCAAGTCCAGCGTGAATAGTCATCAACTATTACTAAGATGTAGCGTTTGCTATTGATCGTATGCACGCGCATTGGGCCACACAAATCCATGTGAAGAAGATGAAGCACATGCTGAGAGCTGTGTTCCACCTTTGAAGGAAAATGAGCACGAGTGCTTTTGCCTTGTTCACAAGCTGAGCAAAGGTGATCTTTAGAATACCGAAATCGTGGGAGTCCTTCAACTAGTTTGTGTCGAGCAAGGTTGGTGATGGTTTGAAAGTTTAGATGTGAGAGACGACGGTTCCATAGCCATGATTTTGTTGATGTTGCCTTTGAAAGTAAGCAGATGGGAGAAGAAGCAACCATGTCTTGCATAGAGATAGTATAAAGACTGGAATTACGCGAGCCCGACATAAGGTCTTTTCCTTGTAGATCACGAATGAAACAAGTTTTCTCCCTGAAAGCAACCTCCAAATCACCATCACAAAACTGACCTACTGAAAACAGATTGTGACCGAGGCCTTCAACATAATAAACCCTGCTAATTTCGATGTTCCCATTGATATAGTCTCCGTAGCCCATGATAGCTGCGAAGTGATCATTCCCGAACCTGACAGTGCCAATGAACTTTGCAATAAAGTTTGATAACAGTTTAAGGTTGCCTATCATATGTCGGGAACATCCGCTATCAACAATCCAGAGAATGATCTGTATCACCTGCATTACACATAGACGACACAGATGGAATAGAAGTAGATGTGGAACCCGAAATGTTAGAGGGTTCCGGAGCGGTTATAGTAGACATACACACAATAATAGCTTTAGGTATCCATTTAAATCCTAGTGTGTTATATATCCATTTCTGCCATCTCCAACTATTATTTGCTTTAGTCTTAGTGAATGCACTAGGTGGTACTACATTCCTAGGAGGTGAAACTGGAGCTACAGGGACAAGCAAAGCGTTTCTTAGAATCTAAAGAGGGCGGTCTACCAAGAAAAGACTTAGAAAGATTAGTGGGCCTAGAGGTATTCCGGTTCTTAGGATTCCTTAAACGAGAGATGATAGCTTTAGCAACACATTTATCATGACAATCGGAATTCATACTTTTACGACAAATAACACAAGGTGCATCGATGAATATCAAAAGTACTTAACGGTTTAGCATTCGTTACATCACTATTTCTATTACATTTTCCATACGCAATATCTATAGTGGAAGCAACGTGAGTCTTATTCATAGTCCTAGGGTGTTCTTCTACTTTAGCATTCCTTATTGATCTTTTCTTAGGTCGCAACTTCCTATTCTTCGATGTAGTGCTCCTAGGCTGTGAAGTGCGGACGTTTGGAAAATACGCAACTATTCTTGTTTCAGTAGAAGGAGGCACGTTAGCAACTTGTGATTTGGCAGTAGGGATTCTAGGTTCACGATTACTAAGTGTTACTGGTGCTATTCTCTTAATCACGGTAGGCGGAAGTTGTTCATACTTTCCTAACATTTCTCTTAACTTGAAGATAGTGTGAATCAGATCTTGATTTTCAGACCGAATATTTCCAGCAAAATGCATAACTTCTTTAGTGTGTGCAAGATAATGATCAAGTTCATTTGATGCTTCATCACGAGTCTTTTTGAGTAAATCAAATATGACACCATATTCCTTTTTAACTTTTACAAGTTCTTGTTCATATTTTGAGATTTGACACTTAAAATACACGTTTTGATCATCCAGTTGCTCAATTTTTGGATCAGAAGTTTTGTCACGCAACTGGGCGATTTTGTGTTGAAAACCAAGTTGTTGATCGTGAATATTTTTTTGACACCAATTAAGACGACGTATTGCATTTGAAAGTTCGTTTGACAATCGTTTGTTTTCAACTTTTAAGGACTCGATCTGAAGCACATTATCAGTGTTCTCAACATTTACCACAGAATCAATAGTATCAGCAGAGATATAATCAAATGCATATGACAAAGAATTCAATAGCACAACATTATGGACATCGGCACAGATGACATCTTCCAAGAGTCGATCAACATCTTTTCTCAACATTTTCTTTTTACGTTTAGTATTAGAAATAGATGTTTCTGTTTTCTCGAAAATGACCTTCATCAATCCAAGTTCCTTATGAAAGTCCCTTTCCCAAGACAATGCACAACTTTTCAAATTTTTAACATTTGGTAAAAGATTTTTCTGAAAAACGTCTCTTTGTTCTCGCGCCAGAGGCGATTGAAAATGTTGAACTTTGATTTCAGAATGATATTCTATCTCATGTTGTAAAGTTTTGAGGTCAGCCATGAAAAGGTCAAAATATCGAAGAATTTTGCGATTTTCGGGTTTTGAGTTTACTTCACTGATGGAAGGTAAAGGACCATAAGTTTGTGCATAATTTGGTTTGGGATTAACATTAGAAGACTCAAATGTTTTTATGATAATCCTTGGTGTGTTAGAAGAATCCGTTGGTGTGACGAAAGTGACCGCTTTTGAATAGTTAAAAGGTTTGTTGTAAACAACTTTTTCTAATTTAGATCGACTCTCGTCTTCTGCATCTAATTCCTCTTGACGATGATATTCAACAACATTCATAACAGAATTATCAATTTTATATTCTGCACTGGAAACTTCAGGATTTGGTTTGAATTTTTTGGTTGAAAGCTTGGGTTTGTAATCAGCAAGATTCGGTCCATATCCATTTGGATTGGGTTTTAAAGTAAACTTTTCAATAGCTGTGACCGACTCGCCATGTTTGTAAACAACAGTTTTAAACTCTTTAAGTTTGTTTTGCAAGCCGATGATTTCTTCAAGATGATCATCTATTCGTTTCGTTGAATGCTTTTTGTATGCAGAGAACTGTTTTTGACAAGTTAACAACTCAGCCTTAGCTTTTTGATTTTCCAAGGTGAGAGCATTAATTTGCTTTTTATGTTCATGTTTCAGCTTTTCCATTTCAGACAACAAAGCATTCTTCGAAGCGGCTAGATCACGCATCTGTCTCTCTAAATATTTTTCGTTTTGATGAGATTTGGCAAAGGCTGCTTCAAAACTGTTTTCACGTTTTTCTTGAGTTTTGAAAAAATTGAGTTGCTTTTGTAAACATTCAAAATCCTTGGTTAACAGTGCATTTTGCTTTTCAAGTCCTGATTAATGGCATGACATTTTTCCACTATGGTCTGTTGGTCTTGTATTAAACGAGCAAAATCTGGATGAGGCAAAAGTTCGGTGTGTTCAACGTGAGTCGCAACATGATCATTACTTAGATCCTCAAGTATAACCACGGAGTCAATTTGAGTATCAAGGAAAACCATAAGGTCATCTTGATCATCAAATATAACTACGGGGTCTATTTGAAAATCGTCGGAATGAGATGTGGACGACTCATTTTGAACATTCCGAGCCTTGCCGGATTCAGATGTTGGCGGAGATATGAGATCGGAGATAAATATGGTTTGTTCGGGTACCTGAGACAAGCCATCAGTGTCATACACTGGGCCTGTGTCACTCATGTGTAACTCATGCATATTAGCCATCAACATAACAAATGCATTGGCCTGCAAGTCATCCATATCATCATCTGAGTCAGCATTTGCCATAAAGCTCGTTCTTTGTCGTGAGAGTTCCACCAGCTTCATCCTTAAGAGCCAAAAGAAGAGCCTCTTTGTGATAAACACGCCCGAGTCCTAGGCTTTGGGCATGCATTAGCCAGATGTCCCTTCTCATTGCAGTTGTAGCATCGAAGACCATTCAACCCATTCTGAGCATTCCCTTGTTCCACCACTTGAGTTCTATTGGTATTCCTACCCACAGCATTAAACCCTTTACCATCGCTGATAACGCTCAAATTGTGCATGTTTTTAGTAGCGTTATCCGTGCTTTTATGTGTGTTATTTGGTTATAATCATATGCTTTTGATGCTTAATCGTACAAAAGTGCGTTTGCTAGTTCATTTGTAGCCAAGTACAGGAAAGTGGAGAAAAAGACGGAAAAAGAAGTAAAACACGAAGATTTCTCCATGTATGAAGAATTCCCGACCAAAGAAAGACTTGCGGAGTATATTCGAGATGGTAAAGTCATCAAGTTAGTGGTCCAAAGACTCAAGAATAAAGTTCAAGAAGGAAAACGAGAAAGAAATGAAGAAAAGAAGCTTAAACGAAGAAATGTTGGAAGCCTCGTTGTTCCCGACACACCTTCACCATTTTGGCCATAACTTTTTCATACGGACTCCGTTTGACCCCCCGTTCGCGGCCACGGAAATCTAAGAGAAAGATCTACAACTTTGCCGTTTATGAATTTTTGTGATTTTGCTCCAACCGATCGGTCGAGCCCCGTAACCGATCCGGTTGGAGAGCTGTCAAGAAGACCAACCGATTCGGTTGGAGCTCAACCGGATCCGGTTGGAGGTCCTGTTTCAGCCATTTCTGCACTACTAAGACTCCAAACGTGTTCCAAATGATTCTAGTCCCTTCCTACATGGTTTCTAGTCCCTTCCAAGCTCCTTGGCCTCCAAGAAATGCATTGAATACCCTAGGCGTTGGTTCAAGTATAAATAGAGGCCTTTGCTACCTCATTTCATACACCACAACTTGAGAGATCTTCTCTCACACCTATCCTACCACCACCACTCCTCTCTAGGTGTGAAATTCAAGCCTCCACCCTTAAAGACGAATTTCCATCTAGAGAGCAAACCATAACTTGAGAGAACACAACCACTCTCAATATCTTCACCCCAAAGGTGTGAAACTCAAGCCTCCACCCTTAAGGACGAGTTTCCACCAACTATCCTATCCCAACTTGTGTGAAATTCAAGCCTCCACCCTTAAGGACGAATTTCCACCAATTACACCAACTTATCTTCCCCAAAAGACCACAAACCTCTGCCAAATTCGTATAGTGTGCTCAAGGGTTGTCGAAGGCGTTTGGACATCATTTTCCGGCTTGGTAGAACTATTGTAGTTGATTGGAGGCTTGAAGGAGTGCTATAATCCTTCATCTTTGCCTATTGTAATTCATACTTTGGGTAAACCTTGTTACTTTTCTATTTAAAGATGTTTGTTATTGATATGATTATTGAGATTTTGTGTTTGATTGGAATAATGATGAATCTTTTGATACTTGCTTGTTCTTATATTGCTTTTCTTGTTGGTTTGATATGTGACAATCATAACCATCAACTTGTTACTTGTTCTTATAATGCTTTTCTTGTTGGTTTGATCCGTGACAATCATAACCATCAACTTGTTACTTGTTACTTGCTTAAACAAACAAACGACACTTGTAGTGCAACCAAGTCTCTTGGGACGACCTTGATTTACCTTATACTATACTACAACTTGACTAGGGTATACTTGCCCGAATGTGTTCCTAGTTAACCGGTAATTCTTGTTTACAAATTTAAAACCCCGATGAAGCACATCAAGTTTTTGGCGCCGCTGCCGGGGATTTGGTTTTTGTTCTTAAGTGTTTGTTTGTCTGCTTGTTTGTTCGAATGCTAAATTGCTCTTGCTCATGAATAATTGTTGCTTTGATCTTGTTTGATTGCTCTTGATGTTTGCTCATGATGTTTGCTTGAATGCTTGTCTTTTTCTTAAAATCTCTAATTTCTCATAATTGCTCAATTGATCTTGGCATCAAAATCAAGTTTTTGATGTTGGATTTCGTTTCATGTGTTCTAAAATGCTCATTTCAATGATTGCTTTCTAAGTTGCTCGAAAAATGTTTGCGAAAAAAACCCACCAAAACCACCCAGATCACTCTAACCGAATCGGTTGGCACTCCAACCGGATCGGTTGGAAGCCTCGTACTTAATAAAACCACTACAACCGATCGGTCACTACCCGTAACCGGATCCGGTTGTGTGTTCTGTAAAAAAAAAAAAAAAAAAAAAAAAAAAAAAAAAAAAAAAAATCCATTTTGTGTGTTTCTTGTTTCGTAAGTTTTATGTTTTATATGTTATATGATCTCTTGCATGTCTCAATGTTATTTGTTTTTGTTATTTTTGTTTATATTAGTTTCGTATTAATTTTGAATAAGATTATCTTGTTTTAGATTATCTTGTTTGATTTGTGTTACGTGATTAATTGTGTGTGCTTGCGTCTATGTGATTGTCGTTTTTTTGTTTCCTGCTTATTTTTATTTAAGTGTTGTTTTATGTTCGTGATAATATATGTGTTTATGTGTTTTGTTTACTTGTGTTTAGTTTTGTGTCCGTAACCTTTTATATTCTTGTCTTATTTTATCAATAAAAGTTTTGAAATAAAACTAGTGTTTAAAAAAAAAAAAAAAAAAAAAAAAATCAGTTTTCATTTTTTGTTTTTGTGTGTTTGTGTTTAGATTAATTAAGTTTAAATGTCTTTTTGTTTTTGCAAGAGTATCATTTCTTTTATTTGGTTTTTGCATTTTAAAATTTTGTTAATTTGGTACATTGTAAATAAATAAGTGCTTGTTTTTAAAAATAAAGTGTTTTGAACTTTGTGGGTATGTTCACTGGAAACCCTCACGAGACTATAACTCGTCCACTCGGGCCACCGAGGGGTTTAAAGGCTTGTTGCATGAGCTAAATGCAACCGTGATGCCTACGAAAGTGAGTTTTAGAATTTTACGCGTTTTTGTAGTTTAGTTTATTTTTGCAGATTTAATAAGCTCTTGGAGGAAGGATTGATTGGATTGTTGGTGACGTTATACTCTTGATTGAACATGTTTGGATGAAAGATAAATCGATTGATCTCACACGCTTATGCTAGCGTTTGCTTAGCATCTTATCATTTGAAGTTCGATCGTGATGTTTGGCCCGAGAGGTTTCGTTTCACTTAGACTTATTATTTTATTTTTCCCTATCTTACATGCTTTAGTTTTAGCAATTGCTTTATTTTGTTTCTTTGTTATTTTTCCTTTGTTTGTTTTTGTTTGGTAAATTATTTTAATAAATTGACTTTTTTAAGTCCCTCGAAAGTAAGGCTCACCTATTGTAAACAAACTGTGTGAGAGGTATAAGGCGGGTCTCCCTGATTCCCTAAAGAAGTTTGGTTTTAATATGCTTCGCGCTGACCTGCTTCTCCGCTTCTTTGTGCGTTTCAATGGAGCTACCAAGAACTCGTGGGACAAGAATAAGTCATGTTGGTTTTAAAAAAAAAAGAAAAAGAAAAAAAGAGTCGTAACTAGATTTAAGTTATTTTTCTTTTGTGTGCTTAACTTAAGTGTGGGGAAAAGTTAAATAAGAAAAGCGAAACTCGTTTTCAATTTCCAAAATTTTGGGCCTGTTTTTAAATTTTTGTGAGCTTGTTTGCCCTTATGATCTAGTTGTTTTCACGCGTATAGGTTAATATATTATAATAACTGGATCAACCAACTGGTGAAATCGGTAATTTTGAAAAACTTGAGATGTGTCCCGATTAATATTGCAATCCATTCTGGGATCGATGACATTTGCTAGCACATATTATAGCCCTTCCACTAAATTGAAAGGATTTGAGCCTGTTTCATATATAGCATACTTCTTTTATGCTTGGATCTTTTGTTTTGAGTGTGCCGGTGATTTTATTTATTCTAGAACTTGTACTTGCAAATCATTACCAGACCGCAGTGAGATCGCATTCGTGTGATATAAGTGTTTATGCGTGATAAAGAGGCAACCTTAGGAATAAAACCAAATGGCCTTCCGTTTACATCTAATGATATATTAGCTTACCACATCGGTTAGTTAACCACCCACATGGACCCATTTGTTAGCGCTCATTTTTAGCGCTAGATACCCTTAGTACACCCTCCGAGCCATTCTTTTCTTTTCTTACATCCAGAAAAATACAAAAATATTTTACACTTTAAACCTTAGCCTACCCCTTGTCAATGTCTAAATGGTTGGTTGCTAGTTGCTTGGTATGTTGGATTGTTTTTTATGATTATGAGTTAGCCGCACTTTGCCATTCGTGTGTACCATTCCGAAAAAGACGAAGAGTGCACATTCTTATTTTTATTTTTGTGGTGATGCTTATACGAAGTGTGGGGGAGATGTGATGTATGAAGAAGAAGTGTTGAAAAAAAAAAAAAATGAAAAAAAAAAGAATAAGTCATCGGAAAAAAAAAGAAAAAAAAAAGATATGTGATGACAATGTGCTATATTATTATGAAGATGAAGTATGTTTGAGATATCGATTAGCCAATGTTCTAAGACGTGATATATATTTGGTGATCGATATTTGAAGAGGAGAAGATTGTAACTATAATCATTTTCGGGTTTGCGGATTGTTCGGTGACTAGCAACATGGGTATTAGACTTGACTTTATTTTTCTTTAACACCATTTCATCAATTATCCCATGCCTTATCCATACCATTTATTCACCCGAAGCCTATCGTTATAACCCGAATAAAAGCCCTCTTTAGATGTTTACATTTGGTGCTTACGCCACGTCGGTGGAGTTTTGTTTCTTATACAAGCCTATGGTAATATTTAGATCATGACTAAGCAATATGAGTGTACTATTCCTTAATACTATCCATCACTAAATAAAATGAGTGTTGAGTGAATTACACATACGTTCTTTTTCGTGAGGTGCTTAGCCATGTTATCAAGCAAGAAAATCCATGGGGTATTGTCAAACATCTCGATTTTTCACCTATAAAAGCTTAAAATGATGAATCATATCTCGTACTTGTACTTGGTAGATTTGCATCGCATTTTTCTAATCATATTTCATGCACCATGTGGGTTTTATTTTTCTTAATTTCTAGATTTGCTTGAGGGCAAGCAAAACCTTAAGTGTGGGGGAGTTTGCGCTCATTTTTCGCTTATTTTTATGTTTGTTTTTTAAAAAAATATATATATATATATATATATTTTTTGATTTTTAATTTTCTTTTCGTTTTGTCATTTCGGTATTTAGTTCTATTATTTTTCTTTTCTTAGATTTGCTTGAGGGCAAGCAAAGTTTAAGTGTGGGGGAATTTGATAACGCTCAAATTGTGCATGTTTTTAGTAGCGTTATCCGTGCTTTTATGTGTGTTATTTGGTTATAATCATATGCTTTTGATGCTTAATCGTACAAAAGTGCGTTTGCTAGTTCATTTGTAGCCAAGTACAGGAAAGTGGAGAAAAAGACGAAAAAGAAGTAAAATACGAAGATTTCTCCATGTATGAAGAATTCCCGACCAAAGAAAGACTTGCGGAGTATATTCGAGATGGTAAAGTCATCAAGTTAGTGGTCCAAAGACTCAAGAATAAAGTTCAAGAAGGAAAACGAGAAAGAAATGAAGAAAAGAAGCTTAAACGAAGAAATGTTGGAAGCCTCGTTGTTCCCGACACACCTTCACCATTTTGGCCATAACTTTTGCATACGGACTCCGTTTGACCCCTCGTTCGCGGCCACAGAAAGCTAAGAGAAAGATCTACAACTTTTCCGTTTATGACTTTTTGTGATTTTGCTCCAACCGATCGGTCGAGCCCCGTAACCGATTCGGTTGGAGCTCAACCGGATCCGGTTGGAGGTCCTGTTTCAGCCATTTCTGCACTACTAAGACTCCAAACGTGTTCCAAATGATTCTAGTCCCTTCCTACATGGTTTCTAGTCCCTTCCAAGCTCCTTGGCCTCCAAGAAATGCATTGAATACCCCTAGGCCTTGGTTCAAGTATAAATAGAGGCCTTTGCTACCTCATTTCATACACCACAACTTGAGAGATCTTCTCTCACACCTATCCTACCACCACCACTCCTCTCTAGGTGTGAAATTCAAGCCTCCACCCTTAAGGACGAATTTCCATCTAGAGAGCAAACCATAACTTGAGAGAACACAACCACTCTCAATATCTTCACCCCAAAGGTGTGAAACTCAAGCCTCCACCCTTAAGGACGAGTTTCCACCAACTATCCTATCCTAACTTGTGTGAAATTCAAGCCTCCACCCTTAAGGACGAATTTCCACCAATTACACCAACTTATCTTCCCCAAAAGACCACAAACCTCTGCCAAATTCGTGTAGTGTGCTCAAGGGTTGTCGAAGGCGTTTGGACATCATTTTCGGCTTGGTAGAACTATTGTAGTTGATTGGAGGCTTGAAGGAGTGCTATAATCCTTCATCTTTGCCTATTGTAATTCATACTTTGGGTAAACCTTGTTACTTTTCTATTTAAAGATGTTTGTTATTGATATGATTATTGAGATTTTGTGTTTGATTGGAATAATGATGAATCTTTTGATACTTGTTTGTTCTTATATTGCTTTTCTTGTTGGTTTGATATGTGACAATCATAACCATCAACTTGTTACTTGTTCTTATAATGCTTTTCTTGTTGGTTTGATCCGTGATAATCATAACCATCAACTTGTTACTTGTTACTTGCTTAAACAAACAAACGACACTTGTAGTGCAACCAAGTCTCTTGGGACGACCTTGATTTACCTTATACTATACTACAACTTGACTAGGGTATACTTGCCCGAATGTGTTCCTAGTTAACCGGTAATTCTTGTTTACAAATTTAAAACCCGATGAAGCACATCAAGTTTTGGCGCCTGCGGGATTTGGTTTTTGTTTTTAAGTGTTTGTTTGTCTGCTTGTTTGTTCGAATGCTAAATTGCTCTTGCTCATGAATAATTGTTGCTTTGATCTTGTTTGATTGCTCTTGATGTTTGCTCATGATGTTTGCTTGAATGCTTGTCTTTTTCTTAAAATCTCTAATTTCTCATAATTGCTCAATTGATCTTGGCATCAAAATCAAGTTGTTGATGTTGGATTTCGTTTCATGTGTTCTAAAATGCTCATTTCAATGATTGCTTTCTAAGTTGCTCGAAAAATGTTTGCGAAAAAACCCACCAAAACCACCCAGATCACTCTAACCGAATCGGTTGGCACTCCAACCGGATCGGTTGGCTTCCTAAGCTCGTACTTAATAAAACCACTACAACCGATCGGTCACTACCCGTAACCGGATCGGTTGTGTGTTCTCAAAATTCTAAAAAAAATTCCATTTTGTGTGTCTCTTGTTTCGTAAGTTTTATGTTTTATATGTTATATGATCTATTGCATGTCTCTATGTTATTTGTTTTTTGTTATTTTTTTTTCGTATTAATTTTGAATAAGATTATCGTGTTTTAGATTATCTTGTTTGATTTGTGTTACGTGATTAATTGTGTGTGCTTGCGTCTATGTGATTGTCGTTTTTTGTTTCCTGCTTATTTTTATTTAAGTGTTGTTTTATGTTCGTGATAATATATGTGTTTATGTGTTTTGTTTACTTGTGTTTAGTTTTGTGTCCGTAACCTTTTATATTCTTGTCTTATTTTATCAATAAAAGTTTTGAAATAAAACTAGTGTTTAAAAAAAAAAATCCGTTTTCATTTTTTGTTTTGTGTGTTTGTTTAGATTAATTAAGTTTAAATGTCTTTTTGTTTTTGCAAGAGTATCATTTCTTTTATTTGGTTTTTGCATTTTAAAATTTTGTTAATTTGGTACATTGTAAATAAATAAGTGCTTGTTTTTAAAAATAAAGTGTTTTGAACTTTGTGGGTATGTTCACTGGAAACCCTCACAAGACTATAACTCGTCCACTCGGGCCACCGAGGGGTTTAAAGGCTTGTTGCATGAGCTAAATGCAACCGTGATGCCTACGAAAGTGAGTTTTAGAATTTTACGCGTTTTTTGTAGTTTAGTTTATTTTCGCAGATTTAATAAGCTCTTGGAGGAAGGATTGATTGGATTGTTGGTGACGTTATACTCTTGATTGAACATGTTTGGATGAAAGATAAATCGATTGATCTCACACGCTTATGCTAGTGTTTGCTTAGCATCTTATCATTTGAAGTTCGATCGTGATGTTTGGCCCGAGAGGTTTCGTTTCACTTAGACTTATTATTTTATTTTTCCCTATCTTACATGCTTTAGTTTTAGCAATTGCTTTATTTTGTTTCTTCGTTATTTTTTCCTTTGTTTGTTTTTGTTTGGTAAATTATTTTAATAAATTGACTTTTTTAAGTCCCTCGAAAGTAAGGCTCACCCATTGTAAACAAACTGTGTGAGAGGTATAAGGCGGGTCTCCCTGATTCCCTAAAGAAGTTTGGTTTTTAATATGCTTCGCGCTGACCTGCTTCTCCGCTTCTTTGTGCGTTTCAATGGAGCTACCAAGAACTCGTGGGACAAGAATAAGTCATGTTGGTTTTTAAAAAAAAAAGAAAAAAAAAGAGTCGTAACTAGATTTAAGTTATTTTTCTTTTGTGTGCTTAACTTAAGTGTGGGGGAAAGTTAAATAAGAAAAGCGAAACTCGTTTTCAATTTCCAAATTTTTGGGCCTGTTTTTAAATTTTGTGAGCTTGTTTGCCCTTATGATCTAGTTGTTTTCACGCGTATAGGTTAATATATTATAATAACTGGATCAACCCACTGGTGAAATCGGTAATTTTGAAAAACTTGAGATGTGTCCCGATTAATATTGCAATCCATTCTGGGATCGATGACATTTGCTAGCACATATTATAGCCCTTCCACTAAATTGAAAGGATTTGAGCCTGTTTCATATATAGCATACTTCTTTTATGCTTGGATCTTTTGTTTTGAGTGCCGTGATTTTATTTATTCTATAACTTGTACTTGCAAATCATTACCAGACCGCAGTGAGATCGCATTCGTGTGATATAAGTGTTTATGCGTGATAAAGAGGCAACCTTAGGAATAAAACCAAATGGCCTTCCGTTTACATCTAATGATATATTAGCTTACCACATCGGTTAGTTAACCACCCACATGGACCCATTTGTTAGCGCTCATTTTTAGCGCTAGATACCCTAGTACATCCTCCGAGCCATTCTTTTCTTTTCTTACATCCAGAAAAATACAAAAATATTTTACACTTTAAGCCTTAGCCTTCCCCGTGTCAATGTCTAAATGGTTGGTTGCTAGTTGCTTGGTATGTTGGATTGTTTTTTATGATTATGAGTTAGCCGCACTTTGCCATTCGTGTGTGCCATTCCGACAAAGACGAAGAGTGCACATTCTTTGTAATTTTGTGGTTTATGCTTATACGAAGTGTGGGGGAGATGTGATGTATGAAGAAGAAGTGTTGAAAAAAAAAAATGAAAAAAAAAAGAATAAGTCATCGGAAAAAAAAAGAAAAAAAAAAGATATGTGATGACAATGTGCTATATTATTATGAAGATGAAGTATGTTTGAGATATCGATTAGCCAATGTTCTAAGACGTGATATATATTTGGTGATCGATATTTGAAGAGGAGAAGATTGTAACTATAATCATTTTCGGGTTTGCGGATTGTTCGTGACTAGCAACATGGGTATTAGACTTGACTTTATTTTTCTTTTAACACCAATTTCATATAATATTATCCCATGCCTTATCCATACCATTTATTCACCCGAAGCCTATCGTTATAACCCGAATAAAAGCCCTCTTTAGATGTTTACATTTGGTGCTTACGCCACGTCGGTGGAGTTTTGTTTCTTGTACAAGCCTATGGTAATATTTAGATCATGACTGAGCAAATATGAGTGTACTATTCCTTAATACTATCCATCACTAAATAAAATGAGTGTTGAGTGAATTACACATACGTTCTTTTTCGTGAGGTGCTTAGCCATGTTATCAAGCAAGAAAATCCATGGGGTATTGTCAAACATCTCGATTTTTCACCTATAAAAGCTTAAAATGATGAATCATATCTCGTACTTGTACTTGGTAGATTTGCATCGCATTTTTCTAATCATATTTCATGCACCATGTGGGTTTTATTTTTCTTAATTTCTAGATTTGCTTGAGGCAAAAAAACCTTAAGTGTGGGGAGTTTGCTCATTTTTCGCTTATTTTTTATGTTTGTTATTAAAAAAAAAAATATATATATATATATATATATATATATATATATATATATTTTTTGATTTTTAATTTTCTTTTCGTTTTGTCATTTCGGTATTTAGTTCTATTTTTTTCTTTTCTTAGATTTGCTAGAGGGCAAGCAAAGTTTAAGTGTGGGGGAATTTGATAACGCTCAAATTGTGCATGTTTTTAGTAGCGTTATCCGTGCTTTTATGTGTGTTATTTGGCTATAATCATATGCTTTTGATGCTTAATCGTACAAAAGTGCGTTTGCTAGTTCATTTGTAGCCAAGTACAGGAAAGTGGAGAAAAAGACGGAAAAAGAAATAAAACACGAAGATTTCTCCATGTATGAAGAATTCCCGACCAAAGAAAGACTTTCGGAGTATATTCGAGATGGTAAAGTCATCAAGTTAGTGGTCCAAAGACTCAAGAATAAAGTTCAAGAAGGAAAACGAGAAAGAAATGAAGAAAAGAAGCTTAAACGAAGAAATGTTGGAAGCCTCGTTGTTCCCGACACACCTTCACCATTTTGGCCATAACTTTTGCATACGGACTCCGTTTGACCCCCCGTTCGCGGCCACGGAAAGCTAAGAGAAAGATCTACAACTTTGCCGTTTATGACTTTTTGTGATTTTGCTCCAACCGATCGGTCGAGCCCCGTAACCGATCCGGTTGGAGAGCTATCAAGAAGACCAACCGATTCGGTTGGAGCTCAACCGGATCCGGTTGGAGGTCCTGTTTCAGCCATTTCTGCACTACTAAGACTCCAAACGTGTTCCAAATGATTCTAGTCTTTTCCTACATGGTTTCTAGTCCCTTCCAAGCTCCTTGGCCTCCAAGAAATGCATTGAATACCCTAGGCCTTGGTTCAAGTATAAATAGAGGCCTTTGCTACCTCATTTCATACACCACAACTTGAGAGATCTTCTCTCACACCTATCCTACCACCACCACTCCTCTCTAGGTGTGAAATTCAAGCCTCCACCCTTAAAGACGAATTTCCATCTAGAGAGCAAACCATAACTTGAGAGAACACAACCACTCTCAATATCTTCACCCAAAGGTGTGAAACTCAAGCCTCCACCCTTAAGGACGAGTTTCCACCAACTATCCTATCCCAACTTGTGTGAAATTCAAGCCTCCACCCTTAAGGACGAATTTCCACCAATTACACCAACTTATCTTCCCCAAAAGACCACAAACTATGCCAAATTGAGTCGTGTAGTGTGCTCAAGGGTTGTCGAAGCGCTTGGACATCATTTTCCGGCTTGGTAGAACTATTGTAGTTGATTGGAGGCTTGAAGGAGTGCTATAATCCTTCATCTTTGCCTATTGTAATTCATACTTTGGGTAAACCTTGTTACTTTTCTATTTAAAGATGTTTGTTATTGATATGATTATTGAGATTTTGTGTTTGATTGGAATAATGATGAATCTTTTGATACTTGCTTGTTCTTATATTGCTTTTCTTGTTGGTTTGATATGTGACAATCATAACCATCAACTTGTTACTTGTTCTTATAATGCTTTTCTTGTTGGTTTGATCCGTGACAATCATAACCATCAACTTGTTACTTGTTACTTGCTTAAACAAACAAACGACACTTGTAGTGCAACCAAGTCTCTTGGGACGACCTTGATTTACCTTATACTATACTACAACTTGACTAGGGTATACTTGCCCGAATGTGTTCCTAGTTAACCGGTAATTCTTGTTTACAAATTTAAAACCCCGATGAAGCACATCAACCGCCCATCTGACGACCATAACCATGATTCTGAACTTCAACTCGTCCATTGTTCACAACAGCTTGATTCCTTGTGTTAGATGAGGAACGAATACGGTTGTTGGACTTGTTGGTATAACGGCTAAAGGCATTAGCAATCATAGCAAATCCTTGTTGCAGGGCTTCGAACGGATCAGATTCCTCATTAGCTTCACTGACAAGTGGTGGAGCATTGTTGTTGTTGTATGGAACCAATTAAGTTTGTTGAGATTGAGGCTGTGAAGGATCATATGGTGTGATTGTAGCAGATTGGTTGAGTTATTGGTTGAGGAGAATAACTGTTTTGAGCATATAAGGCAAGTTGTTGATTTTCGGATGTGTCGGTGGAGCAATTTGAGCACGGAGAATCCTTTCCCTATCAACTTCCTTTTCATGAGGCTTCAAGTAATCGTACAACAATCCATATGTAGAATGATGCATATTCTTCGCTGACGGATAAAAATGACATACTTCTCCCATTCAGGACCAAGACTACTTAGGAACTTAGTATTCAGTGCAATTCTTGGCATGATGATGTTGTGTTTATCCAAATCATTGATGATGTCCGAAAAACGATGATGATAAGACTCTAGTGTCTCTCCAGGTTCAATCATGAAGTGTTCATAAGCCAAGTAAAATTTGGATTCCAAATCCTCCGATTGAGTACTGAGATCCTTCCATAAGAAAATGAATATGATCCACATTTCCTTTGCGAGTCTTTTGAGCATCAACACTTTGAAGAATTGGGTTAGGTAATCCTAAGAGGATATATTGCATTGCAAGTTCATCGGCTTCATAGTGTAGAAGTTCCTCTGCATTCAGTCGCAACATGAGCAACGTTGGATTGTTCATCTCTTGGTGGATTAGCATTTGGATCGGCGGTATGCGATAACAGTAGGCATCTGAAATGGAACTTCAAGATAACCTTCTTTTAGAACTTTCCATGTGGCTTCTTCAGATCACAAAATCTAAAGAACCTTATCACCCATTGAGCGTAGTTTCCTGGAGTGAGCATTGGAGGTCTATCTAGTGATCCAGCCTCATGAATTGATTGTTGGCTACTTAAAGCTTCACACATCTTTGCAAACCAAGTGGGTTCCTTCATAGTGTTCCTTGATGGATGTTGATTGAATTCGTTTGTGTAAGGTTGAACTTGAAGACTTGGTGGTGGTGGAACCATTTGAGGTTGTGGAATTGCAGCAAGTTGTGGAGTATGTTGTTGATTAAATTGTTGTTGATAAATTGCTTGTTGTTGATTCCATTGTTGATGTTGTGGAGTTAGTTGTTGTTGACGTTGAGAATAAGTGTAAGGAAATAGTTAGAGTATGGTGGTTGTGACATGTTGAAAACTTGTGTTGGTAAAATGGATCTTTGTAGTCAAATGAACCTTTGTTGATGAAGTGTCCTTAGGCGTAGAAATCACAAGAAACCAAGTAGAACTTATGCGTAAAACACCAAAGGTACGCGTATCAATCAAAAGTTACGCGTAGATTTAGCTTATGCGTAAGTAGGGTAAAGGCACTAAAGTTATGCGTAGACACAAAGTTAGGCGTAGAAACTTATGCGTAGGATTACCTTAGGTGTAAGACAAGGCTTAGGCGTAAGATTAATCTTATGCGTAGGATTTCTACGCGTAAGCTTATGCTTATGCGTAAGTTTAGGGTTTTATCCCAAGTGATCTTTTACACTATCACAGTGCAAAAGATATCCAAAGTCGACGTATTTTCAGGCTTATCCAAGCAAGAAAACACGGAGTAAACCACGAAAACGAAGATCAAACCAAGGAAAAAGTTACGCGTAAGATTAGGGTTTTCTTACCCGTAGACTTACTCGTAAAAATGATTTTGCCCAAAGATGTTTCTAAACCAGATTTTTGTAATGGAATAGCCTCAATATCACCAAAATAACACAAAAGTGTGAAACTTGATGAACCAAAACAGCTAAACAGGTTACAGCGTAGAACGATACCCACGAACAAAAACAAGCTTAAAAACTTATATCCACGCGTAAAGATTGAAACTTTTTGCCAAAAACAAGTATTTTAACACCTTAAAACGTTGAAAGTACAAGAATCTTGGATTAAAAAGTGTAAAAAACGAGTTTTTAAGCGATCCAAAGTGTTAGCCACTTTTACGCCTAAGACCGAAAACAAAAACTTCAAAAACGAAAGTGTTAACCCAAATATTTGGCGATTGATACCACTGTTAGGTCACTAGATTTACAACACAAGCTTAATAGAAAGATAGAGAGGCGATTGAACAAGTATCCAAACACAGACACACGATATAAAGGGAATGGTTATGCGTAGAGAGTAAGTGAAAGAAATAACTTGAACAACCAACCTTCAAATGAAGGTTTACAAGAGTATTTATAGGAGGGAAGCTAGGGCAACACTCCTAGTCCCTTCCTTTCTCCTATGGGTTTGGGCCTAAGCTCATGGGCCTTCTACATAAGCTTAAGGCTAATAACAAACATAAAGGCCATAATTAAGCTACCTATTACATATGAGTAACTAACACTTGAATAAAGGTTTAGGAATGATTCCAACATAATGGCTTTGGTAAAGAGACATCAAAATCCATTAAATTTTCAATGATTCACCACTCACAGGAGTTTACACACCTAGAAGTGATGAGAATAGACTGAAACTTAAAAGAATTAATGTACAAAATTGTCATATGTTGCTTTGAGGTTGCTTGAAAAGATGGAGATTGATGAATGATGCTGTAAAGAATAATTTCTAAAGAATACTTTGATATAAGCACAGAGAATACAAAGATACAATCTAAAGACAAAGACACAATATTTCCTTGAAGATGGAGAAGTTAAAGATAAATTTACAAAGGAACTTGAAGTCAAGCAAGTAGAATTCAAGTTAGGGGAGGATTGTTGGGATATGAAAGTCTTTGAAGAATGACAAAAGTCTTTGGAAGAAGTCAAAGTATTGCTAAGGAAAAAGTCAAAATCTGGCACAGTCGAAGTCAAAGTATCTTGCAAAGCTAAAGAACTGCTATATTCGTTTATGGAAAGCTTTTTTATTCTAGAATATTCTTTGTTTAGATTACTTGTCGTACAAGGTTACAAATTGTAAACCGACTAGGGTTATCCTTAAGCATATAAAAGGACCCCTAGATTGGCATTAGAGATATATGTTTTAGAATCCTAAAATACGTGCATCATTAGAGTTTTAGAGAGTTCGATATTAGTGTTTTAGAGTTGTTTAAGAATCTGTATAACAAGCAGATTCAGAGTTATTAATAAAATCGTTGAAAGTTAAAGTTAATTCTTCTTAGCTTTGTTATGTAAATTCCGCATACTTAATAGAGTTTGCTCAGTGTTTCATTGTTAATAACTTAGGATTTATCCGAGGTTATTAAACCCTTAACAAGCTATATAAGTTAGTTTGGTTAGAGTACATCGATCCAACAAATATGTCCACAACAATTTTGTAGATAGGGTTGGGTTGGGTTTTGTCCACGTCAATGAAGCAGTTGCTCTTAAGGAAGAATTTCATCATTTGTACGTGTGCTAGGTGGGGCAGTAGTAGCTTGGTTAACCGGTGCAGTGATTTCAGCCATATTATTTGTACTAATCACATCCACAAAGAAAGATATTTGCACGATTATAATGTTAGATGTGAAAAACAGCTTAGATAATAAGAGCATATGAGTTTTAACACCAAAGCATTGGATATCCTAAGACATAGTCAAAGAATAACAAGCATTTAAAGAGATATGGGACACTCCCTGGATTATGTCAAATTCATCACCATTACAAGATACACAAAACTCTGTTTTGTTAACTTGTGGTGATCAAGTCAAATGTGATATATCTTAAGAGGTCACATTGCAATATACATATGACATTTGGGACAAAACGCATAAAGCAACCACATGGGACAAAACGCATAATTGACAAAATAATGGAAGGCTCAACTCGCATTATTGACAAACTAATCAAAACGCAGAAAGAACACAAACCGCAGTCAATCAAAACGCATAATGTCAAATCGCAGAATTACAAAACGCATTAGGACAAGACGCATTAAAACAAAGCGCATTAAGTCAAACCGCATTGGGTCAAACCGCATTAGGTCAAAACGCATAAGTTTAGCAAGACGCATTGACACAAATCACAGTTTAAAATGACAAATCGCAGCGATAGAATATAGGCATGGTGGATCATACATTTTAAAATAAACTAATCTTTTATTTTTCAAGATGCAGACCCTGTGATTTAATGACAAAACGCATGGAGTTTTAAACCTTCAAAACGCAGTCTATGGAGTTAGACACAAAACGCATTCTATCAAATCGCACCAGGCACACATTTATAATCAAAACGCAGATAAGCATAGTGATGCAGGTTTTACTGACTAGGTCTTAATATTTATAGTGTCTCGCTATACCAATGGTCTACCCTAATGCACTAATGGGCAGTGTACCCGGTCGTGTGTAGTGTAGTAAATGGTAAAGCCGAGGTCGTCCCAAGAGCTATGTGTGTCGGATAATTACTAAGTCTAATTGTCACAGAATATAAATGGTTTTATATGGTTTTAATTAATTAAACTACGAATGTAGTATATAAAAGCAATAAAATGGTAGAAAGGAAATCAATAAAGGAATAGTGGTGCTAACCTAGTCAATCCTCCTAACTAGTTATGTCTACGTCTACTTACTTCCAATTACTTCAGGTGGGGTCAAATTGAGGAGACAGACATTTGGTCAATTAAGCCTAACCTATCGCAAAAGATGCCACCACAGGGAGAAATGACGCACCGTCATAAGTCCTGTTGTTCTGGTCCCTAAGCCAAGTCATTAAGTAACGCTACATGCTAGATTCTAAATAGTGAGTGCCCGACCGTTAGGAACTTAGACACTACAACCCCTAATTCTTAAGTTCATCCAAACGATAGGTGATCAGTTGGTCAAATCGCACAAGTAGAAAGGGTCGTCAGTTGGTCATATCTTACCCTTCCCGTCTCGATCCGGCTCACCTAGAATTAGGTTGGTCATATCTCTTAGACAATTGGCCTCTACCGCCATTCAAAACTACCGAACCAGGGGTGACTACCAAAGAACTATGCATGCATACACTTAGAAATAATCGTCACGGAAGTAAAGGTAGCGTAAACAAAACAATTAGGTATCATAACTAGGCTAGCACCAAAGGGTGCTAAGCAGCTCATATAATCATGCACATTAATTCAATATTCAAAGATGCGAAATACATGAATTAGTAAAAAATAATAAGCGTGTGTCGCTTGAGCTTGACTCCGTGTGCTCCCTAGACCTTCCTTGAGTATTTTCCCGTTCTCGAGTATTGTGTGTGGAATGGAATGAATAGAAATGCTGGAAATTGTGGTATTTATAGGCCAGTCGAGTTGCAGTACGTAACAAAATAATTACGCCCGTAACCTCCGAAGTAAATGCACTAGATACGCTGATTCTGGTAACCTAGTAAGTGGTTCGCCGTAGTCTTCAATAAAACCAGTTACGTCGTAAATGATCACGATGAATTCTGCGTAAGTATCGATGGTGGAACCTCTTTTTGACCTAATGGGTTATGTCGTAATCTTAGGAAGGAGTTACGCCGTAACCTCTTGATGAGTTGGACTTGAGGGTCCGCATAATAGTTCTGGCGTAATGTGAGAGATGAGTTCGCGTAACCTCTTCAAAATAAGCATATTGTGATAAATCTTTAGTAACGTTTCCATTTCCGCGTCTCTTTAGCTCAATGCTGCTTAATTTACGAAAGTGTAAAACAATGGAAAACAAGCGTAAATCCATATAAATGATATAAATACTTGACATTAGGGGAAATTGACACTTAATATTCGGGACTATTTGATGTTATCAAATATCCCCCCACTTGAACTCTACTTGCCCTCAGGTAGACCTTATTAGATAGATTCCTAAAAAGATATCTCCCAAAACCTAGAAAATATGAGTTTACAAATCCCTTATGCTAGAATAAAACAAAGCCGAACACCTCATGAAAGGGAAACAAACACTCAAATCTCTCAACTATTCTAAGTGTCAATTTCTAGGTGATCACTCAAGCATACGATCATAGCATGTATTTTATCATAAGCTTGGCGGTTACACAAATTTCCACCACTAGAGTTAAGGGCTAAACAATTTTCGAAGGCAATATGGGTAGACACGACAAAGGTTAGGGGTGACTCGTCATTACTAACATGTCACGGCGAAGTGGACAAAATCAATGATACATGACCAAATCCATGGCCAAGACACCAAAGATTTCTCATTGCATCACCTAGACATGCTTCATGACTAAAGGGTAGGATAAGACATGGGATATATAATTGGTGTAAAATAAAAAACAAGCGGTAGTCTATATCTATAACTAAGTCATCACCACTAACTTTGTCCGCCCAAAGTTCCAGCTTAGAAGTCTAGAGACCGGATCATGAAATGCAAGGTAGATGTGTCATTAGAAGACGTCGTGATGGGCACACTACCTTTTCTTCTTCAGTTGGTATTACTCCAACTCCAATCTTCAAATGTGACGGAGGTGGCCTCCTCGATACTAAACAATAAAGCTCATACTATAGTGCTTATAACAATGCACTTTACAAAATCATAACTGAATCAACTTTTCTTTTCTTTTTTTGTGAATCATAATTGATAACATAACATCCCCACTTGAGATGAACAATGGGAATTGGGGGTCTTCAATGATCTTCATAATTTTGTCGATGGCGTGATTTCCAAACCTTTCCAACCGAACCTTGAACTTAGGCAAATGATGACTTCCCAATTACAAATAAAGACTACGGGGTAGGCTAAGGTGTAAGGGTGTAACGAAACAATATATTGGGGTGACAAAATGAAGGAATGGCTCAAAAGGGTGTATCTAGGGGTATTTTGCACTAAAGGGGAGTGCAACAAAAGGGTTTCACATGAGGGTCGAGAAGTCGAGGTGACTAATCGATAGACTCAATGGTAGGTTTTTTTGGGTGATAATCTTATATCGCCTTCTAAAACTGAGAAGTCCAAATACATCGAGCTAACTCAACATACCTCGTCTATGGTCTTGAAATGATGCAAAGGCCAAGTTCTAAAGTTTACAAGCTACCGGCACACTCATAATTTGGTGGATTTGTGTAAAATATAGGAAACGGATAAGGCTAATCTCACCATGTAATATCAAGGGTTGTATGTGCTTGGCTAAGGTCTAATCTAGTTAGGTTAGGAAAAACATGTCAAAATTTTAAAATGGCATAATTTTTCAAAATAAACTAGAAAAATGAGAGCGAAATAAAGTTCAAGTTATAATTCTACTCCGTCCCCACTTGAATTGTACAAAGCCCCTTTTGTACTAGGCATTAAAATAAAGGTGAAGAGGTAGAATTAGGCGAGAACTTCCACGAAAGTTTCTCCAAAAGAGGCCTACGAAAGGATCGTGCCTTCACTAGGCGTCATGAACAAACTTCAATCCTGAAATCACAATCCAGACAAGCATAATTCTAAAAATAAAAAATAAAATGAAAAATAAACCTAACTCACTTTCGTAGGAATCACGGTTGCATTTAGCGAATGCAACAAGCCTTTTAAACCACTTGGTGTCCCAGTGGGCCAGTGAGAATCTCGTGAGGGTTTCTGGGAACACACCCACAAAGTTCATTTAAAAACTAATACAAGGTTACTTGTGTTTTAAAATTAAGCAGGAGAGTTGCCACGTAACTACAATAGAGAGATTCGTGTACCACTTGCAAAACCGGAATGAGCCGAGAAGCGAATGGTTACTACGTAACCACCGATGGTATTACGCCGTAGTTGGTAATCGCCAAGTATTATCTACCGCGAAATTTTGGTTACTGGCAATCACAAGATGAGTTACGCCAGAACTATGTTCTCGATCAAAGAATCGGCAGCTAGGTAATTACTTCATTGTATCCTGCAAAATGGTTAGAAAACACAAAACCCAACAGAAAGGAAATAAAAACAAAAGAAAGAGATAATTCGGGTTGTCTCCTGAAAGAGCACTTTTCTTTATTAACGAGTCTTTAAGTTAGACTCAGAGCCACGGGGCTCCTATGGGAGCTTTTGAGCATCCCCAACTTCCTTAATATCTTTCGTCGAATAAGGCTGGTCCCAAACATGTGGCGAAACATACCAATTCATGGCGCATCTTTTCCGTAGAAAATTAGCTTGTGCCACTCGAAACGAAACCGGTCCTTTTTCTCCTCATCAATTTTATTATATCCAAACTTTACACGTAACCAATTTTCAAATGAGATCCCTCTATACCCTACATTGCCCCTTTTATCTTCGTTAAAACATGCCCATTCCTTACGTTTGAGCCATTTAGGTTCAGGGTATTCTCCTCCATCGCAGATCTTGCGATTTGGGTTGCATGTAGGCCATGCTATGGTGCTGCATCATGGTCGGCTCGCAAAAATGAATTGTCGATCAATATCGGAGAACCATTCGCTAAAAACACTATGTTGTTGTAACCACTTTTGTTTGATGTCCTCCTCATTTTCCAGCACCACCGGATTTTTGCAAATTATCAATTCTCCGGATGAAATACTCCACTTCATTACATCCTTTTTAAAAAGGGAACATGTGGGAAATATTACCTGGTTTCCTCAACCAAAGAGTGTGATGAACTCTTCCTTTTACAACGTAATCGGTAATGGAAAAACGGGTTTCTTCCTCATCATCTTCATTGTCACTAGATTCTGAGTCTTGCAAATGTCTAAAATCCGAAGGTGGAAATCTATCGGAGTCATCTAGTTCTATCTTTGGTGGTTCATTTATAACAATATCGTCAGGGTCAAGGCTCAAGGTTTTATCTAACTTGAACTCTACAATATCTCCATAGACTCCTCCGTAGCGTGCTAACGTTTCAAGGAATGGCAAACCAAGAGTCAAATGTTCCTTTTTTCCTTTTACATCATCCACAACCACAAACTCGGGGGCTGAAGTAAATTTATCGACTTTAATACACGTACCTCCTGTAATACCTAATGGGGTAATCATAGTTTCGAGTGGATGCAATCTTTAAACTGTTTCCCAAAGGTGGACAATCCAGCTTTTTAGGAATATGGATAGAGGCATGATGTTAACACTAGACCCAAAGTCAACTACCCCCAACATATCAATATTATCGTGAACACGGAATGACTAACCCTCTAGCACTAATATCCTTAACAAAGAATAAACTTGATCCTAACCTGGACCTACATGGGGGCATAGTTATTGCCGAAACTTCGTGAAAGTAGTTACTGGCGTAACTCTTCCCGTGTGGTCGATATTCATGAGTTCTAGCTTGTCGGTTATACATTCCTTGATCCCTTCCTGAGAATCATTGGTGAAAACAACATTGCATTCCTCCTTACGCTATTCGTTAAGTTCGATCCCATCAATCTCCGCAGACTGAGTTTTCCAATCATTACTTTGAGATTTTTAGGGTTTCGTCGCGACTTGAAAGATTTTTATTAGTGTTTTCCTGGAAACCCTTCAACCAAATATTTTGTTCTTCTTGTTTCTGGGCCAAAATTTCCAGGAATTTATTAATTGTGTCCTCAATATTGGGCCTTCTTTCATCATTAGGCCCACGATTGTAAATTCCCCGATAACTGCTATTATTTCGAATATCTCTGTAAAAAGGTCGATTCTCCCCATATTTAGCTTCTTCGATCATTATCTTTCTTGTCGTTATAAGGACAGTTTTTAGTTAAATGTCCCCTACCACAGTTTTCGCAGCCGACTTGGATGGCATGAACAGTTTCTTTGATTCTTAGCATATCTCTTCCAAGATTTTCAAGCTTACTAGCAATCGCTACAATTCCGTTGAAACTTCCGCCTAGGTTTCTTTTACTTCCACCGTCGTGCCATTTTTTGAATGGTTTCTATTGCAATAGTAGGAGTCATATTCGGGATAGGTCCTTGATAATCCAACATATGTCTTGTAGTTACATTTATTCCTTTGTAGAAAATATTGACCTTCTGCTGGTTATTAAGGTCATTGGTAGGACATTTGTAAAGAAGATCTGTTGTATCATCCCCAAGCTTGATACAAAGTTTCGTCGTCTTCTTGTTTAAAATTGTGGATCTCCAAGAGTTGATTAGAAATCTTTGATGGTGGGCAATATCTTTGGATAAAGTGTTTCTTAAGTAGCGCCCATGTGTTAATTGCCTTACTGGGCAATCTTTCGATCCATCTTCTTGCTGCTCCGCTTAGAGTCATAGGAAGACCACGAGCATAACAAAGATCATGAGATACCGGAATGTTGAAAAGGCTAGCGATGTATAGGACATTTTCAAGCGTGTTCATATCGCTTCGCCCCTGTTTCGCTAAAAGGGTTAGGCGAAGTTCCCTCATAAATTGGTCTTTAATCTCAAACGAACATCCGCTCCGATTGCCTGTTTTACTTGACCCGGCCCTTGATCAACTCTAGTCAACGCCAAGTATTCCTCAAGAGTGAGGTCATCGATGTTAACTACTTCCATGGTACCTGAAAACTTGAAATATGATCGTGAGAAAAGGTTAAATATGAAATGAAAGACTTAATATAAATCCTAATATAGCTTCCCAACAGCGCCAAAACTTGATGCGTTTTAATGACCGTGTCTTAATATTTATAGTGTCTCGCTATACCTATGGTCTACTTAATGCACTAACGCAAGTTCATACCCTACGCAAGTGTAGTGTAGTAAATGGTAAAATGAGGTCGCCCCAAGAGCTATGTGTGTCGGATAATTACTAAGTCTAATTGTCACAGAATATAAATGGTTTTATATGGTTTTAATTAATTAAACTACGAATGCGTAATATAAAAGCAATTACATGGTAGAAAGGAAATCAATAAAGGAATAGTGGTGCTAACCTAGTCAATCCTCCTAACTAGTTATATCTACGTCTACTTACTTCCAATTACTTCAGGTGGGGTCAAATTGAGAGGACAAAGATTTGGTCAATTAAGCCTAACCTATCGAAGATGCCACCACGGGAGAAATCAAGACCGTCATAAGTCCTGTTGTTCATGTCCCCTAAGCCAAGTCATTAAGTACCGCTACATGCTAGATTCTAAATAGTGAGTGCCCGGCCGTTAGGAACTTAGACACTACACCCCCGATTCTTAAGTTCATCCAAACGATAGGTGATCAGTTGGTCAAATCGCACAAGTAGAAAGGGTCGTCACTTGGTCATATCTTACCCTTCCCGTCTCAGTCCGCTCACCTAGGGTCAGTTGGTCATATCTCCTAGGCAATTGGCCTCTACCGCCATTCAAAACTACCGAACAAGGGGTGACTTCCAAAGAACTATGCATGCATACACTTAGAAATAATTGTACGGAAGTAAAGGTAAACGTAAACAAAACAATTAAGGAATCATAACTAGGCTAGCACCAAAGGGTGCTTAGCTGCTCATATTAATCATGCACATCAATTCAATATTCAAATGTAAGAAATAATAAACGCTAAAGCTTATCGTAATGGTGTGACTTCTCCCTTGGAAACAACTCAGTATGCTTCCTAGACCTTACTTGAGTATTTTCCACGCTCGAGTATTGTGTGTGGAATGGAATGAATAGAAATGCAGAAATCGTGGGTATTTATAGGCCAGTGTCGTTACGTAACCAAAATATGAGTTACGCATAACCTCCGTAAATGCACTAGATTCGCTAGTTACTTACAGTAACCTAGTAAGTGGTTACCCGTAGTCTTCAATAAACCTAGGTTACGAAAATGCGAGAGTTACGGCGTAAGTATCAGCGGCGTGGAACCTCATTTGACCTAATGGAGTTACGTTGTAATCTTAGGAAGGAGTTACGCCGTAACCTCTTGATGAGTTGGACTTCGAGGTCACGCAGAATAGTTACGCTAATGTGAGAGATGAGTTACCGTAACCTCTTCAAAATAAGCATATTGTGATAAATCTTTAGTAATGTTTCCATTTCCGCGTCTCTTTAGCTCCAATGCTCGTAATTTACCTAAAAGTGTAAAACAATGGAAAACAAGCGTAAATCCATATAAATGATATAAATAACGAGCATTAACGGGGGAAATTGACACTTAATAATCAGGACTATTTGATGTTATCACATAGTATTAACAAAATGCATCCAGGAATCACAACCAAATCGCAACCAAGAATATCAATATTATCAAAACGCATTCAAGCATCTAGCATCAAATCGCACTTAAGAATCAAAACGCTTTCATGAACAGTCTTACCTAAAACACATTCAAGAACTAAACAATCCTAAATCACAGTCAATAACGTTCAAACCAACACCAAGTCGCATCTAAGAGCATTTCCAGAAATTCATCCCATCAAATCATGTCACATCTCAGGCTAGATCCAATTGCATATCACATTTATTAACACATATCCAAAACGCACAAGTTGGTACCAACACAACTAAACTAACAAAAACATCACCTAGATGCGTAAAACGCAATAAAAACAACTAAAGTAATCATTGAATAGAGTTGGGGCAAATGATTCAAGCGGATTTTAATAACTATCAATAACAATTAGGGTGAAGGCTGAATATATGTAACAAACTTTTCTTAAATTAACCAATATACGTAATATACTTATTTTGTTCTCAACATACGTAATATACTTTCAAATCCTTACCAATATACGTAATATTGACATGTTACCACTTTAAGACGTTACAATAATGGTCCCTGGCATTTGCGTTAACTTTCACCGTTAGTCCTTTGACATTTTTTCACTTAAAAAAGTTACAGTATTGGTCCATGTGGTTTGCTTTGACTTTTACCGTTAGTCTTTGGACTTTCATCTTTTTCATACACGTTTTTATACACGTTTTTATATACGTTTTTACACATTTTTTACACATGTTTTTATACATGGTTTTAGGTACGTTTTTTACACGATTTTATACACGTTTTTTAAAAATGTTTATATATACGTTTTTAGGCGATTTTATGGACGTTTTTATACATGGTTTTTTACTTGCTTTATACACATTTTTTACACATGTTTTTATATACCTTTTTTACACGTTTTTATAAACGTTTTTTACACGTTTTTATACACGTTTTTGACACATATTTATGCACATTTTTATACACGGTTTTATGTACGTTTTTTACTCGTTTTTATACACATTTTTTTTAAAAAAATTTATATACATTTTTACACGATTTTATTCATGTTTTTATATACGGTTTTATATACGTTTTTTTACACATTTTTATACAAGTTTTTTACACGTTTTTATACACACGTCTTTATATACGTTTTTACATTATTTTATGTATGTTGTTATACATGGTTTTATATAAATTTTTATACATGTTTTTATACACGTTTTTTACACGTGTAAAAAACGTGTATAAAAATGTGTAAATAACGTGTAAAAACGTATATAAAATCGTGTATTAAAACGTGCATAAAATCGTGTAAAATCGTATATAAAAACGTGTGTAAAAAACGTGTATAAAAAAGATTAAAGTCAAAGGACTAACAGTGAAAGTCAAATCAAACCATAGGGATCATTACTGTAACTTTTTAAAGTGAAAAAATGTCAAAGGACTAACGGTGAAAGTTAACGCAGAAGACAGGGACCATTACTGTAACTTTAAAAACTGTTAACCTGTCAATATTACGTATAATGGTAAGGATTTGAAAGTATATTATGTATGTTGACAATAAAGTAAGTATGTTACATGTAATGGTTAATTTTAGAAAGTTTGTTACGTATATTCAGCCTTCACCCTAACAATTAACTACAACTATATTAACACCTAAACCCAGCAATCAAATCAAAGAGAATGACAAACCTAAAGAGCGAGTGAGGGGATTCGAATGAAATTCACACAAAAGCTGCAATTAAGATCAATAATTAGGCAAATAGTGATGAACTAGATAACATGCTAGTGGAATGAGCCTTGGATTCAATTTTGTACCTAGATTGGAGAAACACAGAAATCAGACGCAACGGAGTTTTGTGATAGAGAATAAGTGTGTTGAGGTTTGACCAATTTTGTGAAAAGTTTGACCAATCAAATCGCACCTCTATTTAAACCCCCTACCACAAGTTTCAGAAATTGACACAAATGGTCCTTTTGTTTGTCAAAACGCATCATTAATTCTTTTCTTAGACAAAACGATTAGATAACCCTTTTTAATTTGACAAATCGCACTCACATAATTAACATTTATCATCTCTTGTCATATTTGGTCCTTCATATTGAGAAGTTGCACTCTAAACCTCAAGTATTATCATGCATAATCCGATTAGTCCTTTTACTTTGTTAAATGTGTATATTTGTCATGATCTTTTCAGATTTGAACCTTACAATCCATTACATGAACATTTAGAGATACAAAACTACACAGGAAAGCAAGTCAGGATGACCATAATTACACGAATATCTAGGAAACAATTAGCAGATAGCAATCAATATCCTAAGTATAACACATAAATAGCTCATGAGACCATATTCGACTAACTGCAAGATTGATACCCCATAATGGATGACAGCCGGGATAGAATTCAATAAGTTGAAGCAGCTTGACAGATAATCATAAATTTTAAGCATTAACTCTCCCCCTCAATCAATGACTCGATTTAGATTAAACATGAATAGTCATTGATTGAATATGAGAAATTTATGCACCCATGATTCCCATTTATTAAGAACTCAGTATAGATAAAACTTTAATAAAAAATTTGTATATGCATGTTTTGAGAAACACACATGAACTCCTGTTCGAACTTCATCTAAAGACCCGTGTCATTATTGAATGACATTTCTAGGACCGTAGATGTTATCGATACCAGAAGACATGCCTTTGAAACTATTTTTGGAATTTTCTGATTTTTCAAATTTTTATGGGTTTTTTATAATTTTGTATTTTGGTTTTAGATATGGAAAATATTTACAAAGAATAAGATATTTACAATGTGGAACAACTGTATAGAGTATACCAGAAATGGAAATACTCTTAACTGAGGTGTGTTAAGGTACGAGTCCTGAGCTGAAGTGATCAGGAATCATAGTACATGCTTATCAATTTTGACATTCTGGAGTTCCAGAACCAGGAGGCTTCTATTATTTTGGAACCCAGATCATGAGTCTTTTCTTGATTGAGTTAAGGAGTGTACTTGCAAAATAATGAGGAATACCTGCACTAAAAACACAAGTAGGTATGCATTTAAGTGGGTTAGCTACAACATTATCCAGACTTTTGGGAATTTCACAATCAACCTTAGTGTTGCCATTGGTGTATGCTGGTAGGAATCCATGTGAGTCCAACATTCTTAAATATTCTACCAGTTGGTATCCACTTAAGGCAAGATCTAGGAGTGTTTTATTTCTTAGGCACTGTGGAAGATGTAACCTTATTCCTATTCCTTGGGTGTGAAGCTTTGTCATTAAGTATTTTCTTAAGAGATGGGTTAGCATTCTGAGACTGCTTTAGTGCACTAGAGGATCTTCTTACATTCCTAATCTTAGAATATTGAGCCTTGGCATGAGCATTATCTTTCATTTTATTGGGATTAGCTTGTGAAGTGGTGTTTTGGAAAAACTTTGTTCTCACCAACTTGGGAGGCAAGCCTTGCTTTTAAAGGTTTTGTTCTTTCTGATATAAACGCAGTAGGTTGTCTAACAACAGACTGGTCTCTAACGGGATGAGAAACTGGTTTCCCCAAGGTTGATGATTTTGTAAACTTAGTGTTCACACTTTTCCCTACAGTTTTTCTAAGCACATTCTTTAAGGCAATTATTGCGAGCTCTTATCCTGAAGTTGAGCTTTGAGTTCTTAAATTTTGGCAATCAAAGAGTTTGTTTGTTCCAATGACTTAGTTCTAGCTTCTTTGACAGAGTCACTTAGTTTTATGTGATGATTTTTCAAAGACTTATTTTCCTTAAGTAATTTAGCCACACAAAGTTCCAATTCAATGTTTCTGGTTTTGATAATTTCGATATCATGTTTAGCCTTGACTAAATTACTTTTCTCATTTAGGATAGAAATATGTTTCTTCAGATTGTAAATGGTCGAGTCTTTGTCTTGAAGCTGAGCTTTCAAATTGTTAACTTCAAAAAATTCACGGAATTCGGGAAGTTCCGGGTTTTTACATGGTTTGTTAATTTGAAAACTTTCTTCCTTTCTTTGTATTGCAATTTCGAGTGAAATGCAATGGTTTTCAAGTTTTGAGAGTTTGTTTGAAAGTTCATAAAACAATCTCTTATCAACCGTATCATTAGTTTTGAAACACTTTATCACATACTTGGCCTCAGTCATAGAAAATTTATCAAGTTCATGTTCAGTGACGTGATCAGTTTGTACAAGAATATTGGTAGATGCATCATGTTGAACAGTTATGAATACCTCAACACCTGATGCCTGTTCATTCATCTTTCTGATATCTGCATTCACTTCTTGAGTGATGGGAGTTCAATACGCTGTCACATCATTCGTTGTTGTCTCTGATAATCTGCATTCAACAACATCCGATCCTTCAACTGATACATTCTCCGACTCATCACAACTATCTCTCACTTGCACCCGACACTCATTCACTTTGTCGTCATTCTGTGTTCTTTCCTCAATATACTTCATAACATTATCCATGAGTTAGATTAATGTATCTCTGAACATATTTGCTTCCATACCAGTGTGATTCTTGAAACACATTTCAGTCATCTGTCTATCATAATCCGAAGTGTATTCACCATTAAAGAATGACCGAAATTGTTTGTTGATCACTTAAAGTGCAGCTTTAGAACTGGCTTCTTGAATCTTTTCTTTGTCAAGTTGTTGTTCCAATTGTTCCAAATTCAAGAACAATTTGCCCTTGAGTGATGATAATTCTTGACAGAAAAGTGCAATAACTGCTCATTCGATTCCCATTGTATATCTGTCGTTAGTTTGAAGTAGCGCGAGGTGTCAATGAAGTTGTTGAAAAGGTTCAATGCAACTGAACGCTTACTTCTCTCTCTTGAGAATCACGAATATTTAAGATTTCACATCCTTGAATTCAATCATCTTTAACCGTTTAGTATAGCTAAAATTCTCATGGTTGTCTACAGCATCATACAGTTTGAGTACTTCTGAAATCACTAAATCAGGAGTGTAAGACATGATGTTGTGGTGAATTTGAACGTGTTATGATAAAAGTTGGATCGATTCAATGATTAGTGATCGTATGTTAAAAGGGATATTGGAATGATTGGATCAGGTGAATTTTGTTTAAATATGATTTGGTGACGTTTGAATCAAATTATAAGTCTCAATCCTTGACAAAACGCAACCCTTGACAAATCGCAGTTTCACCAAAACGCTTTTTTGACAAAACGCAGTGACAAAATGCAAGAATACCAAACCGTAGCAATCAAATCGCAGTCCTCTAAAGTCACAGGAAACCCAAAACGCAGTGGCACAAATCGCAGGTCGCTATCACCCGTACAGTACTTTTGTCCTTTTCCTAACAACTCGCAGCCTGATATTATTAAAATAATCAACTCGCACTCAGGACAGATCAAATCGCAGCTTCAAAAGGACAAACCGCATCCAAGAAACTCATCCGAGAGTCAAATCGCAGTCAAGAATTTCACCTAAAACCATCTAAAATTCACCCTTTTGAACATTTTTGCTTGGTTTCTTTTGTACAACTTGTTCTAGAAGGTTATAACTATCTTAAAAACACTTACTTTAACATCACAAACATGAGAATCAAATAAAGTCACTTATGAGTCCAAAAACCTTCCAAAACCAACTTTTTAATCTAAAACTACCAAGATAAACACACATACAACCTAGCTAATCAAACCATGGGCTCTGATACCAATTGAAAGATATTGGTTATCATAACACCACAAATGATTAAGAAAAGGATCGTGTAGTCTAGAGAGAGAGAGAAATGGGATGTTTTAGAGAGAGAAACAAATGCAAGCTTAGATTAACTTGTGAACATCCAACCCTCTCCCTTGTGGGTAAATGGCTATTTATACAATATACTACTCCTTCCATGATCGTGGTGGCTAAAGTGTAAGTAAAAAGAACCTTCTTCCACGGTGTTACTTATACTAATGTAAACTAACTAATTAACATTATGTCTACGAGCTGACTTATGCTAGACTATTATTGGGGTGACCGACACTTTAACATGGATTTTTTAAATCCCAACATGCATCAGCAATAGTTGTTGTTGTTTCAGGTGTATCAGGTATTGGAATTTGATCAGGTTGAGCAGCGGAAACATTTTTATTATCCGGGAGAACGCTGACCAAAGTCTTCATTAAATGGCGAGCAAACAAAGTTTCCATTTGGCGATCGTGAGTTGAAATTGTTGGTCGGTGATGATTCTAGAAAGTTTAAATTATGCACAGGTTCTTGTTATTATGATCAAAGCCATCTCTCTGAGCTCATAAAAATAGCATGAATGGTTTCCATAATTTCTCTTGTACGCCGATTCAAGATTTTGTATCCTTTAGAGTATTTTTAATATAGACAAAGCAATATACTTTAGCCTTGATTTCCAAAGTCATTCGCCATGGATAACAAAAGGCATCAAATACATGAACGTGTTTTAGGTTAGGTTTCCGGTTATGGATAAGCTCATATGGTGTTTTGTGGTGGCTTAGTGATTATTGAGCGGTTCTGGGTGTAGCATGCGGAAAAGCTTCGCCCCTACAAGTAATCCGGAAGTTTAGCATTAATCAATATCGTTCTTGCAGCTTCCACTAACGTCCGGTTTCGTCTTTTGACAACTCCATTTTGTTCGGGTGTTCTTGAATTTGATGTTTGATGTTCAATTCCCACTTCCTCATAGTATTCCAAAGAGTTTGATTCAAATTGAGCCTCTGCCTGACTTGTCCGACCGTAATACCAGTGAACTTGAATTTTAGGTGAAAGTGATGATCTTTGGTGGAGCTTGATCTTTACTTCGTAGGAAATAAACCCAAGTCCATCTTGAGTAGTCATCAACGATTACAAGAATGTGGCATTTTCCGTTAATCTTCTGCACGCGCATCGGGCCACACAAATCCATGTGAAGAAGGTGAAGTACGTGTTGGGTATTGTTTTCAACCTTCGAAGTAAAATGTGCACGATTGCTTTTTCCTTGTTCACAAGCTGAGCATAAGTGGTCTTTGGAATACCGAAATCTTGGAAGTCCTTCAACTAATTTGTGTCATGCAAGATCAATTATGGCTTGATGAACGAGTTCCTGACATAAGAACGTTTCCTTGTAGATCATGAATGAAACACGTTTTCTCCTGATGTGCTATTTCATCCTGCTTTTAATATTTATAAAACTGAGATAAACTAGGATAAACACATGCTAACGGGCAGAGAACCCGATCAGCTGAAGTAAAGCCTTAGGTAAATCTGAGTGTCGTCCCAAGAGAGCTGTGACCTTGAAAGAACTAAGATGTTAACATAATTTGATAATGGTATGATAAATTATTATAAGTACACAGAAATAAGAGTTTAAGATAAAGAGATAGAAGAGTGAAGCTTAAGCAAGATTATAGATATGAATTAATTCTCGATATTAAGGTTCAATATAGTGGTTAAATATCGCGTACTTTTGGTCAATTCTGTCTTAGCCTATGATTCTTAGATCCCCACCCGGATGAACAGTCACCTAGGATCATTCAGTAACCTAATAGCAGTCATTAAGAGCCAAATCTACTAGACCTAGTCTATGGAAACACGGCCATTAGGAACTTAGGTTTCCCAGATTCTTAAATACCCCACTTGATAGATGATCATTTGGTAAGCACATTAAACGCGGTTTTACTGGCCAATTCCTTCCATACTTCAGCAATCTAGTGTTGAGGTCAGTTGGTCAATTCTCCCAACCCTCTATATACTAACAAGTTTATAATATTACCGAGACTAGCGTTCTAAGATAAGACTAAGTAGATATCTATAAAGAAATATAGAGAAGATCAATAACATAAACATAAACTTGAATTAATAATATGATCTCTAGAAAAACATAAAAAGAATCCAAACTCGAATACAAAGGGAACCGTAGATGAGAACTTCGTTCCTCATGCTCCTAAACCATAATTCTTCTTCTGTGTTTGATCTCCCCAAACACTAGAAAGGTTTGGGAAAAGAGAGATAATTAAAAATGCTGAAATCTTTGAATATTTATATGCTTAAAACCTAGCTACGACGTAACACTTATGAACTAGTTACTGTGAGCCCTTCATAACTTGATGCTTATCAGAAGTTACTCTGGTAACTCGAGTTGATGGATAGTTTCATAGTCTTCATAAAATTGATGTTTATCCATGGTTACGGCGTAACCTGAGCTGATGGTTACACTGTAGTCTTTATAAAATTGTCATATCATGATGTGTAATAATATGGCGTAACTCCACTACTTTTTTACATCGTATTCTTCATGGAAATGATTACGGCATAACTTCATCACTTATTTATGCCATGGTCTTCAGTAAATGTGAGAAAAATCCGTCCTTGAGCTTAGAAATGTCCAAATACCACTTATTCATAGTAAATAGTTCCTGAAATGAAATAAGAAGGAATAAGGATGATTCTAATAGCATTTTAAACATAATATGACGATAAAGTGGGAAATTAACACTTAGAATATCAGGATAATTTGATGTTATCAAATATCCCCCCACTTGAACTCTACTTACCCTCAAGTAGACTTTTAGATTATAATACATCCCTAGATTAAATCAAGGAATGTGCACTTAAGAGTTCCATACTAGAATAGTTATTAGATCCGAACACCTCACGAAACTGGGATGAAAACACTCACACGCTCATCCTACTCTAAGTGTTTAATTTTAGGGTGATCGCTCAATTGCACAGACATATCAAGTATTCTATCATAAGCTTGGGAATTACACACGTCTCCACCACTAGAGCTAAGGTCAAGAAAATATTTAGAAGGCGTTGGGTTTATAGTGATTCAAAGGTTAAGGGGTAGTGTCATTACTAATGTGTCACGGTGAAGAGGACAAAATCAATGATACATGACCAAATCCATGGCCAAGACATCAAGGATTGCTCGCTTCATCACCTAGACATGCTTCATGACAAAAAGGGTAAAGTAAGGCATGGAATAATTTAATGGGTGTAAAGAAAAATAAAACAAATAGTCTTAGCTTAAGACCAAGTTGTCACCGCCCCACCGTTCATTCAAGGTTCAACTTCAAGGCATAGAAATTGGATCATGATGCGACAGGGGAATGCACCATTAGAGGACGTCATGATGAATACATTTCCTGCTTCGAGAACTGTTGGTACCATGACCAACTCAAATCTTCAAATGTGATCGAGGTGGCCTCGTCAATGCTAATATCTTATAACCACATAACATAGTGCTATAACAATTTGCACTTTTATCAACAAGAGCTAATCACATTTTTTTACATAGTACAATGATAGCTTATCCCCCACTTGAGATGAACATAAGGAGAATATTGGGGGGGATCTTCAATTGAATGACTTCAATTTAGTGTGATTTTTGAAACTTTTACTAAAACCTTGAACTAGGGAGAACAATGACTTCTAGATCATAAAATAAGACTACACGGTAAGATAAGGTACAATGGTGTAACGAATAAGGGTTAGGAAATGAAAGAATAGGCTCAAATGGGTGTAACTAGGGGTATCTTGCACTAATGATGAGTGCAACAAAAAGGGTTATCACGGAGGTCGAAAAGTCATTGCAACTAATCGACAAACGCACACAACCCAACATGCTATTTGGGTTGGGTTAATCCTAAAACATTTGCCTCTTTGAATTGCCTTTTCTAAATGAACCAAGCTAATTTGATACACTACTCATTTATGGTCTCGAAGTGATGTAAGAGCCAAGTTCTAAAGTCTACAATACTATCGGCACACTCAATTTTTGATAGATTTGGGTAAAATAGGGGAAACGGAAAGGCTAAATCTCACTAATGACATTAAGGGTTATAGTGTGCTTAGCATTATGTGATTCTAGATTGGTTAAAAAAACATGACAAAATTTTTCAAAAGAGCTTAATTTTTAAAACCAACTAGAAAATTAGGGCAAGTAGGCTGATGACGTATAGTATGTATAACAGGCCAACTAGGCCCAATACACACTATGGGCTCAGGCCTAATGATGACAAACCCTGGGCCTATAGTAAGTCCAATGACTAAATTGGCTATGGTTCAGGCCTTAAGATGCTCACAAGATACATAACGGGCTGAACCTTCAACCGTTAGACCTCTCACATCGTCCGCGATTAACACGGAACCCCAGCCTGCCGTCCCGCCCAAGAATCCAACCACTATATGCGAGAATCAAGGAAGCCAAAGTGGGCGCCTAACCCGCATAAGTCATGCTGAATTTCTCTCTAATAACACACACATACTCTTACTTTCCCTCACAAGAATGTGTACTTACTCTCACGCCGAGTCTAATCATGGGGTCCGTCCCAATGATAAGACTAACGATTTACCTTTCTTGCGGTGAATCTTACCAAACTACTTGGATTAGTACAAGATCAACCCATCAAAGGCTTGTTGGCCGATCGGACAAACTATACTCACCCATTATAACCACAAATTGTACTAACAAGTTGGCGCCATCCGTCAGGACCGATTACACAAAGCTGCGAGAAAATACTCACAATGAGCTTTCAATTTGGACCAACTCTTGATTTCATATCTCATACGCAGTACGGTAGAGAAAACCACACGGTCTCGACGGACCTTGAGGGACCCCAAGAGCCCTCCAAGTATTGTGATAAATATTTCGACAAGATCTTGCCAATTGTACAGAAAAAGTTGGAAGCGAGAAGAAGAGCCAAGGCGGCAAAATCCGAAGGATTATCATGAAAACCAACATCACCATAGCGGAAATGCCAAGTGGAGATCTACTTAAAACCGAGCGCAGCAAAGTGGCGAAATGTGGTGGTGGCAAATTAAGACGCATTCGATCTAGGTCACCCAAAGGAAAAAGAAGAAGGAAGGAAGATTCAAAAGGTTAGCAAAGTGTGTTCCACCGACTAGGAGATAAGGAGGAAAATGCTTCCATATATTCCAAAGACCGCAGGCAGCATGTCCGCCACACTACCGGAAGAAAAGAGAGGAGCGACCACAGAGATTCTCAGCCACAACCGGAAGGATTAGGATTGGGAAGGCGTGAAACCGAAAAAACTCGGTCGCAAAAGGCGAATAACTGTTCAAGTGATGAACCTCATGGAAGCGGATGCCGAGGGTCTGAAGTCTAAAGGCGGAAGTCAAATGATGGCGATAACTGTGACCTGGCTAGACCCTGGGTTTGTAAGGAGACTGATCCGTTCACTCCACGTATCCGCTAATTCGAAATGCTCGTGAAATCGCGGATATCAACCAACGCGGAAAACGCATTATGGGAGCCGAGACCCCAGGATCATCTCAAAATCTTCGAGCGGGTGGAAAAAGTGTAATGATGGGCCATGCCAACGTGGTGTCACATGTTCAACTCTACACTAACTAGATCCGCTGAGTCCGGTTTGGACGACCTCCCACCTGAGTCGATAGATAGCTATGATAAACTAAAGGAAGCTTTCTTGATTAACTTCTTACAACAAAAGAAATGTATCAAAGATCTGTAATCATAATACGGCGTAACTCCACTACTTTGTTACGACGTATTCTTCATGGAAATGATTACGGCGTAACTTCATCACTTAGTTATGCCGTGGTCTTCAGTAAATGTGAGAGAAATCCGTCCTTGAGCTCATAAATGTCAAAATACCGTTTCTTCATAGTAAATAGTTCCTGAAATGAAATAAGAAGGAATAAGGATGATTCTAATAGCATTTTAAATATAATATGACGATAAAGGGGGAAATTAACACTTAGAATATCAGGATAATTTGATGTTATCATCTCCCGAAAAGCAACTTCCAAATCTCCATCATAAAATTGACATATTGAGAACAGGTTGTGTCCAAGACCTTCAACATAGTATACTCGGCTAATTTCGATGAACTTTGCAGCGAAGTGATCATTCAAGAATCTGACAGTGCCAATGAACTTTGCAATAAAGTTTGTTAACAGTTTGAGGTTGCGTGTCATGTGCCGAGAACAGTGGCTATCAATAATCCAAAGGACGATTTGTATCACCTACAATACACATAGGTACAGAATAGAAGGTGTAGAATGAGAGGTAGGGTTAGTTGTAGTATGAAGGTTCCGTACACATGTTATTTATTTTAGGTAACCACTTAAAACTAGGTGTACGCTGTAACCATCTATTCCAAGTCCAGCTAGTTCGTGCTTTTGTCTTAGTGAATTCACTAGGTGAAGGTATCTTCCTAGGTGATGATGATGGTGCTATGGGTTCATCAATGATTTCCTTAGAAACTTCCAAAGGCTCTCTACCTAACACAGACTTAGAAGCAATAGTGGGCCTAGAGGTAGTGCCATTCGTATGTTTCCGATTACGAGACAAGATAGATTTATCAACACAATTATCATGACAACCAGAAAACATACTTTTATGGCAAAACACACAAGAAGCTTCAAATTGAACATCCAAAGTATTCAAACATTTAACATTCGTTACATCACCTTTACTATTACATTTATCTAACGCAATATTTAAAGCAGGTGCAGCATGTGTTTTATTCAAAGTCCTAGCATGATCTTCTTCGTGGGCTTTAGTGTTCCGCCGTTGCAAATTGCTATTCTTCTTTTTCATGCTCGGAATTGCTAATGCTAGAAGTGAGGCCTATTCTGTAAAGTGGAAGGATTCACATTAGTATCTTGTGGTTTGTCATTAGTGGGCTTCCAAGTATCAACTTTAAACATTCCAGGGGCTATCACATTTGTGTTGCTAGATTTTCCTTTCTCAAGATTCACCAATTTCTCTTTTAACTCTATGATAATGTATGTTAGTTCTTGATTTTGAGAGCGTAAGATTCTATTATCGTGCATTATTTCACGGGTGTGAGCAAGGTAATGATCGAGTTCTTTTGAAGCTTTAGCACGAGTCTTTTTGAGTAAATCAAATATGGTTCTGTATTCCTTTTTAACTTTTTCAATCTCTTGTTCATACTTGAAAAGTTGACATTTCAAATAAGCGTTCTCATCATCTAGTCATTCAAGTTTTGGTTCAAAAGATTTTTCACCCGACTGGTTGACTTTGGTTTGTAAAGCAATTTCACGATCAATACTGTCATTTTGACATCAATGAAGATTACGTTTGACTTCCGAAAGTTCTTTTGACAGACTCTCATTTTTCAGCTTTTAAAATTTCAATTTGTGTCACATTATCATTTTTCCCATCAAATGTATTAACAGCAATAACATTATAACAAGAAGATGCAGCAGGATAATACAACATAATATAGATAGTATCAGCACATATAACATCTTCCAAGAGTCGATCAACATGATTTCAAAGAATTTTATTTTTCCTTTTTGTGTTTGAAATCGATATTTCTGTTGCATTGAAAGTTGTTTTCATTTGTTAAACTTCATTATGAAGTTCTCGTTCCCAATGTGTTGCACACATACGCAAGTTATGAACATGAGGTAAAATTTGGGTTTGAAAGATTTGTTGTTGTTCTTTGGCATAAGCCGATTAAAAAGTAGCAGGTTTTATCTCATAATTTCATTCAATTGCCTCTTCCAAAAGTTTAATGTCTTCCATAAATGTATCAAAATATTTAAGAACAAGACATCTTTTTGGCAATGGTTTGATTTCACTTGGATAAGGTAAAGGACCATTTATTTGTGCAACGGGTTTAACGGGAGCAACATGAGAAGATGACTCATTTATTTGTGTGATAACCCAAGTTGTTTCAGTTTTATCCCACTGAGGAACAAAAGATTCCAAAATACGAGGCAAATTTGACTAATCAAAAGGTTTGTGATATTCTACATTGCTCATTTTTAATCGACTCTCTTCTACCACATCTTGTTCCTCTTCACAATTATATTAAACAAAAAGCACAATAGAATCATCAAGTAGATATCTGGCACTCTACAAATTTCGATTTTCCTTGAATGCTCTATGTAACAAACGTGGTTTATTATCAGCAAGATCTGGCCCATATCCATCGAGATATGGCTTTAAAGTGAACTTTTGAATTGTTGTGATAGACTCACCATGTTTATACACAATATTTTGAAACTCTTTTATCTTGTTTTCCAAATCGACGATTTCATCAAGATACAGATCAACCCACTTCCTTGAGGTTTATTTAAACTCTGAAAAACTATTTTAACAAGATGACAACTCAAGCTTGGTTTTTTAAATTTCCGAAGTGAGAGTGTCAACTTGTTGTTTGTGTTATAATTTTTCTTGTTCCATTTGAGAAATCAAAATGCCAGCTAAATAGATCTTGATTTGTTGTTCTACTCTTTTACTTACTTTTGAAAGCAAAGCAACTTCAAAACTTTGTTCGCGTTTTCTTTTGTTTCAAAATTTACAAGTTGTGTTTTATAGCATTCAAGATCTGAAGTCAATAATGGAACTTTTTCTTTTAGATGTACATTTATTTCATTGCATTTTTCAACTTGAGATCGGGTGGTCATAAGTAAGGTCATGAGCTATGGATCTGGATCAGATGAAGTTTCAATTTTTTCAATGTGATCATCAACACATTCATTGATCATTAAATGTAACCACGGGGTTAACTTGATCATCATCTTAATGAGATGTTGACACTCAACACTTGTTCTCATTGTCATATCTGAGATGGATGAGATCATGTATGAGACACATATTGGGATCCGGTGACTGACAAGCCATGCAGTGTCATAGACTAGGCTCAGTATCACTCATGGAATTTTACATGCTGCCATTAACATGACAAATGCATTAGCTTGCAAGTCCTCTATATCATAATCAGATTCTGTATTAGCCATGAAGTTTTGTTCCTTATCTGTAAGAGTTCCACCAGCTTCATCTTTAAGAGCCAAAAGTAATGTCTACTTGTATACCTTCTCGGCTTGGTTTTACATTAGCGGATGACCCTTTTCATTGCAGTTGTAGCATCGAATGACCGTTTTTCCATTCTGTGCATTCCCATTATCAACAATTTGAAACCTTTGCTGAGGAGCATCCATATTGTTCCTACCATAAGCATTATACCCTTGTCCACTACCCATATAACTACCAGTTCCCATCGGACGTCCATTGTTTTGATTCTTACTTCAACCCTTCCATTTTGGACAACAACTTGATTCCTTGTGTTTGACGAGTTACGAACACGATTGTTGGATTTTTTTGTAAATCTACCAAAGGCACGAGCAATAAGTGAAAATCCTTGATTCAACGTGTTGAATGCTTCCTCATCTTCATTATGGGTTTCAGTGTAAAGTGTTGAATTAGAGTTGTTGTATGGAACTAGTTGAGTATCATTTAATTGTTGTGAAGGATCATATGGAGTGATTTGGGCTGACGGTGTCTGTTGAGGGTAGGTAAATTTCGGTTGTTGTTGGACAAAATCATGATTCAACTGTGGAAATTGAGGAAATTGAGGGGCAAAAGATTAAGCAATTAGTGCAAGTGAATTTGCATTTGGTAAAGGTTGATAAACTCCTCGGAGAGCTCGATCTTTATCAACTTCTTTTTTATGGTGCTTCAGATAATCATACAACATTCCATACTTATCATTGTGAAGGTTCTTAGCTTGACGAATGAATGTGACATACTTCTCCCAGTCAGGACCGAGACAACTTAGAATGTTTGTGTTAATACAATCTAGGGTAAAATAATGTTGTGTCTGTCCAAATCATTGATGATGTTCGTGAATCGATGATAGTAAAACTCTAATGACTCCCCCGGATCAATCATGAATATTTCATAAGATAGATAAAGCTCGGATTCCATGTCCTCTTGATTTAGTTCAGTTCCTTCCATTAAGAGATGAACATGTTCCCACACATCTTTTGCTGTTTTTTGAGCATCAACACTTCGAAGAATGGGATTAGGTATGCCCAGAAGAATGAACTCCATTGCAAGCTCGTCAGCTTCATGGTGAAGTAATTTTTCTGCAGTTAGTTGACTCTCAAGGACAGTGGAGACAATTTCAAGTCTTGGGATTAGTGTGGATCCGCTGAATCGTCACGGCATTTGAAAAGGACCTTCAAGGATGACCTTCTTCAAATATTTTCCGTGAGGTTTCTTGAGGTCGAGGAACCTAAAGAACCGGTGCCCATTGAACATAGTTTTGGGAGTGAGCATTGGAGGTCTATCAAGTGATCCAAATTCATAAATTGTTGACTATTGATAGCCTCACACATCCGTGCAAACCAATCGGGGTTCCTTGATTGGAATGTTAGTGAATGATTGCATTGCATATATGGTAGAAACCATTGTTGTTGTGAAATGGTTGTTGTTGGGAATTGTTGTTGTGGTTGTATGATTGTTGTTGTTGCGTTATTGAAAATTGTTGAGGATACCGTGGTGAGGTGGAGGTGGTGGTTATTGAGGAATTGTTGTTGATGGATCTTTGTAGATGATTGACGAGTTGATGTTGAAAACTTGGTCTTAGTCAGTAAACTTCCCAATTTAAAGGTTATGATGATGCTTATAAAAGCTGCTCTTAGTCGTAAACTTTCACTTACTCGTAAGCTAATCTTACTTGTAAACAAGTGTGTCTTATACATAACCTTACTCGTAAAATCAAGTCTTAGTTGTAAAGTTCCTTACTCGTAAGATATAACCTTATTCGTAAAGTACTTACACGTAAGAAATAACCTTATTCGTAAGAATAGGTAAAAACCAATAACTCTTTCAAACTTATCCAAGTAAGAAAGATATCACAAGCCGAAGTATTCCACAAGCTTATCCAAGCAAGGGAAGTCTTGAGTCACAAATAACTTTGAAGATTCTAATGAATGCAGGCTTGCTCATAAGATTCCTTATTCAGAATTCAGGGCTTGTTCGTAGCTTATTAAGTAAGATCGGGGTTTCTCCTTAGTGATCAGGGTTTAGTTACTCGTAAGAAAAGGGTTTTCTTATTCAGAAAAGAGGGTTTTGTGCTTATTCGTAAACCAACCAGAATTACCAAAAAACGACTTTGTGAGCTTAAAAACACGTATTGTTTCTTTTGATGAAATAGCTTCAAAAACACTTAAAGAATAATAAAGTTTTGAACTTTAACACCTAAGATAAAATTTGAGCTTATTCGTAAAAGATGATAAAACTTAGAAACGGGTACAAAAACAATTCCAAACCAATAAAGTTTTAAACTTTTTGCAAAAACTAAGATTCTAAACACTATATCAACCTTAAAACCTTCCAAGCTTCAAGATTTGAGTGTCAAAACCAAAGTTTACGCGTAAGAAAATATGTAGAACGAGATAAACTTTATACGTAAAACCAAAACTTAACCAAAACACGTTCCAAACAACTATTTGGCAATTGATACCACTGTTAGGTCACCATAAGGATGATAACACAAGTATATTAACGTGTAGAATGATAAGAGAAAGATATGAGATGGTCGGATTTTTTACACACTAGAATAACAAAGGTTTAATGCATAAATGAAAGAACCAACACCCTCAAGAGAGGGTCACAAGTCTTATTTATAGGCAAGGGAGCTAGGGTAACACTACTAGTCCCTTCCCTTACGCGTTATTCTTATGGGCTTACTACATAAGTCTAGCTATCATTACAAACATATAAGCTTAATTAGCAACCTATTACATATATAATGACCGACACTTGATAGTATTTACACGTGATCTAAGGCATGGGATAATTAGAATTCCAAAAGTCTTTGCTCTTTATTACTAGAAGTCAAAATGTATTTGGAGGCATACTCTTTTGTTCAAAATACCTATTTTAATAAAACCAAATACATCGCATTGGCCTCTGTCTTCACAAATTCTTGTTTGATTAATCTTTTTCATTTGTAGTGTATTCGTAGTGTGTTGATCTTGGTTGTTTTGCATCAGTTTTACTAATATACAATGATCTCAATATTTATGGATTATAAACTTATCCAAATAAACTTGAACCTATTAATTTATATTAGCTACAAGCTTAAATTTGCAAACCTAATTACAAATGAGTTAACAAAGTCATCAACGTTTTAATAAAGGGGAGTGATATTTACACGGAAGGAATTGATGTGTACACGGGAAAAGAAACTAAAATGACTATTATACCCCTAATAGCTTCTATTGTCTTGACTGTTTTATCTTTCTCTCTCATCGATATTCTCAGATCTTCACTTCCATTTTCACCGCATACAAAATCACTATCTCAGCTTAGGATCGAGGTTTAAGAAGGTGAATAAAAACCAATTTGTTTAACACATTAAGTAAAATTTCTTTTGAGCTTGAAATCATATTCGGTTGAGAATTTTAAAAATTATAAAGTTTGGAAATAAGTTACAGTTACATCTTGTAGCTTCATCCTTATAAAGATTTTAAAGATCGAAGCTTTCAAAATAGCGGCGATTTTAAGTTTCCATTTTCTTGTATGGGCTTATTAGAATTCAAATTTAAATAGGTTTCTTTGATTTAATATAAAAGTAGAATCTTAAGAAATTGGCGACTTGATGGGTAATCACCCCTTAATTGACGTTGTATTTATTTTCATCAAGATTCAGAAAGTTTTTCAAATAATACTTTTAAAGTTTTAAGCACCGGAACTTATGTCAGACAAGAAAAACATACTTATACAGTCATACAAGTTTAAACCTTTTGACTTTTGCTTTCATTTTTGACACTTAAATGATTGTGGCTGGTTGCTACTATCACCTCAAATGAGTTGGATATGGACTATGAATTTTGTTAGTTTTATGGATATAAATTATTAGACGTGAGTTAGGATCGAACTTGAGACCACGGGATTGCACGCTTTACGTATGAGAATTTAAAATTAATAATTAAATATAAATGTTATATTTATTTATTGATTAAACGAAATAACTAATGGACATTAAGTAATTAATGTAATGGACTAACAGTTAAATGTATTTGGAAAATGACTAGAATGCAAAGTTTGTGAAGATTCGGAACCTGTGGAGGTTGAGAACCGACGGCCAAGGGCAAAGGAAACTCCAACCTAACTTGACTCAAACTTGTTCACCAAGTTTAGATGAGTATATATACACGGCTAGGGGTCTTGTGTTTTTGCATCTACTACTCATAAGCTTAAACCTAAATTGTTTTGTGTGTTTCTTGCTTCAAGCGACATCAGATCACCTTCAGGGTGCCGATCCACTTCTTTTTCCATAACAAGTTATTTGTTTTATCAAAACTAGCATTACTTTAATTCGTTTTAGAAATGTACAAGAACGTGGTAATAACATACTTTTGTTATTATCTTGGATTGAATTACAAAGCGGTAAGGGGTAATTCATATAATCCTAATTAAATCAAATTAGGGTTCTTCCAATTGCTAGTTTGTGGATTTGATTCTTGTTTGGCTAGAATCAAGAAAGGTACGCATATTCTTGTTTATGTTAATTAATTATTCGTTAATCTTTCCTATACGCATGTGTACTTGATGTTTATTGTTTATATTTATGATTAGTCATGTTATATAATTCCAAACGGTGGCCACGAGTCATTGGTTTTAATGAGTAATTAATTACATAAACGCAGAATAAACAAATAATTGTATGTTGTTTGATATGTTAATCTAGGGTTTATGTTTATTATTGTTTGGTCGATTTTTTATGAATTGGGTACCTATTTTTTTATTTACATACAAATTTTTTAGGGTTTTGAAAATTGTTTGCCAACCTTATTAAAACCTAGAATTAATATATTAGTTACGTGATTAATTCATGAATAATTTGTTATGTGTCATGGAATTTTTATATGCGATCTTGTGACTTATTTGTATAATTGTTATGATATATCCATGATGATACATGCATGTTTGTCATGGATAGTTACTTGTATATTATTTAATTGTTAAGATATATTTATTACATGTTTATTTACGATAAATCTTGAATTGGGGAAGACTCCAATTGTATATATTAATGAATCAATTATGTGCAATTTGGTATATTTTAATTAAGGGTTTACAATCGATTCAGATGTATGTGGCTCACTTTCTATTGTTGGAGTGAAAACCCTAAATTGATATATACATTAATTTAACCTAGATATTGATTATTAATAGGGTTTTATCGAATAAGTTGCGTGTACTTTGTTTAATTATAAAATTGTTTATTATGTTGCATTGTTTTTAGTAGTTTATTTTTATTGGTATTACTTGTTTGTTTATTATGTATGCATGGTTTAAGCAAAGGGTAATTTTGAATATAAAAATAATACGGACTAAACAATGGCGAAATTTGATTTGTTTTGGAAGAGTTAAGTTTTCAATAGTTTAATTGATTGGTGACTTTGGTACAAATGGTGTGAACGGCTCACCCATTAGAATGAACTATAAAGGGGTTAATTAAGAAGTGCATACCACACTGTTTGAAAGGATGTCTAAGGTTATGCTTTATGCTTACCTCGGTCCTCACTGTGAAGTTCTGGAGCTACTTAGTAAGCCATGTGCAAACTCATCTTAGGCGAATTAGTTTTAATTCCATGCCACCTTGGTAATAATCCAAACACTAAGTGTTTACACTTATGCAAAAGTACGGTATAATGGATGATAATTAACATGAATTCTTTGATTGGTGAACCCAATACCTCAGTCAAGACTTTGATAATTTGATCTTTATGAATTGGTAATAAAAAAAAATATTAAATTTATGCTACAAGATGAATGCATGACATCTTTGTACATATTTGATTTGACTACATAAAATCAAAACTAGTACCTTTTTAAATTAAGTTATATGCCATCTAATTAAAAGGAACACTTGAAGTTGCAATTTCGTCATACGCAGATTACTTGGCTAGATTGTGATGGAGAGGTAAATCTCTATGTAAAGAGAATTACATGGACATATTTGCGTTTTCTTTAGACACTTAAGTTGAATAGGAAGTGAGACATGGACTCAATGGCATAAGATGGGATGAAACATGTTTATATTTGCAATAGCGTTGGAAAATATAAATCCCATAATGATCTAGGAATTGGAAATTGTTTGCCAATTATTGTTCTACGGTACACCCTATTATGTGCCAAGTTACTAGCAGATCAAATGAAGTAATGGAACTATGATAATTTGGATCCTAGTTTTCGAGAAAATTCTATGGTTATATGAATATTACCTTTGGTATTTTATTTTCTTGAAAAGTTTAATTATCGAAAATACTGAAATTGAATTTTGGAAATCCTTTAAATGTATTAATGCAACATTAAACCGTAAACATAGGTTATTCATGTATTTGTAAATTGATCTACACCTGTAAGGGTTTTTGGTAGAGTCAACCTTACTAAAAGAATAAACCTAGTCCTCTTTTCATAAGAAATAGTGAGATTCAATCCTATTCCTTTTCATGAATGAAGAAAGGTATGATAGGACAATTAGAATTGTCTAAATTCTAAATACATAACTTGTAAGCAAATTTTAATAGTTAAGAAAATTGCATATTTCTGGAATATTAAATTAGAAGTAGACTAAATCAGTATAATTGGTAAAAGCAAACTAGCATATTTTATCTAGTTGTTTTGTTTTGACCATTTAAAAGTACTACTTACAATTGTTGGAATAGTAGAAATATTAAGAAAGAAATTGCATGCCCAATTTTTCAAGTTAATAGCATTGATGGATAGTTCATCATCTACATAGTAGAATACACTCTTTTAGTACATAAGTAATTGTTATGTATGGACTTTCTCAAATGTGTAGGGAAGTAAATAGAACACTATTTTCTTTCACTGGTTAATGAAACACTTACAATGTTGTCAAATCCGATTGGGAGTATTATGTTCTTATTACTTGAAGGAATTAATGTAATGATCTCATGGGAGTTACAAGCTTTGTCATCTTGGTAGTAATTGATTATCTCTAGAATGTCTTAAGATAATTACTTTCCACTTATAGACATTTTTGTTTTCAAGGATAGTCATGTGCGTTTCCTTACAACAATGAAGTGGTTCTACCTCTACTAGTTATGCTAATATCAATGACACAATCATATTAGTCACATAAACAAACATATGTCGCGGGTTGTTTATTCATATATGATGTTGTTCCATGAACAAGTGGGAGAAATCTATATTGTGTGCAAGGTACAACATATAAGTATATGATTTAACGGATTCTCTTGAAGGTAAGAGATCAACATTCTAATATAACATGTAAATATTTAATTCAAGAAACATTTGGTGTTGCAATTTAATCATGTCAACTTGGCAGATTGCAATAACAAAGTAAATCTCTATGTGAAGTCGGACCTTGCATGCACATATGCAGTTTTCTAAATTAGACAAGTATTTAGAATATGTGTCAAGATGATAGATATAAGACTACTTAAAATTAAATATTTATGTATTATTATAATGACATAAATAAATGAAGTAATCTAATACTACTTTAAATTTGTATATTTATGAATTTTTGGAATGACATAAATAAATGAATAAATAATGTAGTCCTACATTATTGTAAAGTAAATAAATTAACTTGAAATTACTATTGAAACCAAGAGTTGTGTTCATAATTACTTTAGTTAAACATGTTTATGATTCATTGTAAAGACATAAACATAAAGTCTTTTAAGACTTATAATAAAGTAAGACGTTAACTTGTTATGTTTTTAATTAAGACATATACAAGAAGTCATTGAGTTGATCAACGATTTAGCAACGATAATGGGATTATTATAATGGTTTTTGTTTCGATGAGACATGGATATGAAGTGACTTGGTTAAAGAGTACTTGTGTTATAAAGCATGCAATTGGCTTGGAAAGTCTATTATACCATTAAGTTGACTTAGTTGGTAAATAGGTAAGCCAAAAGGAATATGTTTATCTTATATATTGTTAGATTGTCTTACAATATTAATTCTAATGAACACCACAAGTTGTTGGTATGTTCAGTTAGGAGAATCAAACTCTATTTGATTTGTTTGATTTAAGATAACCATAACTTCTTTCTTAAAAAGTAACAATGTTAGAAAATTGAGTATTGATTGAATATACTCAATATGACTCCAACCTAGAAGATTAATAAAACACCATTTTATTATGGAATGTGATGAATCACATTAAGTTTTAAAATTGAAGATTCTGAATTTGTTAAACTACTTATGAATAGGTTATTAACAAAGTTAAGTCAGAAATTATCAATGTGTATTTGTAATGTCCCAAAAAAAGAACAATGTACTTTTGCACTAATTGCTAAGTATATATATAGATAGTCTATATATATATATTACAAAAGGCAAGTGGGAGTTTTTTTTTCTTGAAAGATAAAATTACAAGATACATAATCTTCTAAAACACACTAGTAAATATCATGATGAGGTTAGACATGTAAATGATAGACCTCATGATGATGGAATTTTCATTCATAGATCTGCAAGGATATCTCGGATATTTGACTTATATGCTGAGAAATATGAGTTACTGATTATAGTAAACCTGAAAATCATTATGATGGATTACCAAATATTGAATTGGGTAAATTACTCATACTATGAATGTTAAAGATGTCATTCCATAAAGATAATCAATTTTGGAAATTTGGTTTATCTTAATAGTTAGACTAGAGAATTGAAATGAGTTTCTTCAAAGAGATGAAAAACCTAGTGGTTTGAATTTCTATGTAGAAATCATATGGACAATATTGTACACATATTTAATGCACGTTTTATGACAAGATTATTAATCATACTTAAGCAATTAATTGTGATTGAATATTCTTTCTAAACACATTAAATATATAAAGATGATAATTGTCATACTTGTTTTCATTAATATGAAATATGACAATGGAATATCAAAACTCTTTCTTGAGAAATTACTTGGCGAGGACGGTAAGTAATTGAAAGGTTTTTGAATTCATATAATCTTTGGAAGTGTACGAAGTGCAATAATTCATGAATGGATAAATGCGTGCATCTATGAAATTATTCTTATGTTTAATTATAAAATTCTAGTTTTGATTTATAATTGAAATAAGATAAATTTTTAAGTATTCCTAAAAGCTAGTGGGAGTATTATGTTAAGGTTTTAAATCTTATATGTTGTATAACATATAGGAAGTAACATTCCTTGTAAGCTAAATGTTAAGTCTTAGATTGGAATGAAACTTCACTTGTGAGATTTAAGAATTAAAACATACAACCTTGGAATATATGTTTATTATTAATAACCATATGTAGTAATATAAATGATTCTAATAAAACATGATATATCATTTGGGAAATGGATAAATGTCTTTTGACAAGATAGAACATGAATGAAATCTCAGTTTGACATTTAGATTCATCATGTGCATCATGTTGTGTATTAAAAATTGTTGTATCATTCTTGAATAAGAAGTGATTTGACAACATTGATATCTAACTAAAAGTTATTAGATAACTTGTGTAATGAATATTCTAATAGAATTACATCCTCAGCCTGGAATTGCTCCAAGATACTATGGATAAACAATATGTCAATTGTTGTGCAAATTGTCATTAGCTTCAAACTTGAAAGTTTGGAAAGCATCAAACATTACATAATAAGATATTAAAGTTTACGGAGTTTTAATGAGCATATTGTTGTTTGTATACAATGATGCTGGTTTAGTTGAGATGACACTCAATACTAGTCATGGTAGGATTTCATCCTTGTTAATGACCATGTGAACTAGTTGTGCTACTAAAAGCACAGTTGCATTATACATTAAAAGAATAAGAATACTTTAAACTTTAAAATGTTTGAAAGTTTAAATTGTCATAAATTGGTGATAGAGGATGTCACACACTTTATGAATTATTATGTGGATTGGTGAATGCACGCACAAAGATTTCACTAATTGAATTCTTAAAATAAGTATTCTCAAAATTACGATAGATCAAGTAGGTTGATTTATGCCTTGTCAACAAGTGTGATTGTCATTACTTGAGGCATAATACATCAACTGGAATTTTCATGCATTGATCTATTTAGTATTTGGATAAGGGATGTTAAACAATTGTTATAATAAATCAAATACTTGGTATGTTTGATTTTATAATATATGGTATCCTATATTTGCATGTTTAATCCATGAATAAATTTATTTATTCTAAATTGTCCGTTGTCAATTAATGATATGGGAGTATCAATAAAACGACAAATGTAACTGAGATATGGTAGAATATGCTTGAAAGTATATTGATGAGAATGCATACCAATTTCGGATGATATTCAATGAATTGAATATATGACTTATCCCAACTACATAATTTACTTTGTGGATATTGTTATAAGTAAATTATGAATAGTTATCCTCGGACTTGAGATACCAGATAAGTGTCATGAATGTAAAATTCTACGTGGAACAACTTAGCGCTATAACGTAACTGGTAGTCATAAGGGTTGTTTCACGAAGTGTTGCAAAGTTCATGGTTATTCTCAAAGAGTCAAGATAAATTTGTTCCTTCAAATTTATTTGAGTTTAATACCCAGGCCCCTCGTAGGGTTGACAAGATGTGTGTGTGGCCACCAAAGATCTCCCGAATATGTCGAGAATATTTGGTAATCTTGTTCAATCACTTATAACGAGAAAGTGAATAGGAATAAAGAATGACTTAATTCCATATCTTTATTTAACATGGTATTAGAAACAAAGGATAATAATAATGAGAAATCATTAAAAGGTTTTTCCAGGAGACCTTGCTCAAGTTGTACTAGAGGCATCGAAGTGTTTGGCAGACGCTTAACCGATGTGATCACTCTATTAAGATATATCAAGTCGAGTCAGTAGTTTTATGGATATAAATTAGTAGGCGTGAGTTAGATCGAACTTGAGACCACGGATTGCACGCTGCATTATGAGAATTTAAAGTTAATAATTAAATATAAATGTTATATTTATTTATTGATTAAACGAAAAACTAAATAATGGGCGTTAAGTAATTAATGTAATGGACTAGCGTTAAATGTATTTGAAAAGGACTAGAATGCAAAGTTTGGGAAGATTCGGAACCCCATGTGGATGTTGAGAACCGATCGGCAAGGGCAAGGAAACCCAACCCAACTTGACTCAAACTTGTTCACTAAGTTTAGATGAGTATATATACAAGGCTGCCAGTCTTTGTGCATCTTTGGCAAGCTTTCAAACCCAACCTAAATTGTTTGTGTGTTTCTTGCTTCAAATGATCGCATTACACCTTCTTGAGGTGTCGATCCACTTTTCACAACAAGTTATTTGTTTTATCAAAACTAGCATTACTTTAATTCGGTTTGAAACGCGTGTGAACGCTGTAATAACATACTTTTGTTATTATTCTTTGAATTACAAAGCGGTAGTGGTAATTCATATAATCCTAATTAAATCAAATTAGTGTTCTTCCACTAGTTGTGGATTTGATTCTTGCCTGCCAATCCAAGAATGCATATTCTTGTTTATGTTAATTAATTATTCGTTAATCTTTCGTATACGCTTTCACATGTGTACTTGATGTTTATTGTTTATATTTATGATTAGTCATGTTATATAATTCCAACAAATTTTTGATGAAGAAGTGAAACAGGTGGGAAAGTGAAGGAGATAAGGAGGTTAAAAAGTATGAGTATTAGATTAAAGAGAAAAAGTAAAACAAATGTAAAAGATAATAAATTTGCCCAGTAGGGGATTCAATCCCTCATTTTTCCATCCGCGTCGCCTTCTCTCCAAAGTAATCTTCCTACGATTAGGTGCCCCAAGAAAGTTTTCCTTTTTTCTTTCTTTTTTTTTTTTTTTTTTAAACATTTTAACACAAAATAAATTTTCATTAATAATTAAAACGTTACATAATAATTCAAATAAAATTAAAACATTACGACAATACAACGACTAAACTAGTTTTGATTCTGACGATGTCAAATGTCTTCCACCAAATCGGCTTTGAGGCTAAGATGAGTTGTTTGTCATGATACTGTATTTCCTAACGATTCCACATGCTCTTATGGGATCATAAGAACGGTGTTGCTCATTTGGAAGAATCTGAGATATCACTGATAGATCTTGAATTATCATATTATGTAATATGATGCATGTGTACATTATATGCGATAGCGCGCTTTGTCAAACTCTCTGGAGTTTTTAATCATTAGCCACTTCTTCTTTAGTACACAACGTTCCACATTCCCATCTTTTCTTGCTTATGCATCGTCTTATACAATATTAGTTTGTGATCATTCGGTCCTGGATTTTTAATGGACTTCAATAAACCGACCATTCGGAGATATCCCATCGCGAAGATAATATTCATTTATAAGATGCGCTAGCAACGATTCCACATCCGGAGCTCTCCGTTTGAGATCACAGAAAGGCGATGCACGTAAAACATTTACGTCGTTATTCATACCCGCGACACCAAAGAACGCATGCCAAATCCATAAATCTTAGGGCCTTGACGCTCCCAATAAAATGAAAGGATCCTGCCCGTGATCAACCCTACAAAATTGAGCTTTTAAAGCATGTGGGCAATTAGCCACGGCACACCTGGTAATCGATGCTATCTATCATCCCAGAAACCCATGAGTTTCAGAGTGAGCATAGAGTTTGTCAACGCCACTAACCTGGCTGGCCACAAATACTCGCACCATATAACTCCATTATGGCCTCACAAAATTTTTCAGACACTCATTTAATTGTTGACACACCCATTTTACGTATTAGGCTTAGAGACATAAGATTTGACTCGTATGCCAATTGACGGATTGACGAAGTACACTTCATCAATGGAGAAATACCTGAAAATGCCTCGCAATTAGGGTTTGTTGGAAATAAGGTGAATGACGGTTATATCCTACCGTGAATAGTCAATTAGGTTCATACGGAAACGATCATGGAATGCTTGATGGCCAGTATCTTGGGTCTCGTGAAGTAAGCATCCACTAAAGCGGTTATGAGCACCCACACGATCCCTACTAACTGGGTTCAGAGACTCTTTTGTGGCTTGAAAAGCCTACCAACAATCTTCGCGAAACATCATAAACTTCGGTACTAACTTCATTTTCATCATCCGATGGCGAATCAAGTAATTAATAAGAATTAAAACCTCATAGTGTGTAAATATAGGGTAGGATTTTTATTTTATTTTGGTTTGGATAAAGAATGTGTGAAAACGAGATTTGTGAGTTTAAGAAAGTAATTATTGTATTATAGGATTTTTATTTTTTATTTTTTACTTTTTACCCGCTTATGAGATTTTGTATGTTTTATGCCAGCTATCGATCTTGCGACATCTATTACATTTTTGGTGGGATCGATTGAACCACAACAAGGATGACCGACCAAAATTGATCGCAGGCCTGACGGCGATAACACCTTCGCGATCCAAATTTAAGTACCATAGTCATTTGACTTCGCTCGTGTACATATCAATTCTATCCGTAAATATCAATCAACTTTTTAATAACTTCGTAAGTCCATTAAATAAGGAAAAAAAAAAGAGAAAAGATTAGGAGGATTAAATATGTGACTTATTTCTTGTCTAAACATGTACATATTTGATAATGTTTCATACGGTTTATAAAAGAGTTGGTCAGCAATTTAAAAAAAAAAAAAAAAAAACCCTCATAAAAGCATGAAACTAGTTTATAGGTTTTCCAATAAGTTTTCAGAACAGACGTCCACAAAATATGAAACAAAGCCCAATAGACAAGCCTATTGATGAGTGTTTAAAGAACATGCATGTTCTCATGGACAAGGCCTTTTCTGAAGCTAAACTGAGCAAATCCGAATCAATGTAAAACGCAAGCATCATTTATTTTTTAATAGGATTACAGACTTTGACGAGTAAAGAGCCATGCGTAACTTAATTAAGACCTTAAACTGCTAAAAAATGATACCACCAAATATATGCTTGATAAAACGTTCCATCATTTCTAGTGTGGTCTTCTATAATACACAAGGTGCAAAACAAAGTCGATCATATAGAGGCATATAACCAAATGTGACCAGGCTATCTGCATCATGTTCAACCTTTCGATCACTTCTAAATACACGTGAAAGGCAAAAAGGTTTAATAAAGAGAAGTTAGACTAAATTGTGCTTTTGGAACACTCTTTTTGACCCGAATAGTAGTGTTTTTTAAAACTTTTGATTTTGACCCAATATTTGTGTTTGAGCAGCATAAACAACTTTGGTGTACTTTGATAGAAAGACCAACACAACAAATTGAATAAGCCTCGTGCTTATATGAGTATATATTTAAATTTCGTAGCGAGCGTATAATGACGTGAAGTGTATGTGTGTGTGTACAATATAACTATATAAGTGTCTCCAAAAGGAAGTGTTGTTAACATAATTATACCAACAAAAATCATACCATAATATTTAGCATTTGCAGATATCTATTACAGTACACAAAACAATTGCACACCCGAACAGCATTAAAGCAATACATCACATGAGACTAATCTACATCAACGACTAATGACAAGAAAAGAAAGTTCTAATATCTATTTGCTAGCTGCATTTTTGATGCATTGACCTTAGCAGTAGGAGAGTCAGGGAGTAGGAAATGGAGTTGTTGCCTGAGGAGTTGGTTGGAAGTGTAGTGCACCGCCAGTGTAGCAGGGCATCTGCCGGTGGACTTAAGGTGGGAGTTGGTGCATTAGCAAGACCCTAACAGAATTTTGTAATAGAAGTTAGACATTTGTTATAGGCAATATTCAACTTCCAACAAAATTCACAATGTCACTCTGAAAATATTCAATTTGTATACTTATTCATTTGACGGCCTAAGAAACAATAACTTTCATTATATTTTTGTCAAGTTGTTTAGACTAATAAATATGTAAGTTGTCCCGCAATTGTAAGTAAGTGTAATCAGCCTGGAAAATGTCCTTAAAACGTGTGTAAATTTTGCTTAATTTGTCGCAGTTTAAGTCACCTGACTGCTCTAGAGAGTCCAATATCATATATTGGCGCTAAGTCGGTTTTATAGATGCCAAAGACTTCTCTGAAATCTTGCTGGCTTCAAATCCTTCGTCATATAATAGATAATGCAGTGTCAATGGATTTACCGGCATCAATGGTTCCAACTCCGACCTAAGATGAGCAATCAAGTTTCCGTTGTAAGCCTTGGCATTCTCCAATCATATACCAGATTCTTCGCCAGCGGCCAACCTGTCTCGCAACCACAATCTCGACATCATTAAAGTTTATGGCGTTCAATGCTGATCTTACTGCACCTACTTGTCATCAATCCATACCGCTGTTAGTGTGTAGGTTTATAAATGGAGTAATACTATACATAAATTTGCTAAAACAGAACTAAGAAAATACAACCTAGTTTAGCAAGTTAGAGTATAACCTTACAATAAACTATATACTTTCCTTTGATAAAGATCAAATAAGCACCGAATATCCAAAAAGATAAAAGATTTTTTTCAAAAAAGTTCTAAAAATTCCAAAAACGATTCACAAGATCGGGTATGATGGTGCATTTAAAAGTTGTGAAAACTTTTTCTAAGCGGATATTTTTCTAGAAAAAATTATGAAAAATACGTCATGATTAAACGTTTTTGATCAAAATGGTTTTGCAGACCCAACTTCACTTTGACTTTTTCAATACTCATGATCTAACTAAGTTGAAAATTTTGTGATCAAAATTTTTTCTTGCACATCAAAATTCGCTTTTGTGCATTAAAAAGCGTGAATCAAAACTCAAAATGCTTTTGGAATTTTGGAAAATTTAAAAATATATATATATTTTTTACCTTTTACTGATATCAGTTTTTTATTTTAACTTTACCCTACTCTCCTTTAGCCTAAATTTAAATATATAATGCTGATAAAACATTTGCTTTATAATTATAAACTTGTATGTGTTTAAACTTAAACTTCTGTTAAATTAAAAAAAGTTGCAAAACCATAAAAGCAAAACTAGATACGAACACTTAGAAAAACAAAATTCTAAACTTTTTAGTAATGTTAACTATAAAACCTTGAACACAAGTAAACACACTTCGATAGGAAAAAAGATTCGTATGCCTTTCAAGCTTGTATAATAACGACTAAAAAAATATATTAAAACAGAGTCTTTCATATTTTAAGTTATAAAACAGAGTTAACAACAAAACGTGCATCACTCCTTTGTACTGCACACATGTGTGTATGTTTAAAACCTAATTACGTGGCTAACATTCCAAGCAATAATTGGCCAACATCAAAGGTGCAAAGACTGTAATGGCTTTATAATTTAAAAGAGCCATTTGTTAAAACACCTACTTATTATATCATCTCGAAAAAAAAAATATAAGTTTTGCTAAATGACTATGTTTAAGAGCCAATATATGTAAAAATCTTTTTCTTGAACCATATCGTAAAATAACAACTACTTTACAAAAAACGTTTGATAGATAAGAACATATTAAATCTTTGTGCTTTAATCATTTTGTAAGATAACAACTTCACCTGAGCATCAAAACATGTTCGTATACTTGATATTCGTCCCAGAATCAGGCCGACCAGCATTCGGTTGAAACAAACAAAACGCCAAAGTGTCCGGTCTCGGATCATCTTGGTGCGAGAAAACGGGTAAGGGTTAATCATAAAAGGCGAACCATTCGCTTTATTAAACTCCAACATCCCCTCAACAAATCCAAAACACTCGGATCAAATCTACCCGCAGAAGGCGGTTCCGAACTCCCAACACACACATCGAATGTACAGTCAAACCTTAATCTTTCCACCGGAAGCATCATTCATAGCAGTTAGCAGATATCTTTTGCATTGCAGGCAATAGGTTGTGCCTTTAGTTCAGGGTGTTCGTAAATTAAAAACCTCGTTGCCTACGTTAAAAGATGATTTTGCTTGATGGGTAGGCTAGCACGTTGGCAGTGATCCAGCTTTTAGCAGAGTTTACATCGGACGCCGAATTGCAGTGATGTCAAAGCGTCGTGCTCGATGGTGATGGCTATACCGGTGTTGGCATTTAGATTTATGATGGCAGGGTCCGCATTGTAGAGACGGACTTTGCCAATTGAGTGGATTGGAGTAGCTGGCGGCCGCGTGATGGTGGCGCAAGATTGTCGCCACCGCACCGTAGTTTACTCCCATGGTAGGATTGTGATCCTGACACACACAAACACATTAAAGACCGCACAAAACCGGAAGTAATGATAGATACCTAAACCTATACCTGTATCTTTTTAAACAGGTTTGAAAACTAAAAGTAAAAAGGCGAAAATAATGCAATAACTTTGTTAGTTGAGTGACTTACGGGCGATGGTGGCGGCATGGACGAGGAGGAGGAGAGGAGAAGAAAGCGGCGCTGCGACGCCATGATCGGACGATGTATGAAAACTCGTTCACGTGAGTGTGTGTTTTTCTACACTTTTGTTTGTGTGTTTATGAGGACAAGAATTTAAATGACGGTTACTTAAGGACTACGGTCGGAAATAAAGCATTTTGGAATGTACTAAAAGGTCTTTGTTTGGTTTGGTATCAAATTATGAAAATATATTTGTTTTATATTATTGTTATCAGAAAAATAATAGAGTATACTAATTTTTTAATCGAAGTAATAGATGTCAAAACATCTATATAAAGTCGTTATAGACATTATTACACGTTAAAAATGGGTTATTGGTAAGATGTGAACAAGCTTAAGGTCGTGTCATTATATACTCCGTAACTTGTTAGATAAAGCCACGTATTAGTACTCTTTGCTAAATATTAGAAAGAACATATAGGTAATTCAAAACTAGAGGAATACATCCCTAGCAAGTTATCCTTGTTGTATAAATTGTAAATAAAAAATGTAAAAAGCTTGGTAATATTCATACAAGACTTTTGACCTTTCCTTGGTTGTGTTTAAAGCTATGCTTTTGTTTCTTTTCAGGCAACCCACTTCATTTCCTTTACTTTTCATTGTTGGCTTTAGTGGGAGACTTCAATTGTCATATTAAACCTTCAATAATTTGTTGTTAAGTCTTGTTTAAGGTGGAAATGCGTTTTCAATACTTCGAAGTTGCTTAATAGAAATACTTCATGGCCTCTTTTAGACTGATATCTCTGATTTATTAAAGTGTAAATGTTGCAATCTATTAAAATAACTTAGAGAAAGTTGCTATAATTTATAGGAATGAGTCGAAATCCACTCAAATACTTTATTAACTATTCAATCAGCTGCAGGGGATTGTCTTGTGAATTCGCCACATCCGACTTCTAGAATGGAAAATGTGTCTGATTTATGTGAATGGAACATTTTGCACCAACCTCTTTAATTAGTAGGGCTTCTGCATAACTAAACCTTTTGATTAAACTAGCAGAGAACCATTGTACAACGACGTAAGTTTATAGCGGCAATATTTATATTTCAGTGTTTTCTTTAGCATTTATTCTCAAACGGAAAACAATCAAAAGTGTAATAGTATTACTTGTGCATTATCAATTTTAAAAATGTTGATAGAAAAAAGCACAACAACAATTATTAATTTTAAATTGTTGGAAACAAATTTATAATGCATTAAAAACAAGTTAATTTTAAAAAGTTAAAATCATTCATTAAGTTAAATTGTTAATAGGTATTATGGTAAAATAATATTTCTCATTTTAAGAGTAAGCAAAATGTTTTTTATATTAGAGATGATAGAAACTGAAAATATCGAAAATTAAGAATTGCAAGATAATAGAACAGCAATGTACGTGTAATAAGACCACCCAATAAGACCCAAGGTAATATAGTAATTTATATTTATATTGAATAAATACGTATCTCATCGTAGTAATATATATCTAATTTTATACAATTTTGTAATGTCAATGATGAACAATTCCAATTATGCGCTTTTGCTTTTTGGCTACCGGGCCAAACTCGCATCCTTTCCATGTAGCGTGTTCCTGGCCCCAATGCAAGTTTCCAACAACTGGCCATTGGTATAAAAAACTTGAATTAGATCTACAAAATGATCGACTCAAATAGATGGTCATCATAAGCTATTTCTTTTCCTCCTCTTTCAGTTCTATTAATCAAAAGGCCATCATGGACCAAGATCTAAATTTTTATTTTTTGAAAATGGAACGCCAGGCAATGTTGAAACAAATGGAAAAAAATAATAATAAACCCTCATTTTTTCATAAATATAATGTTATAAAACAACCTACAACACTCTATTTTCTCCCTATTGCATACACTTTCTCAAACACACAAATTTTTCCTTATTTCATATATACTTGCAAGCATATTATAACAACAAAGATCGAAAGGAAAAATTATTACGTTTATAATGATTATCATGAACAATTTCTAGCCTTTGAATAAAGAAACCACTAGTTCATACACTCTTCGCGTACATACCCGAGAGACTATGAAGGCGTCGAACAATGCCTCATGATTAGTTGGTGACAATCAAAATAACCAAAAGAAACTTTAGGCTGACGGGTTCGAGCAGTGAAAACTATTTTAGAAATTGTCGAAGGTATAACCAACTATAACCTTGAATCTATTCCGGGCACTTTTTATTTTTAAATCTTGGCAAAATGCAAAATAAAACAGAGTATTCCTATAATGAAATACACGTCCGCTATAATCAATCATGCAAAAACAAAACAACACGATGATTTTGATGTATTTATTAAACCTGAACATTGAGTTTATATTTTAGAAAATTTTACAAAATGTGTATGATATTTATACCTGAGAAGTATTTAAGAAAACCCTCACTTCCAATGATATTTTGAGTACATATGAAAAACACTAAAACTATCATGGGTTCTCGCAGATGCTTGGTAGTATATATTGTATGCATTGGAAATAAAGGAATTGTCCCACGCTTACAAAGCCAATTCAAACGGGGATCACAAATATCCACATAATAATGTTTGAAGCAATTGCATAACAAGATTTATTAAATCGACATGCATTTTTTTACTGGTACCGTTCCAATAACTTACCTAAATGTTCTATATATATCATTCAATTTGTTTGACAACCTCATTAATGATGTCGCACCGTACGTTGCATTTGATGAATGGTAAACATACAACAAAGGATATTACCTACTTAATTTATCCCACTTGAGCTACTTTTGTCAAATCATATATGATCGCATCTAAACTTGGCTGATTTAAACTCTACATGGCTCAAGAAAGTGTAAAAAGATGTAAACCGACTTTAAAACCTTCACGATCGCTGAGGGATTATAGCACAACTGCACGTGTTTACCGTGTGAGAAAAATATTAAGATTATGTATTGTTGCATCATCTTGCATAACATGATACTACAAAATCAAAAATTTCAAATAAGTGAATTTAACGAGATATATGTTAACCTGCTACCAATATGCAACGACGCGAATGGTAGATGCGACGCATGCGCATATAAACAAAAGAAACTACGGACAAAGATGTGCATAACATCCTCTACATGATCATGTGGATCATCTTTGCATCGACATAAAAACAATAACAACAACAACAAATAACGACGGACAACGGCAACAACAAGACAAAATGTAGTTTCGGTGATTGTATATTTATTTTTATTGAAATGTAGTATTCTATTTTATATATTGTAATTTTATTTTAGTTTAATTAATTTGTTTGTTTTAAGAAAATGGAAAAGAAAGAAAAAACTGATATCCACTTGCTACTAATAAAATGTATACTTTGAATGATGTTTATGTTATAATAGTATTATTGGATAGTTGTTGAGATGACGACATCTATAAGATATATAAGCGCTGCGGCTACCTCTCTTATCAAAGTCTTTCGCTCTTTCTTATTGACACTTAATGCATAATGGAACTCTAAAAGATTTATAAACAAAAGAAACCTAAACATGCAAAAGAACACTAAACAAAAATCTAGTCTTAAATTCATTTAATAGATAATTAAAAGATTCCTCTAGAAAAGCGATTAACTAACGCACTATACTTATTTCCTGCTTAGATACAATGCAACTACTCTCGACTCCAAAGCAAGGAGTTAGTGTTATTGATCCATTTTATATTTAGTCGAAAAATAGCAATGTATTTTTTTAATACCGGTTTAGTAATGTAATTTTTTAAGCTGTGTAAAATGTAATGAACTTTCATGCCTGGCATAATTCGCAGATGCTGATGATACGTGGCCATATCTAAGCCCCGACACGCGACACTAATTTATACGCCATCGCCATTATATCTGCACCTTTTATGACATTGAATGATTTGCGATCGCCAAGCGCTGCTAGCTTGGCGCCATTGCTTCGCCATGGCTTGGGGTAAAATGGTTGAGAGATCGTAACAGCACCCCGCACCGCCATGCCAACCGCTGTTTTAATCAATTTGGGGTGATCTTTGACCAGCCGATGCAACAGAATGGGATATTAAATGAAAGTCAATCAAAGAGGCCAAATTGAAACAATTACGGTCATATTATTTCTACAACTTAAATTTTTTACGTATTAAATCAACATTTGAAAAAGATTTATTATTATTCACCAAATCCTTTTATATATTGTATGATTACAACTTTGTTTATTTTTACATGATTTCAGAGTTCATGACCA
>OU343220.1:257027457-257430923 GCA_910596185.1 Chrysanthemum makinoi
CCTAATAGCTTTTATTGTCTTGACTGTTTTATCTTTCTCTCTCATCGATATTCTCCGTATCTTCACTTCCATTTTCACCGCCACAAAATCACTATCTCAGTTAGGATCGAGGTTAAGAAGGTGAATAAAAACCAATTTGTTTAACACATTAAGTAAAATTTCTTTTGAGCTTGAAATCATATTCGGTTGAGAATTTTAAAAATTATAAAGTTTGGGAATAAGTTACAGTACATCTGTAGCTTCATCCTTATAAAGATTTTAAAGATCGAAGCTTTCAAAACGCAAGCGATTTTAAGTTTCCATTTTTCTTGTATGGGCTTATTAGAATTCAAATTTAAATAGGTTTGCTGATTTAATATAAAAGTAGAATCTTAAGAAATTGGCGACATGATGGGTAATCACCCCTTAATTGACGTTGTATTTATTTTCATCAAGATTCAGAAAGTTTTTCAAATAATACTTTTAAAGTTTTAAGCACCGGAACTTATGTCAGACAAGAAAAACATACTTATACAGTCATACAAGTTTAAACCTTTTGACTTTTGCTTTCATTTTTGACACTTAAATGATTGTGGCTGGTTGCTACTATCACCTCAAATGAGTTGGATATGGACTGTGAATTTGTGATGAAGAAGTGAAACAGGTGGGAAAGTGAAGGAGATAAGGAGGTTAAAAAGTATGAGTATTAGATTAAAGAGAAAATGTAAAAGATAATAAGGCTGCCCCAGTAATCCCCTCATTTTCCCTGTCACGTCAGCTTTCTATCTCCAGCGACCTTAAAGCGATTAGGTGCCCCAGTAAGGGCGACCAAGTTCTTTTTTTTTTTTCTTTTTTTTTTTTTTTAAACATTTTAACACAAAATAAATTTTCATTAATAATTAAAACGTTACATAATAATTCAAATAAAATTAAAACATTACGACAATACAACGACAAAACTAGTTTTGATTCTGAGCTGCCAAATGTCTTCCACCAAATCGGCTTTGAGGCTAAGATGATTGTTTTGTGCATATCTTCTTGGTAATTTCCAACTATTCCACATGCGTTCCTTATGGGATCATAAGAACGTGCTAGCTCCGCTGAAAGAATACGTGAGATATCGCCGCCGCTGTTCTCTGAATATCATATTATGTAATATGATGCATGTGTACATTATATGCGATAGACGCTCTTTGTCAAACCCTCTAGCCGGATGTTTAATCATTAGCCACTTCTTCTTTAGTACACCAAAAGCACGTTCCACATCTTTTCTTGCTGCTTCGTGCATCGTCTTATACAATATTCGTTTGTGATCATTCGTCCCTGGATTTTTAATGGACTTCATAATAACCGACCATTCCGGATATATCCCATCAGCAAGATAATATCCGCGTTTATAAGGCACGCCGTTAGCAACGAATTCCACATCCGGAGCTCTCTCCATTTTGAGATCATTGAAAAGAGGCGATGCACTAAAACATTACGTTGTTATTCATCCCGCGACACCAAGAACGCATGCCAAATCCATAAATCTTGGGACGCGATCGCTTCCAATAAAATGAAAGGATCCTGCCCGTGATCACCCCTACAAAATTGAGCTTTTAAAGCATGTGGGCAATTCACCCCGGCCAATCTTGCAATCGATGCTATCTATCATCCCCTGAAACCCATGAGTTTCGTAGTGATGAGCATAGAGTTTGTCAACGTCACTAACCATCGGCTTTCGCAAATACTCTGCACCATATAACTCCATTATGGCCTCACAAAATTTTTAAAGACACTCACGAATTGTTACGCACCCATTTGCCGTATTCGTCTAGAGCATCAGCATTGACTCCGTATGCCAATTGACGAAGTACACTTCATCAATGGAGAAATACCTAGTACGGCTGTACAATTAGAGTTTGTTGAAATAAGGTGAATGATCGGTTTCTATCTCGGACAATTCTGTGAATAGTCGTCGGTTCATATCCGAAACGATCATGGAATGCTTGATCGCCGTATCTTGGGGTCTCGCTGAAGTAAGCATCCACTAAACGGTTATGAGCACCCACACGATCCCTACTAACTTGAGTTCGTGAGACTTTTATGACGCTTGAAAGCCTCCCAACAATCTTCCGCAAACATCATAAACTCGGTACTAACTTCATTTTCGTCATCCGATGACGAATCGGCAATGAATAGCTCGTAAGAATTAAAACTCATAGTGTGTAAATATAGGGTAGGATTTTTTTTTTTTTTTTTTTTTTTTTGGTTTGGATATAGAGAATGTGTGAAATGAGATTTGTGAGTTTAAGTGTGTAAATATGTTGTGTATTTATAGGGTATGATTTTTTTTTTTTTTTTACTTTGCAACGGCTACAAATGAGATTTTTGTATGTTTTATGCTTTGGCTATCGATCTTGCAGACGATCTATTACATTTTTTTTGGGTGGCGATCGATTGAACCACAGCAAGGGGATCGACTACGAAATCGATCGCCTAGGGGCTCGATCGATAGACGATCGCCCTTGCTGCATCCAGCCTAAGGGTATCATAGTCATTTGACTTCAGTTTTCTGTGTACATATCAATTCTATCCGTGTAAATATCAATCAACGCCTTTTAATAAACTCGTAAGTCCATTTTAATAAACTCGTAAGTCCATTAAATAAGGAAAAAAAAATAAAAAAGAGAAAAGATTAGGAGGATTAAATATGTGACTTATTTCTTGTCTAAACATGTACATATTTGATAATGTTTCATACGGTTTATAAAAGAGTTGGTCAGCAATTTAAAAAAAAAAAAAAAAAAAAAATCCCCTCACATAAATTTAAGCATGAAACTAGTTTTTAGGTTTTCCAATAAGTTTTCAGAACAGACGTCCACAAAATATGAAACAAAGCCCAATAGACAAGCCTAATGATGAGTGTTTAAAGAACATGCATGTTCTCATGGACAAGGCCTTTTCTGAAGCTAAACTGAGCAAATCCGAATCAATGTAAAACGCAAGCATCATTTATTTTTAATAGGATTCACAGACTTTGACGAGTAAAGAGCCATGCGTAACTTAATTAAGACCTTAAACTGCTAAAAAATGATACCACCAAATATATGCTTGATAAAACGTTCCATCATTTCTCTGGTTTGTGGTCTTCATAATACACAAGGTGCAAAACAAAGTCGATCATATAGGAGGCGCATAACGCAAATGTGACCAGGCTATCTGCATCATGTTCAACCTTTCGATCACTTCTAAATACACGTGAAAGGCAAAAAGGTTTAATAAAGAGAAGTTAGACTAAATTGTGCTTTTGGAACACTCTTTTTGACCCGAATAGTAGTGTTTTTTAAAACTTTTGATTTTGACCCAATATTTGGGTTTGAGCAGCATAAACAACTTTGGTGTACTTTGATAGAAAGACCAACACAACAAATTGAATAAGCCTCGTGCTTATATGAGTATATATTTAAATTTCGTAGCGAACGTATAATAACGTGAAGTGTATGTGTGTACAATATAACTATATAAGTGTCTCCAAAAGGAAGTGTTGTTAACATAATTATACCAACAAAAATCATACCATAATATTTAGCATTTGCAGATATCTATTACAGTACACAAAACAATTGCACACCCGAACAGCATTAATGCAATAAATCACATGAGACTAATCTACATCAACGAAGTTATGACTAAGAAAAGAACAAGAAGAAAACTAATATCTATTTTGTTAAAGCTAGCTGCATTTTTAGATGCATTGACCTTAGCAGTAGGAGAGTCACGAGGAGCAGTGGAAATGGGAGTTGTTGTTGTCGTTGAGGAGTTGGTTGGAAGTGTAGTTGCACCGCCAGTGGTATTAGCAGGAGCATCTGCCGGTGGACTTAAGGTGGGAGTTGGTGCATTAGCAAGACCACCCTAAACAGAATTTTTGTAATAGAAGTTAGACATTTGTTATAGGCAATATTCAACTTCCAACAAAATTCACAATGTCACTACGAAAATATTCAATTTGTATACTTATTCATTTGACGGCCTAAGAAAACATGTACTCGTATATTTTTGTCAAGTTGTTTAGACTAATAAATATGTAAGTTGTCCCGCAATTGTAAGTAAGTGTAATCAGCAATGTTCGTTGGAAAATGTCCTTAAAAACGTGTGTAAATTTTGCTTAATTTGTCGCAGTTTAAGCTTACCTGACTGCTCCTAGAGAGTCCAATATCATATATTGGCGTCAAGTCGGTTTTATAGATGCCAAAAGACTTCTCTGAAATCTTGCCTGGCTTCAAATCCTCGTCATATAATGCAAATAGATACGTGTCAATGGATTTACCGGGCATCAATGGAGTTCCAACCCCGGACCTAAGATGAGCAATCAAGTTTCCGTTGTAAGCCTTGGCATTCTCCACCGTTGCACCAGATTCTTCGGGCCCACCGTTGTATGGCCAACCTGTCTCCGCAACCACAATCTCGACATCATTAAAGGACATGGCGTTCAATGCTGATCTTACTGCATCCACCTACTTGTCATCAATCCATACCGGCTGTTGTTAGTGTGTAGGTTTATAAATGGAGTAACATTTACGGTACATAAATTTGCTAAAACAGAACTAAGAAAATACAACCTAGTTTAGCAAGTTAGATTATAACCTTACAATAAACTATATACTCTCCTTGGATAAAGATCAAATAAAAAGACAAATATCCGTAAAAAGATAAAAAGATTTTTTTTTCAAAAAAAAGTTCTCAAAAAATTCCAAAAAAAATTCACAAGATCGGGTATGATGTGCATGAAAAAGTTGTGAAAAACTTTTTTCTAAAAGTGGATATTTTTTCTGAAAAAAAATTATGAAAAAATACGTTTGCGCATTAAATCGTTTTTTTGTGCATCAAAAATTGGTTTTTGCACCCAACTTCTTTTGACTTTTTTCATCAAAATAACATTACGCATCTAACTAAAACAAGTTGAAAATTTTGTGCATCAAAATTTTTTTGCGCATCAAAATTCGTTTTTTGTGCATTAAAAAAAACGTATCAAAACTCAAAATTCGTTTTTTGGAATTTTTGGAGAATTTAAAAAAAAAAAAATTATTCTTTTTACGGATATTGTCTTTTTATTTTAACTTTACACTGCTCTCCTTTAGCCTAAATTTAAATATAATGCTGATAAAACATTTGTTTTATAATTATAAACTTGTATGTGTTTAAACTTAAACTTCTGTTAAATTAAAAAAGTTGCAAACCATATGTAAAAAGTAAACTAGATACGAACACTTACAAAAACAAAATCCTAAACTTTTTAGTAATGTTAACTATAAAACCTTGTACACAAGTAAACACACTTCGATAGGAAAAAAGATTCGTGGCGTTTCTTTTCGACAAGCTTCTATAATAACGACTAAAAAAATATATTAAAACAGAGTCTTTCATATTTTAAGTTATAAAACAGAGTTAACAACAAAAACGTGCATCACTCCTTGTACTGCACACATGTGGTTATGCAAGTTGTGTGCTAATTACGTGGCTAACATTCCGGCGAATAATTGGCCAACATCAAAATTGCAAAGACTGTAACGGCTTATAATTAAAAACAGCCATTTGAAATAAGTAAACACCTACTTATTATATCATCTCGAAAAAAAAAATATAAGTTTTGCTAAATGACTGTTTAAGAGCTTGGAATATATGTAAAAAAAATTTACTTGAACCATATCGTAAAATAACAACTACTTTACAAAAGAAGTTTGATAGATAAGAACATATTAAATCTTTGTGCTTTAATCATTTTGTAAAATAACAACTTACCTGAGCATCAAACATGTTCGTATACTTGATATATTCGTCCCAGAATCAGGCCGACCAGCATTCGGTTGAAACAAACAAAACGCCAAAGTGTCCGGTCTCGGATCATCTTGGTACGCGAAAAACGGGTAAGGGTTAATCATAAAGGGCGAACCATTCGCTTTATTAAACTCCAACATCCCCTTCAACAAATCAACAACACTCGGATCAAATCTACCCGCAGAAGGCGGCTCCGAACTCCCCAACACAGACATCGAATGTACAGTCGAAACCTTAATTTTTCCACCCAAGGAAGCATCATTAATAGCAGTTTGCATATTTTGCATTGCAGGCAATAGTTGTGCCTTTAGTTCGGGTGTTCCGTATTGTAAAACCTCGTTGCCTACGTTAATAAGGATGATTTTGCTTGATGGGTAGGCTAGCACGTTGGCAGTGATCCAGCTTTTAGCAGAGTTTACATCGGACGCGAATGCTGGTATGTCAGCATTCGATGCTCCGATGGTGATACCTATGTTGGTATTGGCTAGGGATTTTATGATGGCAGGGTCCGCATTGTAGAGACGGACTTTGCCAATTGAGGTGGATTGGAGTAGCTTTGCGGTTGCAGATGGTGGCGGAAGATTGTCCGCCACCAGGCCATAGTTTACTCCCACGTAGGATTGTGATCCTGACACACACACAAACACATATTAAATGACACGCGCAAAACTGAGTAATGATAGATAGACGTTAAACAGTTTTGAAAACTAAAAAGTAAAAAGGCGAAAATACGTAGTAACTTTGTTAGAGTGACTTACGGGCGATGGTGGCGGCATGGACGAGGAGGAGGAAGAGGAAGAACGAGGAAGCAGACGGCGGAGACGCCATGATCGGACGATGTATGAAAACTCGTTCACGTGTGAGTGTGTTTTTTTTCTACACTTTTGTTTGTGTGTTTATGAGGACAAGAATTTAAATGACGGTTACTTAAGGACTACGGTCGGAAATAAAGCATTTTGGAATGTACTAAAAGGTCTTTGTTTGGTTTGGTATCAAATTATGAAAATATATTTGTTTTATATTATTGTTATCAGAAAAATAATAGAGTATACTAATTTTTTAATCGAAGTAATAGATGTCAAAACATCTATATAAAGTCGTTATAGACATTATTACACGTTAAAAATGGGTTATTGGTAAGATGTGAACAAGCTTAAGGTCGTGTCATTATATACTCCGTAACTTGTTAGATAAAGCCACGTATTAGTACTCTTTGCTAAATATTAGAAAGAACATATAGGTAATTCAAAACTAGAGGAATACATCCCTAGCAAGTTATCCTTGTTGTATAAATTGTAAATAAAAAATGTAAAAAGCTTGGTAATATTCATACAAGACTTTTGACCTTTCCTTGGTTGTGTTTAAAGCTATGCTTTTGTTTCTTTCTTGGGCAACTCCACTTTCATTTCCTTTACTTTTCATTGTTGGCTTTAGTGAGACTTCAATTGTCATATTAAACCTAATTTTGTTTTAAGTCTTGTTAAGAGTGGAAATCGTTTTCAATACTTCAAAAAGTTGCTTAATAGAAATACTTCATGGCCTCTTTTAGACTGATATCTTTGATTTATTAAAGTGTAAATGTTGCAATCTATTAAAATAACTTAGAGAAAGTTGCTATAATTTATAGGAATGAGTCGAAATCCACTCAAATACTTTATTAACTATTCAATCAGCTGCAGGGGATTGTCTTGTGAATTCGCCACATCCGACTTCTAGAATGGAAAATGTGTCTGATTTATGTGAATGGAACATTTTGCACTAACCCTTTAATTAGTAGGGCTTCTGCATAACTAAACCTTTTGATTAAACTAGCAGAGAACCATTGTACAACGACGTAAGTTTATAGCGGCAATATTTATATTTCAGTGTTTTCTTTAGCATTTATTCTCAAACGGAAAACAATCAAAAGTGTAATAGTATTACTTGTGCATTATCAATTTTAAAATGTTGATAGAAAAAAAATGTAAAGCATTAACAACAATTATTAATTTTAAATTGTTGGAAACAAATTTATAATGCATTAAAAACAAGTTAATTTTAAAAAGTTAAAAATCATTCATTAGTTAAATTGTTAATAGGTATTATGGTAAAATAATATTTCTCATTTTAAGAGTAAGCAAAATGTTTTTTATATTAGAGATGATAGAAACTGAAAATATCGAAAATTAAGAATTGCAAGATAATAGAACAGCAATGTACGTGTAATAAGACCACCCAATAAGACCCAAGGTAATATAGTAATTTGAGGTTTATATTGAATAAATATGAAATTATCCTGATACGTAGTAATATATATCTAATTTTTATACGAATTCTTAGAGTGCTCGATGCAATGATGAATCACACGTTATAGGGCTTTTTTGCCTTATGGCGCCGCCAAACTGCATCCTTTCCAGTGCCATAGCGTGTTCCGTCCCAATGCAAGCCCAACAACGGCCGCCTTTTCATTGCATAAAAAAAACTTGAATTAGATCTACAAAATGATCGACTCAAATAGATGGTCATCATAAGCTATTTCTTTTCCTCCTCTTTCAGTTCTATTAATCAAAAGGCCATCATGGACCAAGATCTAAATTTTTATTTTTTTGAAAATGGAACGTCAGGCAACTGCTGGAAACAAATGGAAAAAAATAATAATAAACCCCTCATTTTTTTCTAATAAATATACGTTTTTTTATAAAAACAACCTACAACACTCTATTTTCTCCCTATTGCATACACTTTCTCAAACACACAAATTTTTCCTTATTTCATATACTTGCAACATGAGTTATAACAACAAAGATCGAGCCGAAAAATTATTACGTTTATACGATTATCATGAACAATTTCTAGCCTTTGATGTAGCTGAAACCACTAGTTCATACACTCGGACGTACATACCCTGAGACTATGAAGGCGTCGAACAATGCCTCATGAAAGATTAGTTTGGTGACAATCCAAAATACCCCAAAAGAAACTTTAGGCGACAGTTCCGAACGAGTCGAAAACTATTTTTAGAAATTGTCGAAGGTATAACTAACTATAACCTTGAATCTATTCCCGGGCACTTTTTATTTTTTAAATCTTGGCAAAATGCAGCTAAAAATTGAGTATTAGTCCTATAATGAAATACACGTCCGCTATACGTCAATTGGCGTACAAAACAACACCTGATGATTTTGATGAATATTTACAAACTGGTGAACATTGTAGTCGTGATATTTTAGAAAATTTTACCAAATGTGTATGATATTTATACTCGGAGAAGTATTTAAGAAAACCCTCGCCCAATGATATTTTGAGTACATATGAAAAACACGAAAACTATCATGGGTTCTCGGGTATGCTTGGTAGTATATATTGTATGCATTGGAAATAAAGGAATTGTCCGAATGCTTACAAAGCGCAATTCAAACGGGGGATCACAAATATCCGACAATAATGTTTGAAGCAATTGCATAACAAGATTTATGAAATTGACATGCATTTTTTACTATATCGGGTTCCAATAACGACCTAAATGTTCTATATCATTCGAATTTGTTTGACAACCTCATTAATGATGTCGCTCCTGAGTACCCGTTTACGATGAATGGTAAACATACAACAAAGGATATTACCTACTTGACGATATTTATCCCACTTGAGCTACTTTTGTCAAATCATATATGATCGCACGAAACTTGGCTGATTTAAACTCTAAGATGGCTCAAGAAAGTGTAAGAAAAGATGTGGAACCGGCTTTTGGTGTCCTTCACGATCGCTGAGGGATTATAGCACAACTCGCACGTGTTTACCAGGTGAGAAAAATACGTAAGATTATGTATTGTTGCATCATCTTGCATAACATGATACTACAAAATCAAAATTTTCAAATAAGTGAATTTAACGAGATATATGTTAGTCCCGCAGCCAATATGCAACGTACGTGAGTCGAGAGATGCGACGCATGCAGACATAAACAAAAGAAACTACGTGACAAAGATGTGCATAACAATCTTCGACATGATCATGTGGATCATCTTTGGCAACGACATAAAAAACAATAACAACAACAACAACGACGACAACGGCAACGGCAACAACAAGACAAAATGTAGTTTCTTTGTGTATTGTATATTTATTTTTATTGAAATGTAGTATTCTATTTTATATATTGTAATTTTATTTTAGTTTAATTAGTTCTGTTTGTTTTAAAAGAAAATGGAAAAGAAAGAAAAAAACTGATATCCACTTGCGCTAATAAAATGTATACTTTGAATGATGTTTATGTTATAATAGTATTATTGGATAGTTGTTGAGATGACGACATCTATAAGATATATAAGCGCTGCGGCTACCTCTCTTATCAAAGTCTTTCGCTCTTTCTTATTGACACTTAATGCATAATGGAACTCTAAAAGATTTATAAACAAAAGAAACCTAAACATGCAAAAGAACACTAAACAAAAATCTAGTCTTAAATTCATTTAATAGATAATTAAAAGATTCCTCTAGAAAAGCGATTAACTAACGCACTATACTTATTTCCTGCTTAGATACAATGCAACTACTCTCGACTCCAAAGCAAGGAGTTAGTGTTATTGATCCATTTTATATTTAGTCGAAAAATAGCAATGTATTTTTTTAATATGCTGGTTTAGTACGTAATTTTTTTTAAGTTGTAAAAATGTAATGAACTTTCATAAGTGTTACAATTTGGTACGTGATGATGACGTGTCATATCTAAAAGTCTGACACGTGACACCATTTATAACGCGACACGTCATTATCATTCGCACCTGATGACATTGAATGATTTGAGGACGTTGGGCGGCCAAGCTTGCTTGCGCTTGGGCTGTTTCGCCATGGCTTGGGGTAAAATGGTTCGGAGAGATCGACGAGCACCTCACACTGCCATGCCAACCGCAGCTTTTGAATCAATTTTGGGGTGATCTTTGACCAGCCGATGCAGCGGGAATGGGATATTGAATGAAAGTCAATCGAAGAGACCAAATTGAAACAATTATGAAAGTTCGTTACATTTCTACAACTTAAATTTTTTTATGTATTAAATCAGTACATTTGAAAAAGTACTTTATTATTATTCGACCAAATCCTTTTTATATATTGTATGATTACAACTTTGTTTATTACACGATTTCAGAGTCTATGACCATTATAATACATATAATGTATTTTTTAGATGACTTCCAACGTTTTTTTAGAGAAATAAAACAATAAGATACAACATTAATCGACCTGTTTACGAGCAATATGAAAAAAAGTTTTTGAGCAGAATACTATAAATTTCACGGTTAAGGTAACTAGCAACAATGATTGATGAATGAGGGACCATGATCATTGTAATAATTTCAGTCGCAAAGCATAGTTTAGTTTGATGACATAATGAAGTAAAGCATCTTTCCCTACAATTCAGTTCAAATCAATTGAATTACAATAAAAAGCAAAAGGAAAAGAGAAAGCAAATTTCCTCCATTTTCCTTAACTTGGTTGTTCATCTTTTATTTGAATTATTTCATGATGCATGGTTCAATGTAAAGAGGCGAAATATGGTTAATGGGGCCATCATGTTTCACATCATTTTATTGTTCAAAATAGAAACAAAATTAAACAAAACCTATATCATATTATTGTTTGAATATAACACGCAAAGACGTTAAGAGTAATAGATAGCAATTTCTTTACATAGATATAGTTATAGATTGTGTTATTAGGCTAAGTGTAATCAGGGAAAAATAGTATGTCGGTTTTATGATGCACTAGTCCCACTCAGTCAGTATTATTACACTCAGTCGGTCTCAATTGGTTGGTCTCACCATAAATAGAGAAGAGGGTCCGTCGACCGACTTGTGTGTTTGTGTGTGTGCGTATTTATTTAAAATGTATTTTTGTGAGATATGTTTTTTTTTTTTTTGTCTCCTTATTACATTAAGTTGGTCACAAAATAGTTTTGAAAAGAGAAAACTGAAATGACAGAGGAGATTTAGATCACTTGAGGGTGTCGTTTTAAAAAAGATTAATATCATCTTGGTCTCCTAGACTCGATTCTTATTTCACCTTTTAAGTTTTTTGTATTTATATGTTATTCGTGATAACTTTTTGATGTTACATTGACGAACTTCTTGTGTTTGTTTGTTGTATTGCCACGTACATTCGTTAAATGAATTAATTATTAAAGATCAAACTCCGGTCGTCTCTTAATTAGGGAAAGTTAAAAAGCATGTCTCTCAAATGTAAAGCTAGCTAGCTCTTAAATTTACAAGTTAACAAACAGCAAAGGTATTTCAATTTGCATGGAAAAAAAGTACTTCGATTTAATTAGACCGTAATTTCTTTTTCTTTTTTTAATTAGACCGTAATGTTGGCGGTACAACCTTATCAATTTTGATAGTTATTGGGCCACAAAAAGTAATTCGCTTCATAAAGAATTTAGATACACACATTTTGATGTGTTACCAATTTAAAATAACAATACATGTCAGAAATTATGATACGAAAATACATCAAAAATGCACATATTAAAAAGCTATATGATAACTTGTTACAATAATCAAATTTATTGAAGTTTATATCAAAAACGATACAACAAAAAAACTTTTGTTCCAATTTTATAGCCTAAACCCATTTACTTGTTACATATAAACCCATTTAAATTTAATGACCATCATTTTTGACTTTGTGTCGACGTCTGTGGGAGATAAAAGGGCTATAGGTTACGGGTCAGTGGAGCCAATAAGCCACTTTGATTGGGTGTGTATTTGTATGGTGATTAGAATGGATCGACATGAGTCACATGATAAAGCTTGAAAATGACCTCTCGTGTTTTTTTTATTGAGTCAGCAAATTTGTTTGGTACACAATAGAGCATAATCATCAAACAACACATGATATAATAATATACAATCAGGGTTTTGTTTCAGTACATCGTAAACTAAGTGCTGTTTAATAATACAAGAATTTAGAAAAGTGACTGATTTAGCCATAATTTGAGTTTAGAGTCAAACCAACACCAACACAGTGGAGTTGAAGTTGTATTTGTTAAATGCTATTGTAAAAGATGAAAACTGTTTTACTTTTCTTTGTATATGCATAACTTTGAAAGAGCTAATGTTGAATTCGAATTTATCAAAAATAAATTCCTTGCATATGATTAACTTTCAAGGAGCTAATGTTGAATACGAATTTATCAAAAATAAATTCCGCAAAGTGATTTTCTGTTAGCAACATAAAAAGACACCTCGGAATCACGCCATCCGTGGGACTCGAACCCACGACCACGTGGTTAAAAGCCACGCGCTCTACCAACTGAGCTAGAACGGCAGATGTGATGATATTCATCCACATCAATAAACATCTAAGTAATAATAGGAGTTCTTCATGAGATCTGTTGATTATGAAAACAACCACAAGTGCGCATTACTTTGGGTTATATTTAGAGGACAAAAAATTTACTCATTAGGTAAAAATAAAATATTTACTCGGGGTTTGTAATTTGCATATTTGTGTTGATAAAAGTTGATTTGATGTGAATATTATTCAATGTGGCTATCCGGTTTTCCGGTTCCACTTCCAAAATTCAATGATAACTTAAGACATGAGACTTCGTGGCTACCCAAAAATCGACTCAATGTCTATCCTGAAAATGTCCAGTTTAAAAGTCAAAGATCCGATAGGTAACGGTCTGTCATAAAAAATAATCAAACATGAATGTGTGCCCTTAATCTCCTAATCAACATAATCTCTCTTTTTTAGCATGCCATCGAGGTAAAAGTTAGAAGAATGGGTTGGTTGAAACACATGAGCGTGGATGACAAAAAGTTGGTAGATATAAATTAATACTCTAATCACGAGATGACTTGACCCATTAGATATGATATGGAAAGAAAAAAAAACGACAAAGGTTGCCAAGTAATCTAAGCAACAAACAAAATACTTCCTATACAAAATGAAATACTAATAAATAGTTTGCGCCAAGTGGTTAAGGGCATCATCTTCACGACATGCTGGTGCATATGGAACGCGAGGAACAAGAGTAGATTTGATAATGTCAAGATAGATAGTCGGAAAATCCTTCAAGACATCAAGTCTCTTAGCTTTTTATGGTATAGCAATAGGTCGAGTAAATGTTCGATAGTGTGGAAATATTGGTTTTTTTTAACATATTGTAACCGGGTAGTTTGGTTGGGCCTCCTTGTTTTGGGGAGTGCCGTTTTTCTGTGAATAATAGTCAAATTTCAAAAAAAATATATATATAGTTTGCGCCAGGCATCCATCCCAAGCCCCAAGGTCCTAGCCGATACTAACAAAAAAAACACATTAATTAGTTAAACAATTTCGTCATCCAACAGATTTTCAGGTGATCTTTATTACTGTAGAAGACAAGGAGTAGAAACGTAAGATGCATTTAGTAATTTGGTTCAAGAAAAAGAATTCTCCTTTTCCGATCTCTAATTCTGAAAGAATTCAATATAGAGTTTTATCTTACAAAACAGATGTTAGGGGGGCACTTAGTTTAACTAGAGGAATAGGAATAGAAAAACATATGTAAGGAGGCGTTTGGTTTAAATAAAGAAATATGAATAGGAAAACTAAATAAAAGGGTAAATTGCAAATATTGTCTCTAAAGTAACCCAAATGCACAAGAAATATGATTCAGCCCAAACAGTCAAGAAATATTGACCAAAGGCTTTAGTCAACAAAAGTCAACTATTATGGACTCAATACAATTTCCCTTGGAATTTAGTGGATTCCCGGGTCGTTAAGTCCCAACGAGGTGTGTAAACTGTAATACAACGAATCTGTGATCGGGTGAATATTGAACAGGAAAAGGTTATGATTGATTAAACTAAGGAAATTAAATCTAATAAAGACTTTGAAGTCATTTTAATTCTATATTTAAAATCGATTAACGTTTAAAACCTAAAACGTATGTTTAAATAAAATTACGTGAACGTACGAAATAAAACGTGAAAATAAAGAAGTAAAATACCTACGGATATGGAAAATAAATTTTTACAATCCTAATTATACTAGAAAATTATGGGAAAAAGAAAATTATTTTTAAAACTATTTATATTATTTATTATTAATTAAAAACTATTAAAACTAATTAAAATTATAATAAATAGCAAATGAAAAGTAAAAATTATAAAACTTTTTCTATAAATACTTAGTACTATTATAAAGCTGTGAAAATTATAAAAGTGGAAAAATGCTTATAAATAAGCAAGAAAATAAGCGATTAAGCTTAATAAGCAAAACTGGACTAGGAATACTATATAAATAAAAGAGAAAACAAATAACACTAAGATAAGTATAGCCCAGATGGTGCGTGGCTTTGGTTTGATTTTTACCAGAGTTGACCAAGAGGTCTCAGGTTCGAATCCCACTTTGGTCACTTTTCACAAACTGTTTATTATTATTTTATTTTTTTTTGGTTTTTCTTTTACAAACTCACTAAACAACTAAATACAAACAACTTTTAAAAAGACAACTATTTTATAATAGCCAAATAAGCTCAGTGAGAGTTTATTTGATCAACAGATGAGCTTATAAGCTCATTTGAGAATCTTAAGCTCAAATGAGCTTCTAAAAAGCTACAAACTAGACACAAACTGGAAAATAACTTACAAACAACTTAGATTGGCTTAAAAGAAGCCAAAGAAAAGAGAAAAGAAAAGAAAATGAGCAGATAAGCAAATAAGCAAATCCAATCCTAACTGCAGCACAAGCAGATCTGCAGGCTTTTTGCAAGCCCAAACAAGCTTATCAAATAAGCTTGAAAAGCCAAAATAAGCCTTGATTCAACAAATTGGGATGGTGGGGTTTCCAAAACACCCAAAATATCTCAGTGGGACCCACTGAGAAGCTCTACAAAAGCTTGTGAATGTGGATCAAAATCTGGGTGCAGAGCATGTTTCAGACAAACAGCTTAAAAGGATCAAGTAAATAAGCAATTTAACTAGCAAATAAAAATTAACTAAAAATACAATGAAGAAGATAAGCAGTAAGATTTTAATAGTTCAAAAGCACAGGTCTTCACTCCTAATATTAAGTCCTACATGAAATTCACAAGTTTATTCAAAAATGACTTAAGCTGAAATTTGACTTTTTGAGTTTTTATCAAAAGTTGACCAAAATGAATTTCTAGTAATTCCTAATGACTTAAAATGATGTTTTAAGCTATTTTAACAACTAATTAAGCTACTTTAGCTAAAAATCTACCTATTTGCACAATTTGAGCTCATACACTGCACTGTGTATGCAGTTTTGGAGCTCAAATGGGAATTTTGACTTTTTAACTCTAAACCTAGGTATTTTATGCTTTAAAAGTTCTATTATAACCTAAATAGTTATGCCTAGATTGTTTTTAAACTCTACAAAGTCCTAAAACATAGAATAAAGGCTCGATCCAAACACCCCTTAAATTGGCTCAAATTGAGATTTTCACAACAAGTGACTGCATAAGCCCATCATATTCAATCCAGAGGTCATATTGTGTCAAAATAGACCTTTTTCAGCACAAACAAGATGTCAAACAAGTCTAAGCCTATGAACATCAAGAATTGGCATATTGGCAGTCAAAATGAAATTCAAAGCATCAATGAGATCCAAAACATAAACACCTGAGATTAAGACAGATAAATACTAACAAACAACAAAGAAACATAAAAACATCAAATTTAAAGCATTAAAGTAACATATACAAGAAAGTGCAAAATTAATAAAAGGGCTTACAAGATGAAATTCAAGCTGAGACAAAGAACCAGGATCCAATAACAATCCTAAAACTTCCCAAGAAGCACTACAACCCAGGACCATACATAATTTATCCTACTCCAAGCTTCTTCCTTCTCAACTCACTATTTTTGATTTTTCATTGTATTTTCTCAAAATTTTTTTAGTATTTTTGTTTTAATGACTATAACTTGTTTTAAGGATTCTAAAAGCTAAATGAGCTTTGTCAGGAGCTTATGTGGCTTATAGAGTCCATCAAACAACACTAATCAACAAGAATTGAAACGACTTGAAAATTAAAGAACAATGAAGTAAAAACTTGAAATGAAAGATAGATTGCAATTAACTGTAAAGGAAGTTCTATTACACTAGTTTAAGGAGAATTACAACATTAAAACATTAAAAGACATTTAATTTAAAGAAAGCATTTTAAAATTACACTACGTGACCAATGGCTAGCCCAAGGTTAGTCTTCTCTCTTCCTTCTCTTCTCTTTTATAACATACTGAGTTCCCACTAGCATTCCAGTCAAATCCCACTTTAATTTGTGTCCATTGGATAAGCAGAATTGATCCTAGCCTTTTGGCGCCAAAAGTCCAATAGGCTGCTTGGGGCAGTTTTATTGCAATTAAAGAACCTTGGTTGTTTGTGGAGGTGTAAGGGAGTGGGTAGACAGCTGGGAGACAGGTGGTGGTGAAAACCAGGCAAGGTGGAGGGTGGTATGGTTTTGGCGGGGTATGTGAGGGAGATGAACAGTGGAGGGCGGTTTTATTTTTAAACCGTGGTTTGGGCTGGGTTGGTTGTTGGGCTTGGGTTTATTTTGGGTTTTAATATAGGGTCCGGTTTGGTTTAAGCTTATAATATCACAAGGACCAAAATTGTAATTTTCTGATTTTTGAAGGACTGAAATTGTAACTTTCCTAAACTTATCAAAAGGGTCAAACATGCCAAGTACCAATAATACAAGGACTATAAATGCCATTTTTCATCTTTAAAAGAAAACAAGGACCATTTTTGACACTTTCCAAAAGTTTAAGGACCTTTTCTGCCATTTGCCCAAAGATTCATTCAAGGACCATTTTTGACAACTTAGAATATTTCAGGGACCTTGAATGATAAAACTCCACATTTTTGGATTCCAGGGACTAGATTTGCCAATCTTTGAAAGTTGAAGGACCAATCTTGTAAATTCTCCAAACTTTTTACCCAAGGATCATTTTTGATAAATTTTGATTTTTAAAGGACTTGGGTTGACTTTTATTCCAAAACAAATGCTCAGGGACTGATTTTGTCAAGATTTGAAAGTTGAGGGACTGAAACTGCCAATTATGCAAACTTAGCTTGTTTTTCATCTGTTTTTAAACTTTTTGCATCTGAAACATATAAAATACAATCCTTGGATATATTTTGTATTTTGCTGCATATTTGAGTATTTTTAAGTGTTTTGGCAGCTCAGATAAGACAAAAATGATGAGTATTTACACACTCATCAATCCCCCACACTAAACTATTGCTAGTCCCTAGCAATCTTTTATGAAAATTTAATGGATTTTATCTCTTTACCAAAAGCCATTACTTCTGGAGTAGCCAATTGTTTCAGTTCAAGTAAGAACCTTGGTACAATGATAACCAAATGATTTTGAGCAAATCACCAGCTGTAAACGGTTTTGATTTGTCTTTACCAGAAGCCGTTTGCTTCTGGACTAGCCAACTCTTAGATAAAATATCTTTGGTGAGTCGATTACCAATTATGGTTTTCCAACTGCCTTTACCACAAGCCATAAACTTGCGGGCTAGCCAACTCTTCACTAATTAAAGATATGGTGAGTCGAATACCATACAATTTTGGACAAATTGTCAGCCATAAACGGATTTAAGATATCTTTACCAAGAGCCGTTTGCTCCTGGATTAGCCAATCCTTATGTGGGTTAGACATGGTGGACTGATTACCATTTGTTGTGTTTAGTACATAATACTTCCACTAAAAAAAAATTTTAATTTGGCCATTTTGGGGGAAAAAGGGACTAAAAGGGTACATTTATGATAAAATTCGCCAGAATTTCCCCCCCCCACTTAGAAATGAATATTGTCCTCAATATTCAAAGTCCCGGCTATTATGCCGAATCCTTGAACGTAAAAAGATAACATTACTAGCCAAGTGTGGAAACACAACAATTATTCTCTTTTTTAATATTTACAATTTTCATTCATTTTTTAGATCTATATACAACATGTGGGGCGTCTCCCCCACACTAAGGTGGTAGAAAGGGGTAAGAAGACAGAAACATGGGTGAAAACCCATGTTGCACTACTGTTTTTGATTACCGAGTCGCTAGCTTGACTCGACCCCGAATTAATTTGTTCATGGGGAAGTAAGTGGAAGAGACAATCTCCATCGGACTTTCATTCAAGATGTTTGTATAAACATTGAAGTACGTGAAATTTCCACACCGATGAGGTATACATAGACCTGGCTCACAAATGATAAATGAAAATGCCGGGGTCAAAAATAATGTCTTCATTCCCGAAGGAGTGAAGAACAGGAGAAGCCACGGGATAGGTGAAGAAGAGAAAGAAAGTCATGATAAAAATCTTGACTAACTCATCATCACACATAGGAGAATTCATAATAGCATGAATCTCATCATTTAATCTCAATTGGTCTAGACATATCCCGGGTGTGTCTAGATCAAAGTAGAAGTTATCATACTCCGGTGGAGATATGATATGAGTGAGTTCACAGGAGAACTCCTCAAAAGTGAATGATTCATAATCGGGGAGAGAATTATGAGAATGAGAAGTGGTAATACCACTAATCTTCTCTCCCATATGATCAAAATGGAACGTTTGCAATTCCAGAATAGAATCATCGAACAAAAGTTCACTATCCTCAAAGGGATAGGATATGAAGTAGGCTTTTCATTAAAAGCCTCGATTCTAGAAATGAGAAGATTAACATTCAATAATGTAAGACGAAGAGCTTCGTCTTGGATTATTTCTTCCTTATTCTCTTCTCCTAAGTGACAAGCTCGAAGGTAATTCCCCACATAACTTATGTCTCCATAAGATAAAGAATAGTCCTCATCAGAATCAGAGAACATCTCAATATGATCATTTTGGAAGACAAGAGGAGGAGGGATATCACACTCATGATCAAGAATTCCCTGTGACTCTCTTGGAATTGGGACAAGGTTCCCAACACTAGACTTTATGAATTCGTCCGATTCCTTTTCAGGAACAGTGTCAAGATGCTCGTCCCCATGCTCAGAGAGTGAGTGTGAACCTCGGGTGTGATAACAGCAGACTGAGGGAGTTAAGAAGGACTAGCAGTTATGGATTCTACAAGTTCCATTATTTCTACTGCTAGTGATTCAGTCATATTCTTTTCTCCCTGTATTTCCACGGATGGAATCTCAACTTATGAACTTGATGAATCTTTATAAAATTGTAGAATATCAAGGGTATCTTCATCATCACTGTCATCAGGAATGAAACGGAATCGAGAGCTAGATTTGGCTGCTTTTTTATTTTAATTAATTCCCTAATAGAGTTTTCACGGCAATCGGGAATCTAATTTAGCGACCTGCTCTTGACTAACAATTCTTCCATTGATTTTTGATTTGGATTATCTTGGGAATGTTTACATTCCTTCAAATCTTTCACTAAATCCAAAAGATCAAGGAGAAGATTTTGAGGAAGTGGCTTAGGCTGAGGTGGTGCCTGATTCATTTGGTACTTTAGAGGTTGGTCATGATACGAAGAGTTGTAATTGTTACAAGGAAATGGATTCCTTGTTTGACAATCAGAGCTAAAGTGTGGACCTCCACAGTACTCACAACAAAATGATTGTTGTGGTTGGTCATGTGAATAATATGGAATTTGGTCATTTCCAAAGTCCGAGTGTTACCGAAAACTGTTCATAGACAAACGTGTTTCCGGTTTGACACTCAAATTCTTGATGAGGACCTCCACAAAATTCACATGAATATGTCTGAATCTCATGATGTGGTAGCTGATGGAATAAATCAGTCGTGTTATGGTAAGAATAAGGATCTTGGTTATAGACAGGACCCATTTCCGACTCTACCATGCTAAAACTGGGACAATTATCATCATTATGAGGGCCACCACACCATTGACAACCAAGAAGGTGAGGATAAGACATAGAAAGAATCAAAGGGTTCCAGAGGGTAAGAAATGAAGAATCAAAAGGGTAAGAGGGTAAAGAGGAATATTTTTGGTATTTTTGAAAAACATGTTGTAAAAACAAAAAATGAAAATATTTTTGGTAATCGATTAGTCAAACGAATTAACTTCACGATAATTTTGGTTTTATATGAAAATAAGGAAATATGGACAAAGATGGTAAATATATAATGGGTGTATATTCAACAATCACTGATGCTTCAAATTCGTAGCACGCAGCACACCTCCCCGGCAGCGGCGCCAAAATTTTGATTCAGCCCAAACAGTCAAGAAATATTGACCAAAGGCTTTAGTCAACAAAAGTCAACTATTATGGACTCAATACAATTTCCCTTGGAATTTAGTGGATTCCCGGGTCGTTAAGTCCCAACGAGGTGTGTAAACTGTAATACAACGAATCTGTGATCGGGTAAATATTGAACAGAAAAAGGTTATGATTGATTACACTAAGGAAATTAAATCTAATAAAGACTTTGAAGTCATTTTAATTCTATATTTAAAATCGATTAACGTTTAAAACCTAAAACGTATGTTTAAATAAAATTACGTGAACGTACGAAATAAAACGTGAAAATAAAGAAGTAAAATACCTACGGATATGGAAAATAAATTTTTACAATCCTAATTATACTAGAAAATTATGGGAAAAAGAAAATTATTTTTAAAACTATTTATATTATTTATTATTAATTAAAAACTATTAAAACTAATTAAAATTATAATAAATAGCAAATGAAAAGTAAAAATTATAAAACTTTTTCTATAAATACTTAGTACTATTATAAAGCTGTGAAAATTATAAAAGTGGAAAAATGCTTATAAATAAGCAAGAAAATAAGCAGTTAAGCTTAATAAGCAAAACTGGACTAGGAATACTATATAAATAAAAGAGAAAACAAATAACACTAAGATAAGTATAGCCCAGATGGTGCGTGGCTTTGGTTTGATTTTTACCAGAGTTGACCAAGAGGTCTCAGGTTCGAATCCCACTTTGGTCACTTTTCACAAACTGTTTATTATTATTATTATTATTATTTTGGTTTTTCTTTTACAAACTCACTAAACAACTAAATACAAACAACTTTTAAAAAGACAACTATTTTATAATAGCCAAATAAGCTCAGTGAGAGTTTATTTGATCAACAGATGAGCTTATAAGCTCATTTGAGAATCTTAAGCTCAAATGAGCTTCTAAAAAGCTACAAACTAGACACAAACTGGAAAATAACTTACAAACAACTTAGATTGGCTTAAAAGAAGCCAAAGAAAAGAGAAAAGAAAAGAAAATGAGCAGATAAGCAAATAAGCAAATCCAATCCTAACTGCAGCACAAGCAGATCTGCAGGCTTTTTGCAAGCCCAAACAAGCTTATCAAATAAGCTTGAAAAGCCAAAATAAGCCTTGATTCAACAAATTGGGATGGTGGGGTTTCCAAAACACCCAAAATATCTCAGTGGGACCCACTGAGAAGCTCTACAAAAGCTTGTGAATGTGGATCAAAATCTGGGTGCAGAGCATGTTTCAGACAAACAGCTTAAAAGGATCAAGTAAATAAGCAATTTAACTAGCAAATAAAAATTAACTAAAAATACAATGAAGAAGATAAGCAGTAAGATTTTAATAGTTCAAAAGCACAGGTCTTCACTCCTAATATTAAGTCCTACATGAAATTCACAAGTTTATTCAAAAATGACTTAAGCTGAAATTTGACTTGTTGAGTTTTTATCAAAAGTTGACCAAAATGAATTTCTAGTAATTCCTAATGACTTAAAATGATGTTTTAAGCTATTTTAACAACTAATTAAGCTACTTTAGCTAAAAATCTACCTATTTGCACAATTTGAGCTCATACACTGCACTGTGTATGCAGTTTTGGAGCTCAAATGGGAATTTTGACTTTTTAACTCTAAACCTAGGTATTTTATGCTTTAAAAGTTCTATTATAACCTAAATAGTTATGCCTAGATTGTTTTTAAACTCTACAAAGTCCTAAAACATAGAATAAAGGCTCGATCCAAACACCCCTTAAATTGGCTCAAATTGAGATTTTCACAACAAGTGACTGCATAAGCCCATCATATTCAATCCAGAGGTCATATTGTGTCAAAATAGACCTTTTTCAGCACAAACAAGATGTCAAACAAGTCTAATCCTATGAACATCAAGAATTGGCATATTGGCAGTCAAAATGAAATTCAAAGCATCAATGAGATCCAAAACATAAACACCTGAGATTAAGACAGATAAATACTAACAAACAACAAAGAAACATAAAAACATCAAATTTAAAGCATTAAAGTAACATATACAGTAAAGTGCAAAAATTAATAAAAGGGCTTACAAGATGAAATTCAAGCTGAGACAAAGAACCAGGACCCAAGAACAATCCTAAAACTTCCCAAGAAGCACTACAACCCAGGACCATACATAATTTATCCTGCTCCAAGCTTCTTCCTTCTCAACTCACTATTTTTTATTTTTCATTGTATTTTCTCAAATTGTTTTTTAGTATTTTTGTTTTAATGACTATAACTTGTTTTAAGGATTCTAAAAGCTAAATGAGCTTTGTCAGGAGCTTATGTGGCTTATAGAGTCCATCAAACAACACTAATCAACAAGAATTGAAACGACTTGAAAATTAAAGAACAATGAAGTAAAAACTTGAAATGAAAGATAGATTGCAATTAACTGTAAAGGAAGTTCTATTACACTAGTTTAAGGAGAATTACAACATTAAAACATTAAAAGACATTTAATTTAAAGAAAGCATTTTAAAATTACACTACGTGACCAATGGCTAGCCCAAGGTTGGTCTTCTCTCTTCCTTCTCTTCTCTTTTATAACATACTGAGTTCCCACTAGCATTCCAGTCAAATCCCACTTTAATTTGTGTCCATTGGATAAGCAGAATTGATCCTAGCCTTTTGGCACCAAAAGTCCAATAGGCTGCTTGGGGCAGTTTTATTGCAATTAAAGAACCTTGGTTGTTTGTGGAGGTGTAAGGGAGTGGGTAGGCAATTTGGGAGGCAGTGGTGGTGAAAACCAGGCAAGGTGGAGGGTGGTATGGTTTTGGCGGGGTATGTGAGGGAGATGAACAGTGGAGGGCGGTTTTATTTTTAAACCGTGGTTTGGGCTGGGTTGGTTGTTGGGCTTGGGTTTATTTTGGGTTTTAATATAGGGTCCGGTTTGGTTTAAGCTTATAATATCACAAGGACCAAAATTGTAATTTTCTGATTTTTGAAGGACTGAAATTGTAACTTTCCCAAACTTATCAAAAGGGTCAAACATGCCAAGTACCAATAATACAAGGACTATAAATGCCATTTTTTTATTTTTAAAAGAAAACAAGGATCATTTTTGACACTTTCCAAAAGTTTAAGGACCTTTTCTGCCATTTGCCCAAAGATTCATTCAAGGACCATTTTTGACAACTTAGAATATTTTAGGGACCTTGAATGATAAAACTTCACATTTTTGGATTCCAGGGACTAGATTTGCCAATCTTTGAAAGTTGAAGGACCAATCTTGTAAATTCTCCAAACTTTTTACCCAATGATCCTTTTTGATGAATTTTGATTTTTAAAGGACTTGGGTTGAATTTTATTCCAAAACAAATGCTCAGGGACTGATTTTGTCAAGATTTGAAAGTTGAGGGACTGAAACTGCCAATTATGCAAACTTAGCTTGTTTTTCATCTGTTTTTAAACTTTTTGCATCTAAAACATATAAAATACAATCCTTGGATATATTTTGTATTTTTGCTGCATATTTGAGTGTTTTTAAGTGTTTTGGCAGCTCAGATAAGACAAAAATGATGAGTATTTACACACTCATCAAAATACATTGAGATAAAAAGTGTTGCAAAAACGACATTAATGTTTCATTTTTTTTTTTTTGCAAAACAGCCACTGAGATCTAACTTTCGTTATTTCCCTCGTTAAGTGCCACGTCGCTGACGGTAGTATTGTCATTTCACTCCCTTTCCCGCCAACCAGCTCAGTTCCCAGTGTTTAGTTTTACAAATTTAGTCCTTTAAAGCAATAGTTTATATTTGTGTTTCAATTTCTTCCATGAACATTAATTTCACAAGTAAAGATCTTGAGAATGGTTACGTTTTGGCAAAATCGTGCACACAGTACCCCGATCCTTGATTTAGGAATCCTTTATGGTAAGCATACTCTGTTCCATTTTCGTGTTTCCATTTAAAATTGTTATTGTTTTTGAAGTTATTGATGTTTTATGTGTTGCACAGATTTGAATGAAACCATTTTACTTTGCAAATCAATCACAATAGTGAATTTACCTCACCACCAGGAAGAAGATATCTTTTTGAAGATACAGATTGATTTGATGGAGTTCACTGTGACATTTTCTCCATGAACTTATTGGACGAAATGTTACATGATTAGGTTACACGGATCAGACCCTTGTGTTTACTCACTTTGGGATACCTGGGGAGTCATTGGATGATGGTTTGCTACCACTAATGTCTGACAAAGATGCGAGCAGACTTGTGGAGTATGTTCCTAGATTTAGAGAATTGGTGTTGTATATTGAAACCGGTGTTTCATTGGTAGAGTGTCAGATGATGGAGCGGATGATGAGTAAGGGCAAGGGTGTGGTGATAGAAGAAATTGTGGATCATGATGTCAATGATGTTGTTGGAAAGGATCTTGACGGTGAGACTGAAAATAGTGGGAAATTACCATTGTTAGAATGGCATAAGACAATCCAACATGGGAAGGTTGGATCTGTTTATGATATTGATTCTGATAATGAATTCCCACCAATATTTTGTGTAAAAAATGGTTGCAAATCATACAAAAAGGTCGAGTGATGAGTTTCAATTCAGGAGATTATTGGAAGAGATTGACAAGGAGTATGGGGTGGATAGTTCAAGTGAGGATTCCCTAGAGTATACAGAAGAGATGGATTTTCATGATACGGATTATGACACAGATGATGGTGTTACCATTAGTGGAAAGGAAGGAGATCTTCACACTTGGATTAGTGATGAAAAGGTGGATCAAGGAATAGATGTCGAATGGCAAGATGATCCATACCATTTAGTTGATGTACCTGAAGAGCCTTAAGAGATTAGTGACATGTTTGATGAAATTGATCAAGCATTGGATGAACTTGATGACGTAGTTGCATCTGAAGAAGTAACAGAGATGTATGCTATTTTTGTTGAACCAATTAGTTTCAGTGTGGTTCCACTTGAGAGCGTTGCTAAAGAAATGTTTGAAACAGAGGATGTTGATGGTGATGATGGTGAACAATTAGTTTGTGATGGGGTTGTGATTCCATATGATCTGTGTGCTAAACATGGAGATGAGCCAGATTAAGTGCTTGCAAAAAATGGAGTTAGGCAAGATGGAGTGGTTGTAGACGAAAAGTTTGAAGAGCAAGGAAGATCAATCAAGAGGAGAAGACTGATGGCTGACAAGAAAACTAAGGATGATGCTGAAAAATGCTTATACTTTTATGTTTACTTTCAGTAAACTGTTATACTTGTGCTATAGTGTTGTAGTGGAAGATTATAACAATATCTAGTTGTTCTAAACTTATCTACTTGTTGTGCAATAATTTACTAGGGTAAATGCTTGTATTACCTTTTCTCTAATCTAATAAACGCCAACAAATTAGGTAATGTTGGGTAATTGTGTGCATGTACATTCATTTATAAAAGTCAAACATGATTGTCAATTTGGGCAATTTTGGGTAATTACTGAGAAAAAACAACAAGTAACCAAAAAATCAGTTAAATTTACAACCATACAGTTAACCATTCACCAAAAGAGAGGTACATAAACCACTACAATCAAAGCTAACGCGCTACATTAACTGACACAAAAAGGCCAAACATCATCCTCAAACCCAGCAACCTCCAAGGGCAACATAAACCAATTTCCTTCAAACAGAGCCATCACATTTCCGGCAACATCTAAGTGGTAACATAACCCGAAGTGATGAGGTTGACGAGTTTTTGTCTTTAAGTGTTTTTACGAGTACCACCCCCAACAAGGATGTTACGGAGAACACCACCATGAGTCTAGTGTATACGACAACTTTTGCAAAAGTGACGAGGTTGTGAACTGGTGTAGTTGTTGTAGTAACAGAATTTGTTGTCTTGTGATTGACAACATGGACATGGATGTTGTTGTGGGAGTTGTTTCTTCGTGGTGGTGATCAAAGTGGATGTTTCTTGGTGGTTGTTCTTGGTGGTTGTTCGTGGTGGTGGTGGTGGTGGTGGTGATTATTGTGTGTTAGGTGAATGTGGTGGTGATGATTGCATTTAAGACTACCGTTTTTTTGGTGTCGAGTCGTGGTTTAGAAGTTGGGATGTATGGGGGGGGGGGGGGTTTATGCGTGCAAGCATGAAAATTTACTTCGCAAATTTAGCCATTGAGGTCATGTCACATTGATATTGCAAGTTGTTTGTCGGCAATTTAATAAGTATGAACAATGAAATGACAATACTACCCTCAGCGACGTGGCACTTAACGAGTAAAATAACGAAAGTTAGATCTCAGTGGCTGTTTTGTAAAAAAAATGAAACATTAATGTCATTTTTACAATACTTTTTGTCTCGGTGTATTTCTTGCGCATTTTGACTACTTAGAGACCATTTTTGCAATTTACCCTAAATAAAATATTAAAGAATCTAATATGTATTACATTAGCCATTGATTTTGCTAGTTCTACTAATGAACAAAAAACATACATTGCACGTCTACATGAAACTTGGGACGATTATTTTTGTTTGCAAAAATAATAAAAGCTAAATCTTTGTTTATTACTTCACTTGTCTCATAAAAAGTGTTCACCTTACTATTTATGTTTGTTCCAAAATAAATGTCTATTTTTTAAATATGGACTGTAATTATGACTAATTTTTTTTACTTTACTCTTCTAATCAAAACTTGCATTAATTACTTATTTTTAATTTCTATATTAACTATAAGGATAAAAATGATTTTTTATTAATCAAAACTATCATAAATTCTTCATTTTTTGTTTGTAAACACTCTTTATGAAATGAAAGGAGTAAAATGTTTGATGTAATACGCAGAGATCAACAAAAATGTATATTTTGTAAACCAAACTCCTAATTACCTATTTATTTAATTAATGACATGGATATATTAAACTCTTCCACCTACATAATATAGTTTTGTAACATGTATTGAATTTTTTGGAAATAGCAAACTTAAATGAATATAATAGCGTCATAACTTGCAAAAATGGAAAAGGCAACCCTCAATCTGATCATGCTCGTCATATAGATGACATTCGTTTAAACAAGCCTAAAACTACTTATTATTACCGCCGAGTTAGTAAGCCTTCTAGTAGTGATCACAACCTAAAGGTGATATTGACAATGCTAAGTATATTCCTAATGACTAGCCGGGTACCCGCGCACAGCGGCGGCGATAAGTATAGTTATATGTGTTTGGTTACCCGTTTAGTGAATTAGTTTCACAACACTTTGAATGTATATGTGTTAGTTGTAAGTGTTTGTTTGGGTTACGCATAACTTTCCCGTAGCTTTCCCGCGACATCATTATTCCCGCATATAGAAATACCCTCGCAATCTCTTACGCGTCAAACACTACCCCAAAAGTATATGATTTTGACGAATCAAGATTATATTGATTGAAATAAATGAAATAAAGGTTAAAGTTGTAAAAATTTGAATTAAAATAAAATAAACCCATTAAAAATATAAAAACTAAAAACCATGCATGAACTAATATGATGAATATTGAGTTTGAGAAATGACCGGAAATTGAGAATTGTGACATTCTTCCCCGGTTAGAGGAATCACGTCCTCGTGATTCGATTAATGATACTATGGTCCGAACCTCGACAGGAGTTCTAAAAGTTCATGCTCGCATATGGTCTAAATGGTTATGTCAATGCTCATGCATATGGGTTCATCGTTCAACTAAAATACGTTCTCGTGCTATCGTGAGCATTTCCCGTCCTAAATACATGCGCCCTTATGATTAGGCTTGGTAAGGCAGGCTTTCCCATTCTCGAGCGAAACCCTCAAAAGATTTTTAGGTAACCGATTTTTACTTAATCTCACAACTCATCAAACAAGAACTGTCATGAGATTAGGCTAAATCGGTTTTAGCAACAACTTGTTTCTAGCTTGATCTTTGCAACTCATCAAACAAGAACTGTCGCTCGGATCAAACTGGAAACAAGTGGTTTGAAGAAAATCTTTTGAAAATTTGGCTCGATTACGGAATTGCTTACACATATGAGACTACTACTCCCTTCATTGCATGATTCTTCCTGAATTAGACATAGGTGATCAGGCTATGTATAATTTAGGAGTAACTATGCAATGCTTGGACTAATCGTCTCATATGATGTTTGGTGTTGAGTCATAAGTTCGCATGTATAAGGAGTATGCACTTATAATGATATGATGAGATGCTATGATGATGTAGTTATATTCTAGGGTCAATGATGCAACCTAGTTCTCTATAACCGATGCTCTGATACCCAATCTGTCACACCCCCAAATTACCTGTTTTTGCAGCGGAATGGAATTCCTGGGGGATGACTGTCATAGCATCAAAGTTACAGTTATATCGAACGACCTAAAGTGTCGTTTTGAAAATATCGTTTGATAAAGTAAAATAATCAGAGTTTACAAAACATAGGTCCCAAAATATTTCCAATATAAAAAAATGAGTTTGTTACAATCAAGCGATAGTTAAGTGCATAAAATATATGTGAGACGCGTCGACACCGCGACTCTATGATAAGTCCACATGCATGCCATGAAGTGAATGCCTTAGATACCTGAGATAAAACATGCTAAAAGTGTCAACACAATGGTTGAGTGAGTTCATAGAGTTTGGTTAAATTGTAAAGCCTTTAAAGAATGTTGATGCAGCAAAGGAAAAGTTTTTGGTCATATAGAATAGTCCACAAAGCAAAGGCATCGTAAATCCACTCAGTTCCAAGTTCCGCCCATACAAAACTTGCAACCTGTGTGTTCACAACCCATTGCACAAAATATAGTATGTCTAGTTTAGGTTCATGCTGATTGGTTCCGAACCGTCAAGTTTTATCACACAAGCTAACCACTTGTGAATGGTCAACCGTAATAAACTTCAAACAGCTCAGAAACAATGCAATGAAGATCTAGAGGAGTATAGTGTTTCCCCAGGTCGTTAAGTCCCAACGAGCTGTGCGACTGAATAACCAAACGTATAGTGATCGGGTGATATTGAATGGGAAAAGGTTTGTGATTGATACTAGATGACAAAGAAAAAATAAAAGAAAATTAAAAAGCTAAATTATATTAAATAAACGCTATCACTATTTTTAAAATTTGATTTTCTTGATTTTTCTTTTATAAATTTGAATTAAAAACTAATTTTAAACTTTTAAAACTAAGTTAAAATACTAAAAATTATGAAAATAAAAAGGAAAAATGTGAAACTATTTTTCAAAAATCTAAAATAACTAAACAAACTTTTTAAAATTGAATTTGTAATTTTTCTGATTTATATTTTAATTTCTATGATTTAAAAACTATCTAAAGTTAATTAAATGACTAAAAATTACTATTTAAACTAGGAAAATTATGGAAAAATATTTTTTTGGCTTTTTATATTTATCTTAATCTAGGGAAAATGAGAAATTATTTTTTTGAACTTTTTCTGATTTAATTGTAATAAAGGCTAATTAAAAAGTCCCAAAAACTGATTTAAATAAGGAAAAATACTAAACAGTAATGGAAAAATATGAAAAATTCAGGAAAAGTCTAAAATTATATTCTAAATCTATTAAAAATATAAAAACCAGGGCTTATGTGAAGGATTATGAAGCTGTAGTGCAAACTGAATGAGAATAAGCACTTGTAATAAGCTATAAGCTGGAAAATGAGACAGAAGCTATCACTACATGAAATAGGCTAAACCTACTTGAAATGAGCTCAAACCAACTAATCTATACCACTGAATAATAGGCTACAAGCTTAGAGTTCACATTTATCTAACTTCAAAACAAGTTCAACCCCTTAGTTTCTAGCTGATGCACAAGCTTAATAATAAGCTCAAAGAGAAAACCAGAACTTGTAACCTTGACTAGACCTAGCAAAGAACCTATGGACCAAAGTGAGCCGAGATGAGCTCAAATGAGCTTTTGACAAGCTCTGCAGGTTCTGTCACCACAGTGTCCGGTGCACGGCACTTGACCTCTGTTGACAAGCTGATTAGGAGCTTGAGGAGCTTATTGAAAATTTCTCAAAAATCATTTTCAAACACTAGACCTGCCCTACTTGTTAAATCCAAAATACCAAAAGCTTGTGACCAGAATTGAATACATGAGACATTCACAAAGTTTTGCAAAACTGGTTTTCAACTTTTGACTTTTGAGAATGAAATGAAACTTTGACTAAAATGAGTTTTGAATCCAATTCATGAACTGAGATTGATGTTTTATGATGTAATGAAGCTGAAATAGGCTATGTCATTGACTCCTGTACCCAAATGCAAGATTTCACAATTCTATAACTAAGCGATTTGATACTAAGAGCAGTTTCAAATGAAATTTGACTTTCACAGTTCTAAGGTGCAAGTGCTTGATCCAGATGACTCTAATATACCTAAGTTGGACTCAAGAAACAGATCTTGACTGATTTCTAGCCTTCTAACTCAGTATAGCAGCTTGAACCAAACACTACTTCCTACCACTGAAATACAATCTACTCTATCTAAATCTTAATGCTACTCTATGGCAGGTTTAATCTCTGATCTATCAACTAAATGAGAGCCTATCAGTGCAACAATGATGATTATATCAAACTAATAAGATTTGAACTACTTATGCAATGAGACAAGAATATAAAGGGAATTCAAGAGCATATTCAAATCACTTACAAGTGTGCAACCATGATGCAGCTTAACTCGATACCACATTCCACTATCCTAACTGATATAAACCCCCAAATCCAACTCATTAGCTGCTTAACCCAAGATTTCTTCATAGTTTGACTTTCGTTGACCAAACATGAATATTGCTTGAATATGTTTCTTAAGCTTACTAAAAGCTATAAACAGCTTTAGTAAGCTCAACTGAGTTATAATTAAGCTTATTGAAACTTGGATTTTAGTACATTTGAAATTCACTTAATAAAGAAAAATGTAAAACATGAACATTGCTCAAACTTGAAATTAATACTTGAAGGTAGTTTCAATACACTAGATTAACTAAGTTAAATACAAGGGAACTTAAAATTACAATTTAGAAATTATTTAAGACATGAAAACATTAAAACGACATACATGAAATTTAAAACTAAAAACTACTCTCTCCCTTCTCTCTTCTTCCTCTATTTATACATCAAAAGTTCTTTCCACTTGCCTCTGAGCATTTCCCACTTGTATCCTGGACCATTGGATCACTTGAGACAATATTGGCCATTGATGAGTTTTGGCGGGAAAATGGGATATCAACAGGTGGAAGGATTGAGTGCAAGGGGGGGAAAGCATTTAATGTTTCTTGGCTTGGGGTGTTTGGAGGGTAGGAATAAGGTAGGTGTGATGACGATGGAGTGTGTTGGTGTTTGCAAGCGTAGGTGATGATGAGGAAGAGGGAAACCCGTGAGCGGTTTTTATTGTTTTAAATGTGGGCGGGTTTGGTTTTTTTAAACCGTGGGTTGGATTGGGTTTGGACCGGGTTGTGGATATTGGACCAGGCTTGGGTATTTTGGGCTTGGGTATTTAAGTGGTCAATGGTTTTGGACTAGGATTGGTATCATTTAGCATTTAAAGGACCAAAAGTGACAAATCTGATTTTTAAGGGACCAATCATGCAATTCTGAAAATGTAACCCAAGGGCTATTTTTGTCATTCTCCAATAGATCAAGGGCCAAACTTGCAAATCTCTAATATTCCAAGGACAAAATCTGTCATTTTTGAAACTCAAAGGACTAAACTTGTAATTTCTCAAAACTTATGAATTTTTTCACCAAAGGACTAATTATGACAACTTATGATTTAAAAAGGACCTTTGGTGACTTTTCTTTTAAAATAAGTGCTCAGGGACTATTTCTGACAACTTTTGAAACTTGGCGGACTAAAAGCATCAATTATGCAAACTTAGCTCATTTTTCATCCGATTTTAAACATTTTGCATCTGAAACATATAAAATACAATTTTGAGATATTTTCAGTATTTTGATGCATTTCGAGCATTTTTAAATGTTTTGCGTTCAGATTTGACCCAAAAATGATGAGTATTTACACACTCATCAATCCCCACACTAAACTATTGCTAGTCCCTAGCAATCTTTTGAGAAAACTTAATGGATTTGAATCTCTTTACCAAAAGCCATTACTTCTGGAGTAGCCAAATGTTTCAGTTCAAGTAAGAACTATGGTACACCGATAACCATATGATTTTGAGCAAACCACCAGCTTCCAACGGATTTGATTTGTCTTTACCCGAAGCCGTTTGCTTCTGGACTAGCCAACTCTTAGATAAAATATCTTTGGTGAGCTGATTACCAATTATGGTTTTCCAACTGCCTTTACCACAAGCCATAAACTTGCGGGCTAGCCAACTCTTCACTAATTAAAGATATGGTGAGTCGAATACCATACAATTTTGGGCAAATTGCAAGCCATCAACGGATTTGAGATATCTTTACCAAGAGCCGTTTGCTCCTGGATTAGCCAATCCTTTTGTTTATTAGACAAGGCGGATTGATAACCATAAGCGAGTAAGTGCAAAACACTTACTACAAAAAAATTTTGGCCAAAAATGGGGGAATTGGGTGGTATAATTACATGATAAAATTCGTGAGAATCCCCCACACTAGAAATGAATATTGCCCTCAATATTCAAAGTACCGGCGGTTATGCCGAAACATAGAACGTAAAAGGGAAATATTACGGCCATTATTTGAAATACCCTTTTTTTTTTTTTTTTAGAAAACTTATATACAACAGCGGGGGGCAACTCCCCACACTAGGGTGGTAGAAAGTAGAAAGAAGTCAGAAATATGGGTGAAAACCCATATGGTGTGCTATTGTTTTTGATTCCCTAGTCGCTAGCTTGACTCGATCCCCGCATTCATTGGTTCATGGGGAAAGTTTGTAGATCCGGGACAACCACAGGAGGAATGTCCTCTCCAAAATAGTGTTTCAATCGATGACCATTCACTTTAAAATTTGGACCATCGGGTTGAGATAACTCAATAGTTCCATAAGGAAATACTTTAGTGATGGTGAATGGTCCAGACCAACGGGATTTTAGTTTTCCCGAGAAAATCTTCAATCTTGAATTGAAAAGAAGGACTCGATCACCGACGTTGAAAACGCGGTTTTTGATTTTGGAGTCATGAATCTTCTTTGTCTTTTCTTTGTAGATCAAAGAGTTCTCGTATGCTTGATCACGGAGTTCATTTAATTCATTCATTTGAACCTTCCAGTGATCACCAGCTGCCTGAATATCGAAGTTGGCATGTTTCAAGGCCCAGTATGCCTTGTGCTCAAGCTCAATCGGCAGATGACACGCCTTTCCATACACTAGCTTGTATGGAGTACACCCAATGGGTGTTTTATACGCTGTACGGAAGGCCCAGAGTGCGTCATCTAGCTTATCCGACCAAGAGGCACGGTTTTCGCCTCGTCCTCTCCGAATTCTTTTAATCCCTCGGTTGGAAACTTCCACTTGCCCACTTGTTTGGGGTGGTACGCAGAGAGAGCGGTGAGTTACACCATACTTTTGCATGACTCTATCAAACTGGTCATTGCAGAAATGCGTACCACGATCACTGATTATAGCTCGTGGAGTTCCAAACCTAGCAAAAAGAGATTTTAAGAATTTCACAACAACTCGGGCATCGTTGGTAGGTAAAGCTTTCGCTTCAACCCATTTTGACAAATAGTCAACGGCCACGAGTATGTATTTGTTTCCTCGAGATGATGGAAATGGCCCCATAAAGTCAATGCCCCAGATGTCAAAAATCTCACACACTTGAATGGCGTTTTGCGGCATTTCATTTCTTTGTGAGATATTTCCGTGACGTTGACAAGCGTCACAGGTTTTGACAAATTCGTGGGCATCCTTGTAAATCGTGGGCCAATAAAATCCGGAATCAAACACCTTCTTGGCGGTGTAGTTGGGGCTATGATGTCCCCCAGTAGGTCCAGAATGGCAAGCCTTGAGAATGTCAATGGCTTCCTGACCATACACACATCGCTTGATGACTTGATCCGCGCAAATTTTGAATAAGTAGGGGTCGTCCCGAAGTAATGTTTACATCCTTAAAGAATTTGTTTTTCTGTTGGGACGACATCCCTTTCACCACAAAGTTACCCGCATGGTAATTTGCAAAGTCAGCAAACCATGGGGTAGAAGAGTCTCCACGAAAAGAAACCACATTGAGTGTTTCGAGAGGAAATGTTTCGTTTATTTCCCTTTTCTCGAACACATCCTGGTGAGGGTTTTCTAGACGGGACAGATGATCAGCAGCCAGGTTCTCAGCTCCTTTTTATCACGTATAATGATATCAAATTCTTGCAGGAGGAGAACCCAACAAAGTAATCTCGGCTTTGCATCTTGTTTTGCAAAGAGATATTTGAGAGCCGAGTGATCCGTATACACCACGCATTTGGTCAAGATTAGGTATGGCCGAAACTTCTCAAACGCATACACCACCGCTAATAATTCTTTTTCTGTAGTGGTGTAATGGGTTTGAGCTTCCGTCATAGTCTTACTCGCGTAGTGGATAGGCTGAAAATGCTTGGTTTTACGTTGCCCCAGGACGCACCGATAGCAAAATCACTTGCATCGCACATGAGTTCAAAGGGTAAATCCCGGTCGGGGAAACTAGAATGGGTGCTTCCGTAAGCTTTTTCTTTAATGTTTCAAAAGCTTCGATGCACTCAGGTGAGAAGATAAAAGGAGCATCTTTTTCAAGAAGATGGGTCATAGGCCGAGCGATTTTAGAAAAATCTTGTATGAATCTACGATAAAATCCGGCATGACCTAGAAAACTCCTAATACCTTTGACGGTAGTAGGATGAGGCAATTTGGCAATGACATCCACTTTCTCTTTGTCAACCTCAATCCCATTTTTGGAAATCTTATGGCCAAGGACTATGCCTTCTTTGACCATAAAGTGGCTCTTCTCCCAATTTAGACAAAGATTGGTGTCTTCACACCGATTTAGCATTTTTTCTAAATGGGAGAGACATGTGTGAAATGAGTCCCCAATGACCGAGAAGTCATCCATAAACACCTCCATTGTTTCCCCGATCATGTCGTGGAAAATTGCCATCATACATCGTTGGAACGTGCCAGGAGCGTTACAAAGGCCAAAAGGCATACGTCTGTAGGCAAAAGTTCCGTATGGGCAGGTGAATGTGGTCTTTTCTTGATCCTGTGGATCAATGGGGATCTGAAAATATCCCGAGAAACCATCTAGGAAACAATAGTATTCGTTCCCTGCTAGTCTCTCAAGCATTTGGTCCATGAAGGGTAGAGGAAAATGGTCTTTACGGGTGGCTTCGTTTAACTTGCGATAGTCAATACACACACGCCATCCCGTAACCAATCGAGTTGGAATTAACTCGTTTTCTTCATTTGTGACAACAGTTATGCCACCTTTTTTGGAACACGTGGATGGGATGACCCAAGGACTATCGAGATCGGGTAAATTAAACCGGCATCAAGAAGTTTGAGAACCTCTTGTTTGATAACCTCATGAATCTTAGGATTCACCCTTCTCTGATGTTGGACTGCTGGTTTAAAGTCATCCTCCATTAAGATTTTGTGAGTACAAAACTCAGGGTTGATACCCTTAATGTCGGAGAGTTTCCAAGCAATTGCTTGTTTGTGTGACTTCAAGACCTTTATGAGAGCAGTCTTCTCCTCCTCAGTTAAGTCTTTAGCAATTACGACGGGTAATTTATCATCACCCTCCAAGAATGCATACTCGAGATGAGGAGGTAGGTCCTTAAGTTTAACTTCGGGAAATTCTTCAGATAGATGTTTGTATCGATTTGATTTCCTCAATCGTGATCTCTTTCGGAGGAGTGCGGTAATGGATCTTCATTTAACAATTGCTCAAGATAAAGGATATCCCCCTCCGAATCATAAACACCATCAATTCCCGGCGGAATCGATTCATCATTAGCAAGAAACTCATCGATCTCTTCTAGAAAGAAGTCACCTCCCTCAAACGGAGTGAGAGAGGGGGAAGAGTCGGCAATAATTGGTTGAGAAGATGTGGTGGAATCCCCACTCACAGAATTATGAAAATAACCAAGAAACTCTTGAGAGTACTCCTCTGAAGCAATATCAATTACATCGATTCGGTTAACCGATTCAGCATCATAGTTTGAGGAGTACCTCGAAGTTTGATCAAGGTTAAAGGTGACAGCTTCATTACCCACACGTAATGTGATTTCTTGCTTAAATACATCAATGAGAGCACGACCCGTTTTCAGGAATCCTCGTCCAACAATGAGGGGAACCCGATGATCGACATCGAAATCAACAACCACAAAGTCAGCTGGAAAATGGAACTTTCCTACTTTCACGAATACATCCTCGGCGATGCCAAGAGGACGCGATATAGAACGATCTGCAAGCTCAAGAGTCATGCAGGTAGGAATAAGTTCCGGAAGAGAAAGCTTCTTCCATCTGAATAAGGCATCGATTGATGCTTGCACCAAGATCGGCGAGGGCAAAGCATTCAATCATTCCTGGAAAAACACAAGGAAGAAGAAATTTTCCAGGATCTCCCAGCTTCTCAGGAAGCTTCTTTAACGAAGCTGGCGGCAGTTCTCGTTTAAAGGAGTTTTAGCCATTTCAAATAGTTTTTCCTTGTTGCTTAACATGTGTTTGAGAGTTGATGCAAACTTGGGCATCAGCATGATAGCATCCGCAAAGCTTATGTCAAAATGTAGTTCTTGGAAATTTTGAAAATTTTTTTCCATTTGATGACTGGCTTTTTCGCGGAGCTTTTGCTCATTTAAACGTGATGGGTAAGGAATAGAAGTTTTGGATTTGGGGTTTTCAACTGGAGGTTCAAAAACAACTCCAGGTTTGGTTTTAGGTTTCGGGACAACTTGAGGATGGACATGTGCTGTACTTTGTGAGCTAGTAGGTTGCACTTGGTCCTTTGTCGCCTTAAGTTCACTTTCCACTATCTTCGGGAGAGAAGAAGAAGAGGTAGTAGGAATAGCAGGTCCATCATATGAAGCACCACTTCTGGTTGTGATCGCCTTTGCATCGCCCCTCAGATTAGCGATCGTGTTGCTAGGTAAAGTACCTGAGCCCGAGGGTCGATCATTTATAGACTTCTTAATGTCGAAATCGGCTAACCAACAACCTATTCATTTCCTCTTGGGATTTCATGAATTGCTTCAACAACTCATCAGATGATGGTCTAGTTGGAACAATGGCTTGATTTTGTGTAGGAAAATTCTGGCCTCTATTGTTTGGATTAGGGCCTTGATTTTGGAAATTTCCTTGATTATTGCCATGAAAATACATTGGGTTGAAATTTCCCTGACCTTGGTTTCTATTGAAATTTCCTTGGTTTTGGAAATTTTGACTTTGATTTTGAAAACCGTTATTTTGACTAAAATTACCTTGGTTTTGAAAATCTTGGTTCATTCTATTCGATTTTGATTACGGTTTTGGTTTTGGTTGAAACCGGGTGGTCCAGGGTAGTGGTTAGGACGGTGGTTCGGGTCCATAGGAGCACGATATTGGTTGCCTCCTGAATTGGAAATCCCGCCCACAGCGTTAGCTTCAAAAGGATTACCATCGGTGGCCATACAGTTGTAGTAGGCATGGGGGCCACCGCAAGTAACACATACTTCCACTTTCTTAACTTCATCAGGAGGTGAAGTTTGTGGAAAAGAAACTTTCTTTTGGTTGGAGAGAACCAAAGCTTGAATTGCTTCCGTGAGTTTGTCAATCTTAGCATCGGTGCTAGATTGACTCACGGACGATGAAGTAGAAGGACCAACACTGACTTGGGAAACAACCGGCCTGCTTCGTGCAGTGCGGACTTTAGACTTGTTTTCAATTATCGTTAAAGCTTCTTTTACAGTTTTGCTCAAGAAATTTCCTCCAGCGGAGGAATTGAGAGAATCTTGATCAGATTGACTCACTCCAGTATAGAAAGTATCGAGTTGCATCAACTCGGAGAAACCATGGTGAGGACATTTGCGGAGCAACTCCTTAAAACGATCCCACGATTCACTGAAGGATTCATCAAATTTTTGTGTAAACTTGATGATTTCGTTTTTAAGACTCGTGGTTTTGGAAGGTGGATAGAACTCGTTCACAAATTTCTTTACCAGGTCTTCCCATGTTTCGATCGATTTAGGGGGTTGTTTTTCAAGCCAAATCCGGGCTTGTCCCTCTAAGGAAAATGGGAACAGTAGAAGTTTGACAGCATCGGTAGGGACATTCTTGTATTTGATGGTAGATGCAATCTTGTTAAACCATCGAATATGAGCATGAGGATCATCCCTCTCAAAACCATAGAATTGACTTGAGGTTACAAGATTTAGTAACCCGGTTTTGAGTTCAAAATTTTCAGCCACAATGGCTGGGATAACAATAGCATCTCCATACCCATCGATGGGTGCCTGGAGAAGCTCGCACATAGGACGTTCTTTCGCCATGATAACGGAAGTAGTGCGAGCAGTCCGGATCTCAGATCCGACTGATGGGGCAGAACGTCTACGGACACGCCTTCTTGGAATCCTGACAAGCTCACGAAATGGGCTCACAGACCTAGAAGAGCGAGTGCGCATACACTAGAGTTAACTCTAAGGAATCTCTGAGTTAAGGAAGGTAATTATGAAAAATGGAGAAAGAAGAATCTTTTTGGGTTTTATGGTTTTGAAAAGTAGATATAACAACAAATCCAATTAAAACAATATCGAGGCAAAACGACAGTGAACTTAAACCAATAATCACAAGATGAATGGCTTCTTTGAAAAAGGTACACCACTCACAAGGACACAAAGGCAAGTTTTAATCTTTGGCTCGGGAACTTATTATGGTCGTACCCCCAGTTAGGTAGTACACTGCCTTGGTTTGCGGTGGTAATTTTTTATGTTGTTATTATTAAACAAAGAAAACGACAAATCTTTTTGTATTTTTATCTTATATATATATAGAAACAAAAGAAAAATATATATATATATATATATATATATATATATTTTTTGTGTTTTATACGTTTTAAGATGTTTTTGGGTTTTTGGATTTTTATAAGAAAATATATATAGATATAGATGGTATAAACAAGGAGTGAATATTCAAATCACTAATCTGCTAAGCGTAGGACAATTAGCACAGCTCCGGCGCCAAAATTTGATTGGTTCCGAACCGTCAAGTTTTATCACACAAGCTAACCACTTGTGAATGGTCAACCGTAATAAACTTCAAACAGCTCAGAAACAATGCAATGAAGATCTAGAGGAGTATAGTGTTTCCCCTGGTCGTTAAGTCCCAACGCATGCGACTGAATAACCAAACGTATAGTGATCGGGTGATATTGAATGGGAAAAGGTTTGTGATTGATACTAGATGACAAAGAAAAAATAAAAGAAAATTAAAAAGCTAAATTATATTAAATAAACGCTATCACTATTTTTAAAATTTGATTTTCTTGATTTTTCTTTTATAAATTTGAATTAAAAACTAATTTTAAACTTTTAAAACTAAGTTAAAATACTAAAAATTATGAAAATAAAGAGGAAAAATGTGAAACTATTTTTCAAAAATCTAAAATAACTAAAAAAAACTTTTGAAAATTAAATTTGTAATTTTTTTGATTTATATTTTAATTTCTATGATTTAAAAACTATCTAAAACTAATTAAATGACTAAAAATTACTATTTAAACTAGGAAAATTATGGAAAAATATTTTTTTGGCTTTTTATATTTATCTTAATCTAGGAAAAATGAGAAATTATTTTTTTGAACTTTTTCTGATTTAATTGTAATAAAGGCTAATTAAAAAGTCCTAAAAACTGATTTAAATAAGGAAAAATACTAAACAGTAATGGAAAAATATGAAAAATTCAGGAAAAGTCTAAAATTATATTCTAAATCTATTAAAAATATAAAAACCAGGGCTTAGGTGAAGGATTATGAAGCTGTAGCGCAAACTGAATGAGAATAAGCACTTGTAATAAGCTATAAGCTGGAAAATGAGACAGAAGCTATCACTACATGAAATAGGCTAAACCTACTTGAAATGAGCTCAAACCAACTAATCTATACCACTGAATAATAGGCTACAAGCTTAGAGTTCACATTTATCTAACTTCAAAACAAGTTCAACCCCTTAGTTTCTAGCTGATGCACAAGCTTAATAATAAGCTCAAAGAGAAAACCGGAACTTGTAACCTTGACTAGACCTAGCAAAGAACCTATGGACCAAAGCTGAGCCTGAGATGAGCTCAAATGAGCTTTTGACAAGCTCTGCAGGTTCATGTCACACCACAGTGTCCAGTGCACAGGGCACTTGACCTCTGTTGACAAGCTGATTAGGAGCTTGAGGAGCTTATTGAAAATTTCTCAAAAATCATTTTCAAACACTAGACCTGCCCTACTTGTTAAATCCAAAATACCAAAAGCTTGTGACCAGAATTGAATACATGAGACATTCACAAAGTTTTGCAAAAACTGGTTTTTTCAACTTTTGACTTTTGAGAATGAAATGAAACTTTGACTAAAATGAGTTTTGAATCCAATTCATGAACTGAGATTGATGTTTTATGATGTAATGAAGCTGAAATAGGCTATGTCATTGACTCCTGTACCCAAATGCAAGATTGCACAATTCTATAACTAACTGATTTGATACTAAGAGCAGTTTCAAATGAAATTTGACTTTCACAGTTCTAAGGTGCAAGTGCTTGATCCAGATGACTCTAATATACCTAAGTTGGACTCAAGAAACAGATCTTGACTGATTTCTAGCCTTCTAACTCAGTATAGCAGCTTGAACCAAACACTACTTCCTACCACTGAAATACAATCTACTCTATCTAAATCTTAATGCTACTCTATGGCAGGTTTAATCTCTGATCTATCAACTAAATGAGAGCCTATCAGTGCAACAATGATGATTATATCAAACTAATAAGAGCTGAACTACTTATGCAATGAGACAGTAATATAAAGGGAATTCAAGAGCATATTCAAATCACTTACAAGTGTGCAGCCATGATGCAGCTTAACTCAGTACCACATTCCACTATCCTAACTGATATAAACCCCCAAATCCAACTCATTAGCTGCTTAACCTAAGATTTCTTCACAGTTTGACTTTCGTTGACCAAACATGAATATTGCTTGAATATGTTTCTTAAGCTTACTAAAAGCTATAAACAGCTTTAGTAAGCTCAACTGAGTTATAATTAAGCTTATTGAAACTTGGATTTTAGTACATTTGAAATTCACTTAATAAAGAAAAATGTAAAACATGAACATTGCTCAAACTTGAAATTAATACTTGAAGGTAGTTTCAATACACTGGATTAACTAAGTTAAATACAAGGGAACTTAAAATTACAATTTAGAAATTATTTAAGACATGAAAACATTAAAACGACATACATGAAATTTAAAACTAAAAACTACTCTCTCCCTTCTCTCTTCTTCCTCTATTTATACATCAAAAGTTCTTTACACTTGCCTCTGAGCATTTCCCACTTGTATCATGGACCATTGGATCACTTGAGACAATATTGGCCATTGATAAGTTTTGGCGGGAAAATGGGATATCAACAGGTGGAAGGATTGAGTGCAAGGGGGGAAAGAATTTAATGTTTCTTGGCTTGGGGTGTTTGGAGGGTAGGAATAAGGTGGGTGTGATGATGATGGAGTGTGTTGGTGTTTGCAGGCGTAGGTGATGATGAGGAAGAGGGAAACCCGTGAGCGGTTTTTATTGTTTTAAATGTGGGCGGGTTTGGTTTTTTTAAACCATGGGTTGGATTGGGTTTGGACCGGGTTGTGGATATTGGACCAGGCTTGGGTATTTTGGGCTTGGGTATTTAAGTGGTCAATGGTTTTGGACTAGGATTGGTATCATTTAGCATTTAAAGGACCAAAAGTGACAAATCTGATTTTTAAGGGACCAATCATGCAATTCTGAAAATGTAACCCAAGGGCTATTTTTGTCATTCTCCAATAGATCAAGGGCCAAACTTGCAAATCTCTAATATTCCAAGGACAAAATCTGTCATTTTTGAAACTCAAAGGACTAAACTTGTAATTTCTCAAAACTTATGAAATTTTTCACCAAAGGACTAATTATGACAACTTATGATTTAAAAAGGACCTTTGGTGACTTTTCTTTTAAAATAAGTGCTCGGGGACTATTTCGACAACTTTTGAAACTTGGGGACTAAAACGCCAATTATGCAAACTTAGCTCATTTTTCATCTGATTTTAAACATTTTGCATCTGAAACATATAAAATACAATTTTGAGATATTTTCAGTATTTTGATGCATTTTTGAGCATTTTTAAATGTTTTGCAGTTCAGATTTGACCAAAAATGATGAGTATTTACACACTCATCACATGCACATGTTGTCAAATGAGGTCACAAAGCAAAGGCATTGTAAATCCATTGCTAAAAATAGTATGTCAATTATGTATGCATGTATCATAGTAGTTAAAAGTATAAATGTTCAAGTATGTAACTAGTATATTGATCACGTACACGTGCATCAAAACTTATGCAATTAGCCATGAGTCTCCACTCCATCTCCAGAAACCTCTGGTGGTTATGATGCTCACAAGGAAAGTAATAGCATTGGTTCTACTTCATCTCCGAAACCCAATGCATGTGTTATCCAAGGAGACTTTGTGTTGCTCATAAGGAAAGTAATAGCATTAGTTTTACTTCATCTCCGAAACCCAATGCGTGTTTTATCCAAAGAGACTTATCATGCGAACGAGGGGATTTCTCAATGTATGTTGGGAGACTTTCAAGTTTAGTATAACACAATCAAGTATAATGAAATCAAGTATATAACACAATCAAGTATAATGCAATCAAGTGTAATGCAATCAAGTATAATGCAATCAAGTGTAATGAAATCAAGTATAATGCAATCAAGTGTAATTAAGTTCAAAGATTTACGTCGAGTTCAAAAGTTCAGAACAGTCAAAGAGCTCGAATAATATCAAAAGGTTCAAGATAGTCGAAGCGTTCAAAATCACGTCAAACAAGTTTAAAATATATCAAAAGGGTCCTTTACAGGTTAAAAGAGTTCAACTATATGTCAAAAAGTTCAGATCAAGTCCAAAGTGTTCACTTATATGTTAAAGGGTTTGAATCAATTTAAAAGAGCTCAAATATACATGTCGAAGGGTTCAAAATCAAGGAAAGTGTTTCAACTAATAGCGTTCATAACATAGTGATCAATTTAGTTCGGGCATAATCTACTTACACGCACATAGAGTGAAACAAAAGATATTTAAGTTCATATAAATGTAAAGTAAAAGCAAGTAGTTGAGCATGTATCTCCCCCAAAGAGTTTATAAAACAATTAAACGAGTAAAAGTGGGGATACGAACTCAACTGGTGCAATGTTTATGATGACAAAAGTAGATACACTGAAATGAGGTGCGATCTCTATCCGCAATCTAATATGAATGATGTGCTCTAATATAAGTCATGAAACAATGTCGTGCATGCAAATCCACATGTAATCTATACCACTTGTACGCTTTTGAAAAATAGAATTTATCGTCGAAATATATGTTTATGACATCTCGTCATGTTATAAAATACATTACAAGTATTTACGTTGAAATGATATCTTACGATAATCATTTAATGATTTATTATGAAATTATAACTTTTCGTCGTAAAATAATGTTATTTGACAATTTCATGAAAGTGACTAAACGGCCTTGAAAAGCTAGTCGTAAAATGGTGCATGTCGAGTGTCAGGAAACAAACTCAACGGTTTTGGGAAGCTTGTATCATTATCTCAAAGTTTTAGCATTTAAGTTTTCATCCTAGAGGTCTCGATCATAGAGTAAAATATAGGTTAAGTATGGTACTTTTGCCCAAAATATTGTTTAAGGGTGGTTTCCGGCAAAGTTTAAGTGACTGTATTTTATTTGTTACAACTCCGCTTGACGAACGGTTGGACATTTTGGAAAATATGCTTGGCGAACTTACTTTTAGTAGAATACATCATGTTATAAAAAGTACTACATCCTTGTTAAAAACGACCCTCAACATGGTCACTTGTTGCCGTAAGGTTTGCCTAATAAAAATATATTAGTTTTTCTTATATAATAAAGTTACGGCAACTTTGTGTATACGTGTATAATTTAATCATTACAAGTCCGTTTTCTACATCCTTAGATTAGTATTAAAGTATACTAATATATTTTTGATAATTCGACACACTTCATAATGCTTAAGCCTCATTTTTTACTCGTAAAAAGTGATATTAACATGCTGAAATTTCTGGATTTTATAGTTTTCGACGTCAAATTTGAAAATAGCATAACTTCTTCGTTATAACTCCGTTTTAACCCATTCAAGCGGCCACGTTTTCGTTTTAAAGTATATTTTCCAAATATCTAGCCCAAAATATTTTGTCTCCTGTCGAATTTTCCCAGATTTCACAAAACCAACAAACCCTTATATATAGTTGTCGAAATGAGTTTTTCTCGCGCCAAACCTATTCCAACCAATTCAAAACAACTCCGAAGCTATTCTAATCCTACCATACACCTTCTTAGGGTGTCATGGGTTCCTAGACATCACCAAAAGTGATATGTTACAAGGGATTAATTATAGGATGATTATTATTCATAATAAGTAATAAAAACACTAAAAGTTGTATAGACTCATATGTAACATGCATGTTTTCTTGCAAAAATGATGAAATAGCATAAAGATGAATATGAAAAAGTTATGAATATCATGAAATGCTTACTTGAATGATTATGTGCAAGAAAATGATGAAAACCTTATTAATCTATAGGTTTTTATTTCAAAACCTTAACATAGATCACTATATGAACTTGCTAATCACTTGGACTTCAAAAATTAATGGTTTATCTTGTGTTTCTTGGGTTGGCCGGTTCTTCAAGCAAAAAGGGAGGAGAGGATTGTTGATTTTTACACTTTGAGTTTTGGTATGTATGTGTAGAGTTGGAGTATAATATGATTAATAGTTAAGATATTTAGCTAACTTAAAGTGTGAGTCACCCCTTGGGTCGACATGTATAAAAAGAAATGAGTAGATTCATTTTGAGTAGTTAAGTAAATACATGTAGAAGTAAAAGTTTGTTAACTTAAGGATAACTAGTAACTTGTATATTTATTTAAGCATTTAAGGTAGCGTTAGCTAAAAATAAAATTTAACGGATCAAAATAAAACATATTGAAGTCATAAAAATTATAAAAATACATTTCTTGCAAAATTTGAGTGAAATAATAATTATCGTGTAATATTTACGAAAACCGTCGTAATTATATAAATATAACAATTTATATACAAAATAAATTTAAAACACCGGGTAAACTCATAATATTATTTTTATAATCTTAATATGAGTATAAAAATATATCGGGATAATTTTTGGGAAGTGGCGGATCAATTGTTCAAAATAAAAGATCGTACGATAGCGTTTATTTAATAAGAATTTATGCGTTTAACGTGAAATGCAAAACCATGCATGAACTAATATGATGAATATTGAGTTTGAGAAATGACCGGAAATTGAGAATTGTGACAAAATGGATGTTGAATTAAAGAGCATAAAATTTTAGAAAATATGGTGAAATTAGATTATAAAAAAAATAAGTAGATAAAAAGATATTTTAATTTAAAAATAAAGATGAATTTTTAGTTGAGAAATGACACGTGTCATTTTATAAGTGGGACTCTTTATCTTAATTTTTAGTGGTTAAGAGTTAGGTTTGGAGTTTGTTAGAAGTTAGGCTTGGAGTTTGTTAAGAAGTGACACGTGTCATCTCATGATTGGAGCTCCTTATCTTAATTTTTGGTTAGAAAAACTCTTTCCATAATAAGCAAGTAAAAAAGTCTGAATTTTTAAACCTTCTAATTTTAGAATGCTTAAATGCATTATAAAGTAGTATAGATACGCAACTTAAGGCTTCTACGTTGCAACAAACTGGTAACAAGGTGACATCTAGCAAGCCTCCTGTAACTAATAATAACACAATTAAGGATGATTAATATTGTCTCGTTAAAGAACTCATTTGATGCACTTATGAATGAAAACAATATATTTGATAGTAGGATTGAGGTAAGGAGGAATAATATTTGGAAGCTCAACAATTGATAACGACGATGATGAAGTTTGGGAGGTTCATAATAAAACCTCTCGTTACATGGCAAATGATGGTTCTATAAGTAGTAGTGGAACTGGTAAGAAAAACTTATATCAACAATGGAAAAAGGATACCTATAATCAAAAAGCAGTTGAATAGTTTTGGTGTTCTAGTTTGTGTATATAGTTAGTGTGATCGTTCTATGGCATTGTCACAAATGATCTAGCTGTTTTTCAAGCGGTCGCTTAAGGCTAATGCAGTATTTCAGCCACATTCTATTGTATTTAATTGTTTTTTTTAGTGTAATGTATTTTAGTGGTAAAACCCTCTACTAGGGGTGTAATCGAGCTGAGTTAAGCCCGAGCTCAACAAGGCTCGAGCTTGGCTCGATTGCTCTTCGAGCTCAACAAGAATCCCTTACTTGAACGAAACTAGATCTTGTGGAATCATATTGAATAGAGTAAACTACACCATTCGTCCTTGTGCTATGCGTTGACCGACAAGTTTCGTCCTTTGACCGAAAAAATGCACCGTTCATCCTTAACTGCGAAACTTTATGTCTCACTCTAACTGGCATAACTAACGGTCGTTATACCTCATCCACTCGAAGGTATTTCAGTCTTTTCCCACCCATAAGGACCATCGGTGTAATTTCGAAATTTTCCGAAAAATTTTATTTCGAAAATTTTTTTCATAATTTTTTTTTTCTAAAAACAATTTTTCCAAAAAAAAAAATTCCCAAAATTTTATTTTTCTGAATTTTTTTCCCAAAATCGTCGCATGTGAAAAAAAAAATTCGTGATATGTGAAAAAATTATTAGAAATTCTTTTTCGAAATTTTTTCACGTATGAAGAAAAATGTGAAATTTTCGTCATATGTGAAAAAAAATTCACATGTGACGAAAAAAGTTTTCAAATTTTTTTTCACATGTGACAAACAAAATTCGAAAAAAAATTTTAAAAAAATTGAAAACATTAAAAAAAAATTTAAAAAATTAGAAAAATTCGAAAATTTTAGAAAAATTGGAATCTGATAAAAACGTATAAAAACAGACAAAAACGGATAAAAACGTTATTAAAACGGAAGAAAACGTATGAAGACGAATAAAAACGTGAGAAAACCGGACGAAATCGTATAAACCGGATGAAAACGTATAAAAACAGACCAAAAAAATTTCGAAATTATTTTTTTGAATTTCTTTTTCAAATTTTTTTGTTTTCAAATTATTTTTGGAAACTTTTTTCGTCACATGTGAAAAAAAATTTGAAATTTTTTTTCCGTCACATGTGAATTTTTTTTTCACATATGACGAAAATTTCACATGTGACGAAAAAAAATTTCACGTGTGACGAAATTTTTTTTTCACATGCGACAATTTTTGGGAAAAAAAATTTCGGAAAAAAAAATTTGGAAAAAAATTTCTTTGGAAAAAAAAAATTCGGAAAAAAAATTTGAAATAACTTTTTTTGGAAAATTTCGAAATTACACCGTTTGTCCTTATGGATGGGAAAAGACTGAAATACCATCGAGTGGATGAGGTATAACGACCGTTAGTCATGCCAGTTAGAGTGAGGGACTAACGATACATAACGTTTCGCAGTTAAGGATGAACGGTGCATTTTTTGGTCAAAGGACGAAACTTGTCGATCAACGCATACCACAAGGACGAATGGTGTAGTTTACTCTATTGAATATTTGACGATACATTCCGTACCTTGCGAAAAAACCGATCCTTGTTTACCAACCACACATCCAAGCTTGAGCTCGGCTCGAGTTGCATTCGAGCAAAGCTCGAGCTTAGCTTGAAACTATATATATGAAAAGCTCGAATCTGTGCCAACTGGTATTTGCAGCTAAACCGAGCTCGGACAAAATAACAGATACAACATTGCGTGTCAAAACGAATTGCAAATTACAGCTTATATATATATATATATATATATATATATATATATATATATATATATAGATATATATATATATAGGTATGCCACATATAATGCCACTTGGCATCCCATAATGCCATGTCATTATTCCTGTCATCATTGAATACATGTGGCATTTATGTGGCAAAATTCGGCTTTAATTATCTCAAAAAATGATGAAGCTAGGTTCGAACATAGGTCTTGAGTAACACTATCATATATATTTACCACTGCACTAACACAATTGTTTGGAATTAGTTTGCAGCTTATTATTGATAAAGGTATATAATTAAATAACCCTTAAAATAAAGCCTAATCCAATCATTACACGGAGTATTTTTTTTCCCAAAACCCTAATATCACTCATTCATCTCATTATCACATACACGGTATTTTTCTTCTTCTCTGATTTGATGTGCAGGTTGTTATGCAGGCGCCTGATGTGGAACTCGAAGCAGTCTATGAAGTTATCAAATCTTTGGTTATAGAGGTCAGTTACATTCTTATTTATTTATAAACATTTTTTTATATGCTTTGCAGGTTATTCATAATAATTTTTTTTCTCAAAACCCTAATAAAAATTCCTCAACCAACCATGGCGGTTGAGGTATATATGATGTCTTCTTTGTTTTGTTTTGTTTTTATTTTTTTTTCTATTATTATTCATTTAAAATATATCACGATTTTGTAGAAGAAAGTAACATAAGGTATTCTATGGCATTCACTTCTCTTGAGTCGAGTAAGTTTTATGTTCTGCTCAAGGATATAGCTTGAAAACTCACTTAATGTTTTTATATTAAACATGTTGATGACACACCAATTGATATACTTACCTGTATAGTTGAAAGAAGATGAGGCAGCTATTGCTTCTTGGACTGAGCTTCTTCTTGATTCTGGATTTCCTGTTGATTCGCCTTATTAGCAGCAGCGCCCCGTAAGTATTTGTTATTATTATTGTTAACATGAATTGTTATAGTTGGCGGAAAAAGGGGTGCACATCCGTGTTACTAATCATGATCAAACAATACAATTATATGTACCATGGGTTTTATGTCCAAATTAATGCTTCCTTCTGTTGTAGCTGTCAATAATACATTAAACCTTGCTATATTTTTATGTAAAACCAAATACATGAAAATCTGACATAACAAAAGCTATATTTGTTTCACCATCATAGATTGTCACTGGCAATGAATTCGCTATCCAGAGTAGTACCGAGTAGGTAACTTTGTTCAAATGATATACGAATTTTAGCAGGTAGCTTTGTTCAAATGTAGGGGAGTTTCGCTAGGAGTCGGAATGAAACATTATGTTGCAGATGGTGCATCTCGAATGAACTTCATCAACGCATGTTCCAAGTGGCCCGTGGCCTTAGCATAACCATGCTTCCCATCATGCTCTAACTTTTCTCTCTTGATCACGTTGTATAGTGGGATTGCAAAAGATCTTATCTTATATATAGTACTCTGTAGTAAAGATGATTTTTTTTAAAGTTTTTTTTATATATTTTTTGCAGCATACTAACGTTTATTTATGTACTAGATGGTACATACTTTCTATTAGTTGTCCTTTGGACTTATTCTTTGTGTTACTTTAAAAAAAATACAATATTCTATTTTGTTAGGACCAAAGATATACCAACCTTATCAAATACCCACGTTATGAACACAAGAATACCACGTTAAACCCAAACTGTTATGCGTAAGTAAAGAGAAAGATTAAGAAAGAACTTGGTGACTTGAATATGAATTCGTGTATGTTAGAGAGATAGAGAGAAGAAAGATGAAAACAATAAGATGTATATTGCTTCAAAGGAAAACACACACACACACACTCAAGCACACCCCTCAAATGACATACTTGAGGGGTATTTATAGTAGGAGAGGATGATGCCCTAAGGCTTGGCCATGGGCCTTGTATGGGCTTCGTATGGATTGGATTGGACTTGGATTTGATATAAGGCTAGCTTATCTAAACTAATACCCATTTAGCTTAGTCCAATCCACGAGCCCGTTGACTATTCTATCACGATATCTAACACACGTTACAAAGTTCCTAAATGTGAATGACCATCACTTCTAATAAAAACTATTAAGGCTAACAATCTCCCCCTAAGGGGTGGTCATTCAAAAGATGCTCCACTTGAATAGGTCTTTAATCTTTTTGAGCTTGAACTTTGTGAGTAGATATAGAATAGTCTTGATTCTTTGTTCCTTCATGCTTTGTGATCAGTTAATGTGGTTGTCTGCCGTTGTCAACTTCGTTGGTTAGGTATCTCCACGTCTTTTTCCACCATGCTCACACTTCTATTTGACTTTGAGTTTTCAATGATGAAGTTCTCGTGTCTTTAAACTTTGAGATTCTTTGACATCGACGAAGAATCATCTTTAACTTTGAGTTGCCTTTGATTTTGTTGAGAACTTTCATGTGTTGTTGGTATGAGCATGTGGCGAGTCTGCACGATCCATCCGCTCCAGAGCTTCCATAAGAAGAAAACATAAAACAGGTTAGTAATAAGCGGATTCCGGCACTTACAAGTTTGAATTTCGAGGGTGTTAACAGCATAGTGTGAAAACACGTCTCTAATTCTCACAGAGGCCGTTCCTGAACTGGAGTCCCACAAGTGAGATAACGCGATATACCAAAGTACATCTACAGCTCAGATGAGTCGCTGAGGTACACCGAAGTATCACCTCACGACGTAGACCGTTTGAGACACACTAAGCGTAATCCACGGGGAGTTACCGAAGTGACCTGTCGTGGTCGCTTGATGTTGACCCGGCAGAGTTTCCATTCAATCACTGAAGATCACAGATGTGAAACTTCTCATAAATGTTCTGGCAAATTGCTAAGATCTGCGTAGGACTCTAGAATATATCACTTGTGTCCTTATAGATGAACAACAAGCGATGTCATGTCATGTGTTCCTATGAGATCTTTTGATGAATCTCGTGGCTCTAGACTCAATTAGTGCATTTTGGTTTTCCTAAGCGGAGACTAGGGAGAGGGTCTCCTTCTTCAATACCAACGATCTCTAAGAGAAAGTCGATAGATTATGTAGGGTTCCCTGTGAGAATGAAACAAATCCTTTTGAGAGGAATTGAGTGGCTAGAAGGTTTAGTGCAGTGCGTCACTGGGTCCATGACGTCTTTGTCTTCAATACCAGTGTCATCTAGTGACAACCAATATCAGATGAATTGAACCGGTTTACGCCCTAAGGTTGAATATGGAGGGCTATTTCTTTTCACCCTTTCATTACATTTCTTTTTAATTCTTCAACCCCTTCTTTCTCTTTTCTCACATTTCTCCTTTTTTCAATCATTCCTAAGGACTTCTAATACTAACTATTTGTGATGTCCTTGGGTAGATCCCTCCGGCTCTGGCGGATCATAGGACGAATTTCCTATCCTTAGACACCTTATAACTCCATGACTGTCCTATTGTTGCCATAAAACCATTTTCTTGAAAATCTCTCAAAGTGTTTATGATTATCAAAACATTTTGTTAACACCTTAAGAGTTTAGTTTTTCATAAACACTCCCCCTTCACATGTGCTTATATTGTTTTAACTGAAATCTGCACAGAGAGGGTAGAGTTCGCACTTTTTGAATTGATCGAATTTAAATGAACAAGACCAATTCGAGACACGTTTACATCACTAGAGAACTAGCTTGAAATTATTACCCGTCCTGGTCAAGTCCATAGAAAGTTTCTCGAAATGGTACATTTCCTGACTTTAATTTCTCGTCAATTCATTGGTTACGACTGAGTCGAGCTCTTTTGAGAATCACACAACGATCATTAAACTTTTTTGATCACATTTTAATCACGTTTCTCCCCCTCAAAAATAGCATATCTATGATGTTTTTGAAACAAAATGATTAAAAGATATGTTTTTCGAAAAACATTTGGAGAGAAACTGATTTAGCATGAATTTTGGAACAATTTTGGTTTAATACTCCCCCTTAACGAAAGCATATTTTTCATACAGAAAATTTAGAATCAATTAAGGGTTTAGAGGGAGTTATCTTGGTACCAAATGTGAGAGATTTTGAAAAATCTTTTTGTAAAATTTCGAATCAATGGTACGCAAGATGATGAAGATTTTGAAAATCTTTTGAAGATAATTAGAGAAGAATTATCTTCATTTGTTTTAGAATAAGTGCTCGATATTTATGAAAATCGATTTTGCGTAGCACTTTCCTTTCTTTAAAGATCGGGTTACAATCTGAAGTAACTGCAAGCCATTATGATTTTAGGAATAGTGCTTGAAAAATATTTAAAACCTTTGTTTTGGTTAAGCACTTTCCTTTCTTTGAAGAGCGGGTTTCGTACTGAAGTATACGAAAGCCATTATTGAAGAAATTTTGAGAAACGACATGTTTTAGAAAACAAATTAAAGAACTCTCGCTCAAGCATCTGTACATGCCCGTATCATTCTTGAATGACATTTCTAGAAACGTTCAGAATATCGATTATACGAGAGACATGTCGTGAGAAGAATATTTTTGGATTTTTGATTTTCTATTGTTTTTGTATTTTTGAAAGTTTTATATTTTTATATTTTGCTTTTGTTGGTTTTTCAAATTTTGTATTTGGTTTTTCAAAAATATTTACATAGAAGATTTGAAGAAAGAGAAATTAAGTTGGGACAAGTAAAAGTGGAGTTAAGAGTGGAATAAGAAAAAGATTTCCACATGCGAATTTGGCATAAAGTTCTTCTTTACCACATGGGGTATATGAACCTTCAACACTTTTACAAGTACCTGCATCCACAGAAGAAGAATTTTCACAAATAACAGTGTTAGAAGTACATGTTTCCTCACGGCGAGGTTGATCACTATCAACGGTTGTAGTGGATCTGACTTCCTTATCCGAATGATTGTCACTACTATCTGTGTTGGTATAAGTATCAAAAATCTTTCCTGTGGGAATCCACCTAAGACCTATTTTGTTGAAAACTTTGCCCGTGGGTATCCACCTAAGGTAAGATCTAGGAGTTGTTTTCTTATCAGATGCAGCGGAAGATTCATTTTTAGAAAAACTACGTCCTGAAGAGATCCACCTATTAGGTTTCTTTTTGTTTGACATTTTATCAACGGGCTTGTTTCTATTTGGTGTCATAGTGGATTGTGCCTTGGCACGAGAATTATCTTTCTTGAGATATTGTAAGGCACATGCTTCATGATTAGCTGAAAAGACACATTTTTTACATGTAGTACAGACAAATTCGATATTCTTGTTTAAAAAGCAGACTTTAGCTTTGTCACTACAGTCTTTTGAAAATTGATTCTTGTTCGAAAAAGACTTAGAATTCCTAGTGTTGTTTTCTAAGGGCATAGCATTTTCTTTTGCGCAACTACTCTTAGATGCAAGCCAATCCCTAGTCTTTTGTAGAGTGTTCCTAGGTAATGGTTTACTACTACTAGCGGTGCCTTGAAATCTTGTAGAATTCATCACCCTAGATGTAGCACCTAGAATTCCGTCTTTTCGAGTCTGTGCCCTTTTCCTAGCTTCTTCTAGATAGTGATTGTTGACCATGTTGTTAGAACCGACAGATTCTTTAACTTGATTTTTGGTCACATTCCGTGTACTATTCCTAGAAATGCCAGGTGAAATAACTTTTGGTGTTTCAAAGAAGCTGCTTTTCCTTTTTCAAAACTTTTGACAATTCTCTTTTTAATAGGCAGGGGACTGTGGGTACTGTTTTTGACAAATCATTTTTCTCATTGACTTTTGGAGGAGGCTAAGAAATTGACATTTTGGTTTAAAACCTTTGTTTTCTCCTCGGTCAATGGTTTTGCGAACTTAGTATCCACACCTTTCCTTTTGACTTTCCAACTGAGCTCTCAAAAGATCATTTTGCTCTTTCATGTCCTTGTAGGCACGCTCATACGACAGTTTGTCATACTTGCATTCCTCAGATTTTCGATCAAGTTGTTTAAAATAGGACACGTTTTCTTTTTCAAGTTTTTCAAGAGCTTTTTCATATTTTGAAACAATTTGGAGGTCTCAGATGGAGTCTTTCATGATCTTCAACACAATATGTTTGTAAAATAATGGACATGATATCGGTAGTCATAACATCTTGAGAGAGAATCATTCAAATTTTCCAAAAGTTTGATGTGTTCAACACTTTCATTAGCTTGCTTTACCAGGGATTTATGGTCCTTGACAAAGTCACTTGTTTCTTTCAAAAGTGCTTGTTCAACATGAATTACCCTTGCACTGATTGCATTCAGCTGAGGGGCAATTAGAGTTTCAAAAACTTTTTCTGTTCATTATCAAAACTATTAAACCAGATGTTTGTTGTAATATTGGTTTTAGTTTTAACAATCTCTTGAAGATACCCAATTCTAGTTTTAACGTCATCTAAAATGCTTCTAGTATCACTTGTGTTAAAAGGATTGTTTGAAGACATTTGTTCGATTTTCGAAAGAGACTTGGAAACAACAACTGGTTTTGAAACGGTTTTGCGGTGTTGACACTTTGTTTGAAACACTTGGTGTGGTGGAAAACGTTGATTGTTCCTTTTGATTAACAAAAGTAATTCCATTAATTTTGTTCCATTTGTTATAATCAATCGGTTTGAGATCTGGATTCTTTTGTTTCATTTTTGATCTACTCTCCTGAGATAGTTCCAACGTTTCAAGAGAATCACGAACAATTATGGGTTCATGCAAAGGTTGTCTATTGTTCAACACATTCGAGATTTCGAGCTTTCTTGAGGAAGCGAAGAAGGGTCGTTACCAAGTGCCATCTTATGTGAAGTATGGAAACGTGGATTTACTTGGTTAGAAAGCATCTTGTTTGATTTAGCTGAATGACCCGTTGTAAGAAGCAAATTGTCCAAAGTTTTGATTTTTTCCGTTTTATCAAGAATTTCATCAAGAAGAGAATCTTCTCGTTTTGCAAAATCAACAATTAACTGTTTCTTCTCTTTTTCAAGATCAGAAAACAGTGCTTTTGTTTTGAAAGTTGGTCATTTAGTTTTGAAATTTCCTTGTTTAAAGATTTGATTTTCAAATTCAGATTCACATCAAGTGTGTCATACTTGAGTTGCAAATTTTTTTCTCTTAAAACGAATCTCGATAACCAATTTCTAATTCCGACATTTTGTTTGTATGAAATTCATAGGCTTTGGCGTGCTCCTTGTAACTCTCAAGCTCGGTCAATTTTTATTCGCGGCCTTAACTCCGCGATTGACCGTTCTTACTTTCTCAACTTCAATGCCACATTGATTAATTAATGATTCAAAATAAGCACGTGTTTCCTCATCATTAGCACCATTCTGTATCACTTGACCTCCATTAGGATCCATATATGGAGTTTCTGAGTTAACATTGCTATTAACTTGCTCTCCCACATATGTGTCATAATAAGGTTCGGGAGACACAGAATGTGGCTTCTCATGAGTAAACGAATTTGGTACCTCATTGAGTGAATATGTGTCGTAGAGAGGAGTTGTGTCATAAGTACCGCTTGATGTTGTGTCCTGTTGATTGATTGTATGACTGGAGGTTGCATTATCGTTTGCTTTATCTTCCCATTTTGGGTATCTGAATTTGATTTCCTCGTGATCAACTCAATTCCCAACTCTTCTTTTTACGCTAACATCAACATGTATTGGATCTTTTCAAGCTTCGTAAGTCGGTTGACACTAGATCCTGAATCTTGTCTTTGATGTTCGGAGGTAGCATTCACGAGCGAAGTCATAAACAGTTATTCCCATTTTGATATCCCATATTCGATTCACAATCGACCCCCTTGATGTCCATCAAACGCTCGCATATTGCATCGATTCCCTTGATTCACATTTCCATAATTCCCAACGACTGGAGCGCAACATTTCCATTCGATTACCCACTGCTCTATTCCCAACATTCGTCCCATCGATTTCCAACATCTTGACCGTGATTACCACGATCTGGAACCGCCTGATTACCGATGCGATTGTTAAAAGCTTTATCCAATAAAGAAAATATCTGTTGCAAGGTCGCTTCTACATGGTCGGTTTCATGATCGTGATTCCTTGTTCTGGTATTGTTGATCGGATAGAATTGTTGTTGTGGTTGTGGAATGTATTCTTTGCAAGTTGTTGTTGTTGGAAGATGATGAAGCTTGTTGTTGTGTATTCACTGTAGTTTGAGTCTTTGCAATGAGTGCCAATGAATCATGATTCTTTGCTAATCTTTCTTGCTTGACTTCATTCGCTTCAGCTTGGTTTAGTTTCAGAAAATCATTCAGTTGATCAAAGTTCACCCGATGTAAGTCTTTTGTTTGGTTGACAATAGTGACATATCGTCCCCATTCTTATGGAAGATTATTCAGGAACTTGATGTTTTGAGCGATTGTTCGGGTGCCAACTTGTTTCTGATAAGCTCATTCATCAAAGTGCAAAACCTTCCATAGTATGATTCAATGGATTCTCCTGGTGTAGATGTAAACTTCTCCCATTCAGTTAGCAACTTGTTCTCCATGTCTTGTTTCCCAATTTCCGTTCCATAACATAGCCGTCTAACACGTTCCCACATATCGAAAGCAGTTTCACAACTGTCTACCGCAGCAAAGATGTCTATTGGTAAACCCGGTTGGATAATATGAATTGCCATGTCATCTGCATCGACTTGTTTCGATCCTCTTGATGTATTCGATTCAGTTTGAAGATGAGAGGATGGTGGGATGGCGGTGTTGCATCTGCATTTCAGGGGACATTAACTTGTCGAGGCTTGAAGGGTCCATCTGAATGGATTTAATCATGAGTTTGCCATTAGGTTTGGTCTTGATGTAGCGGAGCATACGACTTGTCCATTGAAGATAACCACCTTTTGCCAAAATAGGAGGTCGGTTTTCGCACCGGTGCATGAATGTCTTGTTGAGTTGCCATTGATGAAGGTATGATATGATAAAGTTGATGTAGGATCGATTCAACGATAAAGGAGTTGTGGTTGATGACGATTAAGCCCGGTTGAGGTGTTTTCTGAAAGTCGTACTCGTAACCTTGGTTCTTAGTCGAAAAAAATTTAAGCCCAAAATTTGAAATTCACTTTAAAAATCAATTCTAAGGTCGTATGAAAAATTTGAGTTATGACAATTTTGACGCCAAATTTGACCCGAAAAATTTGAATTTAGGCTCAAAAATTTGAATTTTTTACCAAAATTTCACATTTAAACCAAAATTTGAATTTCGCGTAAAAATTGAACGTTTAGTATCCTCAAAAATTTGAGTTATGACAATTTTTTTCTTTTTTTTTTTTAGACCTTTATGCGTAGAAAGAGCTTAGGCGTAGAAACAGAAAGTTATGAGTAGACAAGGCTTAGGCGTAGGATCTTATGCGTAGGAAGCTTAGGCGTAGGATCTTAAGCGTAGGATCTTTAGGCGTAGGATTCCTTAGGCGTAGGAAATTCTTATGCGTAGAACCCAACTTACGCGTAGCAAGAGTGCTTACGCGTAGGAATAGCTTACGCGTAGGAATGGCTTACGCGTAGAATCCAAAAAAATCCTTTACACTATCACAGTGTAAAAGATATCCAAAAGTCGAAGTGTTCCACAAACTTATCCAAGTGAGGGAAGCACTGAGTCACCGTTATAGCGAAGAAAGCGCACCAAAAGTTATGAGTAGAAAACTAGGGTTTTGACCTTTTGACTTCTACTCGTAAGAAATTTCCAATGATTCAAACGATGTCTCTTGCACAGATATCCTTAAAACACTCGAATAACCCAAAAATGTTGACCTTTTTCACCCAAAGTGCTTATAAAAGTTACAAGTAGAAATGACCAAAGAACCAAATACGAGTTTAAAACTTAACCAAAACGCGTAAAGCTTTTAACTTTTTGCAAAAAACTGAAACTTTAGCACCAAATAAACCTTAAACCACAAGAATCTTGAATTTTTTAGTGCAAAAATTAAAGCTTTAAGCGTGACAACTTTGTAAAACGAGAGCTTTATGCGTAACCCTTCAAAACAAACACAAACACTCCTAAACCATTGTTAGGCGATTGATACCAATGTTAGGACCAAAGATATACCAACCTTATCAAATACCCACGTTATGAACACAAGAATACCACGTTAAACCCAAACTGTTATGCGTAAATAAAGAGAAAGATTAAGATAAGATATGGTGACTTGATGTATATTCGTGTATATGTTTAGAGAGGTAGAGAGAAGAAAGATGAAAACAATAATATGTTATATTGCTTCAAAGGAAAACACACACACACACACTCAAGCACACCCCTCAAATGACATACTTGAGGGGTATTTATAGTAGGAGAGGATGATGCCCTAAGGCTTGGCCATGGGCCTTGTAAGGGCTTCGTATGGATTGGATTGGACTTGGATTTGATATAAGGCTAGCTTATCTAAACTAATACCCATTTAGCTTAGTCCAATCCACGAGCCCGTTGACTATTCTATCACGATATCTAACACACGTTACAAAGTTCCTAAATGTGAATGACCATCACTTCTAATAAAAACTATTAAGGCTAACATATTTATAGAAAGGTATTTTAGAATTTTTTTTTTTTTTACTTATTACAGCCGCTGATTGTGTATTAATGAGGCTGGTTGGTTTGGACAAGCTTCCATATGTTGCTAGCGTGGAGAAGCTAGAGGCTGATCATAGGAGTAATGTGAAGGTTAAGGTTAGGAGGTATTACAAGCCGGAGGAATCGTTGGGAGGGAGGTGTACGTTTCATGGTGCAAAGGAGGTTTTGTCGGATCATTATGATTGGCAGAGTGCAGGTAAGATTGAAGGGAAGTGTATTGTGCATTCTTTTAGGAATTATAAGAAGCTGGTGAATGTGGCTACTGAGGACTATTTTTGTCGGTTTGAATACAAGACTCGCCTGATCGTGTCACTGTGTAAGTACACTTTTGATTTTTTGTGGAATTGCTATATTCTGAACTACAGAGTAAAAAGTAATTGTGGTTTTAATTTTCTGATATATGAAGATACTGCAAGTGTAAGATGCCCGATAATCCAGATAAATTCATGGTGAAGTGTGAAGGATGCATGGACAGGTATTGTTAGGATTTAGTAAATCCAGGTATTAAAGTGTCGGTCACCTCAAGTATATGTATTCGTTAGAAAGCTCGTAGTCGTAGTTATTTAATGTTAAGTAGTATTTAGTTAAGTAACACCGTGGAGGACGGACGGGTCTTTACCCACTGTATGCCTGATCCACAGCCCGTCAGGTGGCGTTTTATTGTAAGACTATAAATACTCTCTACCTCCCAAAGTAGAGAGTTGGAGCTCATAATAAGATTTTTCTTTCTCTCACTAAATTTCTCAAACCTCTAACTTTCTCTCTCTAAAACTCATCTTATACGCCTACTTGTGTTTGTGTTTTGATGTGTATGTGAAATCCAATATGTTACAAATGGTATCAAGAGCCATGGTTAGATCATCTCTTACATTTCCTTGGATTTCTAGTGGTTTTTAGGTGGTTTTTGAGTTTGAAAAAGTTTAGTGGTTTTTGCATCATTTGGTTCATTTCTAGTGTTAAAGTTTGAATTTTGGGTGTACTTTTGTGTTTAGAATCATTGTATGTGCTTGGGTTTTGATTTGGTAGGCTTGAATCACTGTGGTTGAGCTTGTTTTGGATTGAAAAGTGTGTTTTTAAAGTTTTTCTTGGTAGCGACTTGGCTCTCGGAGTGAATTTCATCCTAGCGACTTGCTTCAGTAAAATGTAGCGAGTTGTAGTGAGTTTTGGTAGCGACTTGGTCCTAGCGACTTGTCTTTTGAGACAAGCCGACAAAAAGTACACTTAGTGGATTCTCCTCTACGGGTAGCGACTTGGTAAGGTAGCGACTTGCTTTCAATTTTGATAGCGACTTGTTCTTAAGTTTCTTAGCGACTTGGTGTTAGCGATTTGGACCTTAGCGAGTTGCTATTTAGCGACTTGGCGTCTTAGCGATTTGGTGCATAGCGACTTGCTGTCAAAATTCGTAGCGATTTGGAACTTAGCGACTTGTCTTCTTATTACTTAGCAACTTGGTGCTTAGCGACTTGGTTCAAGGATTCTTAGCGACTTGGTTGTTTCTTGTGTGCAATACGGTTTTCTCTTGATTCAGTAAAATCCCGTGAAAGAATCTATTTCCCGGTTTAATCATAGAGTTTTAAAATCCCGTGTAATCTGTTAACATGTCTACCACCGTACCTATAATTATCTCCACAGTTGCCGAGGACGTTCAAGCAGCTGGTTCAGATACTCGTCCACCCATGTTTGACAGAACTGACTACGACTCTTGGGCACAACGAATCAGATTATCTTGTCTTGGAAAGGAAAACGGAGTCAACATTCTCAAGTCTATTGATAAAGGACCTTATCGATTGAGACGCAAGAGACTTAATTGATACAGGTGCAGATGGAACAATGATCTATGGAATAGACAGACCAAAGACGTATGATGAGCTCAATGATAAGGAGAAAAAGAGATTTGATGCTGATATCAGGGCTTCTAACATTATACTTCAAGGTTCTGAATTGACTATAGAAGACAGAGAATCACAACTGTATGATGAATTTGAACACTTCAAGATGAAACCAGATGAGAGTGTCTATGAGTACTACGTGAGATTCCATAAGCTTGTGAATGACATGAGTAATATCAAAATGACCATGCCAAACATTCAGCTGAACACAAAATTTGTGAACAACATGAATCCTGAATGGCACAAGTTTGTCACCTCTGTGAAGCTAACAAAAGGATTGAAGAATACAAACTATGAGCAACTCTATGCATTCCTTCTTCAAAATGAGAGGCATGCTAAGGATTCTTGATCAGTTCAAAACCAACCAGGGAGAGTCAAGCTCGTCAAATGATTCAACTGCTTTTTACACAAATGTGGGAATTACCACCAAAGCTTCTCAAGTTATACCCATGGGTAATGGTAATCACAAACTCATTCCCGATCAAATGTTCAAACAAGCGATCGTCTACGCCGTGGAAACTTCATTAATCAACTGGCTCTCATGATTAGTCAAAACATGAACTCTCTCCAACAAACCAACAACAATCTCGAGCGACATCCAATCCACACAGTCAAGCCACTGTCAGAAATGGTAAAGTTATGGTGCAACCAGTTCAAGGAAGGCAATATGAACAGGGAAGAGGTGGAGTAGGTGGAGGCTATGTTGGAAATCAGAATCGAGGGAGGATTGGAAATCAAGGACAGTCAAAACCAATCAAATGCTACAACTGTGGTGGTGAGGGACACATTGCTAGGAACTGCACATCTCCAAAACGCCCTCAGAATGCAGAGTACTTCAGGGATAAGATGTTGCTTGTGCAAGCTCAGGATAATGGAGCAGCCTTGGATGAAGAAGAGCTATTGTTTCTTGCTAAAGGGAATGCCAAGACATACGATGTAGATGTGGATGAGCAACCAATTCAGGAAATAGGTCACAATCATCAGAATGCCTTTCAAGTAGCTGACTATGATGCATTTGACTCTGATGTCGATGATGAACCTCTTGCCTGAGACAATCTTCATGGCTAGCATCTCACCTATGGTTTCTCCAAAGATCTCTCCACCACAACAAGCTGGTCCATCCAAAGACAAAATCATTTGAAAGGTATTAAAACTATATGATGATGTTAATGGCGAAAGATGCATAATGAAGTACAATCTCTTGAGACTTATGAATCAGATATTGATGATGTGGATAATAGCAATATTGTCCCATATGATCAATATGTGAAGCAAAGTGAAAGTGAGGGTGTACCAAGTAATGCATCTTCCGCAGTCAATGATGACTATGTTTTTATGAATACCTTTGCATGTGCCCCTAATGATTCTGTTATCTCTGAACTTAATGCCTATAAAGAACGAGTTGCTATTTATGAACAACGTGCTAAATTTGAGTTGACCACCCGTGAGCAGGAAATGGATGACCAAATGCGTACAATTATTAGAAAAATTAATTTTAGAGAAGAAGTATTAAAACAAGAGTTAAACTCCTCACAAGAAAAGCTTTCTAAAACTGCTAAGCAAAAACAAGAACTTCAAGAAAATGTGAAAATGCTTAAGCAAGAATTCAATGCTAAGGAATCAAAACTTTTGATTGATTTTTCCAATCTAAAAACTTTGAAAAACAAGCTTGAAAATAAGTTGTACGTAGAAGGGAACACCATTCAGACTGCTCACTTGATCACTAAGCATAGAGTCTTAAGCGATAAGCATAGCATTCCCCTTGTTGTGGAACCTAATCCTGAGGTTGTTAAAAAGGCTAGAGCTGCCCATAATGTAATCTATGATGGTAATGAGATTCTTAAACCTAGACAGAAACCTAGTTGCGTTGAGTGCACTGAGGAAGATAGAACATTAGATGATGCATCTAGGGAGAAAATGAATAAGAAGCTAGATGATCCTGAATGTAAAAAGAATAACATAACGATCAAACCCCATGATTACAAAAAGGAAAATTGGATCTCCTTGAACAAGTTTAAGCCTCAAACGTTGTTAACACCCGAACAAGTGTTCTGGAAAAAGGATTTAGATAAGCAAAAAGCAGAGAATCTTGTTGTAACAAACCCTCCCCTTAGGAAAATTCCTTCAGCAACTGTGTATCCTCCAAATACACCAATGCATTTAGTTCCTAGAACTATTGCCACTAAAAGCAAGACCTTAATCAGTCAATATGTTATCTTTCAATTATTTCTTGACTTTGAGAAAACTTGCAATAAAAGGATCACACCCATTTGTTATAACTGAAGGGAAAGGGGTTTTGAGCAAACTAAGGAATGCTATTTAACTGAGGTCATGCCTTTCTTTAAACAACTTAAAGGACAATTTGAGAGTCTCGAAGGGGATGAATCAGATATTAAAGAAATGGAAAAGGAATTTGATTCAATGATTGTTGAGGTTAGTGACTATGAGCGCGAATTAAAATATAATGAGATTGAGAGGAAGAACTTGCATACCTTGAATGAGAATCTTATTTCTAAATGTATTGCTCAAGATGTGTTTTACACTGCTACAAATTGTTCCATTAATGCTTCTCAATTTCATGAATTATCTATTGCTCTGAAAGTTTCCCATGATCGTGTCATTGAGCTTGAAAAAACTAACTCTAAACTGCATGATAAAGTTGAACAGGATGATCATGATAACCTGGTAAAACAGTTTTCTAAATTGGAAGTTGAGCATCTTGCTTTGCAATTAAAATATCAACATCTGAAAGAAAATGTTAAAACCTCAAATATCAAGACATCCTTGGATGTTCTGAATTTGATGCAGTTTTTGAAATTACCAAACGTGATGAACAGATTCGAGCTCATTGTAACACGATCAGAAAGTTAAAAGTCCAAATCTCTCAATTAAAGGGTGAAAAGAACAATGTGACTGGATCCCAAATGCCTCCTCCTTTAGATTCTCAGTATTATCAAACTTTTCATCTTCAAAACTTAGTTAATGCCTTACAAAAGGAAAACGAGAGTTTTCTAGAAGAAAATGAAAAAGTTAAACGACACTTTAAAGAGTTATATGATTCAATGAAAGTCACTCGTGACCAAAACAACGAAAAAATAACGTCTTTACATAAAGAAATTGAGAATCGAGGAGTCGGAAAATGGGAAGCGCCACTTGTTTTAATGAGAATGTTGCATCAAAGTCATCCACGACCAAATATCTTGTGACCGTTAAATACATTCCTCCTCATCTTAGGAATAATGAACCTGTGTTTCATAACTATTGTGCTCACCTTAAGGATAGCCTAGAATGTCTCCGTGAGATTGTGGAAGAGGATTTCATTAACAAACCGCTTGATAGAGAAATTAGGTTTGCTTGCATTCAGGCCAAACGATCTCAAGAGCTGCTTGAATGTTTAATTGCAACATGTCCTAAATCCTTATGTGCGAAAGGAAAAGTTGTGATGCCTTGTTCTATGCCTAGTGCCATGCATTCAAATCAATCTATGCCCAATTTTAAGAAAGTAAACACTAATGTGCCTTCAAGTAGCTCGGATCCTGCACATCTAGTTGGGAATGCAAAAGTAGATCAACCAACTAATGTTTCCATAATTCCCTCTACAGAGTAATCGGTGACATTAAAGCGGCGGTCAAAGTCTCAAGGCAATACAAGGAATGATAGGACCTCGCAAGCTAAGAATGTGCATTGGAAGAGAGTAGAAGACCAACCTAGGAACTTTAAGTTTGAGTTGAATAAAGCGAATCGTGTTGATTCTAGTATTAGCCATAGGCGTCTTGTAATTAATTACGATACTATCTGCAAACCATGTAATGATGTCCGCTTGAATTACATTGCTAATCATGAATGTGATGTGAATGTTTTGTCTAATGCTGTCAAATGCCCATTTAAAATTGTTAATGCTAAAAATCATGCTAAGAAGGCTAGAAGGCAAAAACAAAATAAAATTAGAAAACAGTGGAAACCCACAGGAAGAACATTTAGTAAGATAGGTTATCAATGGATACCTTTTGGCCATAAGGTTAATCAGTTCTGCCCTTAATCTGCTAAGACAATGCCCACTAGAAAATGGATGCCTACTGGTAGAACTGTTCCCTTAAGAAGTGAACATACTTTGAATAGGTCAAATACGGATACTAGCACTGCATCTATTTCTGATGATTCCATTGCTTCTATTTCTAATGTGGGTGTTCCAATCATTGTTACTAACCAAGTGGAACCCATTCTTGCATGGGGATCCCAATTATCCAGTTATCCATTCTTGTCTGTGTTCAACTGCAGGTCATTCAAATCGTTACGTGGTACGGACTCGGTCTTTCCAAGCATATGACTGGAGACCGGTCGCGGCTCATGAACTTCATGAGTAAATTCATCGGAACTGTTAGATTCGGGAAAGATCATTTTGGTGCTATTATGGGTTATGGTGATTATGTAGTTGGCAAAAGTGTAATCTCCAGGGTATATTATGTGGAAGGTCTTGGTCATAATTTGTTTTCTGTTGGTCAATTCCGTGATTCCGATCTAGAAGTGGCCTTTAGAAAACATACTTGCTTCGTTAGAGAACTTGATGGTGTAGAATTATTAAGAGGTACTCGTGGTTCTAACCTATACACCATCTCTATCGAAGACATGATGAAGTCTTCTCCAATCCGCTTGCTGTCAAAGGCTTCAAAAACAAAGTCATGGTTATGGCATCGTCGTCTCAATCATTTGAAATTCGGCACCATTAATAACCTTTCCAGAAAGGATCTTGTCAAAGGCTTACCCAGTTGAAATATGAAAAGATCATCTTTGTTCAGCTTGCCAATTGGGTAAAAGCACGAAATATGCCCACAAACCAAAACCCACAAACTCGGTAATGGAAGTTCTTCATACCCTTCATATGGATGCATGCGGACCAATGAGAGTGTAAACCATAAATGGGAAGAAATACATTCTAGTAGTTGTTGATGACTACTCTCGATTTACTTGGGTAAAGTTTTTGAGGACAAAGGATGAAACTCCAGATGTCATCTTCAAACTAATCAAACGACTTAGGTTCGACTCAACAATACAGTCGAATTGTTCGGTGACAATGGCACGAGTTTGTTAACAAAGACTTAATTGAGTTTTATGAAAGTGTTGGAATCTGTCATCAAAGAAGTGTTCCACGAACTCCTCAACAGAACGGTGTAGTTGAAAGACGAAATTGAACTCTTGTGGAAGCCGCAAGAACAATGCTAATTTATTCGAAGATTCCAATGTTTCTATGGGCTGAAGCCATTGCCACTGCTTGCTACACCCAAAATCGTTCCTTTATTCATACCTCTCATGGAAAAACTCCATATGAACTTGTTCATAAACGAAAACCTGCTCTCTCCTACCTTTGTGTGTTTGGTGCTTTGTGCTATCCAACGAATGACGGTCAAGACTTAGGTAAATTAAGAGCAAAGGCAGATATTGCAATTTTTTTTGGTTATGCACCAAACAAGAAGGGTTACCGAATCTACAATAAGAGAACTCAAAATATCATGGAAACAATTCACGTTACGTTCGATGAGCTGACTGGTCAAATGGCTCCTGGACAATCCAGTTTTGGACCCGCACTTCAAAATAGTCCCATTGTTTCATCCCTTGTACCAAACTCCTCTCAAGAAACTCCATATGTACCTCCATCTGAAGATGATTTGAAGAAATTGTTTGATCCAATGTTTGATGAACATTATGAGCCAAATGCCAATGATCTGTCAATTCCATCATCAGAGGCTGCTTCTATCCCCGTCAATGAAGTCTATCCTTCAGTTTCTATGTCATTAAGTCAGGAAGCGCCTGTTGCTGATCAATCTGTCTCATCAACAAACCTTCAATCACCAAGTGTACATCATGGAATTTCTTCTGATTCACAAGATGAAGTTAATCCCTTTGCTACTCCCGAAGATGCTTCTTTTGAAAATATATTTGCTCCTGAATCATCATCTGAACCATCTTCATCGAGGAGACATCGACTCTGCTACTTCAGTTCCACAACAACAACCACATGAACACCTTAGAAAATGGACACATGATCACCCATTGGACAACATCATTGGAAACCCTTCTCGTCCGGTATCCACTCGTAAACAACTTGCTACTGATGCCTTATGGTGCTTCTTCAACTCCGTACTCTCTAAGATCGAACCTAAAGACGTTAAAACTGCTATGCATGAAGACAGCTGGTTCAATGCCATGCAAAAAGAAATTCATGAGTTTGATCGATTAGATGTATGGGAATTAGTACTTGCTCCAGACTGTGCTATGATCATTGCTCTAAAGTGGATCTTCAAGGTGAAGCTTGATGAGCATGGTGATGTGTTGAAAAATAAAGCTAGGTTAGTGGCTAAAGGATATCGTCAAGAAGGTATTGACTTTGAGGAATCTTTTGCTCGTGTTGCTCGTATCGAAGCTATCATAATCTTCTTGGCTAATGCGGCTAGTAAAAACATGGTTGTATATCAGATGGATGTAAAAACCTCCTTTCTTAATGGTGATTTGAAAGAGGTGGTTTACGTCAGCCAGCTAGAGGGTTTTGTGAATCCAGATCATCCTACTCATGTCTATCGTTTGAAAAAATCCCTTTACGGTTTGAAGCAAGCTCCTAGAGCATGGTATGATACGCTATCAAAGTTTCTTCTATCTACTGGATTCAGCAAGGGAGCATTTGATCCGACATTGTTCACCCGAAAGTCGGGCAAACATTTAATTCACGTTCAAATTTATGTTGATGATATTATCTTTGCCTCGAATGACCCCAATGAATGTGATCGTTTTTCAAATGAAATGGGTTCCAAATTTCAAATGTCAATGATGGGACAAATGTCATTTTTCTTGGGATTACAAATTTCACAAAGTCCCGGAGGCATTTTTATAAATCAATCTAAATATGCAAATGAGATTTTAAAGAAATTTGGATTTGTTTCTTGTGAGACCGTTGACACTCCCATGATTGAACGTATCAAGCTGGATGAGGACCTCTCATGGATCATGGTAGATCAAACGAAATATCGTAGTATGATTGGATCCCTGATGTACCTCACAGCTAGTAGACCAGACATCTTGTTAGTTGTGTGCATGTGTGCTAGATATCAGGCTAAGCCTACTAAAAGCACCTTGAAGCGGTTAAACGGGTCTTTCGGTATCTCCAAGGAACCATCAATAAGGGACTATGGTACCCGAAGGACACCGGTATGTCACTAACAGCCTATGCAGAAGCTGATCATGCAGGATGTCAAGATACACGTCGAAGTACATCAGGAGGTGCTCAGTTTTTGGGTGATAAGCTTGTAAGTTGGTCTTCAAAGAAGCAAATGAGTACTTCTATTTCATCTACAGAGGCTGAATACATATCCATGTCATCTTGTTGTGCTCAAATCCTATGGATGAGATCTCAATTATCTGACTATGGCTTCGTATTCAACAAAATTCCTCATCTGTGATAATAAAAGTGTTGTTTCCCTCTCATGCAACAACGTTCAACACTCAAGAGCAAAGCACATCGACATTAGACATCATTTCATCAGGGAATAAGTGGAAAACGGTGTGGTGGAACTTTATTTTGTGAAGTCAGAATACCAGTTAGCGGACATCTTCACCAAAGCTCTTCCAAGAGAACGTTTTGAGTTTATTTTTCCACGACTTGGCTTGAAAAGCCTTCAACCATAAATACTCAAATGTCTTCAGGAGGAAGACGAGGAGTAAAGGTTAATGACTCTATCATCTTCTTGTAAATATCTATTCGAAAAACAAAATACAAAATTACAAAACCTTCAAAAAGCAAATAGAAAAATAGAAAACTTTCAAAAATCTATAAAAATTTGAAAAATCTTGAAAAATTTCAAAAAATACTGTCATTTTGTCATGTTTTTCTCAATTCGAAAATATCTACGGTCTTTGTGTTGTAATTCAAAGAATTACACGGGACTTTAGATATTGTTCAAATTTAAAAAAAAATCAAAAAATCAAAAATATTTTTGGGAGAAAGTGAAACGATGGTTTATTGTCATTTCAGGCAGTAACCCATTTTTCAAAGAAAGAACAGAGCCATGCTTTATCTTGCTTTTCAAATCTCATGCTCTGATTCTAAAAACAAATGTTTGTCATTAACAAGACAAATGTTTCCTTTCAAATATTTTTCCTTCTAATGATTCTTCTGAAAAATATTCGTCATCTAATGAAAACTCAATTGTTTTGAAAACACTTCGAACTCTATTTTTGAAAATCAAAAGAACTTATCAAGTGTCAAAATCTCAATCCATCAATCAACAACTTTCGTCATTGATTGAGGGAGAAATTGATTTTTCAATTAAATCAAAAAGTGTTCTTTTCAAACAATTAGCACTTAAATGAGCAAGGGCTTATAAAATGTTTTACAATATTTTATACAATTGGTTCAAGACCTTGACTATTATTATGTTTTCAAAAGATAATCATGCATGTTTAATCAATGGAGTTTAAAGTCTCAAAATCCAATCCTTATCAGTTAAAACGTTTTCATAATCAAGTCACAATTCTCCTTAAAAGCTTTCAAAATCAATTTAAATCTACGGAGATCACAAATCTCAAATGATTTGATAATTGTGATCGGGGGAGAATTTGTGATTTAAATTGGATTTAAACTGATAATTCGATAAATGGGTTCATAAGTGGTTAGCAAGTTTTCCTCCCCGCATGTGACAAACGATTTCAAATTTTCCATGCACATGTTGAGGGGGAGCATATACTTTAAACCTTAAAGAATTGAAACGTGATTGATTTGTCTCTAAGTGCAGGTTCCCTCTAGTATGTGCAAAACTCTTTCAAACCTCAAGTCACATATTGAGGGGGAGCAAACTTTTGAAAACCTCATCCTTCCTCAAAAATGTTTTATCTACTCAAATTGATTGGGAATTGATGATGATCATTTTAGAAAATGTTAATCAAAAGATTGGACCTTTCATTCTTAATCTAACGATTTCAAATATCTCTTGCCTCCATATGCTAAACTATTTTGGAATGATATGCATATGTCGAGGGGGAGCATTTCTAAAATATCAAAACAATTAAGATACAAAAAGCTTTGATTTTATATCACAAGTATCTTGATTGATTTTCAAATGGTTTTCAATTGGTTTCAAGGCGGAAGTACTATATCAAAAGACTAACCAACTCTACTTTATGCATGGTGATATAAGGATGATAAGGTTAGGTTGAGGTCACATGATCCGCCAGAACCGGAAGGATCTACCCAGGGACTATCCACTAGTTAGTGTAGAAGTCCTTAGATATGATGATAAAAGGAGAAAAATGAGATATGGGAAGAGTGCGGACTGAGCTAGTACTGGAATAAACCCAACAAGGTTCTAGTTATGAAGTCTCGGTAAGCACTGAAGGGGTTGAAGAATGAAAAAGAATTGAATGTGAAAATGGGTGAAAAGAAATAGCCCTCCATTTATTCAACCTTAGGGCAGAAACCGGGTTCAATTCATATACTACTGATGGTTACCAAGGTAACATCGGTATTGAATACAAGACGTCATGGACCCGTGGACGACGCACTTCAACTTTCCAAACCACTCAAGTTCCTCTTAAAAGGACTTGTTTCATTCTCACGGGAACCGACATAATCTATCGACTTTCTCTTAGAGATTGTTGATATTGAAGAAGGAGACCCTCTCCTAATCTCCGCATAGGAACCAAATATGCACAATTGAGTCTAGAGCCACGAGATCATCATATAAATCTCTTTAGTACACTTTCAATGAAGACTCTCTGTTTCACACAATGTGAAAAGAGAGATTATATCTTATGAGTCCTATGCATTATCCTTGTGGTATTGCCGAACATCGAGTGATATGCAAACATATTCACAATGAAGATGGAAAGCCTTTTGGAGCCAACATCTAACAAGCTCACGGTGGGTGGCATGTGAGATCTATCCAATAGATCAACCATGTGACAACTGAACAGAAACAATGGGGCGATTCAATCTTTTGAATCAATCACGGTTCAGATATGGATTGACGGATACCTTTGAAAAACCGGTCGTTGTGCTTAAAAAACTCTTTTCTTTAGCACATCGACCGTGTACAAATATTTCAAAATAAAAGGTGTTTATGATTGATAATTGATTTTCATTAAAACCTTCGTTGTATTGCAAAAACAATTTCTATTGAGCGATACCACGATTGTTTTTCAAATCTCTTTTTATCAATCAGTGAATCTCAATTCGCTGGTTCACTCACTCCGTGTTGTCTTCTTTGAGACGTTCCGGTTTGAGAACAGCTAGAGCAGCTGCGAAACCCTGTCAAGGAAATTCTTCGAATTATACGATCACAGGCGTACTTATCTTGATCAACGGGAACCGTGGGCCGTGTACCTCAATTCAACAAAAGTGATCAAAGACACTCTTGTGCGCTTTATTGCTAACTGTTTTATGCAGATGCACCCGACGTTTGCAGCTGATCATAATGGAGCGGTCAATCCATAGCCGCATGCTCACACAACCATTCATATCTAAAGAAATCATGATTAGTGCATCAATGACTCTGATATTTTTCACTCCATGCTTACGCTTTCTGCTGTTGCTAATATCATGAATCAACGAAAGCTTCCGCTACTCTGATAAGAATATATCATGATCCAGAATGTGAGCATGTCGGTCCAAATGTCACAACATCACATAATAACAACACCACAATGGATGAGTCGAGATTTCTGTGGTGATGATCTCAAAGGCGGCTCAAAACTTCGGTATCACGTGGATCAGTTAAAGACCTCCACTCAGATTATCCAAACGTGCAAAAATGAAGAATCAAATACTACGAGCTACAGAACAAAGAACATGAACAAGAATCCAAGAACAATCTCAATGTAATATCTGTTTGTATTCTATGTAATTTTAATGTGTGTTTGAGGTGACCTCCCTTAGGGGGAGATTGTTAGGATTTAGTAAATCCAGGTATTAAAGTGTCGGTCACCTCAAGTATATGTATTCGTTAGAAAGCTCGTAGTCGTAGTTATTTAATGTTAAGTAGTATTTAGTTAAGTAACACCGTGGAGGACGGATGGGTCTTTACCCACTGTATGCATGATCCACAGCCCGTCAGGTGGCGTTTTACTGTAAGACTATAAATACTCTCTACCTCCCAAGGTAGAGAGTTGGAGCTCATAATAAGATTTTTCTTTCTCTTACTAAAGTTCCCAAACCTCTAACTTTCTCTCTCTAAAACTCATCTTATACGCCTACTTGTGTTTGTGTTTTGATGTGTATGTGAAATCCAATATGTTACAGGTATCTATATCTTTTAGAAATTATGTCTTTTATTTATTAAGAATTACATGTTATAGAGCTTTATGTTGCATCAAGCATGTCTAGAGATTAAATAGTTATAAGCTAATTTCTTACTTGAAGGAAATGATATCAGTATATCACCCATCTTTTCTCCAAGAGCTAAGCATGTATTTGCCATGATAGTCTAACAAAAAATAGAAAAGAAAAATGTTTTTATATTGTTGGTGTAATCGCTCATTTGGGTCTGTTGCAGCATGGCCATTCGTTAGAAGGAGAGTTGCTGATTTTGATCATTCCAAAGCATTGACGACTGCATGTGACATGATATGATATTCTATTGACCCCAGATCTCACCATCTCTATTTCACCAATCCATTTTTTGAGGCCATAAGAAAAGATGCAATCGAATTTGGTAAATAGATTTCAGGTGCAGCTTTAATTTACAATTACAGTACGAACTGCAATGGTATAAGATTTGAATCTCTATCGACTCAGCTGGGTGTCTCGGTTTTAGAGTGTCACTTCAGCGAGAAGGCGGAACATATTCCAATAAAGAAGAGGCAATTTTTATTCAGGGCCTCATCACCACCACGAAATCATCTTGATTCGTCATTGGAGGGACATGCAATTAGTCCCAAAGTTTCAACTTATGCTGTTATATCACGAAGAGAAGTTCTTTGGAACATGTGAGCGAGTGCGTAGTGACGATGGTAAACTTGATGAAAAGGTGTTAATGAAGGAAGACGATTTTTCAGGTATAAAGATCGTGTGTGTGAGTTTGCTAAACTATCTCCAGTTAGACGTTTAGAAGAAACCGAGAAGGCTGTAGGTGATCCCCAACTTCCCGTTCTGCATCGTGCTCTTATTGATACAAGTGCTGAATTGCAATGATCTGAACAGGCAAGCGTGTTAAGCGCATTACACCACTCTTTAACTGAATATGCACATTTCAAAAAGATGTTTTTACATATACTATTTTATTATTTTATTTTATTTTAACCTTTTTTTAGGCCGTCGAGAAGAATAGAGAAACGCTAAGTCAGTTAAAGGCAGTTAACGCTGAACAAGAAGGAGATGTGGAGCGTGTTCGCCAACAAGATGAACTTCTATCAAAGGTTTGATTGGAAACTATATCTTTTTATTATTTGATAAAATTGAAAATTAAATATTATTTTTATGATATCACAGGCAGAATGTATGAAGAAGAAATTGCCATGGTTAAATTATGATATGAAGAAGGCTGAGTATCTCGAGGCTAAAGATCAAGAGATAGAAGCATAGAAAAAAATGGAGGAAGCAGCGAAGATGTTGAATGACATTAAAGAACCTATTGAGTATGTTTACTTTTCAATTTATATATTTTGATAAGTTAGTCCATGTAATGTAATATGCATCTAATTGTAATGTACAGTAACATTTTTTCTGTAGTAAGCAAAAGCGTGAAAAAAAGGATCATGATATCAAATGCAATAAGTTGAGAGACCTTTTAGATAATATTGACACATCACGGAAGCAAATGTTGGATAAAGAAAACCAGCTGGTACAGTGTTTCTGTTGTTTTTGTTTACATGTTTTGAAGAAATAGTTTATATCAAAACTTTATCTTTCTTATAATTGTTTTATAATATTTAGGGTGCCAAAGTGAAAGGGAAATATAAGGACATGGAGGAATTGGAGAAGCAAGAACAATCATTGCAGGCGAAAATCTCAAAAGCTAAAAAAGCTTTAGCAGATGCTGAGCTCGAATTGAGGTTGAGGTGAGATGTCGGGAAGAGGCTAATAATAAAGCTAATATTTTATCTTCTCCGGTTTGGCTTCAAACTCTGAGATTTTGATCATTGCTCTTACGGGTGAGGCAAGTTTTCTTGATAGAAGTGAAGTCGATTCCCTACTAATGCTATATAGAAAAACTGATGCAGTTCAATAGAGAGAAAGAATTTTGTGTAAGCATTTACTAATGGGAAGATAGGCAGGTCGGTCGGGCTGGTAACAGGTCAAAATGGGTCAAGTTTGGTAAGTGTTGAAATGGCTCGGGTTGACCTATTTTACCACTGACAGGTTGCGCTTTTAGCCAACAATTTTTGTGCATGTCCCATTAAAAACAAAATATTGAATGGGTAAAAATCACAGATAAAATATGACCATTTTCAATTGTATTTGGGCTTATTAATACTTGAGTTTTTCTGCTGATCTGGCTTACTTGGTCTTCCTCAGCTTGTATAGCATCTTCTCCGGACCCATAATTAGTTAAAGAGGTTTTGAACCTCATGTTCTCAGATGAGGTATTTCTCTTATTTCGATATTTAAATGTTATTTCATCTCTCCATTTAATGTCTATCCTCACATATGCAGAAACAAGACATAATTTATGTAATTGTACGGATAAGCTTGGAATCCTGTGAAACAGTTTGGATATGGCTAAAGGTGCAGTAAAATGTTACAGTAATTTCAAAATACTTATGGTTATCGCATTTTAAATTTCCTTAGTCTAACATACAATGGTTTCTTTAAAGGAGAACTGGGATGTAGATCAACAAGCGATGGGGACAAGGGATGGGGTTTCATCATTTAATAAGAGACATCGCAACACCAATAAGTAGTCTTGAATTATATTTTATAAAACCACGTGATTCTATTAAATGAAAGACACGTCTAATTAACTTGTTTAAAAAATGTTTCAGTTTAGCAGCCATGAAATGGCAGAAGAAGTGGAAGAATTTTTCAGCAGCCGGGTGACTCCTTCATTTGCCAGGTGCTTGAAGCAAAGCATTGAACAAATCTGAATCAGAGCCAAATTGATCAAAAAGACTAGACGAGAAGAATACCTTATAGTTAAGTTAGTTAGAGGCAAGACTAAAGAAAAGAACCTACACGTATTTTTACCCAAACACCTCTTAATTAATACAGTAGTTTGTATGAAAAAAATTACTTATGCCTCACCCCCTCATCTATATTTATTGAGAATGAGGGATGAATCTTAGTCCTAATGCAACTGGAGTTGGCGGTTAACAAAGGAGAAAAACCAAGAGGAATGTCGGTTGTTGAACGCCCCTTAAGGTAGACTGTTTGCAGTCAAACATCCCGTTAATTCGGTTATGGCAAGCAACTGATTCCTACTCCTACTTGACTAAATACTCAAACTAAACACTACTATTGAACCCCTATATATTCAACTAATAAGCATACTAACTCTTGTAACAATTTGCGTGTACAAAAAAAAATCATTTTCTTAATTGTGACGTCAATTACACCTCAGGTATTTGTAAAGGTTGTTCTGCTTGGCATATTCTAGAACCATTTTTAACGCCCTATTGAATTCTTAAATACATAGAAACATATTATTTTGTTTTTTCTATATATAAAGTTCTTAGTTGTGCATGCAAATTACTGCTGAACATGTTTCTCAGGTTCATCAGTTTGGTTTTAATGACCACCCCTCATGTTAATGGCACGTGCAGGCAATATGATAATGAATTTATGTTAAATCTGACTCTTATATTGTCGTATGCTTCTTTTAATCAAGATTTTAGTTACTAATCTGAACCTTAAAAAACTCAATTATCTTTGCTAGATAGTCAATCACATGATGATCAATTGACCACCTGTATGCAACTGATGTTGGGATGGGAAAATGACCAACACATTCTGAGTTATAGCTTATTTTATGTGTGAGTCCTTGATAAATCTCCATTATGTTGTAGGTTCCATCTAGCTTGTATAGAGATGACAACTGAAGATGTAAAGAAATTGGATCAGTTTGTGTGTTCTGACTATGCTCCTTATTTGATGCACAAGGACCATTTAACTCATTCTTAGTAGCACCACTGAGGTTAAGGTGAGAGGCCATTTCATTAAATGTTAGTGTTATTGAACTTACTGTGGTCTTGGTAGTCGAGATAAATGCGCCAAACTGATTATAATGAACTTACTGATTATAATGTTATTATTGAGGTTTCTGATTGCATGCATTTGTTTTTGCAACAAGCCTTCTTTTCCTTTACACTCGATATGACAGCATATAGAACATATATAAAATAAGAAATATAGAGAGTAAGAGCCTGATTTGTATTCCTTAATTATGACAAAAAGTAGGTCTGATGATTGCCACGGTCATTATATAAAATAGAACATGCAAGCATGATGACAAACTGAAAAACATAGATGATATAGTATATTTGTCCATAATTACGTCAAGTTGCCAAATATTTTTACTAATAGGTGCATCTATAGCTATCCTTATTGCTGAAAATTGTATAACGTTATTCCTAAGTATAATAAATTTTACAATAATGTAAACAGTTGACATATTATAACTTGACACTTACAAATACCAAATACCGAAAGCCATTTGGATTAGACAACCTTGTCTACCTCATAGTTTGAAAGCCTTGTGTTGTATGTACGGGCTATGTTTTTATTTATTAAATATTTTGGTCATGAGAGATTTTGAAAAAGCATCTGATTTTATTAGCTTGATTGGACATTAATATTACATAGGTATATATTACTTACAAATGACTTAATGGTTTAGACCTTCTAATGGGTCATAGCATATAGATTAATGCAGAGATTTAAGTATCTCAATTTGGTCCTCGGTGTGTTTCTTATAGAAAACGATTTTGAAGGTTGGCTCCACAGTTTGTTTCCGAGATGCAGGTCAAAGCTCAGCAAGTTTTCGATGCAACTGCAAATCTCTAGGTCCTTACCAGTGTTTGGAGTTGGAGTTGCTTTCAATGATGGTAGTGAATTCATCCCATCACTTCTGCTTTTGGACAATGCAATTGTAGAAATTTAAGAGATGCGCTTGATTTGTCACAAGCAACAAAAAAGTTACATGTGGTTCTTATCAGAAGCACTCATTTAAAATGAACCAGTGACAGGAATTGTCCCGAATGTAGAAAGAAAGGTATTTATTATATCCTTGCTGCTATCTGTTGTTCTCAAAATTGTATATTCCACTTTTATAACTCTTTAAATTATGTTTTATTATATAGGTGAGTCAATTAATGAGAAAGATCGGTGCCAACCGTGCAAGGGAAAGAAGGTTACATAGGAGTAGAAAGTACTTGAAGTTCATGTGGAAAAGGGAATGCAACATGGTTAAAGGATAACATTTGAAGGACAAGCTGATGAAGCTGTAAGCATGTTTGAATCCTAAACAAATTGCTATAAAGATTGACTAAATAATTAATATATGGTAGACTTTATTTTTTAGTTAAGAGAAAGTGTTGACTTTGACCAATGTATGTGTTTGCAGCCCAATATTGTTAACATGAGACATTATTTTGATACATCAATTGAAATAACACACCAAGTTTAAGAGACCTGATGGTCATATCGAAAGTGATGAGAATTTAAGCGGGATTGTACATCTAAGCCTATTTGCTTATGAGTGAAATACGCAATACATAAATAAGCATTTATACTTAGCAATCCCAAACAGCCCTTAAGTTGTGATTGTACACTTGAACATGAAATGTATACCTTATGATTTTCAGTTTTTTAGACCTACTGAATCCAGTTATCGTTCAATTGCCTCATTTCTCATTCGGGTGATCTCATCATTAGGAGGTCGTAAGGCCTTGACTCATCTAGGTATCTCTAGAATGACTTTGACTTTTTAGTTCAAACGAGTCATTTATGTTACCCAATATAATAAATGTGTTACACGGTGTTTGAGAATGCTTATTAAAAGATTGTACATTTATAAGTATAAAGAGATAAGAAGCTTCTAAGCAGATAAGCTTATAAGCTGTTAAATAAGCAATCTCAAACAGCGCCTATATAGTAGTAACATCAACATAATTTTAAGTTGTTAAGCACTTAAAATACACAATCCCAAACACCGTACCGGTTAAGTTTTTTGGAAACAAGCTTTATAATTTTAACCCTTCGAAAAGCTGATAACCAATTAATCATGATGTGTTTGGACGACACAATGAGCCGATAAGCACCTAAATAAACTTCGATTCGTAATGGATCAAGTGTTCTTCGGTTGACATATCTAAGTGCACAGGTAATTCCCTTCCTTTCTTATGGTGTTCTCATTAATTTGATAGCAATATGGGTACAACCCTTTCTTTCAACATGTACACTTTCAACCATTTTTACCACCTTTCTTTCGCTATAGTAAAATATGCCAACGATAATTATAAGGCATGCTTGCCCGAGGCGGGCTTATATGCCCGGTAGGTCTTATAAGTCATGCCCGCCCCTGCTTCATCATCCTGTAATGTGTTTGATACTTTTCTTTTTTTAGTTATAATATTTCTACAAGCGAAGGCAAGTAAACCTAAAAGTTTATATGTATAACCCTTTTTTTCAATATGTACACTTTCCAACCAATTTTTACCACCCTTCTTTCGCTATAGTAAAATATGCCAACGATAATTATAAGTCATGCCCGCCCATTGGGCCGGTCATGAAAGAAAAGCTATCACATTCCATACCTTTCGCTAAAATCTGTGAAGTAAAATGTTGATAATAGTTAAATAACATGAGAAGCGACATTTTTTTTTTGAACGGTAGAATGAATTAAAAAAAAAGGTGAAACTAGCAAGATACTAGACACCTAAAAGGTACAATTACATATATAATGTTTTTAAGTTTTTCAACTTTTGATTTTTAAATATGAAGTTTTAGTGTAAACACGTTTATTTATAATTTTTATTTTCCGGTAATTTTGTATGTTTGAGTAGAACTATGTTCAACGGATCTTAGTTATAATACTCGTGCGTGACACAGGTTTATACGTAAAAAAAATATGTATAAATATCGATTAGTTTTTTTATATAGATCTTTGTTAGACGAACCATATTCTTCCCTTGAATAGACCGTGAATAGGGATACTTTTAGGGTCGTTCACTACTTAAATGAGTTCATATAAAAAAAATTGAAATTGAAGGTTTAGGGTAGAGAACACTTTATGAGTTATGTTTGTGAACAGAAGTTATTAGAAGCATTCATTTATGATATGAAATTGTTGAAAGATGATGAATATAACAACTGATGACATAATTTTGCAACTTAATCCATAGTTTAGTAACATATCCTGAGTATTAAGGGTATTATCGTATCATGAGATCTAAGACAAGTTAATAAAGACTCGCTGATATACAAATATATGTATACCTTGTGGTGGCTCCCAGATCATAAGCCAGTGAAAAAATCCACCAAAATAACTGACCAAAAGAGTTTGCATATCCTAACAATCAAGTTTAACTAATAATACAGAAAGTGAACTCAATAACCCAACCATGTTCAAAATGTTAGGTGATTGACAATATAAAATCAAGCCATGGTTCTGTTACAAAGAGAAAAAGCACATGGTCAGCGCCACCAACATTGTAATAATGGGTTATGTTGTCCTTCAAAACACTGACTTTTCCACTTATGAGTTTCATTTCGTTTACAGGCACATGAAACTCTCGAGCGATCTTATGTTTCAAAGTGCCCACTGTTTCGGACAACTGTCGTACATAGATTTCCAATAAAACTACTGATTGACTAACCCCATTTGGAGTCCTCTCATAAACATTTTTTTTGGCTACAGAAACACAAACAGGTCCCTGCACTCACGAGAAGGTAACCAATTAGCAGTAAGTGTGCATTCTCCTACTTTACCCTTTCTGTCGTTGTTATGTCTTCAATAAACTTATGTTTTTATATCGCTACAATAATTGTAGGTACGAAACTGAATTCTATATGTTGCACCAAAGGAACTCAACCTTATATTTTGTCCTATTTCGTGTTTGATGAACAATAAGGGAATCAATTGATGATGGTGTTTTCCATGTATTAGGAATAAGGAAAGGTTTGATTTTTCATGCTTACCCTGCGCTGTAATAAATTACATATATAGCAAAGTTAAAAAGTCTATATGTCCACAGATCAACATGTTGTGTACAGGTTTATTGCCAAAGTTTCTTGGTTTCAAAAGGTTTTTCATTGTGATGATAATCGAATTGTAGAGTGGATAAGTGCAGTAAAATAACAAAGGATACAAAGTATATAATAACAACAGGTAATGCATATAAGTAGATAAAGGTTGATGTGATTTCTGTTTACAGAAATCTACACTTATATAGTTTCCTAAAAGGCATCAAATGACAGTTGTTTTTCCCTCCAAACGTTGTGTCTTTAGGATGCTAACTGCCATGGTAACTGCCAAATCTAACTGCCACAATATGGGCTGCATGTACCCATTTGTGCAGGCCTTAATTCGTCCAATACATAAACATAAATATGTCCATAATCATAAGTACTAAACATAATACTACTATTATTCAAACTTGACTCAAATGCAATTAACAAGGGACTAACAATCTCCCCCTTAATTCATTTATGGTCAAGTCCTTCAAAGTTGTTCTTCACTTGCTTTTTTTCTTCAAGCAATGATCTGAAAATCATTGTTGTCCATGCTGCTTTCATATCCATCTTCTTCTGCATTGCCTAGCTTGACTCCAAATCTGTTTGCTCCATCTCCACTTGTTCTATCCATCACTGCATCTTCCCTCTGGCAAGATAGGTCCTTGGCCATCTTCATTTGACTGGTTTCACCTATTTCTTTGTGCATTTCACCCCAAGTACTACTTGCAGTTTCATAATAAATAACAAGGAGATCAATGAAATTTCTGTAGCAAACTCTAACTGTGTTACCATCTTCTTTATCCAAGCCTTGCAATTGTGCAATTGTACCCCACTTGTCACCCATGGTGACAGTGAAATAACCTCCCATACTATCAACAGCCTTGTATACACATAGCAAGTTAATCTCAACATCTTTAATCCTTGGTCGTATTGCATCTAGTGTATCATAATTGAGATGCACCAGATAAAACCACTTAACTAAATCAATGAATCTCTTATTGAAAATTTCCCAGTTCCTATACAGAAGATCATCCTTCTCCAATAATTTCATGAATGATATGTACCTTGAAAATGAATTCACTTTGAGTGCATAAAGGGTACCATTATAAGCGATGTAATCTTCATCAATATAATCCTGTGTATCATTCTTGTTCCAATCAAGATCTTCTATGCCCTTAATGAGAGAGCATTCATCAGTGGGATCCATTTGCTTGAATTGATCCTCCAAAAACTGGTTATGTTCATTGATAACTTCATTCATATCAACCTTTCCTTTGCCTTTATCTAACAGTGGTGTCTGCACATGGTTTTCATCATGGTACATGTAGAATATGTTGCATACACCATCTTCAATCTCTGTCCCATACCCTTGAGTCTTAAGCAAATCCAAACTAATCATATTTGATGATACCTCAGGAGTATATTGAACAGATTTAATCACTACTTCCCCTACATCAGTTTTAATTGTGACATCCCCTACCTCATATGAGAAGATAAATTTCCTCTCATGCTCTTTTTTACCAATCGTTTTGAACTTATATTCAATATCATTAAACAGGGCTCTAGATGGGCACATATGAAACTGATAGGAATCACTAGCATACCATATATCATTCCAATTAAGTAAGTCAGTACCTTTTACCACATAATTTCCAGTCAGGTAGACTCTTTCTGTGTACTTTGCTTCTTCTGTCAAAACTTTCTCAGTTAGTTCCTTTTCTTGTTCAAGTTCAAGTGCTGCAAGTCTCTGTCTGTCTTTGCATGCCCAGAATGCATGCCCTTTCTCCTTGCAAACATGGCACTTGGCTTTCTTGTCTTTCTTCATCTTCATGATCTTTTTCTTTAGTGTCAACAGTTCTGCACTTTCCCTTTCTTTGTTAAAGGCTTCATTCTCTCTAACTGTTTGTGCCAAAATGCTCTTTCCTTTTGGTGATATTGTTGTTTTCTTTCTTCTAGCACCCTATAGGTTTACCCTATTTGGTGTTTCTCGAAGAAGATACCTTCCTTGCATGAAACCTGAGTTTGGCTTTTCCCAAGAATAAGAGCCTAAGCTCTGATGCCATTTGTGTACAGGTTTATTGCCAAAGTTTCTTGGTTTCAAAAGGTTTTTCATTGTGATGATAATTGAATTGTAGAGTGGATAAGTGCAGTAAAATAACAAAGGATACAAAGTATATAATAACAACAGGTAATGCATATAAGTAGATAAAGGTTGATGTGATTTCTGTTTACAGAAATCTACACTTATATAGTTTCCTAAAAGGCACCAAATGACAGTTATTTTTCCCTCCAAACGTTGTGTCTTTAGGATGCTAACTACCATGGTAACTGCCAAATCTAACAGCCACAATATGGGCTGCATGTACCCATTTGTGCAGGCCTTAATTCGTCCAATACATAAACATAAATATGTCCATAATCATAAGTACTAAACATAATACTACTATTATTCAAACTTGACTCAAATGCAATTAACAAGGGACTAACACATGTTATGGTTAAATAACATTTAGTTATAATAGACTATTGCTAAGATTTTTGTATGGACAAATTCCATAAAATATCAATATACTTTCTAAGATGGTCTAATTTGGTTATACTGCTTAGGTAGTTTTATCGTAATATAAGTAGACTCCAAAAACACTTGTATGACTAATTTCCAATAGGAGCAAAGAAAGACTTTAATTAGCAAACTAACCCATTTTTGGTTTAATTGCTAAGCTCGGGAGAAAAATGTATGGTCTGCCAAATCAGACCAGTTTGAAAAGGGTGTTGTTATTTTATGGAACTTGCACTTTTTTACCATCATGTAACACACTTGATTTCCAAAAAATAATCACCTGGTCGTAAATATATGTCATCGTCATCTTTAACATAAATATCAGAATTGTACAGCGAGCACAATTAGAACCAATTTCATACAGCGAGCACAATTTGCTTATTAACAAATTCCATAAGGATTAACGTTTTGTATGGGAGCTTAATATACTCCTCTTCGATATCCAAAAGCAATAAGTCATCATATTCCTCAACCTCTTTCCTCAGTTCTGCCATATTTGATTTATCACGGGTTTTACCAATGACGAACCTGCAGGCCAGGCTTGTGGACTCTTCCAATTTGTATAACGAATGCATGTCATGTAGCAGTTAAAAGATAAACCACAAATTGCATAAAAGCCATTCTTGTTCACAAGCAGTTTTCAAAAGAAATTTAACAAATATTCCACAAAAATAAGTAACAATCGGAACTAATTGTGCCTAACATAACCAATACGCCAGTAAGATGAGTCAATGAAGCCGATTTTTTAACCCTTCTATTCAATCAATTCGAGTACTCATGTTAATTTCTCCTATTAAGTTAATTTTACTACGCGACGTCGTTGAACCAAGAACACACTTAACTGTATTGCATCCCAAAACAAATATAACAATCTTTGTTATAGCATAATCTTGAAAAGAGAAAAGTGTATAAGGATACGCAAGCGAATTTTAAAAAAACAGTGTGCCAAATTTAGGTAGGGTTAATGGTCCAAAAAATACATGAACTTTCCACATTTTACTATTGTGACAATAAACTTTTAATTTTCCTATTAAAACAAAAAACTTTCTTAATTACCCTTATTGTAACCAAATTGGACACGTGGCACCCTTAATACGTTTTTTACCCGATTAATTCAATGCTTCCCGTTTTAAGAGTTCAGGGGCCTTTTTTGCCAATCAACGAAAGTTCAAGTTATCATTAATATATCACATTTTCCCCCAACCTTTTCCCCTAAATCGGATATCTGAATTGGTTCCTGTGTTGGATTTGAAAGACAAGCTTAATAAGCACAGGTATAATTTTCAAGTTCAAGGTTTGGATTTGGTTTCAGGTTGGTTAGTTTGAGGCTTGGGTTCGGGTATAATCTTTATCGAGACTCCAAATCAGTACTCATCTACGAGAGTTCAGTGACGGGGCTAGCCTATTAGGTTTGGGTTCAGGTTTCAAAGAACCGCCCATTAGGTTCGGGTTCAGGTTTCAAAGAACCATCAGCTTCAGGTTGTATAAATAAGGTTTAGTAACAAGGTTTCATTCAGTCTGTTATCGGTGACTTCTTTTCGATCCATAACTAGTAATCTAGTATCACTGACACTCACTCTAATTTAACCAAAGTTGTGATACCCTCTGAAACCATATCACTCACTGAGTTGTGCAACATCAACTGATTGTTACCACTCATAACATATAAGTATCTCAATTTGCAAGAACCATTTTCTTCTAATTCATATCAATCCCTGAACATTCTTCATGCCTTACCACTCCACGATACAATATTCATTATATTCCCGAGTTAGTTTTAACTCGATCGGGCTCGATGAAAACCACAACTACACCTTCATTTGCAAACGCCGCGGCCGATTAACACTCCACGATGTTAAAGCTTAGCCTAAAAAGCGCCTTAACATTCTCATGTGCAAACTCTCAATCCAAAGACCTCATTATCACTCCTCATTCACTTTCAACCTTAAGTGTCCACTGATTCATATCAGTCTAATCCTTAATCACTTCTTGATGTGCTTTCACTCCTGGTTCATATCCTACCCGAAAGAGCAACCAATTTAAACATGATCGGTCTTAGCACGAAAGCACAACCAGCACCCTCGATCCTTAATCACTTCTGGTTCATATGCTACCCTGATTCATATCACAAATTCATATCAAACCATTCTTACCCCGAATAACCTTCTATCAACTTTGACCCGACCCAAAATCTCGTCATTTGTCGACATGGGTTTTTTATAGGGTTTTGATTAGAGGTTTTGTTGTTATTTGATAAAATTGATGAGAGTGGGTTCTTCGCCGGAGATGACCCTCTTACGGGTTGTTTTTTCAGCTTTTTCACTGATTCTTCATCGGAGATGTCGGATTTGCTTTTGGTTTTAGATTGACAGCATCATTGTGGTAAGGCTATGTTCAAGGATTTGCTTTTGATTTTAGAACTCATATGAATCTGGGTTTTTGTTTGTGTGTGGCGGATTTTTGTATTTAGTTTTAGTAGTTTCGAATATTGGCAAAAAAGGCCCCCCACAATGCTAAAACGAGAAAAGTTGGATTAATCGGGGTAATAAAAGGATTAAGTGTGCCACGTGTCTAATTTGGTTACAATAAGGGTAATTAAGAAAGTTTTTGGTTTTAATAGGAAAATTAAAAGTTTATTGTCACAATAGTAAAATGTGGAAAGTTCATGTATTTTTTGGACCATTAACCCATTTAGGTACTGCATAATCTTGAAAAGATAAAAGTTATAAGGATACGCAAGCAAATTTCAAAATACGGTAGCGTATTTTTAAAAAAAACATCTCTGATTTTTAGCCAAAGCAGCTCTGTGTGTGACAAATTTGGTAATAAAACTGTATTTTTATATCATCTAATTTTTTATAAAATGATCTAGACTGTTGCCTGCAATAATATCAGACTTTGGGTAACTTTTGACCCGCTTTACTTTTTTTGACCCACTTGAACTGTTTCCATTTTCACTTAATTAATTATTTTGTTCTGCGTATTCGGCTTGCGGTGACGATAAAATGACCCAAACCACCCATGCATAAGTAGATGGGTCCATTACAAAAATACGTTTTGTTGTTTATTGAATTTTCCAAGGTTTTATTGTGATCATGTTATGATTTCGATGGGGGGTGTTGGCCTGCAGGGCTTTGCGTTTTGGAGCTAGATTTGGTTATTGCTACTTGAAGTCAAAATACAAAAGGCCGGAGGTCCTTTCTACTTTTGATAGAACTGGAAGCAGCCTCTCTACCTTAGGTTAGGGGTAAGGTTGTCTACATCTTAACCTCCCCATACACCGGAAACGGTATTGGGTACCCATAACCATAACCATAATTTTTTGCAAGAACAGCTCCATTCCTCTCACTCTGCAACTTTACGATCGAAAAACACTATAACATAAAAACAAAGATTATATACCTTGGAAATCGAATTAAACAAACTAAATACCCCTACCATGATAGATCTTTTGGCCACTGAACTCCTCGAAAACAAAGAATATTGTTAAGAAATTTTCTTGGTCATTGTTGTGTACAAAAGGCCCATCGTGAATTTTTTTTCATCAGAAACTAGGGGTGTTCATCGGTTCGGTTATCGGTTTGTTCGGTTATTTATTTTTTTGGTATAACCGAGAACCGAACCGAACCGAATTCAAATTTAACTAAACCGAACCCCCAATAACCGAAAACCGAACCGAATAATCCGAATTACCTAAATTTAATAATTTATTCATTTATTTATATATATTTTTTTTTTTTTAAATAATTTTCAAGCTTAAAAATATTATATATATATATATATATATATATATATATATATATATATATATATATATATATATATATATATATATATATATATTATAAAAGAGTTTTAATATATTTTTTTAATATAAATATATATATATATAATATATATTTATTTAATTTCGGTTTTCGGTTCGGTTCGGTTATTTTCGGTTCGGTTCGGTTTCGGTTTTCGGTTTATTCTGATATTACCCAACCCATGAACACCCCTATCAGAAACTATATACTAAGAAAAAGACGAGAAGAGAATAGCCAGTTCTCGGTTTACAAACTGATCCGATGATGCACCAGGTAAAAGTCATCATAGCATCATTAGCCCGGAACATGACTTTAACATTTTTGTTTACATTGTGAATATCATGGTTTGAGTTAGCTAAGTTTTTTGATTGATAACATTTCCGGTTAGATTGTGAATATTATTATTTGAGTTACGTAAGTTTCGTAATTGATAATTGATACTATTATCCCTTAGTTAGAATTTGAATAGTAGCAGGTGTTCCTTACCGCCTGTGCACTCCCAAAACCATGGCAACATTATCACAAAAACTCCAAGTTGCCTGTCACTATTCCATTGCCAAAGTTGCAGTGATTTAAAAGAGCAATTTATAAATAGTGCCAAAGTTGCCTGTCACTATTCCATTGCCAAAGTTGCAGTGATTTAAAACAATCTTAGATTTCTAGATACACAAATTGAACCAAAGTTCATTTGTACATATGGATTACTTGCTTATTTCATTATCATTCGCACTATTATTATTCTTTCTGTTCCTTCTTTAGTGCTATGACTCTTAAAAGGAATCATGGATTCCCAAATAAATTCGAGTTTTCGAAATTTCAATATTCACTGGGAATATCTTTACGTACGCACCCATGTCCTCTGTTATCCTTTATATAGGAAAGTTCTTAATTGAAGACCAATTGAACCACTAAACTTTGTTATTACTATGTTTTATAATCGATACTGGCTTGACACTAAAGCCAGTAACTAATGGGGCAACAAAAATGGCATGACATACAGTGATACAAACATATGCTAGATAATATATAAAATATGTTAAAGCAAAATTGTTCTACTTAGTTTAAAATTATGAAAAAATAATGTACTCGTTTATATTTTTATAAATTACAAAAAAAAAAAAGGCCAACATGTAAGAGTCTAGTTATTAAGCTTCACATTGAAACATAATGAGTTGATTGGACTACCAGATACATATATCATTCCTCTCAGTTTTCCGGCATAATTTTGGCGACCATGCAATTTTCTTGCTCCTCAGAGGATAGTCCGGGTGAGTTGGACAATGAAGCTTGCTTCTCTTGGTTGTACAATTTGCTTAAAAGAAAAAAACCACACAATCATGTACAACTCACCCGAGCTGCAGTCTAAATTAAAAGAAAAAAAAAATACCTTTTTGCAGAATACGAATGAGCAAAGTGGTTTTTGTGTGTTTGTGATTGTAAACGTGAATTTACATGATGAGATGGATTAGGTTAAAGTTTATAATTTAAGGAATGGATATATGCTATATAACTTCTTTTTTTAAATAAATACATTCATTTTCAAACTAATAAAAATGATCAATAATTAGTTGTGTAGGTTTATATATTTGGTTTTGCAAAATATAATTAAAAAATATGTTGGTCTAATGGTTATCATGCTTGTTAATGATACAAACACCCTAGGTTCAATCCTTGCAAGTGGCAAAATTTCTAAAAAAATTCGAATTTTTTAGTTAAATTAATTATTCTGAGTATTTAATTAAATAATTTTATTAAAACAAAATTAATGAACAAAGTGTGCTTAGGTGGAATTATGATGACATGGATTAATGACGTAGCATTATGGGATGTCACGTGTAATAATATGTGGCATGCCTCCTCTTATATATAATGTATAGATATATATAATCTTCACATAAAATTTGTACATGATCTCGAATCACAAACTGAAAAAGAAATACTTACCAAATTAAATATTTTTAAAAGTAACAAAACTAACAATAAAACTCTGATAACTAAAGCCAACATTAAGGTTTAAAAGGTAGTCTAAAATATTTTACCTTATAATTAGGTAAATATTTAAATCAGCCCTTATTTACATATTTAAAAATTATATGAAAATATATCTATACTAAGGCTCAAAAAGTTCGATAACCGCTCGAGCCGAGCAATTAAACGATCGAGATTGACTCATTATATGTTTGTTTGTGCTCGAGCTTGAGCTCGATAAAAGCTCGGCTCGATCGAGTCGAGCTTGATCTTGAGCTCGAGTTGCTTGATAAAAGTTTAGCTCGTTTTCACCCATATCGTCTAACAAAAAAAAAAAAAAAAAAAAAAAAAAAATCCACAATAATTTTCATAAATACCTCTGCCTAAGATTGCGCCAAATAAAAAGAAAAATATATGTTTTACATTAAAATATAATTTCGCATAAAACAAAGAAATTGGGATTTTGAATTACATAAGAAATAACAAAAACATCAAAAACTGTTTTCTAAAGGCCCGTTTAGGTTATAAGTCGTATTAGGATTTGAAAACAAATAAGGAGAAAAACTACATATTATTATGTACTAGTAGGTACCAGCGCGTTGCAGCATCAGATACCTTGAAATAAAAGTTTCCGGTCAATCATGTATTTTAGTTTATTATGTTTTTTTTGACAATAAATTTACGGATATTAAAAATTTTGTTTAACCCGTGCCCGTTTGGTTCGAGCCCATTTGGCTTGTGCCCGTTCGAGCTCGACCCCGTTTGGACAGTACCCGTTCGGGTCGGGCTTAGGCTTATTTGGCCCGTTGCCTGTTCGGGCTTGAATATTGTATAATGTGCTTTATTATTTGTATTAGTGTCATTTAATGTAGGAATTGTGATTAAGTTAATTGTACAATATGCTTGATAATTTGTATTTCTTGTGTAAAAGGTGTTTTAATAACTGTATTAATTGTATTTATTGACCAGTTTTAATATCTTGACCACATTAATATTGCTTTGTATTTTGTACATTAAGCTTTAAGACTTGTAAGTCTTAAAATTAAGATTGATTAGAAAGATCATTAATAGTGCATTGTGTATTGTACAATAGCTTTGTATGTTGTAAGTGAGATAAAAAAAAAGTTTAATTTATGAAATCATAAAGGTTTAAAAATATATTTAAAATAAAATAGAGAAAAAAACAAGATAGCAAACAATACAAAATCAAAATTCGAAAAAGAATTATCTCAAAAATATGGTTGTACGGGTTTTAATTTTCCATTCCCACACACCATTTTTAAAGTACCAAACGGGCCTAAATCTTTGTTGCCTAACGCAACAGAGATTTTCGATTTTGTGGTGACTCTTTAGTAAAAAACCTTTATGAAAAATAAATAAGAATATTTTTCTTCTAATTAAATGCATAGATAATACTTGCAAAAAAGAAAAAAGCAGACCCAGGTGGATTCGAACCACCAACCTTCCCATGCCAAGACACAGCCTTGGTATAGGTGCTCTTGCCAGTTCAGAGCTTATGGATCTATTAACGCAACAAATTCAAGTTCTGACATGACATGCTTCTTCAGCTTTAGTCGGGGTGCAATGGCAGCACCATCACACTTAATTGCAAGGTTTATTTGTATCCAAGTAGTTAGAGATGGCGGCAGAATAATCTCCATTACCACTTCAATTCGGTGATAGAATCGGCGGTTTAAGAAAAATTGATGTACCTGATTATGAAAATCAATGCAAAAAGTAGCAAGTGGGCTTCAAGATTGGTTTTACACCCTACTCTCGCCATCTAAACATACGTCTTTCAAAAATAAAAAACACGCTTTAAGAGGCTCTTATATTTCAAAAACTAATTTACCCTTGCACTTATTTAAAGCTCAAAATTTTCATAGCGCATTATAGTAAACTTGTTATAGTAGATGAAAACCAGGGTGTATATCAAATCGAATCGGCTTGGTCGATTATGTTCAATTCAAGTCACGTCAAAACTAACTAAATTCAAGTTGGTCGGATTCGAGTCAACTTGAATATAAATAAAATAATATACAATAAATTGCTTATTTGTACTAACTAATAAATAACTTTAAAATATACATTTAAAAAAGAAAAACAAAAAATTGTCGAATTCGAATCAACTTGAATATAAATAAAATAATATACAATAAATTGCTTATTTGTACCAACTAATAAATAACTTTAAAATATACATTTAAAAAAGAAAAACAAAAACTTTATTCGGGTCACAAAAATGTTAAAATACCCATGTCAATCAAGACAACTTAAACCCGCGCAACCAATTCAGCCAAACACCCAACGAAACCACCAAAATATGCTTAGTCGTGTTCGAATCCGATCGGGTTTTTGACAACCCTATTCACAACAATATATTTTATACCGGTCAACTGTTTCAAACAGCTTGAAATGGAAAAAAGGCCACCCATTTTTGAACAGAGTGTACTTTTCACTCTACGAATTAAACTGTTGTACGTTAACGTGCGCATTAACTAGTGAATCCCCTCGCCCACAAACGAATTACCAATTAACCATTCTGCAATTTTCTATTGGCTAATTTTCTTCCCAGTTCCTTCTTTGTTTCTCAAACTTCTCTATAGCTCCTAAAAAACTTGCTACAAACCAAGCCTATTTTCACATGAAACCTTGCTTACCCCCTCTTTTAAAATAGATTGTCCTAAGAAGCTGGAAAGTCCTACGAAAACTAGATACACTGGAATAGACGATGTCCGGCAAACAATCCCTGGACCTGATCTTTAATCCTACACCGGTCAATGATGCGACGGTACAAGTTTTTCCAATAGGCCAACTTTTTATAGAAATTCATGACTACAAGAATAGTCTTGGTACACCGCCAAAACAGACCAAAGAAATTGTTTGCCACAATATTTAGTTTGAAAATTACTCACCAATAACGTAAAAATTTTAGTAACAGTGACCAAAGAAATCATATTTGATTTTTAAGAGAAATATTAACTACTTCCCAAACAAATTGTCTGCCAGAATATATAGTTTGAAAATGGGTAGACAATGACCAAAGATGAGCAAGCCGAATCACCATGAGTAGAGATTTAAGATGGTTCACTACGAAAACTCGACCATCCATGCCATCATCAAAGTTGACAATTATATTACCAAACTCGGTATATTATTTCCAAACATATCAAATTTTAAAGCATCACGTGAAAGAAATGAAACAGAAAAATAAGTAGGTATCAAGATTTACTTGCAATAACAAACATGAAAAAACAAAGCCAGAACAATCGCTCAAAAATAACATGGAGAGAACAATAAACTAGTCTACAGAAATATTAACCGACATCCGGCATCCTATAATCCAACCAAGAGCAAATACGTAATACAAAATTAAACACGACACACTATATACAAGGTACAAACTATCACAGTATAAAGCAAAAGTTTAAGAAAGCCAATAAATTTGTACAAGACGTGTATAGATACCTAAAATCGAGTCATAAATTGGTCATGGTTGTTGGCAAAGGCACGCATAACTCCAACATCATCAAGCAGATATGTTGGTGATTAGTCACCGCAGTTTACACCAATACTGATAGTCATATTTCCCATTTTATCTGCGATACAATACTAGGATAACTTGAAGCAACAATTGGACCTACTTACATACTTCAATTTCAACTTTTAAACATATATTCATATACGAAACTTGTTGCAATTTGTTGAAAATCGTTACATCTAAGTTGAAAAATAATGGCATCTGATTGACAACAAATTAGGAAAATGATTATTGGTAATATAATCAGAAGCAGCAACTACAAAAATTTGTTCCAATTGGTTGAAAATCGTTAGAATAGTGACGGGGTAAATATATTAATGTGGTTAACTGTGTGCCGGCGTAGAAACATGTCGTGCAATATAGGTAGTTATGGCAAATTGTGTTTGTTTTTCAATATTGGATAGGCCTTAGAAGTAATAATATGAATAGGATTCTCTATGCAGCTAATAATTTAAAGAACATACCAATTTGTTGAGCTTGCAGCGTAGGTTGTAGAATATAATGATACGAATACTGTTGTTACCTCAAGTGGATGGAGTTCAGATACTGCTGCTTTATACGTGCAGTTGCAAAGTGTTGCATATGGTGGAAGCAATTGTGTGTGTGCAGAATAAAAAGAAAAAAGGGACACAAACAGGAAGAGAGAGCCGGGCAAATCCCCGTACCATCTCCCTTCACACAACACAAAAACTTCTCTTTTTTTATTAGGTATCTTTTGACCTGCCAAGCAAGCGCACCTGACATGGCATAGGTCGACTCCAACAACCACATAAATCTATCATCTACATACCTTTACGCATCACTACTTTTTACATCCACATAATCATATCATCATACCTTATCCACATCTCAGCCATTTTTTTACAAGCAATTTAACCGATATATTTCATAGATCTTAAATCATCTGAATCACGGTTGTAGCCATATCCTCCTCATATACTAGCCGCACGTGTCATCATACAATCGGATTAAATCGTTGCACGACCTAAAAGCATCAAATCAGTTAGATCCAATCAAATAAGTCAATCTAACAAAAAAAATAACACATGACTGACAATATCTCACCATACATCACCAGGGACGAAATTGACGGAAAATGATGAAATCATGATCATATTGTAGATCGGAGAACGATCTATCCGATTATATAAAAATAATCGGAAGAAATGAGAGGATTAGAGTAGATCTAAGAAAATTGGGAGCCAAAAATGAGAGATGAATGAAATGAAAAACAGAGGGGATAAAGTTGAAGATATGATGTTAGGGTTATTTATTGACCTTTTTATGTGATCCAACGGTGGAGATTGGACTAGCGTTGGGAATTTTAACGGTGTGGATGATTGAAAGGTGTGGTGTGAAATACTGAAATGGACTTTGGCGGAAGGTTCGAGATGCCAGACAAGATAGCGTTGTAAACGTGGCTCAACGTGGGCCATGTTTGGTAAAATATCCGTTGTCACATTTACTATTGTGTCCTTGCCCAAAATGACAGATGTTTCGGTAAAGTTTCAGGTAAAGTGTCATGAAAGTTCGAGTTTGAGTCGGTCTTACGAGGTGTTTATTTTTCATGGTTTAATTTTTTTTTTTTTTAATTATGTTAATGGAGAGGCTTATCAAAATCTCTTTTTAAATTGAGGGTGTTAATACTCACATCATCTTTTTTGATACATACATCATATTATATAATATTGTATTGCATACTGTACAATACTGTAATGCACAAATGTGATGTATGTATAAAAAAAATGATGTAAGTATCAACATCCTTTAATTAAGTAACACAGACGTTGCTCAAAGTTGACAATTTATAATATAATTCCAAGTAAATCATCACAATAGCGCAATTCAATCTCCAATCAACCCATATCAATCTCGCCATCCAAACAAACTACCAAATATACCCGTAACTAATGTCATGACCCTAATGGTCATGACACGGTTCCGGTTAAAATCACGTGAACCAAACAAGCTCTAGAAGTTTTTCGGCTCCACGCGTCTCATCCAACCACCAACAAGATACCACAACAACCCGACCCGGACCCTTGGTCCATATGGGTCACGTACGCAAGCCAAGACCCACGTACGATGCCCTAGTGGCTCGTACGCCCCCATCAAATCCATCCAAACACTCCCAAATGGCTTCTACAACAACCAAACACAATCAATCAATCTCCAAACACATCCAATCATCAAACCCATCAACTAATCTAAACCAATATCATGAAACAATAATAAAAATGCAAAAACACAATAAAATGATACAACACACGATACCAAATCACTAGTTACATGTTTTATTAGTTGTAAATTAGTTTTAGACCCATGTTTCACCAAAACCCATTTAGGTCGAGCCATGTACGAGCATAACAAGCCTCGTACGTGACCTATCATGGCTCAAACGAGTCACCACTAAGCTTCTTTTACCTTTTCTAAACCCGATCTTCAAAGTTACTTGAAAACCCTAGAATCACGAATAGTTATTGCAAGATTCGGAGGTGTTAACGGGGTCTATATAGCGCGTGCCATATATGGATGGAAAGAGGAAAGAAAGATCTACAAGATGGTGGTGGAGGTGAGATGCCACTCGCCGGAGGGTGGCCGGAATCTCGCCGGAAAGGGGGCGGCGATTGTGGTTTGTTTTTAGGGTTAGGGTTTTGTTTTTAGAGAGAGAAAGTGGTGTATGTGTGTGTTTTAGAGAGAGAAGTAAACTAGTGAAATGGGGTGGGATGGGGCTTTTATACTTGGGGTTGGGGACTTAAAAATAAATAGAAATGAGGATAGGGGGCGCCGACCACAACATACAAGGGGGCCAAACCCGCTAATTTTCCCAAACTATCCCGTTTACCCATTCCCGAGCTCATATATTGTCCTACGAGTGTCCCACGACGTTCCTTCGACTTTCTATCGCTTTTATTTATGTTTTTCCACGAGTTTTGACTATTTATTTGTCAAGTTTCAAGTTACGGTTTAAAAGTTACGTTATTTCTTATTATAGGATTTTATTGTGCCGAATCACATAGTGCTTAACGAAAAGAGTTAAAACTCACACGACAACTCCTACGATAATAAAATAAATCATAAAAACCAATAATCGATATTAAAACAAGTCATGGTCAATCAAAATAGTTCTAAAGGCAAAAACTCGGTTTAACTTAGCGTAATGCGGTTACCTAAAATAGGCTCCCTTATTGCCAGTTGTCACAGCCTCCTAGCCTCAGAAGAAACCCGTCCCGGGTTTCACTCCGAGTTGCTTGATGTCACCAAGAGTTTAGGATACTTCCTACGGAATACGTCCTCACGTTCCCAAGTGAACTCTGGTCCATGTCGAGAGTTCCAACGAACTTTGATAATCGGAATACGGCTATGCTTCAGCCGTTTAATCTCACGATCCATAATCTCAATCGGTTCCTCAACGAAATTCAATTTCTCATCAATACGGATATCTCTTAACGGTACAACTATGTTTTCCTCCGAAAGACATTTCTTAATATTACTAACATGAAAGACATTGTGTACACTGCTCAATTCCGAAGGTAGCTCAAGACGGTAAGCTACTGGTCCGATTCTTTCCAGGATTGGAAAGGGACCAATGTATCGGGGATTGAGTTTTCCACGCTTGCCAAAATGTATCACTCCTTTCTAAGGAGAAACCTTTAACATAACACGATCTCCAACCTGAAACTCTAAGGGTTTACGTCTCCTATCGGCATAACTCTTTTGTCTATCACGAGCGGTTTGTAAACGATTACGAATATGAACTATCTTCTCAGTGGTTTCTAGAACGAGTTCGGGACCGATAAGCTGACTCTCGCCAACTTCCGCCCAACAAACTGGAGAACGACATTTTCGGCCATATAACGCCTCAAATGGTGCGGCCTTAATGCTAGAATGATAATTATTGTTGTAGGAGAATTTGGCCAAAGGTAGGTGTCTCTCCCAGCCTTTGCCGAAATTGATGACACAAGCTCTAAGCATATCCTCTAAGGTCTGAATGGTTATTTCGCTCTGACCGTCGGTTTGAGGATGATAAGCAGTACTGATTCAGTGCCAGAAACACGTCAAGCTTAACTCACACAAACTAGCCACTTGTGAATGACTAGCCGTAAGAAACTTAAAACGGCTCGGACACTGAGTCTTTGATAATGAAGGTCTAGGGGTTATGTGTGTGGATAAAACCTCAATATCGATATCAAAAATAATCACGAAGATAGATTCAAATTCTCTTAGGAAAAAGAATAATAAATCAGATCCCGTGTGTGATCGTGTAATACGGATTAGTTAACCCGAATCGTTTCCCAACGAGGCGTGAATTGCCAACGTCGTTCTTGGTTTGGAATTTAATGCTCGATGTTTTGGATTAATGATATTGATTTTATTGACTACGGGAATGGGGAAAGTAATTAAGGAAATCTAAACTACGGGAAATCCTAAGTGCGATTAAACTAAAACGTAATTAACAAAAAGTAATAAAAATGCAACTACGTCTAAATTATAACCTAAAAATGCCTAAAATTACTTTTACTCTAGAAATGATATAAGAAAACTATTTTAGAATTAAAACTATTTTTTTTGGATTTTTCTTGATTTTATAAAAATTAAAAACTAATTTTAACTTTAAAAATAAGACTAAATAACTAAAAATTATAAAAACAAAGGGGAAAATTATGAAATTACTTTTAAAAAATTTAAAATATCACTAAAGACTTTTTAAAACTATTTTTATATTTTTCAGATTAATTTTCTATTATCTACAAATTTAAAACTATTTTAATCTAATTTAAAATTGTGAAAAATACCAAATAAAATGGGAAAAATTTTGAAAAATCTTTTTTATGCTTTTTATATTTTTCTTAAACTGAGAAAATTGAAAAATTATTTTTTGGAACTTTTTCCCAATTATTTGCAATAAAAGTTATTAAAAATTGATTAAAATCTATTTAAAATTGAGAAAAATAGCTAATGATGACCAAAAATTATGAAATTCTCAGGAAAATTCTAAAATGATAATATGAATCTATGAAAAATGAGAAATGAGCAGCTTATGTGTGAAAATTTGAAGGCTATAGTGTAACTGCTACTAGAATAAGCTACCAAATATAAGCGAACAAGCTAATTAGCCTACCAAACAGTGACAGAAGCTAAAGTCTACTATAATAAGCTAATAGTAGCTAACTACAACTAATCCTAAAAAGCTCTAAGCTCAGATTAATGGATCTAAGCAAACTGCTTATTAAGCTAAACAGTGAATCAGGTCCTATGTTTGAGCTTGTGCACAAACTTAATCAATAAGCTAATCTCAAAACCAATAGTGCAGTCCTAAAGTACACCTGGCAAGCTACAAATAGACCAAATTTAAGCCTTTAACTCTTTGAAATGAACCTAATGCAACAGCTGCAAGATCTGCACAAACTGGATTTTACACCATTTTGACTTTTAAAAACAGTTGTGAAGATTGACTTTGTTGAGTTTTAATCCAATGTAGTTAACTGATTTTGATGTTTAAAGGCTAATGGTGATTACAGCAAGCTAGATCTACTTGATTTAAGCCTATATGCAAATTTTGAACTACTTATCTTAACAGTTCTGAAATCAAAATCAGTTTAATGCGAGATTTGACTATTTGAGTGTCACTGCTAAAACAAAGACCTCAAATGACTATCAATTACCTAAATAAACATGTATCAACTACTTCTATCTCTATAACTATCCTCTATCACAGTTAATTGAGCAAATCCAAACACTAGTTTATTACTAATATGAGATCTAAATGACAGATTAATGCTAGATTATACTAAACAACCATTAAACACAGATCAAATAATACTAATGATCACTAAATAACAGATTCAATAACAGATTTAATTGTGGAAAACAGATTTGATGAACTTACAATACTCCTAGCCACTATGGCTTGCCAATGATGAAACAAAGAACCTCTAACCTAATTATCCCCTAACCTAATCCAATTCCAGCTCACATTCAACCCAATAACAACATCAGCATCATTCCAATCCAGATCCAACACCAGCAGAACCAAATCAGAACTGTAGCAACTGATATGACTGAGATTTTTGTGATTTGAGTTTGAAAAGAAAACAAGCTCACAATAAGCTATGAAAAGCTTATATGAACCTATAAAAACAATAGATCAATGATGGATCAATCCATAAATCAGATCTAAAGTGATTTTTTAGTTTTCAATGATTTAATTTGATTTTTTTGTATTTTTGAGATTTTGAAGAAATAAGCTAAACACAGATTTATAAAACTGAAATAAGATTTAAACAAAGATTATAAGTGGATTCAAATCATAAAAACTTAAACAAACAATTGAAAATGAAAACTGAATTTATATTAATCTAAGGAATTGGTTACAAAATACGAATTACAAGAGATTTAAAACATTGAAATTGTAAACTACTACTAATTAGGCTATTAAAAACTAGAGAGAAGAAAAATAACAGAAGATAAGAGATATCATTTGTGAATGAGAAGAGGTCCTATTTATAACTTGAGCTAAGGTCTTGGAAGCTTCTCGAATTCATCACTTGTGCTTTCTCTGAGCTTGTTTCCACCCTTAGATCATATCCCACACACCTTAGCTTGATCACAACCCTTGGATTAGACTTGATGACTTGTTTCGACCAATGGGAGAGCAGCTTTTGAGAGTTTGCACGCGGATCGATGACCTGGCATTCCCATGTGTCAGGGGTGTGTCAGGGAAAGTACACTTATGCCCTTAATTGTGGTAATTTGATCAATTTACACGGGGTGGGTAATTAGGGTTTATCCTGGGTAAGTTTGGGGAAGAAATTGGCGCGGGGATTTTTTTATTATAATTTGAGTATTTGACCGGTTAAATGGAGCGTTGACTCGGGTAAGTTGAGCGGGTTTGGGTGGTTTTCGGGTCTAGATAGATTAAACCGGGTAGCGTGGTTGTTTGGTTTTGGGCTCGGGTAATATTTTGGGCCGAGAGTTGGATTTTGGACTAGGCTTATGGAAATAGGATTATACTAGTGATCCAAATGCTAATGTAAGGACTCAAGTTGTATTTTCTGAAACTTCAGGGACCAGACATGTAATATTTGAAAATATATTTAAGGACCTTTCTTGTCAATCTCAAATAATCCAAGGGTGAAATCTGTAAATTCTGAAACTTGGAGGATCATTTCTGACAAAAGCTCAAAGCCAAGGGACTAATCTTGACATTTCTCCAAACTTGACTGTAACTTCTAAAAATCATCTTCAGAGAATAAAATCTTTCAAAATGCATAATCCCGACCTTCCGGCTCAGCTAAAACTCTCTTGATCTCTCATCTGATTTGGCTCCTTTTTGCGTGTTTTTACGTATCCGTACCTGCACAAGCACAAACTCAAGAAAACCACAAATATTAGCAATAAACGGCTCTTTCTTGGTTGTTTTGGGTCTATTTTGACAATGAAAATGTATGTGTTTTAGCACATACCAAAATACCCCAGACGAGACCATTGCCGTGTCCTCACGCAATGCCATCAACTCACGCTTCTAAAACCAAGGATTTCAATCTCTTTCTACTAAACCATTGATATGTCCAAACCGTCAAGTTATCTCACACAAGCTAGCCACTTGTGAATGACTAACCGTAAGAAACTTTAAACAGTTCAGACAAACCAATTAGAGAAGAAGTAGTCAATGTTCCTCAAAAGAGATTAAGAAAGCCTTAATTCTAAACACGCCCCGTTTACCTTTTAATTCACAAGTAGATATTACGATTAAGCACATTCCGATTATGAATGACGGTTTGTTGAACTTTCATGTCGATTAATAACTCAAACATTTTTCAAACGACACGTTAGGATCATGGAGTAGAAAACACAACACAGCGTGAAGTGACCATACGGATAGAATACATCGTCCCTGATTTTTCACAAGTCCCAAACTAAGCGTAAAACCGAAATCATTGTTACATACGATTCTAGATGCTAACACTACCCATGGAAGTTACTTGTGTAATTACCTTTTGCTCCCATTTTCCTATTTCCTCTAGATTTTTTTATTTTTGTGAGAAATGAATTTCTTCAAATTCTCGTTTCGATAACTTTTATTCTGATAAAGATACAAAGCTAAGTCGATAATTAGTTATCCGCCTTCCCTCAAGAACCATTGTCGTAAAAATGAGGTCCACATCAAGGAATTTTTATTCACTTATACTTGATTTTTCATTTTCATTTTTCAACATTTTTTTTTTTTTTTTTTTTTTTTTTCCAACATTCATTTTCATTCACTTAGACTTTTACGTGTATGAGCTATGAACCACGGAGCTTCACGGGGTAATTCCAAGACTATAGGCTTCATGAAATGAGAATCCCGGCTGGCTAGGCTAAGACCTCACTCAATCCCGGCTAAAGATCCAAGGGTCCGATCTCGACACCGCAGCTCACAACTTTACTTATTACATTTCACATATCACTTATTACTCATTTATTTATTACGGATCCTTGATGTGTACCCAATTTTTAAAACAAAGATTCTTTTAAGAAGAAAAAGAACTAACTATCGCCAAAACTCGACATCTCTAATTATTTAGACAGATATGGGGTGAAACAATTTTGTGGGAACAAAAAGCCATAAGTACCTTCGATGGGCTCTAAAGAGAACCAACTACTCCACGTTTAGCATCTAAACTCATAAGTAACTCTATCATTTCTCGATCTCTGCAAATTTAAAATCCCAAATAATGAGATCCGCAGATGCTTAGCCGATAATTTTAGATTATCTATGGTTAAGGGAACAAGCTAGGGCTCAACACGCCCGGTCAAGTCAGAATTCTATTCCTACTCTCACCAGCGGAAAGTCAATCAAGGTGTCAAAACATATATTAACTAAGCAAATGCTTCGTCTAATGAAATAAAGTTATGCATATTTAAAGTCACTCAGGGAAACTTGCAAAATCTTGGCCTTGTGAGCTAGAATTCGCATTTTATAGCTTCTAATCTAAGAGACTAGCAAAACCTTTCAATCAAAAAGACTTAACAAAAGCTTACAAAAAATTTTAAATTTTTCTTATTTTTGCACAATTTTTCAATTTCTAAGGAAAAACGGGGTTACGAGAGAAACACAACAGAAATAAGCAAGTGCGGTCAAATCAAATCGAAGATTACCCTACCCCAGACTAGAACGAAACATTGTCCTCAATGTTTAAAACAAGGGTATCACGAAAATCTAAAAGCCGTTTATTAAGTATGCTAGAAGATAAACGTTAGTTGATAAGATTTAGGATATCGAATTTCCATCAGCATCGATCATGAAACTCGAGTAGAGAAAATGACAAACTTCGAGCACGAGAGTCTTCATATCGAGAAAATCCTACACAACATCACAAACAACCAAACACGAGAAATCGAAGAGGCGGACCCCTTCGCGTCACTTATTAGAAAATAGAAAGAAGATAGATGGATAAACATGGGGTGCCTCCCACGAAGCGCTACTGTTTTTGGTTACCGAGTCGCTAGCTTGACTCGATCCCCGAATTCAGTTGTCCTTAGGGAAAGTTTGGAGATCCGGGACAACCATGGATGGAATGTCCCCTCCGAAATAATGTTTCACACGATGACCATTCACCTTGAAATTTGGGCCATCGGGCTGAGAAAGCTCCACCGTTCCATATGGGAAAACTTGAGTGATGGTGAATGGTCCTGACCAACGGGTTTTGAGTTTGCCCGAGAATATCTTCAATCGAGAGTTAAAAAGGAGAACTTGATCACCAACGTTGAAAACGCGGTTTTTGATTTTATCATCATGAATCCTCTTAGTCTTCTCTTTGAAAATCAAAGAATTCTCGTAGGCCTGATCCCTAAGCTCGTTTAATTCATTCAATTGAACTTTTCGGTGATCACCCGCGGTCTTAAGATCAAAATTAGCATGTTTCAAGGCCCAGAATGCCTTATGTTCGAGCTCGATGGGCAAGTGACAAGCTTTTCCATACACCAACTTAAATGGGGTGCACCCGATGGGTGTCTTGTAAGCGGTGCGGAAAGCCCATAATGCATCATCTAACTTATCGGCCCATGAAGCTCGATTTTCTCCTACGGTTCTCTCTAAAATCCTTTTCAAACCACGATTCGAGACCTCAACTTGTCCGCTCGTTTGCGGGTGATACGCGGTAGAAAGACGATGGGTAACTCCATATTTAGCCATAACTTTAGCAAATTGCTCATTACAGAAATGGGTACCGCGATCACTGATGATAGCACGAGGTGCTCCGAATCGGGAAAACAAATTCTTTAAAAACTTAACAACCACTCGGGCATCATTGGTGGGGAGCGCCTTCGCTTCAACCCATTTAGACAAGTAGTCGACGGCCACGAGGATATACTTATTTCCTCTAGATGACGGAAATGGTCCCATAAAATCGATGCCCCACACGTCAAAAATCTCACAGACTTGAATAGCATTTTGTGGCATTTCATCCTTCTGTGAAATTTTTCCTTGACGTTGGCAAGAATCACAAGATTTGACTAAATCATGGGCATCTCGATATATGGTAGGCCAATAGAATCCGGAATCAAAAACCTTTTTAGCGGTGTAGCTTGCACCATGATGTCCACCAGTAGGTCCGTTATGGCAAGCATTAAGAATATCAATAGCCTCTTGGCCATGAACACACCGCCGGATTACTTGATCCGCACAAATCTTAAACAAGTAGGGATCGTCCCAGAAATAATGCTTAACATCTTTGAAAAACTTTTTCTTCTGTTGGGACGACATCCCTTTCACAATGAAATTCCCCGCATGGTAATTTGCAATGTCGGCAAACCATGGGGTGTTCGGGTTTTTCTTAGCAATCATCCCAAGTGTCTCAAGAGGAAATGTTTCCGTAATCTCCTTTTTCTCGAGCACACTTTGATGGGGATTCTCAAGTCTAGAAAGGTGATCGGCAGCCAGGTTCTCCGCTCCTTTTTTGTCAAGAATAGTAACATCAAACTCTTGAAGGAGGAGAACCCACCAAAGTAATCGTGGCTTAGCATCTTGCTTTGCCAAAAGATACTTTAAGGCAGAATGGTCGGTATACACTATGGTCTTTGATAAGACAAGGTAGGGTCAGAATTTCTCAAAAGCATAAACAACGGCCAATAATTCCTTTTCTGTAGTCGTGTAATTGTGTTGGGCCTCGGACAATGTCTTACTCGCATAGTGTATGGGTTGAAAATGTTTCGACTTACGTTGCCCCAAGACCGCCCCAATTGCGTAATCACTTGCATCACACATGAGCTCAAAGGGCAAATCCCGGTCGGGGGCAACTAAGATCGGAGCCTCGTTAATTTCTTTTGAGAAAATTAAATGCTTCAATGCATTCGTTGGTGAAGATAAACGGAGCATCATTTTCAAGGAGATGGGTCGAGGGCGGGCTATCTTAGAGAAATCTTGGATGAAACGGCGATAGAAACCGGCGTGACCTAAAAACTCCGAATACCTTTGACGGTAGTGGGATGAGGGAGTTTAGCTATAACGTCGACTTTAGCTCGGTCGACCTCAATCCCAGATTTCGAAATCTTATGGCCGAGGACAATGCCCTCTCGAACCATGAAATGGCACTTCTCCCAATTCAAGACCAAATTGGTGTCTTCACACCTTTTGAGCATGTGGTCTAGATGAGAGAGGCAAGGAGTGAAAGAATCTCCATAAACCGAGAAATCGTCCATAAAAACTTCCATAGAATTTTCGATCATGTCATGAAAAATAGCCATCATGCACCTTTGGAACGTTCCTGGAGCATTGCATAAGCCAAATGGCATTCGTCGGTAAGCAAACGTTCCATAAGGGCACGTGAAAGTCGTTTTCTCTTGATCCTGCGGATCAATCGGAATTTGAAAGTAACCGGAAAAACCATCGAGAAAACAATAGAACTCATTCCCCGCTAAATGTTCGAGCATCTGATCCATAAAAGGTAGTGGGAAATGATCCTTCCTTGTAGCATCATTCAACTTCCGGTAGTCAATACACACTCTCCATCCGGTGACAAGGCGTGTGGAAATCAATTCGTTATCTTCATTGGCAATGACGGTCATTCCACCTTTCTTAGGAACACAATGGATAGGGCTAACCCATGAGCTATCGGAGATTGGGTAAATGATTCCGGCGTCAAGGAGTTTAAGAACTTCCTTTTTGATAACGTCATGAATTTTTGGGTTAACCCTACGTTGTTGTTGAATAACGGGTTTACAATCGTCCTCCATCGAATTTTGTGGAGTACGAAACGAGGATTAATTCCTTTGATATCGAAATTTGCCAGCGATGGCACTCTTATGTTTACGAAGAATCTCCAAAAGTGCGGTTTTCTCCTCATCTTTTAAGTTTTTAGCAATGATGACGGGAAATTTGTTCGGTTCTTCAAGAAAAGCGTATTCAAGATGAGGAGGTAAATCCTTGAGCTCGGGCTCAAGGTTTTCGTTAGACGTTTGTACTTCTTTGATTTCTTCAATCGTAATCTCTTTCGGAAGGAGTGACGGTAAGGGATCTTCATTTAGCAATTGTTCAAGATAAAGGATATCTCCTTCCGAATCATAAACACCATCATCAATTCTCGGTGGAATCGATTCGTCAAGAGCAAGAAACTCATCGATCTCTTCCAAAGGAAGTCACCTCCTCAAACGGAGTAAAAGAGGGGAAGAGTCGGCAATTATAGGCTCGAAGATGGTTCAAAATGTGAATCAAGAGAATTGTGAGCAAAACCGAGAACTTCTTGAGCGTACTCCTCACAGGAAACATCAATAACGTCGATTCGATTGATGGAAGCATCGTCGAAATTTGAGGAGTACCTCATCGTTTGATTAATGTTGAATGTGACGGCTTCTTGATTAACTCGTAACGTAATTTCTCCTTTATAGACATCAATCAACGCATGGCCCGTCCTTAAAAAACTTCTTCCGAGAATTAAGGGTACTCGAGGATCGGCATCAAAATCGACTACAACAAAATCAGTGGGAAAATCGAATTCCCCCACTTTAACAAAGACATCCTCAGCTATACCCTTTGGTTTCGTAGTAGTACGATCGGCTAGCTCGAGGGTCATACACGTTGGGGTAAGTGGGGGTAACGAAAGCTTTTCGTAGATTGAGTTTGGCATTAGATTGATACTCTCGCCAAGATCGGCCAAGGCGGAGCATTGAACAATTCCTTGAAAATCACACGGAATGAGGAATTTGACGGGGTCTCCTAACTTCTCGGGAAGTTTCTTGAGGATAACCGCCGAACAATTCTCATTCAGAGATGTCGTAGCAAGCTCATATAGTTTCTCCTTATTCGTAAGCAATCCCTTAATCGTAGAAGCAAGTTTGGGCATCAAGAGAAGAGCATCCGCAAAACTGATTTCCACATTCAAGTCTTTGAAGATTTGGAAGAACGTTTCCATTTGATGATTCGACTTCTCACGAAGAGTTTGATCTTTAAGACGGGACGGATATGGGATAGACGGTTTTGGATTAGCTTTCTTCACATTAACGGGAGCATCTTCGGGCTCAGAATCTTGGACAACCGTTGGTTGGACATTCACATACTCCCTTTATCGGTAGGAAGCACCGGGTCCTTTGTCACCCCGGTCTCACGGTCTACCACATGAGAAGAAGAATTAGTGGTAGGAACCGTAGGTCCATCATAAGCAACACCACTTGGTAGTGATTGCTTTCATGTCACCTCTCGGGTTTGGAATCGTATTGCTTGGAAGAGAACCGGAACCCGAGGGTTGAGAATAAGATGTGGACGGTTGGTGGCTTGAAAGAAACTAGCCATCATATTCTTTATTTCAGACTTCTGTTTGTTGCTTGTAGCTTCCATCTCCTTTTTGAAGTCCGTCCTCATGCCGTTAATTTGATTTTGCAAACTTTTAATGGTGTAATCAGAGTTCTTCATGTAAGTTAGAAAATCGTTGTTCGGGGCGGCTTGAGGAAGTGCTTGATAAGATTGTTGAGGAGGAGGTGGTTGTTGGTAAACTTGAGGTGGAGGAGCTTGGTAGTGTTGATTTCCATGATTAAAATTAGCTCCTCGGTTCTGATTAACATGATGATTACCATTGAAACGGTTTTGATTATGGTTTTGTTGTTGAGGTTGGTTGAAACCTGGAGGTCCGAGATAATTGTTTGAACGGTAGCTAAGAAGATTTCGATCTCCTTGCGGTTGATTGTAGTTTCCTGTAGCAGCATAAACATTCTCATGTGCGTAGCCACCGGCGGCTGTGCACTCAGAATAAGAATGTGGACCTCCACAAGTCTCACAAATCTGGTGTACCGCTTTCACTTGTTGGTTCTGATTCTTATTGTTCATCCGAGTAATCCGTAAGATATCATCGATCTTTTGTTCATGCGGCTATTTCGAGAGAAGAAGACGTATTTGATCGAGATGATGCACCCCTTTCTGCGGTAGAATCCCAATAGTTATAATGAGCGGTCATGTTCTCAATAAGATCGTAACATTCCTCGGGACGTCTTTTCATGAAAGTTCCACCGGCAGCAGCATTAATCGTTTCACGGTGTCTCAACGTCAAACCATTATAAAACGTATCAATTTGAGTGACAAGCAACATGTTATGATTCGGACATCGATCAATCGCAAGCTTATATCGTTCCCAAGCTTCAAACAAAGATTCGTCGGGATATTGCCGGAAGTTACTGATATCGTTCCTCAATTTCGTCACCATCGACGGTGGAAAGTACTTTGCCCGAAACTTCGAAACCATTTCCTCGAAGGTATGAATCGAATTCTTCGGGAGTCGATCAAACCAAGATGTGGCATGATGAGTCAAAGAGTATGGGAAAAGATACAAACGAAGGGCGTCATCGGAGACCCCATTCTGTTTCATACTCTGTGTGACGGTCAAAAATTTATCAAGATGTTTGTTTGCATCGTCATCCGGTAAACCATGGAATTGACAACTGTTTTTTACTTGTTCTATTATATGATGTTTCAAGCTAAAATCGGTAGCTTGAAAATTAGTCGGTGCAATTGGTCCTCCCCTCCCGTACATGGTAGGTTGACATAGCTCCTCCATCGTTCGGAGATCGGGAGCTACATGTTGATTATCGGGAGGAGGATTAGGACCGGGTATTGGTGGTCCGTTGGGAGTAGCCATATTACGTAACTCGTGCGTTCGATTCAAGTCGTCTAGATCGAGATCGAGTGCGCATGCACTTAAAACCAAGGCAATTAAAATGATACGGGATTCGAAAACACAATGAACTTAACCAATAATCCCAAGTGAATAAATCACCTCTATAAGACAAACTCACAAGCGAGCGGAGAAGCTTATTTAGGTCAGCGCGAAGCTTATTAAAACCCGCTTCTTTACAGCCGCAATTTAATGTCAGGCCGTCCTTATACCCACCACACAGTTTGTTTATCCGATAGAGATAAATAAATCCACAAGCGACACAAAGGCAAGTTTTTGATCTTTAGTTCGGGAACTTATAATGATAACACCTCCGTTGAGAATGTTATATAATTGGTATCTTCTATTTATTAGCAAAAAACACAAGAGAAAATCTTTTTGTATTTTTAATATGATATATATATACAAAAGAAAAAGGAAAATATTTTTTTACTTTTTTATTTTATAGAAAAATAGTAACTTCACGAATGAAGGATCTCGAGTCACTAATCGTCAAACCTCAAACGATATTGTCGTGACACAACCTCCCCGGCAGCGGCGCCAAAATTTGATTCAAGGAAACACGTCAAGCTTAACTCACACAAACTAGCCACTTGTGAATGACTAGCCGTAAGAAACTTAAAACGGCTCGGACACTGAGTCTTTGATAATGAAGGTCTAGGGGTTATGTGTGTGGATAAAACCTCAATATCGATATCAAAAATAATCACGAAGATAGATTCAAATTCTCTTAGGAAAAAGAATAATAAATCAAATCCCGTGTGTGATCGTGTTATACGGATTAGTTAACCCGAATCGTTTCCCAACGAGGCGTGAATTGCCAACGTCGTTCTTGGTTTGGAATTTAATGCTCGATGTTTTGGATTAATGATATTGATTTTATTAACTACGGGAATGGGGAAAGTAATTAAGGAAATCTAAACTACGGGAAATCCTAAGTGCGATTAATCTAAAACGTAATTAACAAAAAGTAATAAAAATGCAACTACGTCTAAATTATATCCTAAAAATGCCTAAAATTACTTTTTACTCTAGAAATGATATAAGAAAACTATTTTAGAATTAAAACTATTTTTTTGGATTTTTTCTTGATTTTATAAAAATTAAAAACTAATTTTTAACTTTAAAAATAAAACTAATTATCTAAAAATTATCAAAACAAAGGGGAAAATTATGAAATTACTTTTCAAAAATCTAAAATATCACTAAAGACTTTTTAAAACTATTTTTATATTTTTCAGATTAATTTTCTATTATCTACAAATTTAAAACTATTTTAATCTAATTTAAAATTGTGAAAAATACCAAATAAAATGGGAAAAATTTGGAAAAATCTTTTTATGCTTTTTATATTTTTCTTAAACTGAGAAAATTGAAAAATTATTTTTTGGAACTTTTTCCCAATTATTTGCAATAAAAGTTATTAAAAATTGATTAAAATCTATTTAAAATTGAGAAAAATAGCTAATGATGACCAAAAATTATGAAATTCTCAGGAAAATTCTAAAATGATAATATGAATCTATGAAAAATGAGAAATGAGCAGCTTATGTGTGAAAATTTGAAGGCTATAGTGTAACTGCTACTAGAATAAGCTACCAAATATAAGCGAACAAGCTAATTAGCCTACCAAACAGGATGAAGCTAAAGTCTACTATAATAAGCTAATAGTAGCTAACTACAACTAATCCTAAAAAGCTCTAAGCTCAGATTAATGGATCTAAGCAAACTGCTTATTAAGCTAAACAGTGAATCAGGTCCTATGTTTGAGCTTGTGCACAAACTTAATCAATAAGCTAATCTCAAAACCAATAGTGCAGTCCTAAAGTACACCTGGCAAGCTACAAATAGACCAAATTTAAGCCTCTAACTCTTTGAAATGAACCTAATGCAACAGCTGCAAGATCTGCACAAACTGGATTTTACACCATTTTGACTTTTAAAAACAGTTGTGAAGATTGACTTTGTTGAGTTTTAATCCAATGTAGTTAACTGATTTTGATGTTTAAAGGCTAATGGTGATTACAGCAAGCTAGATCTACTTGATTTAAGCCTATATGCAAATTTTGAACTACTTATCTTAACAGTTATGAAATCAAAATCAGTTTAATGCGAGATTTGACTATTTGAGTGTCACTGCTAAAACAAAGACCTCAAATGACTATCAATTACCTAAATAAACATGTATCAACTACTTCTATCTCTATAACTATCCTCTATCACAGTTAATTGAGCAAATCCAAACACTAGTTTATTACTAATATGAGATCTAAATGACAGATTAATGCTAGATTATACTAAACAACCATCAAACACAGATCAAATAATACTAATGATCACTAAATAACAGATTCAATAACAGATTTAATGGTGGAAAACAGATTTGATGAACTTACAATACTCCTAGCCACTATGGCTTGCCAATGATGAAACAAAGAACCTCTAACCTAATTATCCCCTAACCTAATCCAATTCTAGCTCACATTCAACCCAATAACAACATCAGCATCATTCCAATCCAGATCCAACACCAGCATAACCAAATCAGAACTGTAGCAACTGATATGACTGAGATTTTTGTGATTTGAGTTTGAAAAGAAAACAAGCTCACAATAAGCTATGAAAAGCTTATATGAACCTATAAAAACAATAGATCAATGATGGATCAATCCATAAATCAGATCTAAAGTGATTTTTTAGTTTTCAATGATTTAATTTGATTTTTTTGTATTTTTGAGATTTTGAAGAAATAAGCTAAACACAGATTTATAAAACTGAAATAAGATTTAAACAAAGATTATAAGTGGATTCAAATCATAAAAACTTAAACAAACAATTGAAAATGAAAACTGAATTTATATTAATCTAAGGAATTGGTTACAAAATACGAATTACAAGAGATTTAAAACATTGAAATTGTAAACTACTACTAATTAGGCTATTAAAAACTAGAGAGAAGAAAAATAACAGAAGATAAGAGATATCATTTGTGAATGAGAAGAGGTCCTATTTATAACTTGAGCTAAGGTCTTGGAAGCTTCTCGAATTCATCACTTGTGCTTTCTCTGAGCTTGTTTCCACCCTTAGATCATATCCCACACACTTTAGCTTGATCACAACCCTTGGATTAGACTTGATGACTTGTTTCGACCAATGGGAGAGCAGCTTTTGAGAGTTTGCACGCGGATCGATGACCTGGCATTCCCATGTGTCAGGGGTGTGTCAGGGAAAGTACACTTATGCCCTTAATTGTGGTAATTTGATCAATTTACACGGGGTGGGTAATTAGGGTTTATCCTGGGTAAGTTTGGGGAAGAAATTGGCGGATTTTTTATTATATTTTGAGTATTTGACCGGTTAAATGGAGCGTTGACTCGGGTAAGTTGAGCGGGTTTGGGTGGTTTTCGGGTCTAGATAGATTAAACCGGGTAGCGTGGTTGTTTGGTTTTGGGCTCGGGTAATATTTTGGGCCGAGAGTTGGATTTTGGACTAGGCTTATGGAAATAGGATTATACTAGTGATCCAAATGCTAATGTAAGGACTCAAGTTGTATTTTTCGAAACTTCAGGGACCAGACATGTAATATTTGAAAATATATTTAAGGACCTTTCTTGTCAATCTCAAATAATCCAAGGGTGAAATCTGTAAATTCTGAAACTTGGAGGATCATTTCTGACAAAAGCTCAAAGCCAAGGGACTAATCTTGACATTTCTCCAAACTTGACTGTAACTTCTAAAAATCATCTTCAGAGAATAAAATCTTTCAAAATGCATAATCCCGACCTTCCGGCTCAGCTAAAACTCTCTTGATCTCTCATCTGATTTGGCTCCTTTTTGCGTGTTTTTACGTATCCGTACCTGCACAAGCACAAACTCAAGAAAACCACAAATATTAGCAATAAACGGCTCTTTCTTGGTTGTTTTGGGTCTATTTTGACAATGAAAAGGTATGTGTTTTAGCACATACCAAGTACTCATATCCAAGTTTGTTCCTAAAGCTGACTGTAAGGATTTCCAGAAGTGGGATGTAAAACGGCTATCTCGATCGGAAATGATAGATACCGGTACTCCATGACGCGATACTATCTCCTTGATATACAGCCAAGCGAGCTTGTCGAGACTATCGACCTCGCTAATGGCCAAGAAGTGAGCAGACTTAGTCAAACGATCTACGATTACTCATATAGCTTCATTGCCGCTAGCTGTTCTCGGTAATTTAGTGATGAAGTCCATGGTGATTCGCTCCCATTTCCATTCAGGGAGTTCGGGTTGAACTAAGAGTCCCGAGGGTTTCTGGTGTTCGGCCTTTACCTTAGAACAAGTCAAGCACTTACTGACATACAGAGCTATGTCGGCTTTCATGTTTGGCCACCAGTAGAGTTTCTTCAAGTCCTGATACATCTTATCGGCTCCGGGATGAATAAAGTATTTTGATTTATGCGACTCGTGCATAATCAACTCACGGATTCCGCCCTGAAATGGTATCCAACTTTTGTCTCCGAAGCATAGGGTTCCGTCGGAACACTTCAAGAAGCCGTTTTCACTTTCTACCATTCCATGCAGATTCTCATATGGACGGTTCTCTTCCGTCGACGCCGCAACTTGGGCGACTAAGATTTGAGACGGTAGAGGCGAACTAATGGTCATTCCTAGGGATCGAATGAGTAAAGGTGGAATATTCTCCTTACGGCTGAGGGCATCTGCCACTACATTGGCTTTACCGGGATGATATCAAATCTCAAAGTCATAATCACAGAGTAACTCTAACCAACGACGCTGTCTCATATTCAGCTCCTTCTGGTCTAAGATATGTGTTAATACAAATATCGTCATTAAACGTTATTTATATTTTTGATCTTTACCTAAGTTTTGTTAACGACAAAAGTAAATTTAATTTGTATAAAAGCTTAAAGCTTGTCAAGTTTAATAGATATTAAAACAAGCTTTTTCAAACAATATATTCATCATTCAAGCATTTACATTTATGATTAGTAACATCTTGATATGACTCTAATCATTATGTATGATAATAGTTTTTAGAATGTGTTAGGTTCTTAAAACCAAACACTACTTAAGTACTTGCACATTTCTAAAAATAGAAATACAACATATGACATCATGTGATGCATCATGGAAATCATTGGAAGATTTCATTAGATATTTTGTGTGGATTTGTACTCTTCATATTTTGCACAATCTTACTTAGATAGAGTTGACTTTAGGCAAGATTTGATATCTTGGTCTGTCGACCGGCGGTACCAAATTGGTACACGGCGGAACCCTTTAAGGGTTCCGCGGTCCGTGGACGCCTCGTCCATTTTGCTATAAATAGCAATGCCAAGCCAAGTAGTTTTTCATCCCTTTCTATCATACTCTCTTACATATCTTCTCTCTAACCTTTCTAACTCAGTTTCATATCATATTAGTGATCTCTTTTGTAGCAAAGAAGATCAAGTCACATTCAAGCTTCAAACGAGAAGTTGGAAGTCTTGTTTGTTTAGTGTTGTATGATCTAGTATTGATTCATACTTCATTGTTATATTAAACCATCATAATCTTGTGAGTGTGAGTGGTTAGTATTTTAGTCCTCAAAATACATTGTGTGTGGGAGTAGTTGTACCCTTGGAAAGAACTCGACATCTAGCTTAGTGTCGGAAATAGTGTAAGCGAAGTTTAAAGGTTTTCTCCGCACGGTGAAAGGAGCTTGTTGACTAGTGAAGTTAAACTCTCGAGTGTGAGACTCGAGGAGTGGAGTAGGGCAAGGAAAAGAGTCCTTGTAGACCGAACCACTATAAACAACTTGTTGTGGTTTGATCATTTCTTTCCTTATTTACTCTTTACATATTGCTTGCATATTTCATTAACATATCTAAGATCAATATCAATTGATCTTTACAATAAGTTTCAAAACAAAGTTTTAATTGGTAAACTATTCAACCCCCCTTCTAGTTTTCTACAATTGGTACCAGAGCCTCGTTGCTCAAGAATTTCTAAAATAACTTGTATTTTATAAACTTGAAACGATCCATGGATTCTGAAAACTTTAAAGAAGGGCAATCTATGCAAAGACCACCACTCTTTGAAACCAATGGATTTATCTATTGGAAAAACCGTTTTGAAACATATGTAAAATCAAAAGATATAGATCTTTGGTTTATTATTGTTAAAGGGGATTTTAGTTCTACAACAAAGGATATTTATGTTGATGAACAAAAGAAATTAGTTGCTAAAAATAATGAAGCTAAAATGATGCTTTATAATGCTTTACCTAGAAAAGAATATGAAAGAATTTTTATGTGTGAAACCGCCAAAGATATTTGGGAATCTTTAATTGTTACACATCAAGGTAATTCAAAAGTCAAGGATAACAAAATTGATCTTCTTGTTCAACAATATGAACAATTTGTTATCCCTGAAGATGAAACCATTGATTGTGGCTTTGCTCGCTTTAATACTATTATTACATCACTTAAAGCACTTGATGAATCTTTTCGTAGTAAGAACTTTGTCAGGAAATTTCTTAGAGCACTCCATCCCAAATGGAGAGCTAAAGTGACCGCCATTGAGGAATCAAAAGATCTCTCAATAATGTCACTAGACGAGTTGATCGGTAACCTCAAAGTACACGAAATGGTGATGGAGAAAGATTCGGAGATCATCAAAGGAAAAAGGGAGAAGATCAAATCCGTTGCTCTAAAAGCAAAAGCGGAATCAAGTGATGATGACGAATCTTGCTCCGGTAGTGAAGATGAGGAATATGCCATGGCCGTTAGAGATTTTAAGAAAGTTCTTTAGAAGAAGAGGAAAGTTCGTAAGACAACCTCGAGAAGAAAAGAAGCCATTCCGAAAAGATCGGGATGACAAGAAGGGTAAAGGTGAAAGAAAATGTTTTAGATGTGGTGATGCAAGTCACCTCATAGGAGAATGTCCCAAGCCACCTAAAAGCAAAACTCAACGAGCTTTTGTAAGTGGTGCTTGGAGTGATAGTGAAGACGATGAAGAATCAAGCAAGGAAGAGATCGCTCTAATGGCACATGAGTCAAACGAGGTACTTTCCGACTCTTCTTATTCTTCTATTGATGATGACACTTTGCAAAAACAATATAATCAATTGTGTGAGCTAAGTCTAAAAATCATAACTAAAAATAAATTTTTAAAACCAAAAAGGAATTTTTGGAAAATGAAGTTTATGAGTTAAAAGAAAAAGCAAAACGACTAGAAAAAAGAAAAGCAAATGACGATGATTGTAAATCATGTCAAGAGCTTAAATTTGAAATAGAAAAACTAAAGCTCACACAAGATGTTTTTATCGAAAACAATTCTAAATTTAAAAGGTTTAACAGGAACATCGCTCTTGCCGATGAAATAGTTAAAATTCATAAAACACCAGGAGACATGAATGGGCTAGGTTTTAATGAAGTATTAATTCCAAAAAGTCAAAACAAAACGGCCGAAAAGGACGAACAATATGTCAAATCTGCTGCAAGATAAAGACGGATCGACGGAACCAAAATTAGGGTTCCGTCCGTTGAACAAATGGTGCCGTGGGTACTTCAAATAGACAAAATGTTCGTAATACGGACCGCATGAATTTGTAAAAGTAACAAAGAAAACCAAGGATAATGTTAAACTAAAACCAGTTGTTACATCAGGAGTAGGACTTGCTAAAAATGAATTTAGATAAAAACTACTCAACAACGATATAAAACACCTTTTGCCAAACGCCCCTTTCCTAAGAGCAACCACAACGTACAACCCAACTACCAACACAATGGTTGGAATCAAAACTTCCATAGACCATATCAAACTCCAGATTATATGTCATGGAACTCTTTTACCCATCATTTCCATACATGAATCAAATAAATGGTATGTTTAACCCAAACGGACCCATGAGATATTGGGGACCAAATGCTTGAGTTATTTGCTTCCTAGGTATGCTTGAAAGTTGGATTGGAACCCGATGAATGGATAAAAGATAGTGGATGCTCACGACATATGACGGGCAACAAAAGTCTCTTCTCATCATACCAAGAGTATGACGGAGGTAATGTCACCGTTGGTAGCAATCTCAAAAGCAAAATCATTGGCAAAGGTACGATCGCTCATAACTCCCTAACTATTGAAAATATTGCTCATGTGGATAGGTTAGGATTTAATCTACTTAGTATTAGCCAATTATGTGATAAAAAGTATAAAGTACTATTTGATGAAAATGGTAGTAAAATACTAAAAGATGGTATCACCATAGCTAAAGGAGTTAGGAAAAATAATATATACGTAATGAAAATAGATAAAACATCTAATGACAAACTATGCCTAACAACATTAGAAGATAGCTCATCTCTTTGGCATAGACGCTTAGGTCACGCTAATATGAGACTTATACAAAACCTATCTTCAAAAGAGCTAGTTAGGAATTTACCAAAACTAAAATATGACCAACACTTTTGCGACGCTTGCAAAATTGGTAAACAAACCCATAGTAGTCACAAATCTAAAAATATGGTGTCCACATATAAGTGTCTAGAATTATTGCATATGGACTTGTTTGGTCCATCCGCTATAAGAAGCTACGGAGGCAACTTATACACTTTGGTCATAGTAGATGATTACTCAAGGTTTACTTGGACGTTGTTTTTGAAAACCAAAAATGAAGCTTTTGATAAATTTGAAATTCTTAGCAAGAAAATTCAAAATCAACTAGGTGTTAAAATTGTGTCGATCCGAACGGATCATGGTCGTGAATTTGACAACGAAACTCAATTTGGAAACTTTTGTGATACAAATGGTATAACACATAACTTTTCCGCTCCACGAACACCTCAATCAAATGGAGTAGTAGAACGTAAAAATAGAACAATTCAAGAAATGAGTAGAACAATGCTTAATGAACAAAACATTCCTCAAAAGTTTTGGTGTAACGCCGTTGACACTTCTACATATATTTTGAATAGAGTTTTAATACGTCCTTTCTTAAACAAAACACCATATGAGCTTTATAAAGGTAAAAAGCCAACTCTAGGATATTTTAGAGTCTTTGGTTGTAAATGCTTTATTCTTAATACTAAAGATTATCTCACCAAGTTTGACCCAAAGTCTTATGAAGGTGTATTTCTTGGTTATTCTCAAACTAGTAAAGCTTACATTGTCCTAAACAAAGAAACAATGATAGTCGAGGAATCGTTGAACATAACATTCGACGAAAGTCCACCTCCCTCTAAGACATCACCTTTGGTAGATGATGACTTAGTTGAAAGTCAAATGATAGAAGGTCAAGAAATAATTAATAATAACAAGGAAGATGAACCATTAAATAAAGAAATTATAAACATCAAAGAATCTAAGAGTCATCCGTTAGACAAGGTCATAGGACAACTAAATCAAAGAACCTTAAGGTCACAAGCCCAAAATCAAAGTAATTATTTTTGTTTTGTATCCACCATTGAACCAAAAACATAAATGAAGCAATAAAAGATGAATCATGGGTAATTGCCATGCAAGAAGAGTTAAACCAATTAGTTAGAAATGATGTTTGGAAATTAGTTCCAAAACCTAAAGATCAAACTATAATTGGAACAAAATGGGTTTTTCAAAATAAAATGGATGAAAATGGGATAGTATCTAGAAACAAAGCTAGGCTTGTAGCGCAAGGTTATAATCAACAAGAGGGATTGATTATGATGAAACTTATGCACCGGTAGCTAGGCTTGAGTCTATTAGAATATTGCTTGCTTATGCATGTGCCTATGATTTTAAATTATTTCAAATGGATGTTAAAAGTGCTTTTCTTAATGGGTTTATTAACGAAGAAGTGTATGTTGCTCAACCTCCCGGTTTCACCGACTTTGAGAAACCACATCATGTCTTCAAACTCAAGAAAGCATTGTATGGTCTTAAGCAAGCACCAAAAGCTTGGTACGACCGACTTAAGACTTTTCTTATTGATAACAAATATACTATGGGATTAGTAGATAATACTCTTTTTACCAAGAAAAAGGAATCACATATTATCATTGTTCAAATATACGTTGATGACATTATATTCGGATCAACTTGTCAAGAATTATGTGATGATTTCTCTAAAATCATGCACGACGAGTTTGAAATGAGTATGATGGGTGAGTTAAATTTCTTTCTAGGACTTCAAATAAAACAACTAGAAGATGGCATATTTTTTAACCAATCTAAATATATAAAAAACATGCTTAAGAAATTTGGTCTTGAAGATTCCAAACCAACTAAGACACCCATGTCTTCGGACACTAAACTTACCAAGGATGAGGAAGGTGAATTCCGTAGATAACACTAAATATAGAGGAATGATTGGTAGCCTACTCTATCTTACGGCTAGTAGACCCGACATTATGTTTAGTGTTTGTCTATGTGCTCGCTTTCAAGAAAACCCAAAGGCATCACACTTAGAAGCCTTAAAAAGGATTTTTAGATACATTAAGGGAACAACGTGTTTAGGATTATGGTATCCCAAAGGAACGGGTATAGAAACCATAGTGTATGCCGACTCGGATCATGCCGGTGACTATGTCGATAGAAAAAGTACAAGTGGTATTTGCACTTTTGTTGGACATTGTCTCACCTCATGGTTTGCAAAGAAGCAAACGGCCTTGGCCTTCTCAACTACTGAAGCGCGTCTCACCGGAAAATCATGTCAACAAGCTCTTTGGATGAAGCAAGCTCTCGTAGATTACGGAATTCATCTCAACGACATTGTGATACTTTGCGACAACAAAGGAGCCATCGATCTCAGCAAGAATCCCGTTCAACATGCTCGTACAAAGTATATTGAAATCCGCCATCACTTTCTTCGCGACAATGTTCAAAAAGGAAACATTTCAATCGAGAAAGTATCCTCCCAAGACAACATTGCCGACATCTTAACTAAGCCTCTTAAACGAGAACCTTTTAATCTTCTTAGACTTGGTTTAGGGTTAATGGAACCAAACATGTAGGATAAACATAGCCCAAAACATTAGAATAGTCAAAACTAAACTAATTTGTCTTGTACCTATCGTAGCCACGACACCAACGACAACACGGAACCAAATATTTGGTGCCGTCGGTCCGTGGTGTCTACTGTAAGCAAAACGCTATATACAAATCATCCTCTTCCTCAAAACCCACTTTACCAAAACGTGTAAAACTTAAACCAAGCTCATCATTGTCACCTTCCCACTCACTAATCACTGAAGATAACATCATTGTAGGTATCCTAACTACATTTTATCTCTTAATTCTGAGTCTAGGATTCTTATTTGTGCACAAAACTATCACAAATCATTACATGGGGTTTTATGTATGCTTTTATACCAAATATGAATTCAATTGGCAAAATACATAACTAGTCATTGAAATTAGGTACTACATTATCATATTGCATAAACAAATCATGCTTCCCACTAATTGATATATAATGAATATAAGGCCTTATTCAAACAACCAAACACCCCATGTCAAAAGTTTTGAAAAGCTTATCACTTGTAGGAAAACAATTTTTTCATTGCTAATACAAATAGAAACGTTAAATTTTCATCACTTGCATGCTCTTGAATACTAAAGGTATTGCATAACTAATATGCATTCCCGGGTATATTCAAATGAAGCCACATTGAATTAAGAGCATTTGGGTTATCTCATGGTATTTGCCAAACACCCCTCTAAAACCATTTTGTGCATAAAATGAGTCGAGATAACCGCAACTCCAAATTGTTTTCATATAGGCACACACTAGAACCAAAAACTTTAAAACTAATTCTCATTTTTAACACATTAATTCTTATCCTTAGGAATAACCATGGTAGCCGCAAGATTCTATGAACACAAAGACACCCTTAACTACATTCCCAAACACCACAAAACCAAAGGACTTACCAAGGAACAAGTAGAAATATTTAGGGGTCTAGAATCAAGGTATTTCCATGAGGGTAGAACCATTCACTCATCCTTCCTTGAAAATACCAACCTTCGTGAAGAACTAGCCGCCATTCAATTCGATTGTCTTCTTGACATCGATGAACCAATTTGTCCTAGGTTTGTGTTAGAATTCTATGCTAGTGTGACCGGCTTTAGTGATGAAGACGATGATGAATTTTGTCTTAGGTTTAGAATCAATCAAAACGACTACACCATCACCTTAGGCAACTTTGCTCAAGTGTTAGGAATTCCCAACCGAGGAACTTGTGTCTACACGGATAAGTGGTCACTCACGACTCTTGATGCAATCAATGACCGCTCTCTTCCCTACCAAACCCGTTTGGCCGATAAGGAAGTCATCCGTGAACACCTTTTTAACCCAAAAAGTGATACAACCCGAGTTACCCAAAAGGGAAAAGAAGTAAACCGAGATCCATATGGAATGGAACTAAATGAACTTAAGCCCGAATTTAAGAAATGGGAGGAACTACTTAGAGCCAACGTCATTAGCACCATAGGAAATAGGGATCACATCAACGCTTGTCTTTGTCACATGCTCTATAACTTGTCCACCCGACAACCATTCAACTTAGCCTACTACATCGCTAGGAGAATGATTGATATTCCAACTCAAGGATCGGTTGCTCTTCCATACGGGATGCTCCTCACCCGTCTCTATAGAAACTTTGCACCAATTCGACCAAGTCCAAAAGGGATGCATCTACACTATGAGCTCATCCCTCACATCTTTGTACCTTTGAGTGATGCACGAGTTGCTAAGACAAAAGACAAGAGAGCAAAACCTCCAACTCCATCATCATCATCATCAAATAGCTCCGAGGATGGTCTTCCAAGCTCTCGTCTTCCGCCACATGAGTATTATGCGTCTCTTCCTGAGATAGAGAATGAATCAGCGGAATTCAAGCAAACTAAGGGAATGTTCAAGTGCCTTGGTAGGATGATCAACAAGATTTACAAGAAGTTGGACAAATAAGGGTACTTTTAAGGAGTGTTTGGAACAATGCATTATCGTTAATGTTTGACACAATTTAGTTGTTTTTATTATGTAGGATGATAATATAACTTGAAACAATGGCGTATGCTAACAATCTTATGTAGGGGGATAGCACAAGTATGCTATCAAATTTTACCCATTTTCACACTTATGTGAAAATCAAAAAGTCTTTCTCAAAATCCATGCTCCACTATGTTTATACATGTGTTATTTACTTTTCCTAACTAGAAATGTTTAGTGTAACAACTTTTGAGAAAAATTTCAGGTTTCGAAAAAGTCCCCGACACCTAAAAACGTATTATGTCCATTTTTCTGCACTTCACGGATCAGACGGCACCATAAATTTGGTATCGTCCGTTATGTAAATTGGTACCGCCGTGCATGCAGGCGGACTAGACGGCACCCTTTTAGGGTTCCCCGTGTATGATTTTGGTGCCGTGGATCCTTGGTAACTTTCTCGAATTTCGACTATTTCGTGATTCCAAATTACCATCCAATGCTTATAAGTCAATCCTAACTTGCTTATACTCTTATTAGAACTAGTATAGTTCACTTAGGTATATAAGAAATCCATTTCCTACCAAAATTCAAAAATTTGAAAAATCCACCCAAGGAGCCCTTTTGCATAAAGGAAGGAACCAAATTTTTGATACCTTCAAATCCGTGGGTGATCTGAATATTAGGAAATTCCACTCATTAGAACACATTTATTGCAAATCTTTTCTTCTTCACTCCATCTCTCTTGAATGGCTTGACTTGGGTGATATGACTAGCATTCAACCGACTTCCAAATCATTAGGAACCTCATCTCTTCAATGGTTTAACATCAAATCAAACACATTTCTCCATAATTTTTCACTTCTATAAATTGAGAGGTTTTACCATGATCATCCTCACACCTTCTTCATTCTTACTATCATCTAGCAAAGAAAAACCAAAGTCAAAAATGATAAAATCATCTCCAAAACCTTGCAAGAAGACCGCTAGAATTAGTGTGAGGCCTTGTTGCTTCGTTAACCTTAGCTCCTCATCCGAGTCTTCTCCGCTCACAATTTCATCTCCCATCCGAGATGATACAAGCCTTACCTTAACCACACCTACTCAATCACACATTGTGATCACCACTCCACCACCAACAAAAATACCAACTTCACCTCCACCGGCACCTATCCAAACATCCAAAACACCCTCACCACCTTCACCAAGGTCTCCAACTCTCATTCCTATGGAGTTATTTTCCACTCCACCAACTTCACCAAATCCTTTCTTGGAGGACTTGGATGACTTGCCTCCTAGGCCAAATCATCCACCACCATTGCCATCATTCGGCACAATTGAGCGGATGGCTCATGAGTCACCTCGGTCATCCTTTGACCCAAACGCCCCATTAGGGCCTAAACCTCTTCTCTTCCACCCCATTCAAAAAGACATTCATGGTCCTTTGTATGGGGATCATTCACTCCCCACATCAATGTCCCCTCATCTTGAGGACATTGAGGAGTGTATGTGGGATGCCAATCCCACTAGAGAGGAGATTCAAACGGAACTCCACAACCTCCACCAATTCAAAGGCATGGTGGACTCTCACTTGAGTAAGACAATGCAAATGCAAAGTGCTTTGCTTGCTTCCATCATGACCACCCCAAACATTTCCACCAACACCCACACATCTACCATTCCACCACCACAACCTCCCCAAACATACTACCCCCTAGGCATGGTTGCTCAACTTGTGAGCAAACGGCCCAAACCGTTGATAGGACACGAGTTATGGTCCTTGACTTTCAAGAAGAAATAAGGTTCATCCTCAATCATATCCTTGAGCGCCTCAACGCTCTTTCTCATCCACCATCAAATTAGGATGGTCATAGTTTAACATTTTTAGTTTTCTCTTCTTAGGATTATTTTTTTTTCTTCTTGTACTAAAACACATCATTGTGTTCCCATTTCATGATCTTTATTCATGAAAATTTTAACTAATGAATAGTGTTTTTATTATAGTGTTGGTGCTTTTACATAGTGTTTGGAAATGCTTGTGAATGATCATTATTACTAACATTTTTTTTGTAGCTTTTATTTTCACAATCCATGTATCTTCCCATTAAGCACCAAATTTAGGGGGAGCTTTGATCAAGGGGGAGATAATGGCTCGGGCTCATTACATTCCGCATCGCCTCTACTTTTTGTTGAGACAAAAAGGGGGAGAAAATATAGAACTTGTTTATATTTGACTTTTCTGAAAAAGTCAACTACATACTTTGACTTTCTGAAAAAGTCAACATCATGCATCAACTAGCGAATACTTTGACTTTCTTGAAAAAGTCAAACATCATACACTTACATTATCATTTCCTTTTCAAGTTCCAAAACTAATATTTTTATAACTCTTGCACAAACTTTGTATCTTTTATAAAAATAAAATTTATATTTTGTCCTCAACAAAAAGGGGGAGATTGTTAATACAAATATCGTCATTAAACGTTATTTATGTTTTTGATCTTTACCTAAGTTTTGTTAACGACAAAAGTAAATTTAATTTGTATAAAAGCTTAAAGCTTGTCAAGTTTAATAGATATTAAAACAAGCTTTTTCAAACAATATATTCATCATTCAAGCATTTACATTTATGATTAGTAACATCTTGATATGACTCTAATCATTATGTATGATAATAGTTTTTAGAATGTGTTAGGTTCTTAAAACCAAACACTACTTAAGTACTTGCATATTTCTAAAAATATGAATACAACATATGACATCATGTAATGCATCATGGAAATCATTGGAAGATTTCATTAGATATTTTGTGTGGATTTGTACTCTTCATATCTTGCATAATCTTACTTAGATAGAGTTGACTTTAGCAAGATTTGATATCTTGGCTGTCAGACCCGGCGGTACCAAATTGGTACACGGGCGGAACCCCTTTAAGGGTTCCGCGGTCCGTGGACGCTCCTGTCCATTTTGGCTATAAATAGCAATGCCAAGCCAAGTAGTTTTTCATCCCTTTCTATCATACTCTCTTACATATCTTCTCTCTAACCTTTCTAACTCAGTTTCATATCATATTAGTGATCTCTTTTGTAGCAAAGAAGATCAAGTCACATTCAAGCTTCAAACGAGAAGTTGGAAGTCTTGTTTGTTTAGTGTTGTATGATCTAGTATTGATTCATACTTCATTGTTATATTAAACCATCATAATCTTGTGAGTGTGAGTGATTAGTATTTTAGTCCTCAAAATACATTGTGTGTGGGAGTAGTTGTATCCTTGGAAAGAACTCGACATCTAGCTTAGTGTCGGAAATAGTGTAAGCGAAGTGTAAATGTTTTCTCCGCCGGTGAAAGGAGCTTGTTGACTAGTGAAGTTAAACTCTCGAGTGTGAGACTCGAGGAGTGGAGTAGGGCAAGGAAAAAGAGTCCTTGTAGACCGAACCACTATAAACAACTTGTTGTGGTTTGATCATTTCTTTCCTTATTTACTCTTTACATATTGCTTGCATATTTCATTAACATATCTAAGATCAATATCAATTGATCTTTACAATAAGTTTCAAAACAAAGTTTTAATTGGTAAACTATTCAACCCCCCCTTCTAGTTTTCTACAATATGCTCTAGGCTTTTATGGTCGGTAAACACTACACATTTTGTTCCATACAAATAATGTCTCTAGATTCTAAGGGAAAACACTACAGCACCTAACTCCAAATCATGGTTGGTGTAGTTTTTCTCATGCTTCTTAAGTTTTCGGGAGGCATAAGCTATCACTTTCTCCCATTGCATCAAAACAACACCTAAGCCTTTATGCGAAGCATCGCAGTACACGACAAAATCTTTGCTTCCTTCAAGCAAAGCTAGGATGTGCGCACTACACAACTTCTCCTTCAGAAGTTGGAGTGCTTCTTCTTCCTTTTCTCCCCATTCATACTTAACGTCCTTCTGCGTCAGTTTGGTCAGCGACTTAGCTATTTTAGAGAATCCCTCAATAAACCTCCGGTAATAGCCTGCTAAACCTAGAAACTTGCGGACTTCTGATGGGTTCCTAGGGGTTGCCCATTCCTTAATGGCCTTAATCTTGGCTAGGTCAACATGAACTCCTTGACTATCTATCACGTGACCTAAGAATTGCACGGTCGGAATCTAAAATTCACACTTAGAAAATTTGGCATACAGCTTCTCTTCTCTCAACAACTCTAAAATGAGCCTCAAATGCTCTTCGTGCTCCTCTCTATTCTTAGAGTATATCAAGATGTCGTCTATGAATACTATCACAAACATATCCATATATGGCTTACACACTCGGTTTATGAGGTCCATGAATACCGCTGGCGCGTTGGTCAAACTAAACGACATCACTTGGAATTCATAGTGCCCATAACGAGTCCTAAACGCCGTCTTAGGGATATCCTCCTCTCGAACTCTAAGCTGGTGATAACCAGACCGTAAGTCGATCTTAAAAAAGACACTAGCTCCTTGGAGTTATCAAATAGGTTGTGGAAAACTAGAAGGGGGGGTTGAATAGTTTTACCAATTAAAACTTCATTTTAATCTATTTAGATCGACTTATGTCAATCTATTTGGATGTGTGTGTTGGATGTTGATAAACAAACATATAAAGGTAAGTAATGAAAAGATAAGAGTAAGAAGCACAAAACCACAACGCAAGTATTTATAGTGGTTCGGCTACAAGGTCACCTTCCTTGCCCTACTCCACTTCCCGAGTCACCTACTCGATAGTTCGTAATCACTACACCAATCTCCTTATGGCGGAGAAGCCTTCACAACGTCGCCTACTCTTTTTCCGGTACTAGGCTAACCACCGGGTTCTTTCACTCCAAGGTGAACCACACCTACACAACGTCGCCTACCCTTTATAAGGTACTAGGCTAAGTACCTAGTTCTTTCACACCTTAGGTGAACTACACCATCACAACGTCGCCTACCCTTTATTAGGTACTAGGCTAAGCACCTAGTTCTTTCACACCTTAGGTGAACTACACCTTCACAACGTCGCCTACCCTTTATTAGGTACTAGGCTAAGCACCTAGTTCCATTGCAATGGAGGAACTACTACCACACTACACCAACGACTAATCCCAAAGGAGATCTACTCCTTTACAACATCATCAAGGATATCAATATCCTTGGATCTAATACTAGTCTATGTTGTACATCGAAATACCATATCGAATGTACATCTAAGGCACCTTTCACTAATGCCTTTGACTAGATCTACAAGACACCTTTCACTGATGTCTTGTGTCTTCACTTCTAAGCACCTTTCACTAATGCTTCTTTGTCTTGACTTCTAAGCACCTTTCACTAATGCTTCTTTGTCTTGACTTCCAAGCACCTACCACAAGTGCTTTATCCTATAGACGATAGATACCCTTCACTAATATCTTCGTCTTGACTATTGAGACATCTTTCACTAATGTCTTCAACACTACACTTCTTTGAAGAAAGAAAGGAATCATCAACAAGAAGACTTCAGTAGCCTTGATGATGAGGAAGCATGGCAACTCGTGGACTTGAGCTTGCTCGACTTCAAAGGTGGTGATCTTGCCTTTAAGAGGAACCTAAAAGATCACACAAAAACAAAACTACAAACATAGATCTCTTGGATCTAAGGTTAGTGAGATTTAACTCAGGGGGGAAAGTGTGTTAGAAAGGGATTGAAAAGGGGTATGAAATAATGAAGACATGGCTCACTATTTATAGAGGAAAAATCCTACTGTTCCCCGGATCCCACGAATCCCTACCACAAGGGATCCGGCTAGCACAAAGCTAGGGATCCGTGGAACGCTCCTCTTTGCCCATGGGTATTTTTGGTTATGGTCATGGGTTATGGGTTGATCCATGGTTTTCTTTCTAGGTACAATGTATCTTAAGGATACAATGAACTTGGTTAAGTGGTATATATAAAACCATGGGTTGTGGGTCAAAACCATTTGCTAGTATTTACCCATTTAGTATATACTTGTATTTACCCATTTTAGCATATACTTAGTTTTTACACATTTTAGTATACTTAGTTTAAGTATATGTTTAACCCAATATGTAAACACTAGTTGTTGTACATATGTATCTAAATCATAAAATCACTTATACTTGTCTTAGTGTTTTATGTGAAAGCGTAAGTGTGTTAGAAAACTATTAGTCCAAACCATTTACGTATTTTGTTTGTTTCGTTAAAATGATTTTACTTTTGTTATCGACAAAATATTAGAAGATCGTAAAATTTAAATAAACGTTTTTACGGCTTATTTGTATTAACAATCTCCCCCTTTTTATTGATGACAAAACATAAAATTATTTTAAGGAAAAAGCTAAAATTCGTAAAAGTTTTGAATTTGTAGTTTTTACTTTCTTCGCCCCCTTTTTGTCGAAACAAAAAGTGTTTGAAGGGAGGCAACACATTGTTTTTAAGAAAAACATGTGAAAGAAAAAGTAAAAAGAGATAGAGATCAAATAACGGGAAAGGATCTCGTCGTTACTCCCCTTGACGAGTCCATCCCTAAGTAAGGGCGTCAAGAAAGTAATACTAATCTAGTTTGTTTGCAAAAGATATCGTCTACGAGACGAATGTGCTCCCCTTGATGATTGCAATTTTTGCAAAGGGATGTCACGGAATGTAAACCTAGTATTGCAAGTAATTTGCAATGTATTGCTTTGACATAAAGCTCCCCTAGCTTTAGGGTGTCAAAGTCTTCATATGTAAATTGAATAACTAAAAAACAAAGGTTAGAAATCAAGTATAATTCACAATTTCCTGCAAATGTGATTCAAGTTAGTAGAAAGAAAGCTTTCTGTCTCACGGATCCCACGGTTCCCTCCTAGTATGGATCCGTCTAGGCAATTCGAGGATCCGTCACACGATGAATAAAATCAGTAAAGAGTGGTATAACAAGAAATGTTACTACCGAAAAGAGATATGGATTATATAGTATACTCACATACTCAGAAATATAGCAAGTAGCATGTAATTCCATTTAATAAGCAAGAGTTATGATATACATGACTCAAAAAACAAGAAAATAGACAATACATGACTAGGAATTTCTAGATCACCTAACGCTTGAAGCTAAGACACCACTATAATCTTCTAGCTCAAGTTTTGTTTAGGTTTAATCTCGTCGAAACGTTCGAGGAGATGATAGAACATGAGACGTTGGTCTTCTCGTATTTCATGTATCAAACTTTCAACATGTTGACAATGATAGCAATCTTTGTCATGGCTAGGTAGTGGTGGTGGATGAGATGAAATGGCTTGATTCGAAGGATCAAGTGAAGCGGCTTGTGGAGCTTCAAACGATGGAGGGATTGGTGAAGGTGCATTTAAGAATGACTCAACCAAGAATGATGGTGGTGGTAGAGAAGTGTCAACTTCCATATGGTCGGGTGGTTGACTTTGATGATTTGTCATAATCCAAATGGGATTATATGATGAAAACGCCGAGAAGGAAGCCGGAGCAAGTGTTGACTCAACACCTTGATTTTGAACCATTATTCCTCCTAATGAGGAGAATGTTGTCGGTGGAAGCGGATGAGACGGCCTAGGAGGCAAGTCCTCTAAATTGTAGAGGTGTGGTGATGATAGTGGGGATGTAAATGAAATAGCTCTAGGAACCAATGGTGATGGTTTGGTGGAGATGATATTGTTTGGCCTAGGAGGTATGGTGGTGTTTGGTAAAGGTAGTTTTGTGGGTACTATCCTTTTAGGAATTGGTTTGATTGGATGATGAAGGATTCTATCATTTGTTGGCTTGACCGGAGATGATTCGGTTGAAGAAATTTCGTGTATAACACGAGCTCTTTTCATGGGTGGTTCTTTGGTGGATAAGTTACTACTTGGGGTTTTCCTCATGATGAGATGATTTCAAGAGTTTGCAAGAGCTGAAAGTTATGATGAGAGTGATGACTATGGAGGTCCTAACAAGGTGGTTTATAAACTAAGAGATTTGGCAAGTGCATTTAAGCCTTAAGCCACTAGAATTCATTGAAATGTGATGATTGACATGCACAAAAGTCAACTTCAGAGGTTGCACTGATCTAGGAACTCATTTAAGATGAGATGGAGTGTTTGAGTTAGGAAGATAAGTTGAAGTGATTGTTTTTGCAAGATTTGACATAAACTGTCATCTGGATCCCACGGTTCCCTCCTCAGAGGGATCCGTCTAGGCTAATCCTAGGGATCCGGCTCTCAGCAGCTATGAAAGAGTGGAAACGATGTTTCTAAGATCTAAGACCTATATCATCTTGAGGGTTTCAGTCCTCCTAAGTGTTTTAAATGAAGGGATGCTTGAGTACTTGAAGGTAATGAATGATTGTCATTTATGGAAGGATTTGGAACTTTTCAAGAGTACCAATGGATGAGCAAGGATGACACTAAAGATTTAGAGTGTCAATTGAAGCTAAATGATCCTAGAGAGCAGGTTGTGTCTTAGGATAGTGTTTTGGAAAATATCATAGAAGCTTTGAGATGAGAAAACTAGATTTTGATCAACTTTGATCAATTTTGAGGTGAGGATGATTTATGATCAATCTTGCCATAATCGAAAGATTTCTAAGACTAGATGTGAGGGATCAAGTAGAAAATGAAGTGTGAGTTTAAGAGCGGAAGAGTAGTGGATTAAGGACCAAACAGTAGATTTACAATTGACTTAGAATGTGATCTAGGTGAGTTATGTATGAGTAGAAAAGATCAACCTATCTTGATAAGGACTTAATTTTGCCTTAAAGCACTATGTTTAGCTTAGTGTGTGAGGTGTTCTAAGGATATGTTTGAAACATAATGCTTGCAATTGCATTTTCTGTTTGCCGGATCCCACGGTTCCCTAAGAGTAGGGATCCGTCTAGTAAAATCTTTGGGATCCGCCCATCTGCTCAGCAGGACCTTTACTAAAGGTATGCAATGATCTTGACAATGCATTATATCTCAAGGATAGTCTAAAGAAAATTCTAATACCAAGATATCAAATGTAAAATGTTTTATTTCATGAAGGAAATTGGATTACATTGATAAAGCACGAGTACAAGAGATTTGATCCTAATTTGGAATACTATTAGTTTCCTTGAGTGTTTTCGCTAGGAGGATCATTATATGATTGATGAGTGTTGGTGGAATCAAGAATGAAGAAAGTCTTCATGATAGATATGTTTAGCGGTTCCATCATCTTGTTCACAAGTACGTACAACGGACTTTGAAATTGAGGATGGAAGTGCATAACATTATGATAGAGGCGTGTCAAGAACATTCCATAAGGGATGAGTTTATTCTTGGAGCCTTGAAGATTTGCAATTCGCCTTGCGAAGAAGTAGGCGAGATTGTATGGTTGTTGTGTTAGCAAACAGTACAACATGTGAGCACAACAAGCGGGAAGGATTTCTCGATTTCCCTAAGACTCCAAACATTTTCACGTAGGATGAGTGCAAGAGGCTTGTACTCTTCTCGGATATCCCTTGTAAAGATAATGTTTGGATCCGAGTAATATGGTCGAGGTTTGCATATTATGCGATTTAAATCTTCCGGAGAGGGTATGTGTGAACAATATGGACTATTTTCTTCACGAAAGTTGAAGAGAGAATCAAGAGACCAATCTTTGGTGAAGGCACATTGTCCATGATTTGGAATCCGGAGGATGTGAGCAAAATGCCCAAGGGTTAGAGTGAACTTTTGGTTTTGATATAAAACCAAAGAGATAGAGAGCGATCCTTGTTACGAACGAGTTCGACTTGACGGAAGAATTCCATTATGAACCTTGGACATATCTTCTCGCTGATTTCAAGAAGACATTCTAGTCCTATGGCTCGGAAGGAGGTATTGATACCTTCTTCAAATTGTAGAGAGGTGTCTACAATACGTCCTTCATGGAAGTGACAGTTTTTGAGATTATTGAACCCGGACATGATTGCCGTGTGTTGGGTTCGAGAGAGATGTTCGGAGTGTAGACGCTAGTGAGTGAAAAATTAAACTCATATACATGCGTCATAGTTGAACCTATAGAAATGACAAGTTAATAAAAGGAGATGTTTGTGGTCAACTTATGATAATCTAATGTTTTTACTAGATTTTTATTAACAATGGTTTTTTAACAACAATGACACTTAACTCAAGGTTTTGACTTTCTAGTAGATTATTATTTTTAGAAAGATAGTGGTTTTTAATCTTGCATGAAAACTTTTCCAAGATATACGGATCCCACGGTTCCTTTACAAAAAGGATCCGGCTAGTATATCCTCCGGGATCCGTGGATCTGTAATAACAGACATAGTTTTGATAAAGAAATAGGTTTTACAGTTTTATACCACGAAATATGTTTTATCCTACATTTTCTTTTAGCATGCACACATGACTTCTAATGTATCACGAAAGAAAATAAAACATATAAATCAAAAGAAATGACAAACACATTATGATAATAATAACCTAGATAAACTAGATCATTAGTAATATTGCATTTCAATACTAAGGATGATACAAAGGGTTGGGTATATGATCCCAATGTAGATTAACAACACAAAGTAAATGTCTCCATATGTGAACTTCATCATAGGGAACACAAGTGCGATGAGTGTTAGAGCGATGAGCACGAGTGCGATGTAAACCATGTTGATGATGGATCTTCTTGGTTTCGATTGAGATGAAATGAGGAGGAAGATGAAGTTTTTGAGTAAGAGAAATTTTTTGAAAATGGAGAATTTGAAAAAGTGAGGGTTTGGTGGAGTGGTCGACGGTGGGGTTTTATAGGGAAGGAGGAATTTTTGAAATTCGTGTTTTATTATTTGATTTAAAAGAAACAAAACAAAGTTTTATATACCACGACTTTAGACGAGAGATAAAAACACGTATGTGAGAAAAAGACTTCCTAGTGAAGCTTTATGTAAAACACGTATAAGCACAAAAGATAATCATATAAATACCTAAATAGGCATACTTAATTATCAAGCAAATAAAAAAGAAAATCATACCTCTAGCGCACTTAGGAATGTCTTTACAAATGACACAACAAATGTCACTTAGACGATTCCCGCTCTTTTGCGATTAAGATACCTTCTCAAGGAAGGTATTCTTGTTACCAAGCTACTCCTAAAGCTTGGTAGGTATGAGCTTTGACTAATCAACATGACAAAAAAGATTAGTGCAATTAAATGAAAAAATAAAAAAAGAAAAAAATGTTGTTATCAACTTCAACATCCAAACATATAGTTTTGAAAAACATGGTGTTTGCTTTTATGAAAAACCTTCTTTGTAGTTTTCAATTAATCATGGATCGTATCAAGTTCTTAAAGTACAATATACTTCAAGAACCTTGGTAACGGAGCTCTGATACCAATTGTGGAAAACTAGAAGGGAGGGTTGAATAGTTTTACCAATTAAAACTTCATTTTAATCTATTTAGATCGACTTATGTCAATCTATTTGGATGTGTGTGTTGGATGTTGATAAACAAACATATAAAGGTAAGTAATGAAAAGATAAGAGTAAGAAGCACAAAACCACAACGCAAGTATTTATAGTGGTTCGGCTACAAGGTCACCTTCCTTGCCCTACTCCACTCCCCGAGTCACCTACTCGAGAGTTCGTAATCACTACACCAATCTCCTTATGCCGGAGAAGCCTTCACAACTTCGCCTACTCTTTTTCCGGTACTAGGCTAACCACCGGGTTCTTTCACTCCAAGGTGAACCACACCTACACAACGTCGCCTACCCTTTATAAGGTACTAGGCTAAGTACCTAGTTCTTTCACACCTTAGGTGAACTACACCTTCACAACATCGCCTACCCTTTATTAGGTACTAGGCTAAGCACCTAGTTCTTTCACACCTTAGGTGAACTACACCTTCACAACATCGCCTACCCTTTATTAGGTACTAGGCTAAGCACCTAGTTCCATTGCAATGGAGGAACTACTACCACACTACACCAACGACTAATCCCAAAGGAGATCTACTCCTTTACAACATCATCAAGGATATCAATATCCTTGGATCTAATACTAGTCTATCTTGTACATCGAAACACCATATCGAATGTACATCTAAGGCACCTTTCACTAATGCCTTTGACTAGATCTACAAGACACCTTTCACTAATGTCTTGTGTCTTCACTTCTAAGCACCTTTCACTAATGCTTCTTTGTCTTGACTTCTAAGCACCTTTCACTAATGCTTCTTTGTCTTGACTTCCAAGCACCTACCACAAGTGCTTTATCCTATAGACGATAGATACCCTTCACTAATATCTTCGTCTTGACTCTTGAGACATCTTTCACTAATGTCTTCAACACTACACTTCTTTGAAGAAAGAAAGGAATCATCAACAAGAAGACTTCAGTAGCCTTGATGATGAGGAAGCATGGCAACTCATGGACTTGAGCTTGCTCGACTTCAAAGGTGGTGATCTTGCCTTTAAGAGGAACCTAAAAGATCACACAAAAACAAAACTACAAACATAGATATCTTGGATCTAAGGTTAGTGAGATTTAATTAAGGGGGAAAGTGTGTTAGAAAGGGATTAAAAAGGGGTATGAAATAATGAAGACATGGCTCACTATTTGTAGAGGAAAAATCCTACTATTCCCCGGATCCCACGGATCCCTACCACAAGGGATCCGGTTAGCACAAAGCTAGGGATCCGTGGTACGCTCCTCTTTGCCCATGGGTATTTTTGGTTATGGGTCATGGGTCATGGGTTGATCCATGGTTTTCTTTCTAGGTACAATGTATCTTAAGGATACAATGAACTTGGTTAAGTGGTATATATAAAACCATGGGTTGTGGGTCAAAACCATTTGCTAGTATTTACCCATTTAGTATATACTTGTATTTACCCATTTTAGCATACACTTAGTTTTTACACATTTTAGTATACTTAGTTTAAGTATATGTTTAACCCAATATGTAAACACTAGTTGTTGTACATATGTATCTAAATCATAAAATCACTTATACTTGTCTTAGTGTTTTATGTGAAAGCGTAAGTGTGTTAGAAAACTATTAGTCCAAACCATTTACGTATTTTGTTTGTTTCGTTAAAATGATTTTACTTTTGTTATCGACAAAATATTAGAAGATCGTAAAATATAAATAAACGTTTTTACGGCTTATTTGTATTAACATAGGTCATTTATTCTAGGTAGTGGATATCGGTTCTTCACCGTCAACTTATTCAATTCCCTATAGTCGATGCACATCCGAAACGATCCATCCTTCTTATTCATAATGTTGGAATCACTCCTAAACCTATTTCAAGTGTTAGTGATTAATATGTAATAGTTAGCTTAATATGGCCTTTATGTTAGTAATTAGCCTTAGGCTTATGTAGAAGGCCCATAAGCCTAGGCCTAGTCCAATAAGGAAAAGGAAGGGACTAGGAGTGTTGCCCTAGCTCCCTCTCCTATAAATACTATGTAATAACCCTCACTTGAGGGTTGGTTGTTCAATTTATTCTCTCATTCATACCTTACGCCTAACCATTCTATATTTACGTGTGTGTGTGTTTGGATATTGTTCAACCGATCTCTTCTCCATCTTATTTCTACATATTGATGCTTGTGTTACATATATGGGAACCTAACAATGGTATCAATCGCCAAATAGTTGGGTGAACGTATTGTTTTTGAAGTGGGTTTTGGTCCTACGCGTAAAACATACGGTTCGTTGTTTTACAACTTTGGTTCGCTTAAAAAACTCATTTTTACACTTTTTAATCCAAGATTCTTGTCCTTTCAATGTTTTAAGGTGTTAAAATATCTTTTTTTGGCATAAAGTTTCAAACTTTACGCGTGGATCATTGTTTTAAGCTAGTTTTTGTTCGAGGGTTTCGTTCTACACATAACTGTTTTAGACACTTTGAGTCATCAAGTTTCACACTTTTGTGTTATTTTTGTGATATTGAAGATATTTCATCACAAAAATCTGGTTTTGAAACATCTTTGGGCAAAAATCACTTTTCGAGTAGTTCTACGAATAACCAAACCCTAAACTTCCGCGTAACTTGTCCTTGGTTTGATCTTCATTTTTCATGGTTTACTCCGTGTTCTTTTGCTTGGATAAGCCTGAAAATACGTCGACTTTGGATATCTTTTGCACTGTGATAGTGTAAAAGATCGTTTGGGTAAAACCCTAAAATTACGCATAAGCTAAAGCTTACGCGTAGACTTTTTACACATAAGATTCATCTTACGCCTAAGCTTTGTCTTACGCATAAGGTAATCCTATGCCTAAGTTTTCTACGCCTAACTTTTGTTTACGCATAACTTTAGCGTTTTATCCTTACTTACGCGTAAGCTAATCCTACGCGTAACTCTTATTGTTACGCGTAACTTTGGTGTTTTTTACGCATAAGTGGTACTTGGCTTGTCTGTGATTTCTACGCCTAAGGACTCTTCATCAACAAAGGTTCATTCGACTACAAAGATCCATTTAACAACACAAGCTTTCAACATGTCACAACCACCATACTCTAGCTATTTTCCTTACACTTATAATCAACAACAACAACAACTAAGTCCACAACATCAACAATTTAATCATCAACAACAGATTTATCAACAACAATTTAATCAACAACATACTCCACAACTTGCAGCAATTCCACAACCTCAAATGGTTCAACCACCGCCTAGTCTTCAAGTACAACCTTACACAAACTTCTACAATCAACATCCATCGAGGAATACTATGAAGGAACCAGCATGGTTTGGCAAGATGTGTGAAGCCTTAAGCAGCCAACAATCAATTCATGAAGCTGGCTCACTTGATAGACCTCCAATGCTCACTCCCGGGAATTATGATCAATGGGTTATTCGGTTCTTTAGGTTTTGTGATCTAAAGAAGCCTTATGGAAAGTTCTTAAAGAAGGTCATTATGGAAGGTCCATTTCAGATGCCTACTACGTCACACCCAGCAGATCCGGATGCCAATCCACCAAGAGATGCAGTCACCAACATTGCTACTGTTGCGGACCTCACGGGTGATCAACTTCTACACTTTGAAGCCGACGAACTTGCAATGCAATACATCCTTTTAGGACTACCAAATCCAATCCTTCGAAGTGTTGATGCTCAAAAGACTGCAAAAGCGATGTGGGAACATATTCATCTTCTTATGGAAGGCACAACACTCAATCAGGAAGACATGGAATCCAAAATCTACTTGGCTTATGAACACTTCATGATTGAACCAGGAGAGACATTAGAGTCATATCATCATCGCTTTCCAGACATCATTAATGATTTGGACAAACACAATATCATCATGCCACGAATTCTTTGTCAACACTAAGTTCCTAAGTAGTCTTGGTCCTGAATGGGAAAAGTATGTCATTTTTCTCCGTCAAGCGAAGAATATGCATCATGCTACCTACGGATTGTTGTACGATTACTTGAAGCCTCATCAAAAGGAAGTTGATAAGGAAAGGATTATCCGTGCCAAACCTGCTTTCACCTTCAATTCGGACAATCACCAACTTGCTTTGTGGGCTCAAACAAATATTCCTCCTCAACAAGCTCCTCAACCCGCTCCTCAACCAACTGCAACTATCACACCTTATGATCCGTCACAGAAACAACCTCAATAAAATCAATTGGTTCCATACAACAACAACATTTGCCAAGCTCTTTGTGAAGGTGATGAGGACTCCGATTCCTTCGATGAATTGCAACAAGGATTTATTATGATTGCTAAAGCATTTGGCCGTTATACAAACAAATCCAACAATCGCATTCGTTTTTCATCTAATACATGGAATCAGGCTATTGTGAACAATGGACGCGTTGAAGTTCAAAACCATGGTTATGGTCGTCAGATGGGAGGAGGTCAAGGGTTAAATGCTATGGGAAGGAATCACATGGGTGCTCCGCAGCAACAAAGGGCTCAAGTGGTTGAACAGGGAAATGCTCAGAATGGGGTTAATGGTCTTTGATGCTATAACTGTGTTGGTAATTATGTGAAGTATGAATTATGTTATTGTTTCTGCTGAATGGATTCTGCCGAAGGGTATGGTTTCTGCTGAAGACATAGTTCTGCTGAAGTTTAGTTTGTTTATGCGGAAGTTATTATTTCGTGTTTAGTTTATTTAGTTTGGATATACATGAGCTTTATTAGGAAGTGATTGTGTATATCTTATTTAGTTTTATGTTTATACGTTTCTTGAGAAACGGTTTAGGGTTTTGTTTAGGGTTCCTTGTCTATAAAAGGAACACAATAGAATGAATTATGTACGTGTGCTTAAACAAGTTTTTAATATAACGATCCATAGAGGATCAAAGAAGTTCTTAGTTATCGGTGTTTCATACTTGTGTTTATATTCCGCTACAGAATACAAGTTGTAGAGATTTTCTTTTAGTCTGTTTGTGATTACACAGGCAATACTAACGATCTCTGAAGCTCAAGATCTATTAAGGTCTGTTAGTTTTAAACAAGTGGTATCAGAGCCTCGTGAGAGTCTCTACGATACTAAGGACAGGTTTTCTAAACACCAATACATCCAATACATAACTCACTATGCGGATCGGGGCGTTGATCTTTGAAATCACCAACAACCATAACACCACCCATCTGCAACATCTTAGTCTCTCCAACAGCAATGCTAAGTTTCCTTACCTAAAGAGGGAGGAGTATGACCTTTGGGCGATGAAAATGCAGAACTGGATCTCCAACATTGATTGGAATCTATGGGAGATAGTGTTGAAGGGAAACAGTTTGAAGAAAACTACCACCGATGTCGCGGTAAGATGACTCATGTTCCTCCCAAAAGCTGCGAAGAGTTCTTGGCGGTTTAGAGAGAAACCAAGGTAAGAACCATTCTTCTTCAAGCTATTCCCGAGGATCACTTAAGTGATTTTCACTTTGTGGAAGATGCCAAGGACATATGGTTAGCTATTAAGGCTAAGTTCGGTGGGAATGAGGAGTCTAGAAGAATGAGAAAGTCCATGCTTAGAAAACAGTTTCAAGACTTTCAAATCACTGAAGAGGAAGGAATTCATAAGGGCTATGACAAGTTTAACAAGATTTTAAGTCGATTAAATCATTTGCAGCAAAGCAGGATAATGATGACTATAATTCTAAGTTCTTGAGGTCTTTACCTCAATCCGGCTAAGTGAGCATTGCTTTAAAAGCAAAAGGTGGATTGGATATGCTTACTTTTGATGAGTTGTATAACAAACTTAAAGCTCTTGAACATGATGTAAGAAGTCCTTATAGATCATCATATACTTGCCACACACAAAGATTCGTTGGAGCTTCTATCCCCAAGATGAGTCATGGTCCAAATCCAACTTACTCATCATCATCTTACACTACCACTCCATCAAGTTCTCAATCTGGAGGTATCATGGAAGATGTGCTTGGATCCTTGTTTGCTGATTATGATCCTCAGGAACGGCATATGAGGATTTAGATCAGGTGGATCCACTGGAGATGGAAGAGATGAAGCTGAAGTGACAGGTGGCTATGTTGTCCATGGATATCAAGAATTTTAAAGTGGCGAAGGTTTGGATTCCAAGGAAGAGATCCAGCGAGGTTTGACAAAAGGAAGGTCAAGTGCTTCACTTGTCAACAGATGGGTCACTTCTCCAGAGAGTTCAAAGACAGGAAAGCGGTGATGAGGACGAGATACTCTACTTATCGTGAATCGGGAGAGTCTGGAACTTCAAAGGGATCAGCAGACTTTGGTCACTCTTGACAGCAATGTGAATTTGGAAGCATCGAGCGGGATAATGATGGTCCCGATAATGTTGGTTTGATTGCAAGTCGTACTTCAGGAGGATAGGCATGATCAGTTGCCGATGGGCATCTCTCAGTACAAAACTATTTGTTTGGTTGTAGTGAGCGTTATAATGAACTAAAAGAAGCTTATGATATTTTGAAACCTAAATATAATGAATACTTTGTAGAAGTTGAAGCTTATAAACAGGCTTTAAAAATACTAGAAAGACAAAAGGTTTGGTTTCGGAAAGAATCAAATAGCTTATCTTTGAGAAAATAAGTGTGTTGGAAAGGGATCTTGAATGTGCTAAGAATGAGTTGAAATATTCGAGAAGTTGAAGCAGATGTAGTGTCGAAAATCTAGAACTAAAAGAGAAACTAGATAAGGAAATTGCTAGGCATAACGAATGGTTATTAAATGGAAAAAAGTTAGCTAGTCATTTATATAGTAGTCAAGCTCCTAATTCTGGGATAGGTTTAGGCTTTAAGAAATATGTAGGATTAGAAGCTAGAGATGACACACGTAAATCCACACCGGCAAGCTTAGCTAATTATGTTAAAGAAGGTGACCTACATGTCATGCGTGGATCTATTAGAGGAATACCTATGCCTGTTGACCTTACCCTTTCTGATGACTTTGATGGATCACATCATCTCTATGGCAAAAAGTCAACCGACTTGCCAGACACTGATACTTCTTCTAATGACTTTGTCTCTTGTGTTAACAGTGACAAGTCTTCCAAGCAAGGGTCTACAGAGTGTGATTCAAATGACAAGTCTGACCTTCCCAAGTCGACCTTTCCAAGTCTTCACCCACGCACCCAAGACTACCAATAAGCATGTCGAGTTCTTTGCCAGGAATACTCTTCCAAGGCAGTTGCCTCTCGAAGACTTGCTTTTTAATTCTTTGCATAATATCTTGTTAAAACAATTCTTTTCATGGTTTTGGTTTGAATACGTCTGCTTGTACAAGAACATCTTTTGGTTTGAATAAATCTTCTAAACACAAGACATGTTTTGTGTGTAGAAGTAAATTTCATTTAATTAAGGATTGTGATTTTCATGAGCAAAGAATGACTAGGTGTGGTGATTCTAGGACATCTAGACCAATGTGGACCAATGTTAATGCTATACCCCCTTATGTTCCACAAGCAACTAATTCTCCTTTTCCTTGGAGAAGACCAGTTGCAAGACCATATGTACAACCAACAAGTTCATACTTTAAGAATGGTTATTGGCTTGGATATGTTGACTCAATGGCCGACGGACAGGAAGCTGGGATACTCTGTCAAGTCCTCGGCAGGTTGTTCTTGGAATTAAAAGGGACCTAAATGTCAATGGAAACCCAAGAACAATAGTGGATCCTATACATCTGCATGGCATAATTCATATGATCCACAAGGCAGGTTCAAGTCAGCAATGACTTGAGCCTCAATAGTGTACTAATAGTTTTTATATTTTTGTTGTTGTAGAATCATCCTCTTAAGCATAAAGATGTTGGCATTGTTGATAGTGGGTGTTCAAGAAGCATGTCAGGAAACAGGGATATGATGCATAACTTTGTATCAATTGAAGGAGGAGGCAATGTAACCTTTGGAGGAAGTGATGGAAGAATTTCTGGGAAAGGGACCATCAAAACACCTCAACTGGACTTTGAGAATGTATACTATGTCAAGGAACTCCAACACTTCAATTTGTTCTCGGTCTCACAAATCTGTGACACCAAGAACAAAGTACTCTTCACAGAGGATGAATGTCTTGTGCTATCTAAAGACTACAAACTCTCAGAAGACACTTCAATTCTCTTGAAAGTTCCTGGAATCACAATCTCTATACATTCAACTTAAGCGATGTTAAACCGAAGGTGACTTAACTTGTTTGGTGGCTAAAGCATCTTTGGATGAGTCTACCAAATGGCATAGGAGGATGGCCCATGTCAACTTCAAGACCATAAACAAGCTCTCTAAAGTGGGTCTTGTTGAAGGTCTTCCTTCCAAAGTATTTACTAATGATCATGTGTTGCACTGCAATAAAGGAAAGCAACATAGAGCCTCATACAAAGTTGTGGCTGTGAGCATTATTTGAACCTCTTGAGTTGCTTCATATGGATCTGTTTGGTCCAACTCAAGTTCGAAGCATTGATCAAAAGTATTTTTGTCTAGTGATCACTGATGGTTATAGCAAATTTTGTTGGGTATTCTTTCTAAGGACCAAAGATGAAACATCTCCAGTGTTGAAAGAGTTCATTACCCTTATTGAGAATCAGTTAAACAAAAAGGTTAAAAGAATTCGGTGTGATAATGGGACAGAGTTCAAGAATGCTATACTTATAGAACTCTGTAGGTCTAAAGGAATCAAAAGGGACTATAGCACTCCAAGAACCCCACAACAAAATGGGGTGGTAGAAAGGAAAAATAGGACCTTGATAGAGGCTGCAGCTAAGGGACTATAGCACTCTAAGTTACCCACCATGTTGGAACTGAAGGTAGCACGACTTGTTATGTCTTGAATAGAGTGTCCATTACTAGACCACACTTCAAAACACCATATGAACTTCTCTATAGGAAAGTTCCTGCTATTCATTACCTTAAACCTTTTGGGTGTCAAGTGACAATTCTGAATACAAGTGATCCATTGGGCAAATTTGATGAAAAAGCTGATGATGGTTACATTGTGGGATATTCAACTCATAGTAAGGCGTCTGAGTTTACAATTTATCTGCTAAAAGATTGAGGAGACATTGAATATGAGGTTTTAGAAGACAAGCCTAATGTTCAAGGGCAGGGTCATGTTTGGTCTTTTGACCTTGATTAGCGATTATTTGGGTTATTCTAGACATATAGCTAATCAACATACAGGTACTCAAGAGTCTCCAACTAACGGTGATTCACGGATCTTGATTCTAACGGTGAGTTTGAAGATGATGAGCAACCCATTGTAGTGCCTTCTTTTCTCCCTAACAATTTTTCAGGTGACACTTCTAAAGTTACTTCTGAGAGTGAAGGCGAGTCCAATTATGTAGAGGATCTTGCTAGGTTGAAGAAACAAGAGTATGCAGCTAATCTAGATCTTTGAAAGGAATGATGAGGAGAGTGCAAGTGAAACAATAAGTGGAAACCTCAATTCTTCTGAACATGATCCGGTTTCTCCTATCATTTCTGCTGAAGGCTATGCTGTTTCTACTCCCATTTCTACTCGAGTGTCCACAGACTTTGAAGATCCTTATACTCGTTTTCCAAGACCCTCAGATCTTGGTAATAATCAACCCAAAGCCGGAATCTTCACCTCACCTTCTTATGACACTGATTTTGAACCTACTATGACTAATCTTGATTCTTCCATTGGAGTCAACACCACTACTACTAAAAGGATTCACAACACTCATCCACAGTCAAATATTATTGGTGATCCTAATGCACCTGTTAGAACAAGGGGTACGGTGGCAAGTTCTAAATATGGTCAAGTAGCTTTTCTCTCTTATGTCTCAGATCAGCAAAGAGACAATCACACAGACTATGAACATTGTCTATTTGCTTGTTTTCTTTCTCAAGTGGAACCAACCAGTGTTACTCAGGCTCTTGAAGATTCAAGTTGGCTTGAGGCAATGCAGGAAGAGATGCAACAATTTCAAAATCAGCAGGTTTGGATATTGGTACCACTACCAGATGGCAAGTATGCAATTGGTACTAAATGGATTTTGAAGAATAAGAGAGATGCAAGAGGTGTTGTCATTAAAAACAAAGCAAGATTGGTTGCTCAGGGTTATAGACAAGAGGAGAGGATTGATTATGATGAAGTGTTTGCACCTGTGGCTAGAGTTGAGGCCATACAGATTTTCTTGGCTTATGCATCCTACATGGGATTTATGGTATATCAAATGGATGTTAAAAGCCTTCTGTATGGTGAAATAGAAGAGGAGGTTTATGTCACTCAACCTAAAGGATTTGAAGATACTGATCATCCTACTCATGTTTACAAGGTAGTCAAAGCTCTCTATGGACTACATCAGGCACCACGAGCTTGGTATGCTAGGCTTTCATCGTTTCTACTGAAGCATGGATATCGAAGAGGTGCCATAGATAAAACACTTTTCCGAAGAAGAATTCCCAGACATTATTCTTGTGCAAGTGTATGTGGATGACATTATTTTGGATCCACAAAGGAAGCTTGGTGCAGGGAGTTTGAGGAGCTTATGAAGGTAGAATTTCAGATGAGTGCCATGGGAGAAATGACTTTCTTTTTGGGTCTTCAAGTTCAATGAAACCTTATGGTATCTTTATAAGTCAGGACAAATATGTGAGGGACATATTAAAGAAGTTTGGAATGGAAAGTGTGAGGACTGCCACTACACCGTATGAAGCTCCAAAGTCAAAAACCAACAATGAAATAGATCCAACAGTGAATGTACACCTTCTGGATCTATGATTGGTTCTTTGATGTATCTAACAGACTTCACGACGATATTACTTTTCTTTGTAAGTGTGTGTTCTCGACATCAAGTTACTCCACTAACTTCCCATCTCAATTCTGTTAAGAAGATCTTTAAGTACCTCAAAGGCCAACCTCATTTAGGCCTTTGGTACCCATAAGAATCTCCATTTAATTTGGAAGCATATAGTGATAGTGACTATGCTGGTGCAAATCTGGATAGGAGGTCCACCACTAGAGGTTGCCAATTCCTTGGAAAAAGATTGATTTCTTGGCAATGCAAGAAACAGACTATTGTGGCTACCTCATCTCAAGCAGATGCGTTCTTGTACGCCAATTCTTTGTGGACGGTTCTTTGGATTCAAAATCAATTGTTGGATTATGGGTATAATTTCATGAACACAACAATTTTCATTGATAATCAAAGTACCATATGCATTGTTAAAAATCCAGTTTTTCACAGTCGAATAAAACATATTGAAATCAGGCACCACTTTATAAGAGATGCATATGACAAACATTTGATAAAAGTGGTTAAAATTCACACTGATGATAATGTGGAAGATTTGTTAACAAAGGCTTTTGATGGACCAAGGTTTCAACACCTTGTGGTCCATATTGGTATGCTTAACCCTTAACTGCAACTTTTAAGGGGAGGCATATAGGCCTCGGGGAGGCATATGCCTCCGGGGAGGATTTGTGTATACTTTGCATTGTTTTATGTAAATTTGTTTGATTTTTGATTTATGATTACGTTCTCTAACACTAACCAGCTAATGTAATGATAGTTTGTTTGTCTTTGTTAGGTTTGTGTGTTTCTACATGTTTGTTATGATTTGCAGATTGGTTATTAGGTTGGAATTTACCATGGTTGTTAAGTTGGAATATGGTCAAGAAAGCTCTAAAGCTTGTTTCTCTTGAATTCAAAGTGTTGAAGTGAGTTATTTGTTTCTCTTGAAGACAAAGTCTTGAAGTTACAATATTCATTCAAGAAAAGTTGAAGCAAATTGTTCATTCATTCATTAAAAGTTCGACTTACGACTTACAGTACAATCAACATCAAATGCAACTACAAGGAAAGTGCTTTACATGAACTACTAATCCTAACCTAGTTGATATCATCTATTCCAACATCTAACAGGTTGTTGGATATGCATGATCGCTCATATCTTTCACACTAGATCTTTGGATATGCGTTTGTGAAGTCTTGCATAACCACCCATTCATTCTATCTCGATGACTGGATATGCATGACCGGTAAGACGAAGAAGCTAAGGATCAAAATGGGAAGGATGGATTGATGAAAACGATGATGATGAAGATGACCACATATGTCCTTTGTGCTTCATCTGCTGATTTCACCAAAAAGCAATTCTTCCACCTTCCTTGACTCCTTCCTTTATACGATATGTGATGATTCACCATGATATGAAGCGGGGAAGTGCTAGAACCACCTCTCTATCCTTAGGGAGTGGCGGATTTCTTGCACGTGGCCTTTGTTGAGGTGAGGTCTTTGGAGGTTGGGAGTAAGATGTTCTCTCCTTATAGGAGTCATGAATCATCAAAGAATCACTTGGATTCACTACACTATCTTCTTCTAAAGAAGGGCTAAAAGGTGATTTACTTGGTTGTGAAGATGGTTGAGGAAAGTAATGAAGCCAGGGGTTTGAATCATCACTTGATGATGATGATGATGAGAATGATGGTGTGAGATCTATGATCTCAGGTTTAATACTCATGGTTGATTGTGGTTAATTTTAGAGTATTGATGCAATTAGGGTTTGTGATGTTATTTGGGGTTTTTGTTGAAGAGTTATATGTGCATTGGGATTGTTTTATAGACAGTTTCAAGACTTAATGAGAGTTAATGCGTATAGGTGAAACAGTAAAAAGATATTTATTGAAGCTTCCTGAATACGTGATTTGTTTCTTGATTAGTATTCTTATTGATTGATTAGTGTTTCTGCCGAAGTTGAAAGTTAATTTGAGGAAAAGTAGTAATACACGTCAGCTCGGTCAACATTTGACCAAAATTGGGAAAATACTACTTATTCTCGGTTTGCATATCTTCGTCTCATTAAAAGTTTCCCTCATTACTCACATTCAAAACACTTCCAATTGTGTGACTCTTAACCCTAACTTTCAATTTTTCTCATGGCGTTTCAATTCAAGCATGATCATAATAAAGTCGCCTTTTGGGAACGAAGGGTGATGAGTTGTATAGACCAATGGTAGAATTCTTACAGAGGTCCAAGATTCATTATGCTTTAACGCATTCTCCTGAAGTAATTTATGAATCGTTGGTTAAACAATTTTGGGCAAGCTGCGAAAAGAGGAATGATCAGAGATTGTAGCTATTGTTGGAACAGTATATTGTGACAGAGGAGCTGATAAGAAGACAACTTCGTTTGGATGATGCTAATGGGGTTTATCATTCTAATGCGGTGGATATTCTTGCTGGATTAAGAGCTATTGGATATTAGGGTGCAAGGACCGATATGTGGTTGAAGAATCAGTTGTGTCCTATGTGGAGATTTTTGGTTCACACCTTGCTTCAATGTATAAGCAATAAATCTGGAGGATGGGATCATTTTCTACGCAGCTGGGATGTGGTATTGTTTGTCTTTCTCGGGGTTTGACTTATAATTTCTCTAAATATATTTTTGATAATATGGTTGAAAATATAGATAGGAAAAAGCATAAGTTTTTGATGTACCCTAGATTTTTTCAGATAATTTTAGACATTACCACACAAGCCCAAGACTTTTATCCCATAGGAGCTTTAACTGCTAAACTATTTGCTTCAATGAGAACTAAGTATGAGGGGCACATCATCCTTTGCTAGCGGCTATGTTGCTTCAGGGCAATGCATCTGGTGAAGAAGGAAATGTTGTTGGTTCTCCACCTTCTACTACTGTTGCTGCTGATGGGAATCCATTAGTGACAATTGATGAAGGCCCTTCTATCTTTGAAACCCATTTTGTTGCTCCTGAACAACATTTGTCCACTCCTTCACCTAGATCTAGTCCACCATCTACACAGGTTCTTCATGATGAGGTTGAGACTGACTTTAATAGATTGCCTACTCCTAGTCCTATTAGAGATCCAGTTGATGATAATGTTTCATTCATAGAGCATGTTGATGTTTCTTCTGAAAGGCCCAATGATGCTCCCATTCCCACAGAGCAATCTGCTGGTGGAGCTGAGGACCCTATTACACTTACATCTTTATATGCTTTAGTGAGCGTGTATGGGTGAGATTACTGATCTCAAAAGGATCTGCAGAGACTAAATCTAAGCTTGGTGGTGAGATTGTAGATTTGAAAAGAAAGGTTAAGGACTTGGAAATGCAACGAGTCGAGAAAAGAAAAGGAGATTTGGAGGTTTCTTCGATGAGGAGGATGTGAATGCTCTGTTTGAGTCACTTGATATGTTGGCTAATGTGGCTCAAGAATCTAATGTCTCTATTTCAAAGGTTGGTACATCTGTGCAGCAAAAAGAGCCAATTTTGTTTACTAGACGAAGGAGAAAGCAACATGTGCATAAGGATACAGTTCAAAGTGTTTCAACTACTGAAGAACATGTTGTTGCGGATAATCCTTTGATGGACATTCTTGTCTATGATGTTCAAACTTCAAATGTGCTATCTGAATGTTTCGAAGTTTTTCTTCTTTGGAAGGAAGTTTTATTTGAATCCAGAAGTAGATGTATTTTCTACACCTATTGAAGATTTCTCTACACATGTTTCTTTTGAAGCACATCTGGACGAACTTGAAGTTCTGTTATGGATACTCCTTGGTGATGCTATTTCGATCTCTTGATAAAGGGAAAGGAGTAATGGTTGATCGAGCTTGGTCGGATCTAGTCGATTGAACAGGAAAGGTTAGCCCAACAACGGATGTTAGATGAATGTGCCAATTTGAAGAAAAGTCTGAATTGGCTAAGCATTGAAGCTGAGTCTATTTCTAAATTGACTCCTGAGAGACAAAAATAATTAGATGCATTGGCTACTCAGATGCCTGCTGAACACTTGGGATGTGTATACTCGACAAAATTTGTTTCTAATCCTTCCATTGCTTTCGAGTATTTTGGGAGCAGACTTTAATAGTGATGATTTTGTGGCTCAGATGATGGCTCTTGGACTACAAAAGAAGCAAGAAGCTATGGCAAAGAGGAAAGCTATGCAAACTCAAAAGATCATGACTAAGAAAATGAGAGCACAATCTGCAGCTCCAACAAAAGATTATATGAGAAAAGTAGTGAAATATCGAGTTGCTCTCTATAACTCGTATGACTATGAAGCGAGTTAAGGCTTTATCGATCTTTGAGTTAATCGGTTGTTATAATAAGATTATGAAGTTTACTTCATCTCGTCCTGTTTCTGCATCTACTTTGAAAAGAATTGTGATGTTCCGGATGCTCCTAAATCCAAAAGACCAAGGATAGTTGAAATTGTAGATTCTTTTGAGGCTCATGTTTCAAAGTCAAGTATACGTTGCTTTTGAAGTATCTGCTGAAGCTATTCCTTCCGTATTCGGAAGCTATTCCTTCCGTATCTAATGAAGCTATTCCTTTAGTTGTTCAAGTTCAATTTGAACCTTATGTTGCTTCATCCGGAATGTCATCTTATCTTGCTGCGGTACCTAAAGTTGATCCTATAGACAAAGTTGGCCAAGAGTTGGGTTGTCAAGCTGAATTACTGACTAAATCTAAAAGGCGAGTAGTAGTGAGAAGATGTATGCCTTACGTGGTGGTGTTTCAAAGCAAGATGATTCTATTTCTTCCACACAACTTAAAGATGTTCTTGAAGAACCTATACCATCTTGAGACATTTATCTACCGGTAGGAGGAAGAAAAGAATGGCTAGAAAACGATCTGGTTCCTTTTGGAGATCTGTGAAATCTGCTGAGGCACATAAATCTAAGGTTAAGGAATCTTCAAGGGTTAGTTCTTTGGATCTCAATCTTTGCTGATTCAACATTTATTAAAGAGGGATCTTCGACGTTTTTCTGAAGGGTCTCATGATGTTTTGGTAAATTGGTCATTGCAAAAGGATGAGCTGAATGTGATTCACCGATTGGATCAAACGATCATGGAATTTAATTTTTTGAAGGAGATCTTGCATCGGTGGATAGAGGCGGAACTTGGATACGCTATATACTCTTGTAAATAAGTACTATCATTCTATTGCACCTAAGGGTTCTGGTTTATACTTATTGGGTGATCTTCATGTTTTGTTTGATTCAACATCTCCCAATGGTAAAGGATACTTTATTTGGAAGAACTCTCACTTATGGCAGGTTACATCTTGGAGATTTTATCCTCTGCCTCGTGTGCATGTAGTTGAAACGAAGGGTGGTATTACATGCGCATGTTTCTTTGAGAGAAGCGTATCCATTATCTGTGAAACTTATGGAAAGAATGCTTCTTGGAAGTTGGAAGTTCCTCCGATCCTGTTGGCAATGATCTTTTGCATCTTGAACAATGTGTGGTGTTATTAAGAATCAACTTATGGCACATAGAAGTTCCTCATGATTATGGTATTTTGTAATTTGTATGATTTGTAATTTTTGTTTCTTTATTTTCTTCTTAGTAAAAAAAATAAAATATGTGTATGTTTTGTTTTTACTAACTTTTATTGAGAGTTTGTTGTATATTATTCTTGGTTATTAACTCACCGGATATACCTTGTGTGTGTCAAAGAGTTAGCTAGTCCAAAGGGTGACTTTGGTAAAGACACCTCAAATCTGTTGATAGCTGTAATGGTTTGCTCAAAATCATAGGGTATGTAACTCACCCATGCTTCATTCTTTGAGTGTTGTATGGTTCTCAATTCACCATGATTTATTCCTTTTTGGAATCCAAGAATTGACTAGCCCACATGTATATGGCTTGTGGTAAAGGCCGTGGAATACCATATTTGGTAATCAGTTCACCAATTTTAAGAATTGACTAGTCCTGAGCAAAGCGGCTCTGGTAAAGACATTTCAAATCCGTTCATGGTTCTTTGGTTTACTAATAAATCAGATGGTTATCGGTGTACCATGGTTTTGAACTTAAACATATGGCTACTCCGGTAGTGATGGCTATTGGTAAAGAGACATCAAATCCATTATTTTCAATGATTCACCTCTCAGGGAGTTAACACACGGATGTGATGAGAATAGTTTGAAACTTTTATGTTTTGATGTACATGTTGTCATTTGTTCTTTGCAAAGATATGGAGTTTGAGTTTCTTCATCAAAGAGATGATTTTGTTTTGATTCTTTCTTGATGATGTTCGAAAGTACAATCCTCTAGTCTTGCAAGGTTAAAGATCTATCAAGAAGCTGGAACTTAACCAAGTCAAATTCGGTTTAGGGAGGATTGTTGGGAATTATGTGAAGTCACGAATTATGTTATTGTTTCTCTGAATGGATTACTGCGAAGGGTATGGTTTTACTGAAGACATAGTTACGAAGTTTAGTTTGTTTTCTGCGGAAGTTATTATTCGGTGTTTAGTTTATTTAGTTTGGATATACATGAGCTTTATTAGGAAGTGATTGTGTATATCTTATTTAGTTTTATGTTTATACGTTTCTTGGGAAGCGGTTTAGGGTTTTGTTTAGGGTTCCTTGTCTATAAAAGGAACACAATAGAATGAATTATATACGTGTGCTTAAACAAGTTTTTAATATAACGATCCATAGAGGATCAAAGAAGTTCTTAGTTATCGGTGTTTCATACTTGTGTTTATATTCCGCTTCAGAATACAAGTTGTAGAGATTTTCTTTTAGTTTGTTTGTGATTACACAGGCAATACTAACGATCTACGAAGCTCAAGATCTATTAAGGTCTGTTAGTTTTAAACAAACTGTAATGAGAAGGGTCATCTGGCTAATGCATGTCCTAAACCGAGGACAAGAGGCAATGCTTATTTCAAAGAGGCTTTGCTCTTGGCTCTTAAGGATGAAGCTGGTGGAACTCTTACCAACAAGGAACATAGATTTATGGCAGATGCAAATTCTGATGATGATATGGAGGACTTGCGGGCTAATGCGGCAGTGATGTTGATGGCACAAATGCAAGCTCTACACATGAGTGACACAGGCCCGGTGTATGACAGCCACGGCTTGTCTCGTGTACTGAACAAACAATTATCATTAATGAACTTATATCTCCGCCAACATCGCATCGACATAGATCGAGTGTTCAACATGAGCCTTCTACATCTCATTCTGATGATCATCAACTAGACCCCTTAGTTATCTTTGATGATCAAGATGACCTTATGCTTACCATTGATGATTAAGTTGACTCGTGGTTATACTTGAGGATCTAAACAATGACCATGTTGAGACTCACGTTGAACAAAATTATTCTATGTTTGATCCGAATTTGAGCTCGGGACCTTAGTTAAAGACCAACAATCCCGAGTGGAACATTATCATGATGTCAATTCTAAACTAAAAGCAAAAATGCACATTAACCGGGGATAACGATTGCTTAATTCGACAATCGAAGTTTTAAAACTCAAGAAAAGCGGGAAAAAGGTTTTGAAGTTGCTTTTGCTAAATCTTATCAAAGCGAAAAATCTTTAGAACGCAGATCGTGATCTTGCGCATCAAAGAATGCTTTGTTGTCTCAAATATAACAAATGAAACATGAACATAAACAACAAATTAACGCTCTTACCTTGGAAACTCAAAAGCCAAAGTGAGTTGTTAACTAGTCAAAAACAGGTTCTCGAGTACAAAAAGCATTCAACGAAGCGAATAGATGACTATCTTGAGGAAATTGTCGACTTACAAAACAAAATCAAAGAGTTTAAAACTGTTGTTTATAAACATGGTGAATCAATCACAACGATTCAAAAATTTTCTTTCAAACCAAATCCAAATGGATATGGACCGAATCTTGCCGATTATAAACCTAAGTTTTCACACAGAGCATTCAAACCAAATCGAAGTTTACGATTGCATAACATAGAATTGATGATTCAATTATGACATTGTGGAATATAATGCGCATGGAGGAATTAGATGCAGATGGCGAGAGTCGGTCAAAAATGGAAAATGTTGTTTATAACAAACCATTTAACTATTCAAAAGCCGTAACTTTTGTCACACAACAAGATACTTCAAACACACCGTTGGTTATCACACCGGTTCGAAGTTAGTCCCAACACAATGGTGCACAAATTAATGGTCCTTTACCTTCACTCGATTGAAGTAAAACTAAAGCGAAAGTTGTCGTGTTATCAAATACTTTGACACTTTCTTATCGACATCAAACTTTGGAGCGTGAGATTGAATTTCTTTACGAAATAAAAGTTGAACATTTTCACTTTCGCCATTGGTACGAGAACAAAGAGACATTTTTAGAATTTTTTACCCCATGTCAAAAATTTGAGAACCGTGCACTATATTGGGAAAGGGATTTTCACAAGGAACTTGGTCTCATGAAAATAGTTTTAGAAAAGCGAAACATCGATTTCAAATACTAAGCGTAAAAGAAATTATTGCGAAAAGATGTTGATGGACTCTTGGAAAAGCGTTATCGTCTTGATATCAATAATCTTGTGTTATTACAATCATTTGCATGTGCATCGATCATATCTCTGGCGATTATGTTGATCTTGTTGAAATTCGAGAATCTGCGACAATGTGCTTCAACTCGAGTCTTTAAAGTTGAAAATGAGCGATTGACAAGCGAACTTTCCAATGCAAAACGTCGTCTTAATTGGTGTCAAAAAGATATTCACGATCAACAACTTGCTTATCAAAACAAAATCGCCCGGTTCGTGCAAAATCTTCGATCCAAAAATTGAGCAACTGGATGATCAAAGCGTGTCTTTTAAGTGTCAAATCTCAAAATATGAACAAGAACTTGCAAAATTAAAAAGGAATATGGTGTCATATTTGATTTACTCAAAGCAGACTTCGTGATGAAGCATCAAACGAACTTGATCATTATCTTGCACACACTAAATAAGTCATGAATTTTTAAAATCTTAGATTACGAAAATCAAGATTTGGTGCACACTATTTTTAAGTTAAGGAAATGTTAGGAAAGCATGAACAAGTTCGACCTAGCATCATTAAGAGAGTTGCACACAACACTTAGCAATCATGTCCCCGAGAATACCTGACAAAACACAAGTTACTAATGTGCTTCCTCTACTAAAAGCGGGACTAGTTGCCTCTTTTCCAAGCGTCCGCACTTAACGACCTAGGAGCAATACAAGGAAGAATAGGAAGTTGCGACCTAAGAAAGACAAATAAAGAATGTTGAAGTAGAAGAACACCGTAGGACTTTGAATAAGACTCGATTGCACCCACTTTAGATATTGCGTGCAGCAAGGTAATGGAAAAAGTGTTGTAACTAATGTTGAACCTTTAAGTACTTTTGATATTGATCGATGCATCTTGTGTTATTTGTCGTAAAGTATGCATTCGATTGTCATGATAAATGTGTTGCTAAGGCTATCTTGTCACGTTCGGAATCCTAAGATTGAATACCTCTAGGCCCACTAATGCTTCTAAGTGCGTGGCGGTAAGCCTTCTTTAGATTATAAGAAACAATTGATGTCCCTGTAGTTCGATTATCACCTCAAGGATTGTTGTACCACCTAGCACATTCACTAAGACTAAAGCTAAGACTAGTTGGAGATGGCAGAAATGGATACATAATACACTAGGATTTAAATGGATGCCTAAAATCATTGATGTGTGTATTTCAACTATAGCTGTTGAGGAACCCTCTAACACTTAGGGTTCCACATCTACTTCTATTCCATCATTAGATGATGCAGTGTCTAATCACGGTGTCTGGTCTCATCCTTTAGTTGTTGATAGCGGATGTTCCGACACATGACAGGCAACCTTAAAGCGTTATCAAACTTTGTTTCAAAGTTCATTAGCTTTGTCGGATCGGGAATGATCACTTAGCGACTATCATGGGCTCACGGAGATTACATTAATGGCAACATCGAAATTAGCGGGGTTTATTATGTGGAAGGCCTCGGTCACAATCTATTCTCTGTTGGTCAATTTTGTGAAGGAGACTTGGAAGTAGCTTTGGGGAGAAAACTTGTTTCATACGTGATCTACAAGGAAATGATCTCATGTCCGCCGTAGCGTTCATCCAGGTCTCTACACTATCTCCATGCAAGACATGATCGCTTCATCTCCCATTTGTTTACTCTCAAAGGCTACATCTACAAAATCTTGGCTATGGCACCGTCGTCTATCACATCTAAACTTTCAAACCATCACCAATCTTGCACGATACAAACTTGTTGAAGGTCTCCGCTATTTCGGATTATTCTAAAGATCACCTATGCTCAACTTGTGAACAAGGAAAAAGCACTCGTGCTCATTTTCCTTCAAAGGTGGAACACAACTCTCAGCATGTGCTACACCTTCTTCACATGGATTTGTGTGGCCCGATCTTGTCTGCGGCGTGCGATTAATGGCAAAGCGATACATCTTGGTAATTGTTGATGACTACTCAAGATGGACTTGGGTTTACTTTCTTCGAAGTAAAGATCAAGCTCCACGGATGATCATCACCTTTCTCACGAAAATTCAAATTCAGCTCCGGAACAACGTCGGACAAATTGAGCAGACAAAGGAACTGAATTTGTGAATCAAACTCTTCGAGCATATTATGAGAAAGTGGGAATTGAGCATCAAACATCTATTTCCGCACACGAGAACAAAAGCGGAGTTGTTGAAAGATGAAACCGATGCGTTAGTGGAAATTTGCCAAGCGATGTTAATCAATGCTAAACTTCCGAGATTACTTATGGGCTGTCTCAACGCATGCTACACTCGGAACCGCTCAATGATTACAAAGCGCCACAACAAAACACCATTTGAGCTTCTTCACAACCGTAAACCGAATCTCAAACACTTTCATGTCTTTGGATCTCTTTGCTATCCGAATAATGATCGTGATGACTTTGGAAAGCTCAAAGCCAAAGTTGACATTGGAGTCTTTATTGGATATTGTGAGAATTCTAAAGGTTACGGATCGGAATGCGTCGTACAAAGGCGGTTATGGAAGCGATTCATGCTAATTTTGATGAACTCAGCGAAATGGCTTCGAGTATAACACTTGGAACCGGTCACAACCGCTTAAACTTACCCCAAACCCCATCATCGGTGATACAAGCCCTCACTTACTCGTCAACAAATGGAAAGGCTATTTGCTCTTCGTTCGTGTGATATTGATGAACGTGCTCTGTGTGTATCATTTGTTCCATTGCTCAAGCACGATAATACTCCTATACGATACACTGCTACAACCTTACGTTGAAGAAGCACCACCGATTGACTCTACAATAACAATTGAACAAAGCTGCGCTTCCAACGGCGAGAACCAAGCGATGATGTTCTTAATGATGTAACCCCACTGCAGATTTTGATCCAAATCGTTCTTTAACCCGTTCGCCAATGAAAGCTGCTTTGCACTGATGTTGCGGAATCATCTACAAGCCATTTGAATCCTCAAAATATGCATAATGTATATCAACATCAACCTTCCACACATCGTTGGACAAAAGACCATCCCCTTGAGAATATTATTGGCAACCTAAATCAACCAGTCGTAACAAGACAACGTCTTCACTGATGGTGAACATTGCATTTATGTACTCTTTGTCACACCGAGCCTAAAAACATTAAAGCGAATGACAAAGGACAACTGGATTGAATCCATGCGGGAAGAACTCAACCAATTTTAAACGTCTTGAAGTATGGGGGCGGTTGAAAGACCAACAAGGGTCTTCGTCATTGGTCTAAATGGATTTGGAAAAATAAATTGGATCTTTGAAGGAAGTAATTAGAAACAAGTCAGTCGTCGGTGGCTAAGGGTTATAAGCGAGGAAAAGGGTATTGAATTTGAAGAATCATTTGCTCGGTTGCTCGTCTTGAGGTCATGCGATTTTTGGCATTTGCGGGTCACATGAACATCACGGTCTTTCAAATGGATGTCAAAACTGCTTTTCTCAATGGACAACTGACAGAAACGGTTTATGTTAGCCCGCCCGAAGGATTCGTTGATCCAGAGTTCCTTAATCATGTCTACAAACTGAAGAAAGCTCTCTACTGTCTCAAACAAGCCCGCCCGAGTGGTGCGATAAGTTATCATCCTTCCTTATTGCCAATAAGTTCACCAAAAGGTTGGTCGACCCTACACTCTTTATACAATATCACAGGGCTCACATCTTAATCGTTTAAATTTATGTGGATGACATCATTTTTGGGTCAACACATTTAAAATACTCAAATGCTTTTGCAAAACTTATGACAAAACATTTTGAAATGTCAATGATGGGTGAACTCACATTCTTCCTTGGAATGCAAGTTCATCAATCACCCCGTGGTATTTTCTTGAGTCAGTCCAAATATGCCCTTGAATTATTACACAAATTTGGAATGCAAAGCTGTGACACCTATGCCACAGCAATGGCTCATACCAAGAAGCTAGATCTTTGATTTACATAGGAATTGGTGGACCCTACCAAATACCGTAGTATCATTGGGTCTCTCATGTATCTAACTAGCGGGCACGATATTGTTTTTGCAGTATATCTTTGCTCCCGTTATCGGTCGAGACCAAGCTGAAACCCACCTCTGGAGGCTAAAAGAATCCTCCGATACGTAAAGGGAACCATTAACTTGGGGATCTGGTATCAGAAGGATTACGGTTTTGAACAATAAACTTTTTGAGGCGACCACGCAGGGATGCTTAGATTCACGGAAAAGTACCTGGGAGCATTACAATTTCTTGGTGATAAATTGGTGTCATGGCAATCGAAGAAGCAGGATTGCACATCGCTGTCCTCAATCAGCGAATATGTAGCCATATCGGCGTGTTGTGCTCAAGTCATTTGGATGAGAACACAACTCAAAGACTATGGTTACGTATTTGACAGAATCCCGATGTACTGCGACAATCGGAGTGCTATTGCAATCTCGTGCAACTCAGTTCAACACTCAAAGTCAAAGCACATCGATCTTCGATATCATTTCATCAAGGACCACGTGGAACAGGGTACAATTGAATTATACTTCGTGGGTACATAATACCAATTGGAAGATCTACTCACTAAAGTCTTAGCACCTGCTAGGTTTAATGAGTTGGTCCACCGGATTGGTATGCGGTGTTTGACTCAAGCGGAACTGGATGAACTCTTAAAACAATCTTAAAAAAAACCAGTCAAACACCAAAACCTCTTTTGTAAATATTTTTCAAAAACAAAATACAAAAATATAAAATCAGATAAAACATAATTGAAAACCGACCTGATAGAATCAGATGTTTCAACAACATAATTGAAAACCGACCTGATAGAATCAGATGTTTCAAGAACATAATTGAAAGACATGATAGAATCAGATGTTTCAAGAACATAATTGAAACCCGACCTGATAGAATCAGATGTTTCAAGAACAGAATTCGGTTGCCACAATTTTGATTATGCACGAGGCGTATAAGTCAAAGTATTCCATATTATTGAGCTAACGAGCTTGTTACACTCTTGAACTAATGGACTTAGTTCAGTCTCGAACTAACAAACTGGGTACGTTGTCCCATTATCCATCACATAAGCTTTCCCACGAGCTTCTCCTATTGGTTGGCCATTATTTTGAGAACATAATTTCTCGAAAGGTTCTCACTTGCCACATCCCATCACCGTTTGTTACTATTGTCGTTACTATTGTTATTTTTGCTATTGTTGGATCCTTGAAAGTCTAAGCTCCACAACTTGATCCACTTGGTTACGAGACCAATTGTTTCATCAATATGAGGATCAAACGAAGTCACGTTCTCTTGAATCTGGTAGAAGTTCTCGAGATGAACTTTCCCATAACTTCTCAATGGTTGAGGAGATCCTGGGCACACTATTGCCAACTCTTGAAAGAGACGAATATAAGTTGTGATATCAAGAACACTTACAACAAGGAAACTTCACCTCCATTTCTTGCACCTCATTCCGAGGGTAATACTTCTTGATTATAATTTCTTCAACTTAGTCCAAGAAATCTAGTGAGTATTCTCAATAACTAATAGATTGAGCAATAACATTTTACCCTGACAAAGCATTGTCCAGAAGCATGCTTACGGCATATTTGACTTTGCAATCTTTGAGCACAATTGTTGATAAGAATTTCTGAGCTTGCCGCTCACGAAATCCTTGTAAGGAATCTAGTACAATGTTTACTTCCTGGCCCCGCAATATTAGGCCACACATTATCACCAGAAAGGTTACATAGATGTAAGCGTTAAATTTCAAAATTTCATGCTAGGATTAAGGTTTTGTTGAAAGCCTCGTTGCGGTAAGGTATGATTCGTTTGGGGAAATTAAAAAAAACCAAACTTAAGATATATTGGACGTTATACGATATTAGCAAGAATTGGCCTTGTAGCTTCGGACTCGAGCTACTACGAACTTGGCGTAAACGTACCGCCGCCTTTTGTGTGTGCATTCTGAAGAAGTGTCATATTGATGAGACACTCCCTATTTCTCTGGAAGGGATCCAGATTGATTTACGTTTGATCTTATTGGAAAATCTACTGAGATCACGCACCATGAGGTCAAACGACTTAAGCAAAGATGCATTTCTATTGTCAAAACTCAATGGAACTCTAGAAGAGGTCACAATTCACGTAGGAACGTGAAGATGAACTCAATTATACCGTTAGCAGATAACACTCACTGAACTTCGTGATGAAGTTCCATTACAGAAGTACCCCCACCTCTTCTTCTCGAGAACATCATTATCTCAAAACACGAACTAAATCATGAGGACATGATTTCCGTAACTGGTGGAGTCTGTAGCAACTCGTAAATTTTCATAAGGTAAAATGACTATTTTACCTTTTGACTTCTTAAAAGTTGACTTTGACTTTTTACTATTTAACTTTAGTAAGTAAAGCAAATATTGTAATTGGTAGTAACCAGTAATTTCCCAAGTTAAATAATTCAATCTGTTTCGAATTATTACACTCTGAACGTTTTTGTTCACCTGTGACTATAAATAATTATTTAAAGTTGTGACTTTATTAATTACGAAAGTTTAATTGTGTAAACTTTCCTCGCGGTCAACACAAGACTACGATAAGTCTAGGTGTTCAAAATACTCTATTTTCACCAATAGTCATATTTTATATGAACTAGAGGTGCACATTCCGGTTAACCGGTTCGGTTTGACGACTGGTCAAACCCGAACCGGTTTGGGTCAACGTCCAAAAAACCCGGTCCGGGCGGTTAACCGGTTCGGTTCCGAACCGGGTGTGAGGAGAGAAAAACCCAACCGGTCCAAACCGGTTTGGGTACGGTTTGGGACCGGTCTAGACCGGTTAACCGGTTTTGACCGGTTCTTGTATTTTTTTTTGTTTTCCATCGTCGCTTGTCATTGTTTTCTTGTTTCGTGTATTAATAAACTAGAACTTTTATTTAATAGAACGGAGAATACATGATACATCACACATTACACATAAACTTAAAACAAAACACATAATAACATAAACATAAAACATCGATAACTTGATAAGCTACTAACGTCAACTCGAGGTCTCGAATCAGGCATCAACTGCAGGCGCTTGGCGGCAATACTTCTGTGTGTGAGCCCTCAACGGCAGGTTGGAAGTGGGTTTGAATAAACAAAAACAATGCTTACATTGAGCCTTTCGCGAGCCATCCGACATTTCGACGTAGTTGTAGTGAGCCCAAACATTTGGTGCATGGTTTACCGGTAAAATCTGAACAATCACCGTGGCGGGGGTGGCGGAGGTGGTGCAGGATCAGCATCAGCCATTAGTGAAATGCTTCCAATTTTTATTTTTTAGTTTGTATTTTAATTGTATAAAAGTTGCAAAGAAATAAAAACACAATTTGTCTATTTATACTAGTCTTACAATGGTAAACTTGTAAATATATAAAAAAAAGTTCAAATTTTGAAAGTTTACCCGCCTTCACGCACAAAAAAATTCAAAATTTTAAATTTTAAAATTTTGGACCGGTTTTAACCGGTTTCGGACCGGTTTTTAACCGGTTGAGAATTCAAAAAATATATTTGCCGCCGTTTCAAAATTTTGAATTTTTAAAAATTAGTAACCGGTTTAACCGGTTTGGGACCCGGTTAACCGGTTTCATTTTGAAAAAATTTTTGCCGCCTAGTCGAAAATTCAAAATTTTTAAATATTTAACCGGTTTTTTTTTTTCGTTTTTCAACATTTAACAAACTTACACTGAATAAACTTCAACTTTTATTTATAGCGTCGAAATACATAAACTGAAAGGAAATACATAAACTTAAAATAAATACATCAAAGGAAATACATAAACTTAAAACATAATACGTAAGCATAAAAGTCCTAATAGTCGTCATCGGATCCCCTAGCTTCTTGAGCAGTTTGCATCTTGTCTTAGTTCTTCATCGAGGAAAGCATCTCGATTTCACCCGCTGTGCCTCTTCCGCGTAGACCTCCCCCTTCGAAGTCTGCGGCATTTTCAAGATCGGTCTTATGTTGCACTTCGCTTCATTAGCCCAAGTGATCTTTCAAAACCATACACATCTCCAAAGAAGCGGTGTGAGTCGTTTCTGGATTTGATAAAACCCTTCCACTTGTTGAAAAGCGGATTCGAAGCTACCGAAGTAGCTTGTACACTTAGTACATCACGAGCCATTCGGGATAGAGCGGGAAACATTGTTTCCTTTGCTTTCCAAAACGCCAACACATCAAAGTTTTCAACTTGTTCGGCCAGAATATGTGAGATAAAATCGGTTGTGATATATCTTTCATATTCCTTTGTTAAGCTAAACGATCATTTCTTAACGTTTGTTGGGATTATCTCTTATCCTTTTATGCAAAGCAAGTATCGGATTCCCTCTAAAACCCCTTGATGATGATGAAGAAGACTCCGTCACAGTGGGAGGTGGGTTACCATATTTTTCAAAATAATATTCCCACAAACTTTTAAAAGAATGGCCAAAGGACTCTTTTGCGTCATTAGCATAGTTCGGTGACGCTGAAACAACCCAAATCATCACAATCGAGTCGATAAGCACCTCTACCCCGTTTACATTATAACATGGATTTAATGTGGCCGCACAAGTAATTAATGGTGGCAAAGTTTCAAAATATTTCAAAAGCTTTTCTTTCATCCCGGAAACCATGCTTGTATAAACACCACCATGAAATTCAAATGCGGAAATTTGTGAAAACATCAAGAATAGTTGCTCGAGTACCAAATGAGCCGTTGGATAATAAACTCCGACAAATTTTTTGTTGCGTTGTAAAAAACTTCAAGTAGTCGGGTTATTTTTCAATAGTATCCCAATTATCTTGACTAAATGGAGCACACCTACCCCTCCCCGACAATTTCTCATCATGAAAATATTGCAAAGTCACCTTTTGTCTTAAACCACTTATGAACATAAGATAAGTGGAGTTCCATCGTGTTTCAATATCCCAACAAAGTTGTAACCAATGTTTCCCCTTGAGTTTCACACATCCGAATGTATGCATTATATCTTTTATTACCCTTTTTAAAAACATCGACTAACATTCTTTTAAAATCTTCTTTCACTTCACTCAAATTTGGATCTTTTAATCCCGCTTGCACAGCCAAGTTAATGATGTGTGCAACACATCGACTATGAAAAAATTCGCCATTACAAGGTGGCTCGTATTCCATTTTTAGTCGACCCATTGCATTTGTGTTGTTACTAGCATTATCCAATGTTATTGAAATTTTTTTTTCTGTGAAGTTAAACTTATGAAACACTTTTCTCAACAAATTGTATAAAGCTTCTCCGGTATGAGGAACCGGAAAGTTTTCAAATGCTACGACTCGCTTCATAATTTGCCAACTTTCGGGATCAACCCAATGTGCGGTAACACAAAGGTACGAAAGTGGTAAATTATGAGGAGCGCCCAAACATCGGGTTGTTAAATTAACACAAGCATCCATATTTAAAAAATTATTTTTAAAATCTTGCTTAGCCGTTTTCCACATTTTCATAGCATCGCGTTTAAGAGTCATACGACTTACGTGATGGCTAGCGGTTGCATATAATTCTGGTATACCTCCGTCGTCCCTCGTGGTCATAGTGGTTGAGCGGCAAACCCGTTGAATCACCAAACCGGCCAATTTTTCACGGAGTAAATCATGATCGTATGCAAAAATAGTCTCGTCTCGAGCCATGGACGATTGACCGGCTTCCGGAACCGATTTGAGTGCCTTGCAATACTTTTGTTTGATTTGAGCCTTCAATGTCGAGTTGGAACCGGCAGACAATATACTCAAGTAATATTTACATTGAGCCTTTTTCTTACCGTCCGACATTAGGACGTAGTTGAAGTGTTCCCATGGATCTTTTACACGGTCGCATGGTAAAACTTTCTTAATCGTCAGCACTTGTTGAACCGGCCGTGTTGGTGGTGTTGTTGGTGTTTGAAATTTCCATTAGTGTTTAGTGAAATACTTTCGGTTTTGATTTTTTTGGAGTGTTTTTTGATTGCTTGAAAGTGGTAATTAACCAAATACATAACACATCTATTTATACTAATATTTGTATGGCAAAATGGTAATTTTTGAAACATATTTAATAATATCCCCCCCCCCCGCTCCCCTCTTTCAAAATTCAAATTCAAAAGTTTAAAATTCAAAAAAATCAAAAAAACCCGCTCATTTGAAAAAGACGTTCACGAACGGTTAACCGAACCGGTTTGGATTTCGGTTAATAAAAACCGGTCTTGAAACCGTGGTTTTCTCAAAAGCGGGAACGGTTCCTAAGCGCGGTTAGGGTAAAAACCGGACCGGTTTGGGTCAAAACCGGTTTTGACCGGTTGGGTTTTTCGGTTTCTTTTCAGCTACGGTTCGGTTAACCGGATTTTTTGTTCAGCTCTAATATGAACTATTTCCACTTTGTTATTTTTACGTAAACATTTTACTCTTTACGTAATACGCGTGCTCAAACCTATATTATTAGGTTTTAACAACATAGACGCACCCAAATAGACTTATCACACCTTTAATATACCTAGTTAGAGTATATTGATAAGTTTATAAATTTTTATAAGTATTACATTTTTACGTTGCCCGGTTTTAAGTTTCGTGACTTAAGGGCTTAACATTAGTAATTACCGGGATCAAACTATATCCTCTAAACACTAATACAACAAAAGTTAACACAAATCTTACAACAAGGCACTTCATGTGCCACGCCTATAACACATGGCATGATATGGTACTAACTTAAACATGCATAGCATAATTATCCTTAACCATTTGCATATTTTCATTTCATTTGAGTAAAATCTCTTTCATTAATTCACAAGCAAACCACAAGACACTCTTCCTCTCTTGTCTCTTGTACCCAACGAACCAAAACAGCACCCTAATCACACATTTATTTTGATATCACTTGCTCTTTTCATCTTTATGTGGTTATGTAGTGTTACTAGCAATTGTTCTTGATTTATTTCTATCAAAGATTCTTCATCTCATGGGTAAATTAGAAGATCATCAAGGGTTCAAGGGATGAATATAAGAGTATTATTGGGGTGATTATAAAGGGTTAGAATCAAGTGGTGAAAAAGTTCAAGAGAAGTGTTGAAGATTAGAGGTGATTAAGATTGATTTGTATATGTGATGCTTATATTTTTCCAACCAAATCATTGTAAGGTTTGAGTATATTTTCATATTCATTCAATATGGTTGTAATAATTTATATTCATTGGATGTAATTTGATATAAGTAGTATATGTAATATGTCATGATTGATGTTGTACATGAGGTTGTGATATGAAAAGAAGCTAGAACAAGCCTTAGGTAGGTTTTATGAACCTGAAATTTACAACAGTCACAAAGATTGATTAAACTGATCATCTTAGTAAACCTTGAGGTTAATTCAGTAAGATAGGCTTGCAGAGCTATGTCTTACTGTCATTTCTCCGGGTGGCGCACCTCATAACTCCTCCCGATGAGTAAATGAGAGCCAAAATGGCAAAACATGTCAAAATCTGCACACCAGATTTCATTTGGGAAAAGCCCATGGTTCTGATCATTTCTGGAAGTCGACACAGTTTTATGAAATGTAGCTAAGACCTAACTTGAAGTTTGGCGAAAGCCGCGTGTCAAAACAAGTTGTAGAACTCAACTTATGGTCGTTTTGGCAGGACTGAATGTGCAGCCAAACTTTTAGCAATGAAATATAAGTAATTACTTGTAATTAGACTATTGATATAAGTAAACCTTAGACTTTGGACTTGATTAAGTTTGAGAAGCTGTTAGAGGAAGTAAAAACTAAAACTTGGGCTTTTGAATCACTTAAAAAGGACTTATGGTTAAAAAGTTATGGCCAAATGAAGATGACTAGAGGTGAATATGTTGTTGGATAAAAAAGTTGCTGATACGATTTTAAAACGAAGTTTTAACCATTTTCTGGTCCGAATCAGCAAAAGTGTAAAATACGAAAGTTGCTCAGAATCACGTTTTTTACAAAAACTCAGGTGCACATAAGCAGAAAGTGAACGACAAAGCCTTAAAAACTACAAAAACTATCCGGACCTGTTGTATACCGAAAAACAACCATGGCTAAGAAACCTTAGTGTATTTTGATTCTTTGAGGCCAAAACAAAGCCAAGGTTAAGCCAAGGCTGATGTCTCAAGTATTTTGACTTAAAAATAGCCATTTGGTATGGCCTTATTGTTGTCTCAAATTGCTTAACCATAATTTAGCCGCACGGCTAGTTTGGACTTAATGGTCAAGTCTTGTTTAAAAACTTGGTTAATTGGATTAGACTATGCTAGACTTTGACAAACTAAGTAAATGACCATATGACATGTTAAACAACTTCACGACACACAACTTATATCATCATATCGTCACAGAAGTCAATCAATAGTCTTTGACGAAACATGATACATGTTTTATATAACATTTGTCTCGTCAAATACTTTACTTATAAATGACAAGTACAATAATAGTAAGGAATTTCATTATCATAAGAGGCCTCTTCGGAGTGTCGTATTGACAAGTTGTGGATTTACGAATTAAAGTGTCCTGGCTCCTCATACGTTCACTACACGACCTCTTGATTTTGATAGCCCGAATGATGGTACGAGGTTATTTATAAAAGGGCTATAGGCCAAACAACACTTAAGGGATACATCAACTTAAGATTTATGTACAACATCATAAGCCAACAAACTACATATACTTGTACACTTATATCATACACTATACTAAAACAGGAATACTATGCTTTCGTAGGTAATCATTAAAGATCGTGGTCTTGCCATACTTTATTGTTGACATACATTATATCGTTACACTCATTTCGATCACTACAGTGAGTTTCATAGCCCCAGCTTTTGTTTAACTATTTTATAAACTCTTTTGGGGGAGATACATGCTACTGCTTTTACTACATGCTAAAATGCTTTATTGTGGACAATTACTTGCAAAATGAATGCCTTGACTGTATTATTGCATGCCTAAGTTGTTTTTGCCAAAAGTCCCCAACACCATGGACCACTAATCACGGGAGTGGCGCAAATCTGTGGATAGGCCTATCGGAATTGACGAACCCGTTTATGTTATCGGAAATAACAAGGCGCACTATATTTGAGATTATCTAGGTATAGGGCAAAATACCTACCCGAGGCAAGTTATTTATATATATATATATATATATGATATATATGTATATGATATATATATATATATATATATATATATATATATATATATATATATATATATATATATCGATGCGTGAGTGCCATGAGCTTAGAGCAATAATAACTATCAAGAAGATAATTGTACACATTGCAATTATATTACAAACTATATTGTCCTCTCATTGTTTCAAACCTATGCGGTTTCTATCGTTTGTATTGACCGGTTAGACAATCAAACGCACTATGGGCATATAATAACGTAGCCCACTACTTTCCTAAACTTGAAATCTTGTGATTAACTATTTTGCTTACAAACCTATGAACTCAATCAACCTTTGTGTTGACACTTTTTAGCACGTTATCTCAGGTTCGAAAGGAATTAGCTGGCATGGCATGTGGCGCGGAAAAATATTTTGAAGACAATGCATATATTATCATTCGAAAAACATTACAACTTTTATGTTGTACTTTTTATGATTGTACAAACTTGTGGGACCAGTTTGTAAACTCTGATATTTTAATCGAATGATAATTTATTTCAAAACGTCTCATTTAGAGTCGTTTTCTGTAACTTGTGCTGTGAACTATGAAGTAATACCCCAGTGACACAATCTTCCGCTACGATAATTTTGGGGGTGTTACAATTACCGAGGTTTCCCTTCATCCACGGCTCTCGGCACTCATTCTTGTAGTGCCCTTTCTTTCCACATCCAAAATAGGTGACAGTGGCCTTCCAGTCCGCTCCTTATGCAGTTTGAGCCACAGCAAGGGGACGTGACCTACAGTCCTTGGCCATGTGTCCTACCTTAGAGAAATTCCTATACACTATTGAGCACGGTCCATGGTTGTGTTGGTTGCAACGACCACACAAGGGTTTGCTACCTTCATAAACCTTCTTCTCTCCATTTCCTATGGCGTACATCCTGGCAGTCTCTTGCCGTTTGTTGCCATTCCCTTTAATCTCTCATTCCTCTTACTCTTATCACTCTTACCCTTGTCTCCTCCTTCTAACACATAAGAGTCCATCAAACGCTAAGCCACGGTAATTGCCTCATGCAAGTTAGCCGGCTTCGCAACGATGACATCATTCCTAGTAGCTAAAGGCTATCCATTAGTATACCTCTCAATATTAAGAGCTTCAGTGTGAACCATTTATGGGCAAAGTAACGACAACTCTTGAAAACGACGATTGTAGGTCGTCATGTCGGTACCCTTAACCTTATGGTTCCAGAACTCAATCTCTAACTTCTTAACTTCATTCCTAGGACAATAAGTTTTGATCAGGAGAGCCTTAAACTAGGTCTAAGTCATGCTATAGGCTATATCACTTCCTACGGATCTGCGATAGTTGTTCCACCAAGTCAACGCTTCGTCCTTCAAGGTGAACGTCGCATACTTAACCTTACAATCCTGTTCACAGTTACTAACGGTAAACACAGACTCGGTTTTCTCCATCCACCTTGTTAGGTAAACCACTCCCTCGGTTCCTCCAAACTCGATGGGACCACAGAATCGGAACTCTTTGTAGGTACAACATCGAGCTCGATTAAGCGGTGGGGTTCCACCAGAGGTGTTAGAGTGATTAGACTCAGCTAGCAGTTCAGGTACATGCTGTGTCACAAGCTGGTCGATGTGGGCTTGACTCAAAGGCGGAGGGTTTAGTGGAACAAGACCATTCTCAGCACGGTCGTTCACATTCGGGTTCCTAACAGCGGGGTTATCGGTGTTCTGGTTCTCAACAGGTGGAGTGGTCGGGGTCGGACGACGACCTCGACGGACAGGAGTAACCACAACAACAGAAGCTGCTCGGTTGGTCCTAGGCGGGTCTCGTCTTGGTGCCATTGATCTGAAGGTTAAAACAATAGTTTCATAAGTTCACAATTCACGCTCTATAGACTGGGTTTGGTTCCAAGGATCACCGAATAACGCACGAATACATAATCAAGGCTAACAAGGTTAACACTATATCATAACGAAATAACCAGAGACCAAATCATAACTAAAGGATGCACATTCTAATAACCATAACTCATAGGTTCCAAAGTGGAATACATGAAAGGATACGGAGAAATCAAAAACGATCCTAACAACGATACTATCAAGATAACTAGGATAGATCTACATCTCGAACTAGAGACTACTCAGTTTCAAGATGGTACAATGTCATGAATCTAACATAATCTAGCCACGACTACGAGCACTCCTAAATAATCTCCAAACATCGTCCATCACTCTCCAAAGTGACGAGACCTCAAGACGCTGAGAGTCACGATCTTTCTTAATATTCACGACTTCATCCTCCAACTCGTCGACCTTGCGCTGAAGCGCTTGGTCTACCTCTTGGGCTATCGAACACTCTGCTTGTCGGTTCCCTACCTGCTCATAGAGTTCCGACACGCCCTCTCTCAAGGCCATCGACTTCCTAACCATCTTATTCATATCCACTATGAAATCCTCTACACCAGTCCTCGACACTCCATCTAGTCGATCGGATAACTGACTAAGGCTAATATTCTGGGATATAATCCTCTCCCAAATCAGACCCGTACCTCCATACTCCTCGGGCTCTGAAGAAATCTCTGATGATATCATGGAACCTAGTGGGCTACCTATCTCAGGTGAGTGAGGAGGTGAGCCAAAGTCAAAAGGTTGCCCAGGAGAATCAGGCTCAGGCAAAGGTAAGGGATAGCCTGGTCCTGGAGAATGCGCTGCATGCTCATGACTCTACAATGGTGGAGTACCCCCTTCTGGGATCTCCTCATCCTCCTCCTCCTGAGGATCCTCGTCCTCATATACATACTCACCTCGATCTCATGCTCCTCATCGCCCTCATCTTCAGAGGGGGAGTCCATGACTCGGCGTCTCTGTGTGGGTGAATCCTGAGGTGGTACAGTAGGGTATCTAGGTCTTCTAAGACATGGTGATGCTGGTGGTGATGACAGAGAGAGTGGGCTAGGTGAATAGGTGATGATGGTGGTCGCACAGCACATCTGGCGAGCACTACGAGTAAGTCTAGGAGTCTGGGCTCGTGCTAAGACCTGATGCAATGTGAGCTGCCTAGATGAGCTAGGGCGATTAGATGATGATGGAACTAGAGTGTCGGGCAATCACATAGGGATCACCTTGTGCAACAGTCATCAGAGTCAATGTTGGGGAAGTAGCAGCAGCAAGGACATCCTCAGACACATCATAAGCTAGTGAAGGCATGGTCTGTGACAAAGACATAGGGTAGGTATAAGTGTTCGAAAACGACTAGTTCTAATAAGCGCATCAACTCAACCAAAACATAATGAAAGCTTTAAAATATAGGTACCGCATTACTCAAAATATGCCTTTAAACAAAACACATAAGTTCTATTCTATCACATAATCTATGATGAGTGTGTAAATACTCATCATTTTTGGGTCAATCTGAACTGCAAAACGTTTTAAAATGCTCAGAAATGCATCAAAATACTGAAAATATTCCAAAATTGCATTTTATATGTTTCAGATGCAAAATGTTTAAAATCGATGAAAAATGAGCTAAGTTTGCATAATTGGCAGTTTCAGTCCCCCAAGTTTCAAATTTTATCAAAAATAGTCCCTGAGCCCTTAATTTCAAAAGAAAAATCACCAAAGGTCCTTTTAAAATCATAAGTTGTCAAAATTAGTCCTTTGGTGAAAAATATCAAAAGTTTTGAGAAATTACAAAATTGGTCCTTCAAGTTTGAAAATTGGCAAAAAAATGGCCCCTGGAAATTGGAAAATATCAAGTTTGGTCCTTGTACTTTTTGAGATTGTCACTTTTGGTCCTTAAGAGCAACTTTGAAAATTGGCAGCATTGGTCCTCCAATTTTCAGAAATGACAAAACAAACCCTTGAATGTTAAACCTTTACAAGCCCTTGACCCTTGTCACAAACAAAATGGACCCTGCCTTTTAGCCTTTGGACCCCCTGTCATTTATACCTTTGACCCCCCCTTGCATTATTAAACCCTTGGTCAATTCTGGTCAAATAAAAACACGCGCCAAAGTCTTCATCTTCAACACCAAACTTCTGCAAAACCCAGACACCCATCCCCCCTCCTCACCTCCACTCAACCTTGTTCCCCCCACCTCAACTAACCTCCAAGATGCATTAAATGCACCCCTGCCCCTTTCACTCAACCTCCCAGTGGATAACAAAGTTTTGGCGCCAAAATCTGTTTCAATGGCCAAGATCCTTTTAAGCCATCCAATGGCTGAGAAAATGATGGGAACTATTCAGAAGAGAGAGAAAAGAAGTTTGGTTTATAAAAGAAGAGCAGAAGGATGAGAAAAGGGAGTCTACTAGTTTTTTAAAATTTTAATGAATGTCGTTTTTAATATAAAGTTTTTAGTTAAGTTTAAAATCTGTAATCTTTTGTTGTAATGTACTCATGTTAAGTTATTTGATCAATATAAACCAATTTCAAGTATCAATTTAAGTCATATTACCATTTCACATTGTTAAGCTTACTGTTGCAATTTTGATTTTCAAACTCATATATCAAAGCTTTTAGTAGCTTAACTTTAAGCTTCAACAAGCTTATATAAGCTCACTACAGAGATTTTACAAGGTTACATTCAAGGTTCAAGTAATTTTGGTCCTTGGTCAAAGAAAGTCAAACTGGGCAGAAATTGAAAAGAAAATGGATAATGGGTGAAGCAGTGCTGGATGTGGGTTGATTCAGGTCTATTGGGTTGATTTTTATAGGATAGAGGTCCATTGTAATTCAGTTTCAAGCCATTGTGGCTAAGGACCAACTGTGAGTAATTTTCAAGTTCATTTTCATAATCTTTATTTGCAGTGACAAGTAGCTTAAATCTGTTGAATAAGTTGTAATTAGGTTAGGTAAATTTAGCTTGATCATTAAAACAAGTTTGCTCAGTGTTTAGTTCATTTTGTTTGCAAATCAGTGGTGTTAAGGTGTGTTTGGAATTGCTGTCATATCTGTATTAGAGGTGTGTTCAATAGTTGATACTTGTTGTGTTATGCTTTGTTAGCTCATTTAAACTCATTCAAGTCTTAAAAACTGCACCTGCAACTGTCAAAGTCAAATCTCATCTCAATCTGTCTTTTATACTTATCTGTTGTGTTTTTGGAAATCAAAACACTTGTTTTGTGTTTTAAAATCATAGAGGTATCTTGCATTAACCTCATTTCATCCATTAACATCAATATCAGTCTACAAATCAAGCTCAAAGTTCAAATAAGTCAACTATACAAAATTGCTTCAAAAGTCAAAAGTTGCAAAGTCTGTTTTGAGCCCAAATGCAAGGAATTTTCATGAGCTCATTTTTGAGCCACATCAAGTGAAATTTTGGTTTTAAAAAGCTCAACTAGTCTATTTTATTATTAGCATTTTTTTTACATTTTTGTGAATTTTTTATAAGGTTCAAAAATGCTTGACAAAATGGCCCAAACTGCCGTGTACACACTCAGTGTATACTGAGTGTGCACAGGTGGTTTTGTAAGGCTTGTGCAAAGCTCATCAGAGCTTATCTAGGTCTCATTTTTGGTTCACATGATCTTGGCCAGGTCTAGAACAAGTCCATACTTCTGTTTTTCATTTTTAGCTTATTAGGAAGCTGGTACTTAAGCTCAAAAGTAGACCCCCAAACTGTTTTTTAGATTATAATCTCAAAACCTCAAATCTGTGTAAATTGCTATTCAGAGGTTTAAGCTTGTTGTTTCTTGTTGCATTTTGGTATTTGTAGCCTATTTTAGCTTCTGTTAACAGTTGGTACTTATTGGTCTTCATTTGCTTATTATAAGTGCTTATTTATAAGCACTTGTGATAGCAGTTTCATTTTCTTGTACACAACCCTTGTTTTTTATATTTTTCCTAGATTCTAAATATTAAATTAGACTTTTCCTGAATTTTTCATATTTTTTCCAAGCTTTTTTGCTATTTTTCCAAGATTTAATTTTAATACTTTTTAATTAGTATTTAATACAATTAATTAAGAAAAGCTTCAAAAAAATAATTTTTCATTTTTCTTAAGTTAAGATAAATATAAAAAGACAAAAAAAATATTTTTCTAGATTTTTCTTAGTTAAATTTATATTTTTAAGCAATTTAAGTAGTTTTAAATAGTTTAAAATTCATAAAAAATAGAAAAATAATCAGAAAAATACAAAAATAGTTTTGAAAATTCTCTTTTGTTATTTTAGATTTTTCCAAGTCAAAATTTCATTTTTCTAGCTTTATTTCCTATTTTCTTGTATTTTAGGCTAATATTAAATAGTTAAAAATAGTTTTTAATTAATTAATTAGTTATAAAAATAATTTTCTTTTTCTATTAATTTTCTTTTATCGTTAGGTTTGTAAAAATATCATTTTCATATTTTTAGGGTTAATATTGTGTAAGTTTCACATTTTTATTTGTACGTTACGTAGTTTTTAAGTTAAGTTTTATAAAAACATAAAATCAAAAACATCATTTTTCCAATAGTGATAGCGTTTATTTAATATTTTTTTTTTTATCTTTTTAAATTTATTTTAATTTGCATTTAAGCCCTTGTGGTTTATGTACTTTTTCTGTAGTTATAATAATTCAAATCCCTTTTTCTATTCAAATTTCTCGATCACTATACGTTTGGTTATTCTCGCACGGCTCGTTGGGACATAACGACCCGGGGAAACACTATACTCCCCAGATCTTCATTGCATTGGTGTCTGAGCTGTTTTAAGTTTCTTACAGTTGGTCATTCACAAGTGGTCACTATGCGGAGAAAACTGACGGTTTGCACCGATCAAATTTTACGCCGGAGTCAGGCTGATTATCTTACGCCTAGCATTAGTAGTTTGAATACTCACTCTTTGTTCATATCATCCATATCTATTCATATATATATCCATATTTTTATAAAAATCCAAAACCCAAAAACATCCAAAACGTATAAAACACAAAAATATTTTCCTTTTGTTTCTATATATGTATCAAATATAAAAATACAAAAAGATTTGTCGCTTTCTTTAATAATAACAACTTAAAAGATTACCACCGAAACCAAGGCAGTGTACTACCTAACTGGGGGTACGACCATAATAAGTTCCCGAACCAAAGATTAAAACTTACCTTTGTGTCCTGTGAGTGGTGTACCTTTTTCAAAGAAGCCATTCATCTTGTGATTATTGGTTTAAGTTCACTGTTGTTTTGCCTCGATTTTGTTTTACTTGGATTTGTTGTGATATCTACTTGTCAAAAAACATAAAACCCAAAAGATTCTTCTTTCCATTTTCATAATTCTCTTGTTTCGAGTTACGTCTAGTGTATGCGACTCGCCAGAAGCTCGAGACGATTCTTAACAAAGAAAACGTACCCGAGATACGCACGTTGAACATCCCACCATGTCTGAATCCAAAGGAAGGACCTCAAGTCCAACCCGATCCACAAAATCCAGCTCCCGATCTCCGAACGATGGAGGAGCTTTGCCAACCCACGATGAATGGACGGGGCGGTCCAATTGCCCCGGTCAACATCGCAGCCACGGACTTTGGACTTAAACATCACATGATTCAACAAGTCCAAAGCTTTTGCCAATTTCACGGATCACCGGGTGAAGATGCCAACAAGCATCTTGACAAATTTCTCACTATCACCCAAAGTATGAAGCAAAATGGGGTCTCCGATGACGCCTTCGCTATACCTACTTATTCCTTGACGCTTCATGCCATCGCATGGTTTGATCGTCTTCCCAAGAACTCAATCCATAGTTTCGATGAAATGATCTCCAAGTTCTTGGCGAAATATTTTCCACCGTCGATGGTGACGAAACTAAGGAATGAAATCAGCAATTTTAGGCAACTTCCCGACGAGTCCTTATTCGAGGCATGGGAACGCTATAAGCTTTCAATTGACCGATGTCCGAACCACAACATGTTGCTTGTCACCCAAATAGATACATTCTATAACGGGTTAATATTGAGACATCGTGACACCAATGCCGCCTACGGTGGTACCTTTATGAAAAGCTACCCGAAGAGTGCTATGATCTCATCGAAAACATGACCGCCCACCACAATTATTGGGATTCCTCTCTCCGAGAGGAGTGAGTCAACGAGATCCACCACCCTTCCATCTTCGGAATTCACCACTCTCAACAAAAAGTTGGAAGAAATATCCACCGCCATGCTTAAAATGAATCACACAAATGCTAATCAACAAGTTAAAGCCGTGAACAAGAGTTGTGAAACTTGTGGTGGTCCACACCCTTATTTCGAGTGTCCAGCCTCCGGTGGTTTCACTCAAGAGAGCGTATATGCTGCTCAAGGTTCCTACAATTCGGGTAACCTACCAACCGCAAGGGGACCGTAACCTTCTAAGCTATCGTTCTAACAATTACCTTGGACCACCGGGGTTTAATCAAAATCGAACAATCAAAACGAAATAATCAGCTTAATCGAATCAATCGGAATTTTCACAATCAAGGTTCTCAAAATCAAGGGAACTATAATCAAAACCGATTCCAAGCTCCACAACAAACTGTTCAAGCTCCACCTCCTCAAGCTTCCATTGACATTGTTAGTTACATCAAAAACAATGAAGCTAAGATGGTGTCCATGCAAAATCAGATTACCTCTATGAGAAATGATTTTACATCTGAGATTAGAACAACTAGTAGCAAGATTGATCAGAAAAATAGCAAGATCGATAGCGTGCTTGCTCTTCTCATGAGTCAAAACAATCAAGCTTCACTTCGTGATCTCTTCCAAGTAACACCATTCCCAACCCTAAGGGTGAGTTGAATGCTATTACCACTCGTAGTGGTAAGTCATATGATGGACCCTCGATTCCTAGTCCTTCTCCGGTGAAGGATGTGGAACGAGAAACCGAGGTGACAAAGGACAAGGTGCATATCTCAAGCCCCCAGTACCGCACAAGTCCAACCTTCGGTCGTCTTACCTCCAATTCCGGAACCCGTTGTTCCAGTGACCAATCCTAAGCCTTCACTTCCTTATCCTTCAAGGCTTAATGATCAAAAGGCCCGCGACAAAACTAATCAACAAATGGAAAAGCTTATCCAAATCTTTCAAGATTTGCACTTCGAGATTAGTTTAGCGGACGCTCTTCTTCTTATGCCCAAATTCGGTCCAACAATCAAAAGTCTGCTGACTAACAAGGAAAAGATTTCCGAATTGGCTAAAACTTCTTTGAATGAGAATTGTTCGGCGGTTATCCTTAAAAAGCTTCCCGAAAAGCTAGGAGACCCCGGAAAATTTCTCATCCCATGTGATTTTCAAGGAATAGTTCAATGCTCCGCCTTGGCCGATCTTGGTGCGAGCATTAACTTGATGCCACACTCCATGTGGAAAAAGCTTTCATTACCTCCGCTTACACCTACATGTATGATCCTCGAGCTTGAGGACCGTACAAGTTCTCGTCCGCTAGGTATAGCCGAGGATGTATTTGTGAAAGTAGGCAAGTTTCATTTCCCCGCCGACTTTGTTGTTGTCGAATTTGATGCCGATCCTCGAGTACCCCTCATTCTTGGGAGGTGATTCTTAAAAACAGGTCGTGCATTGATCGACGTTGATAAGGGGGAAATCACTTTGAGGTCAAACAAGGAAGCCGTTACCTTCAACCTCGATCAACTTACGAAATATTCCCCTAGTTATGAAGATACTTCCGTCAACATGATTGATGTCATTGATGTTGTGTCGGAGGAATATTCTCAAGAACTTCTTGGATTTTCGAGTGGCAAAACAATCTCATGAGCTCATTTTTGAGCCACATCAAGTGAAATTTTGGTTTTAAAAAGCTCAACTGGTTTATTTTCTTATTAGCATTTTTTTTACATTTTTGTGAATTTTTTATAAGGTTCAAAAATGCTTGACAAAATGGCTGGCCTGCCACATACACACTCAGTGTATACTGAGTGTGCACAGGTGGTTTTGTAAGGCTTGTGCAAAGCTCATCAGAGCTTATCTAGGTCTCATTGTTGGTTCACATGATCTTGGCCAGGTCTAGAACAAGTCCATACTTCTGTTTTTCATTTTTAGCTTATTAGGAAGCTGGTACTTAAGCTCAAAAGTAGACCCCCAAACTGTTTTTTAGATTATAATCTCAAAACCTCAAATCTGTGTAAATTGCTATTCAGAGGTTTAAGCTTGTTGTTTCTTGTTGCATTTTGGTATTTGTAGCCTATTTTAGCTTCTGTTAACAGTTGGTACTTATTGGTCTTCATTTGCTTATTATAAGTGCTTATTTATAAGCACTTGTGATAGCAGTTTCATTTTCTTGTACACAACCCTTGTTTTTTATATTTTTCCTAGATTCTAAATATTAAATTAGACTTTTCCTGAATTTTTCATATTTTTTCCAAGCTTTTTTGCTATTTTTCTGCATTTAATTCAGTTTTTAATACTTTTTAATTAGTATTTAATACAATTAATTAAGAAAAGCTTCAAAAAAATAATTTTTCATTTTTCTTAAGTTAAGATAAATATAAAAAGACAAAAAAAATATTTTTCTAGATTTTTCTTAGTTAAATTTATATTTTTAAGCAATTTAAGTAGTTTTAAATAGTTTAAAATTCATAAAAAATAGAAAAATAATCAGAAAAATACAAAAATAGTTTTAAAAATTCTCTTTTGTTATTTTAGATTTTTCCAAGTCAAAATTTCATTTTTCTAGCTTTATTTCCTATTTTCTTGTATTTTAGGCTAATATTAAATAGTTAAAAATAGTTTTTAATTAATTAATTAGTTATAAAAATAATTTTCTTTTTCTATAAATTTTCTTTTATCATTAGGTTTGTAAAAATATCATTTTCATATTTTTAGGGTTAATATTGTGTAAGTTTCACATTTTTATTTGTACGTTACGTAGTTTTTAAGTTAAGTTTTATAAAAACATAAAATCAAAAACATCATTTTTCCAATAGTGATAGCGTTTATTTAATATTTTTTTTTATCTTTTTAAATTTCTTTTAATTTGCATTTAAGCCCTTGTGGTTTATGTACTTTTTCTGTAGTTATAATAATTCAAATCCCTTTTTCTGTTCAAATTTCTCGATCACTATACGTTTGGTTATTCTCGCACGGCTCGTTGGGACATAACGACCCGGGGAAACACTATACTCCCCAGATCTTCATTGCATTGGTGTCTGAGCTGTTTTAAGTTTCTTACAGTTGGCCATTCACAAGTGGTCAGCTTGCGTGAGAAAACTTGACGGTTTTGCACCGATCAATCTACGCATCATATAATCCTGAATCAAATCAATCATATAATCAAGCTCATAATCTCCCAAAATCATAACATATCAATAATCCAGTCAAGTTCATAATATCTCGACAATCAATTCACATTTCATCATATCTCATAAATCAAATTGCAGTTCATACCGTACTCAAATAAAGAAGCTTCGGCTTGGCAGGCTGGCATGCGTAGGTCGAGGATCAATTTTTCTAAAAAGTGGTTATAGTTTAGGTTTTATTAAATACCTAGTTCTCTATAACCTTGGCTCTGATACCAATATGTAACACCCAAAATCTCGGTACAACGGAAGACTTAAACGGGTTTTCGGGGCGTTACATGGATTGGTACAGCACACAAGTATAGCAAACAAGATAGTCATATTATAACTCAAAAACCAATCCCAAATTTAATTATCCAATACAATCATCCCAAAAGAGTTACATGTGTTAATACAAATAAGCCGTAAAAACGTTTATTTATATTTTACGATCTTCTAATGTTTTGTCGATAACAAACGTAAAATCATTTTAACGAAACAAATAAAATACGTAAATGGTTTGAGCCAATAATTTTCTAACACACTTACGTTTTCACATAAAACACTAAAACAAGCATAAGTGATTTTATGATTTAGTAATAAATATGTACAACAACTAGTGTTTACATATTGGGTAAATATATACATAACTATTATGTATTATAATGGGCAAATATAAGTGGTAGAAACTTAAGTACTTGACCCATTAACCAAATACATTGAATGTAGTTGGGTATAACCCAAAGTCCATGACCCATACCCATAAAACATGACCCATAACCCATTGCATGACATCATGCTTAAGTCATATATGGATATTATCCATGACCCATGGTTTTAACCCATGACCCATGGACTAGATGCATTGCATCTTGTAGATACATTGTATCTACTTGGATACCCTTGATCCATGACCCATGACCCAAAACCCATGGGCAAAAGGGAGCGTCCCACGGATCCCCAGTAATACACTGGACGGATCCCTCAAGTGAGGGATCCGTGGAACAATAGCTAAATTTCTTCTATAAATAGTGAGCCATTTCTTCCTTTTGGGTTGCCACTCCAACACATACTTTCCCCAAGTATTGTAACCTTGTAACCTCAGATCCTAAGGATCTCTCTATGTAGTTTGTCTTTTGTTTTTTTTGTGATTCTCTAGGTTCCTCTTAAAGGCGAAATCACCACCTCTTGAAGTCGAGCAAACTCAAGTCCATGAGTTGCCATGCTTCGTCATCAACAAGACTACTGAGGTTCTCTTGTTGATATTTCTTTCTTCCTCCATATAAGTGTTGTGTCCAAGGCATTAGTGAAGGATGCCGAAAGAGTCAAGACGAAAGCATTAGTGAAAGGTGCTTAACGTCCGTGTCTAAAGCATTAGTGAAGAATGCTAAAGGAGTCAAGACGAAGGCATTAGTGAAATGTGCCAAACGTCCGAGTCAAGGGCATTAGTGAAAGATGCCTAGAAGTCAAGTCAAGTGGCATTAGTGAAGGATGCCAAGGGTGTATACTCGATGAGGTGCATCGATATACAAATAGAGATAGGTTGTATCCAAGGATATTGATATCCTTGATGGTGTTGTAATAAAGAGTTGGTCTCCTTTGGGGTTAGGTGTTGTGTAGTGTTGGGTAATAGTTCCTCTATTGTAACGGAACTCGGTACTTAGCCTAGAACCGGATAAAGGGTAGGCGACGTTGTGTTAAGGAGTGGTTCTACCTTGTGGAAGAACCCGGTGGTTAGCCTAGTACCAGAAAAAGAGTATGCGACGTTGTGAAGGCTTATCCGCCATAAGGAGTTGGTGTCGTGTAGTGATTACGAACTCTCGAGTAGGTGACTCGGGGAGTGGAGTAGGGAAAGGAAGGTGTCCTTATAGCTGAACCACTATAAATACTCGTGTCGTGGTTATGTGCTTCTTACTCTTTATCCTTCATTACACATTTATATATCTATCTATCAATGTCCAACATACACATACCAATAGATTGACATAAGTCAATCTAAATATTTTAAAAAAAGTTTTAATTGGTAAAACTATTCAACCCCCCCTTCTAGTTTTCCACAATTGGCATCAGAGCTTCGTTAGCAAGTTTCTTAGATTATGTTGTACTTTAAAAACTTGATACGATCCGTGTATGTTTGAAAACTACAAAGAAGGATTTTTTTTCTAAAGGTCATGTTTTAAAAATCATCATATTGTTTAATGTTGGACAATGATAGAACATTCTAATATTTTCCTTGTTAAGAATTCTCCATACTTGGATCTGGGCATACCAAGAAAATCATGAAGAAATTCTCTAAATACTTCTCTTCGTATAAAGAATATTTAGCAAAGTATTCCCCATACATGGATTTGGGTAACCTAAGAAGATCACAAAGAATTTCTCTAAATACTTTTTCGATATCAAAATAGAAATCGGATAGGATAGATGGATCTATCTTTCTATTTATATATATGACTAAAAAAAAGGATTTTTATAGTGAAGTAGCGTAGCAAAGAAGCCCCAAATCCTTGATTTGGCCAGGAAAGACTGCACTGCTTTGGGCCCAGGAAGTGAAGGGAATGAGCTCGGCTGCTTCTCCTCCAAACTTCCTTTCTTTTCTCCGTGCCCGTTCCGCATGCGCTTCGCGCGCCAATCTTTCCTTAAAAAGAATATTTGGCAAAGGTATGATCTTTAATAAATTACAAACATTTTTTTTTCATGATTAAAGTCTTAGTAGTATGTTTACACTTTCTTAGTAATCACTAAAGTTGTTATCTATATTGAACTCATCATGAAGAATAATATTCTTCGTTGATTTGTATAGACAACACTACAAACTTGTAATAATGATATCTCGGCTATTCGAGAGCCTTGATCATTACTCCTCACAAAAGGACTATTGACATTTCATCTATGTCAATGAGTATCCATGTGAAATTTTTTATATTATGATAAAATGGGATTTTTTCATAATTTTTGAAAAACTTCCCAAAGAATTATGATTCGTTCATAAAAAGGGAACCTCGTCAAATATGATTAGTATAAACCGTCAAAACCCCAAACCATAAGTTATTGAGCTTAAACATCAACCCTAGGCAATTTAGAACTCCCAAACCAAAATTATCAAGGAATACTTAAGCTGAATTTTTGCTGTTATGCCAGATCCCTGCTTTTAAACTAGCCGGATCCCTCATGCAAGGGATCCGTGCAACATAAAACAACATAAGTTAGAAATGATCACTGTGGAAGTTCCACTATCACTTTCCTCTATCAAAGACTCACGAACAAAAACCTAGTTACTGTTCACAGGAGCAAATTGATCATTTCCTTCAAGCAAAACAATCTCTTGTGTAAGTATAATCTTTACTACATTGTTATTTCTATTCCTTGATTCCTAGGATTACAATATTTCATCTTTAGAAGTTGGGTTCAAATGGGTTTGTCATAATTTGTTACCACATTGTTTTCTAAGATAATCTAAATCAAATAATTAACATTGTTAATACAAATTAAACTCATTCCTTGAATTCAATGAAGATGTTTTGAGCAAAATTGTGATCAAACCCTTTATGCTACTATTAACAATTAACACCACATTGTGGTTTTGTTGTATAGGAACAATCATGCCTAGTAACCGCCAATAAAATTATCATGATACCGCCCACTACATCCCAATGTATCATCGAAAGGATGGACTTAGCCCGGAGGATAGGAAAGCTTTCAAGTTGCTCGAAAAGAGGCTTTTTCATGAAGGTCGTGTGGTAGAACTATCATTCCTTGCTAACACCAACATCCGACAAGTTTTTGAAACAATTGGCTTTGATTGTCTTTTGGACATAAACGAGCAAATTTGCCCGGTGTTCGTGCTTGAATTCTACAAAACAATGAAAATAGTTAGGAATGAGAACGGGACCATCTCAGTTGTCTTCATCATAAATGAACATGAGTAGATCCTCACCCCTTGCAAGGCCGGAGGTCCTTTTATACCATTGGTAGAACCGGAAGCAGCCTCTCTACCTTATGTAGGGGTAAGGTTGTCTACGTCTCAACCTCCCCCATACACCGTGGAAGATGGTATTGGGACCCATAACCCGTGGAAGACGGTATTGGGAGTTACTTTACTTTACTTACTATAAATGAGCACGAGTACACCCTTTCACTTGTAGAATTTGGAAGAATACTACGTGTTCCATATCAAGGAGTTTGCATGTGTTCCAATGAATGGTCTTTGGCGGAGCTACACGACATGGTAGATCATCATGAAGTCTACCACATGAGAATCCCGGAAGCAACCACGGTAAGGGATACCGTGTTCATGGAAAGGGCATCCCCATTGAGGGTCACTAGAAATTCCAAAGTGATCTATAGGGATCCATTTCAAATGGAGCTTTCCGAGATGTTCCCGTTGTATAAGAAATGGGAAGTCGTGGTAAGGGAGAATGTGCTTTGCTTGGGAGGAAACAAGGATCATCCCAATGCGTGCTTGAGCTTCATGATTTATTGCCTTGTGACCGAGACTCCCTTCAACCTTGCATATTACATGATTAAGAGAATGGCGAGTGTGAAAAGCATGGACAAGATGGTGCTCCCTTATGCAATGCTCCTATCACGTCTAGCAAACTTCATCTTTACTTTAGAGCCTTCTCCGTATTCCTTTGATCATAGCTTTTGCAATAAAGTTATGGTGCCGTTATCCGAGGGAAAAACTACAAGGTTCATGATGGATGGCAAAAGACCTCACCCACCAACGGATTCATCGGATGAGCGGGAGAGAAAAAGAGAAGGAGAAGGAAGTAGCAACCCCTTGGCAACACCGATCTCGACCCTTTGGATTACATCAATCAATTTTCGGGCATTCCTAGCCCATCACAAGAATGGCAACAAACTAAAGGGATCTTCAAGTGTTTCGCTAACTTCTTGAAGAAAAAGAAGTAGAGATGGTGGGATGAAGAGTGGAGGGGATGAAGATGAGGATGAAGATGGGAGTGATATGGAAGGAGATGGGGATGAAAGGTAAGGTCATAGGACCTTAATTTGTGAAAACAATTTAAAATAATGGTTTGTAACAACTTAACAATACTTATACAGAGTAGGAAGTAGTGTGTAGGAATTGCCATGATTTGGCATTAAACATCTTAACTTAGGAACAAGCAAGATGAGATTTTACGACATCTTGAATTCATTCAAGTAGTCGTCGTCACTCATCTTTAGTTACCTTTTAGTTCCCCCACACTTGCTATGCGTTATACTTGTTGTGTGTATACATTTAATGATTGTAGAAATGACTAGGATAAGCATTGATAAGAGTGCAAAAATTGCACAATTGTTGAAAGCCTTCTGTTCTGCAGTAGCCGGATCCCTGGACTATAACTAGTCGGATCCCTCCAATGAGGGAACCGTGGGATCCGGGCAAACAGATACCTGATACTAATCATGTTTCATCAAACCTGTCCTCTTGATCACATCACTCTAGCTAAACATGATCCTTTGAGACTACTTAAGTCTCCCTTAAGCTCTGTAGGTCTCACACTCACTTGTGGCTAACTTAGGATCAAATTCAAAGTGTTTTTGATTTGTCAACTTATCAACACTCACCATATTTCCGCTCCAATACTCACACATTACTCCTCACATCTCAAAACACTTAGTTTGATATTTTTATCAATTTTAGCAAATTGATTTTAGTCACTCTTGCCTTAGAATATGCTTAAAACTAGTTTTTCATTTTTCTTTATTTTTTAAGAATTTTTCAAATTTCTTTTAAGCCATCATCTGATCTCTAGGATCAATTGCCACCATTTGTCACTCTCAAATCAAATGGTATCTTCCTCAAACACTTAGTTACACTCTCATAAGTCCACTTTCTTACCTAAAACCATCATATAGTATCCACACTCTTTGTGGTTGGACATTTAAGTCACCTATCACTTAAGACATCTAAGGAAAGTCAACACCTCAAGATTTATAGGCTTTAGACCCTACAAGAGCATAATCACTTCACCATATTTCTGTCTGACAGACAGATCCCTGGTTTATAACCAGACGGATCCCTAGTGAAAGGGATCCGTGGGATCCGTGTCTACAGAAGGCTTCTAATTAGCTTTTTCTTTCAAATTTAAACCATCTTTGGTAAACTAAACACTTTTAGTTACCATTTAATGATTCCCTAGAGCTGAACAACATCATAGTTGACCTTGGTGCATGCCTAATCGCCTTAGTGGTCATGAATTTAATTCCTTAATTCAAATTCACCATTTATAAATCAAACACTCTTGAGAGGTGAAGTCATCACTCTTACCACATTCCTAAAAATCTGTAGTTAGAGACTTCTATTACATCCTCACCATCACTATGACTAAAGCACCTAGCAACAACTCCTCAACCAAAGGTTCATCCAAAATAAATGGTCATATGGTTCATGAGATTTCATCCACCGAATCATCACCCGTAAGGGATCATAATGCTAGAATCCCACCTCAACAAACCCAATCAACAATTGCCAAGAGAACCGCAAAAATTAGCATTAGACCTTTTGGTTTAGAAAATGGTTCATCAAGCTCTAAACCAAACGTACCAAGTTCTAGTAAAACGCCTAAGCCTTTATTCCTAGAGCATAGACTACACTCCTTCACCGAGCCTCTCTTCCATCCAAATCTTTATTCATTAGAACACTCACCACCGAGAAATTCCCACTCACCAACCTTCTCGTTAAATAGGGAACCACCTACAACACCAACTAGTCCACCATTGGAGACAAGGAACCACCAAGGATTTGATCATATGGAGGAATTTCCATTACCACCACCTTCGTTCTTAGTAGAACATCATCCTACATTACTCAATGTACCCCCACCATCATTTTTAGAGCCTCCTCAAAACATCCAATCTCCTCCGGTTCCTAATAAAGACAATAATTGCTCTAATTGTCTAATCACCCAAGGACTTATTCAAGAAGTATTAAATGAGTTACATTTCATGTTTAATCATCTTCTTGAAAGATTGGACCAAATCAACAAGTCTACTCATCCTTAGACTCAAGAACATTGATGCTTTTTAAGTTCTTGGTCACTTATTAGTAATTAGTAGAAAATGTATTACATGGCTAAATCATTCTCTTAGTTTTAGAGATTTGTTGATCATCTCTTATGTTTTATTGAATGAAATTTTATATGCCATATTGCTTTGAGTATATGTTTGTTGCTTGAATACATATCTCACTTTGATGTAAACATTATTTGTTACATCACCATTGCTGAATTATGTTATCAGACAGCCGGATCCCCGAGTTTTGCCTTGACAGATCCCTCCAAGGAGGGAACCGTGGGATCCGTGCAACAGAAGACCTGTTTTCTACTAACTTGAGTCTTATTTGCAGGAAATTATGCAATATATACTTGTTTTCTAACATTTGTTTTGTAGATTTTCAAAATACACATGAAGACTTTGACACACTAAGCTAGGGGGAGCTTTGTGTCAAACAATACATTGCAAAACCATTTGCAATATAATCCTCATTTGTATTACATTTTATGACGTCTCTTTGCAAAGTTGCAATCTCAAGGGGGAGAATTATCGTCACAAACACGAAACCATTTGCAAACATCATTGCAAAGCATTAGCTTAGTAGTTTTTCTTACTTGACGCCCTCAGAAAGGGATGGAATCGTCAAGGGGGAGTTAAGACGAGAACTCTTCCGCCACTTGCTCTCTATATTTTTTTCTTTTACATGTTTTTCTTAAAACATTGTGTTAGTTTCTTTTTCGACGCTCTTTTTGTTTCGACAAAAAGGGGGAGAAGGGAGTAAAAACTCCAATTCAAACTTTTACGAATTTTAGTTTTTCCTTAAAATAATTTTATGTTTTGTCATCAACAAAAAGGGGGAGATTGTTAATACAAATAAGCCGTAAAAACGTTTATTTATATTTTACGATCTTCTAATGTTTTGTCGATAATAAAACGTAAACAAATAAAATACGTAAATGGTTTGAGCCAATAGTTTTCTAACACACTTACGTTTTCACATAAAACACTAAAACAAGTATAAGTGATTTTATGATTTAGTAATACATATGTACAACAACTAGTGTTTACATATTGGGTAAATATATACATAACTAATATGTATTATAATGGGTAAATATAAATGGGTAGAAACTCAAGTACTTGACCCATTGACCAAATACATTGAATGTAGTTGGGTATAACCCAAAGTCCATGACCCATACCCATGAAGCATGACCCATAACCCATTGCATGACATAATGCTTAAGTCATATATGGATATTATCCATGACCCATGGTTTTAACCCATGACCCATGGACTAGATGCATTGCATCTTGTAGATACATTGTATCTACTTGGATACCCTTGATCCATAACCCATGACCCAAAACCCATGGGCAAAAGGGAGCGTCCCACGGATCCCCAATAATACTCTGGACGGATCCCTCAAGTGAGGGATCCGTGGAACAGTAGCTAAATTTCTTCTATAAATAGTGAGCCATTTCTTCCTTTTGGGTTGCCACTCCCACACATACTTTCCCCAAGTACAATACATTTTCTATATCCCTAGAACCCTAGTAAAATGCTAAATAGACTATGGTACAACACATTATAGCCTTAGTACTACCCCTAAAGCCAATCGAACCCCTAGTTATACTTTGGTTCGAAATGAACTAAACCAAACCAATTTATTTCCTAAGTGTTACATGTTCATCTCCTAGCCACAAGACACTCATTTGGTGCCCTAATCTTCCACATAAGCTTGTTCCCTTGATATTTTTACCATGGTCAAAATGGTGGAAAAATTACTTGATGGAGATTTTACCACACCGTCACTTACTCCCCATTTCAGCACTTGGCTCAATTTGACACAATGACACCTTGCCTTGTCCCCTACAACACAACATGGTGACCTAGTCTCATTCAAGAGCCCCCTCATTTCCCCTCTATAAATAGCAAGCCACTCCCTTTCATTTGTGCTCACACCATTCGAAACACACCACAAACAAACACAAAATCAGTTACTCATTGATCTAAGGGTCCTAGTAGCAGCCAATGAAGGATAGTATAGAGCCTAGGAGGAAGTAAAGAGCTTGGTTCCACTTTAGAAGTTCCTTGGGTGTTTTCCTTCCTTAACGAGTACCAACGATTTGTAAGTCTTGTAAACTCATTCAATTTCGTTATCACATTTAATATCAAGTACATACTATTAAAAATGATTTTTCAAGGAAAACGTGGCCTTTTGAATCACCTAAAACGGGATATCGAGTCAAAAGATACGACCAAAAGAAGTCACTACAAAGCTGTCAAAAACTTTCTGTGACAGAAAGTTTAGGCACGCGAAACGAGGCACTTCTGGTCTGTTTCATCAAAACATTAAAACACAAAAGTTGTCCGGAACGACGTTTTCTTCAAAAACTCGGGGGCACGGGTTTAGAAAACGCAAAACGAAAGCTATTTTTTGTCAGAAACTTAACAGCTGTCATATATCCTTATAAAACCAAGCCAAGCACCCCTCTTGTGCCCCATTTTTCTACCATAAGCTAGTACTTATAATCCAAGCCGATAAGCTATTATAACAAGCTCTTAGGACACTACAAAACGCCCCCATAACCTGGTTAAGAAACCTTTATGGTTCATTTTAAATCTGCCTTACTTTTTGGTCGCATGTCACAAAACCAAACGCACCCTTATATAATTGATTTTGAGAATTTCGTTATTTTTAGTAAATTCGACCTTGAACTACTCAAGAAACACTCAAAATAAGTTAAACTTCATGTCACAAGGTTTCTTGCATGAACTATAAAGTTTTAAAGCTTGAAAACGAGTTTTTCATTTTGTTGAAATAAGCCTAAGTGCCCCTTTTCAATAATTAATTTCTCACTAACCAAGGGGTTGTAAAATATAAGAGTCATATCTTTTTGAAGAGCTCACTGAAAAGATTATAAAACCCCAAGAACGTTCTTAAAAACCCTTATGGTCTCTTTTATAATCAACCAAGAAAAGGGTGTCTCGTAAAGATTTTCACAAATGACCCTTGCGTGCACTTTTCAAAAATTTAAGTATTATAAGCTTTAGGATATTAGAGAAAGACTTTAAACGAGTTAATTAACATATTACAATGTCACTAGGTTAAGCCGTAAAATTTAATTTGTCAAAAATGAACTTTTCTTTTCACTTAGTTTTAGCAGCGACATGGCCAAGTGACCATATTCATGGGTTTGTTTCTCCCTAACCAAAGATCAATAAAATATGAGACTTGTACCATTTTAAAGAGATCACAACAAAGTATTTAAAGTATCATAAGCGTCATAAAAATATTGGCTTGCCTCATGTATCATTGGTCCTCTTTTGGGCTTGTTGTCGCCAAAAACAAACACCCTTTATATAAAACGCCCAACCCCCTACTTTGGGAAATTATTGCGACCAAACCATAAAGGCTTAAGACTTCTAGTTTGAAACATTAGAAATATCACCCGACAAACTCTTGAAAGGAACAAGAACGTAGTAAAAACCTCTTGATGCCTCGCTTATATTTACCTTTGTTTTGGCCGATTTAAGGCTAAAACAAGCGCATTTTTTTAGAAAACTACAAGGGTAGAAATTGTTATTTTTGAAAGATAAAGTTTTCTTTGGCTAAAAATGTAAGTTCTTCAAAGTTAATAATACAAGGGCTGATTTTGTCAATAATCCATAGTTGAGGGTATAAAGTGTCATTTTTGAAAGTGCAAGGGTATAAACTGTCAATACTCAAAACTATAAGGATATGAAATATAACATTTTTGGAAACATATCATATTTAACAATTCGGGATTTGATAAAACTTATAAACGATCGACCGAACCATAAAAATAAGTATGATAAGTATTACTAAATTTTGTAGAGACTTCATGTTAACTCGACCCTTAACTATCGATAAAGCATTATCATCACATATACTTGAATTCGAATACTGAAAACTTGACATACCAACTCAGGTCGCGGGTCGGAGCCGTTTATTCACAATACTTAATTTATTTTCCATCCAGACTACGGTAACACCGAGGTAAGTTTCATAGCCTCATTTTCAATTGTTTTGGGGGGAGATACATGCTCAATTACCAATTTTTACTTTCACAAGTACTCAAAACTTTTACATGTTACTGTGAGTTTGATAGCCCCATTTTCAATTGTTTTTGGGGGAGAAACATGCTCAATTACCTATTTTTACTTTCACAAGTACTCAAAACTTTTACATGTTACTATGAGTTCATAGTCCCACTTTTTACTTATTTTTCAAACTCATGGGGAGATACATACTACAAACCCGAACACAAGTATTTTTCTATGCTACACTACACCTGATTGCTATTGCTTAAATTACTTACACCTGCCACTGAAAGTCCCTCATATCATGAACCATTAATCACTTTACAAGTGAACGCGAATATAGTGAATAGATCTATTGGAAGTTGACGCCCCATTTGTGTTAGCCGGTCAGGTAACCAAATGCACTTTATTTGAGGACACACAGGAGAATTGGCAAACTCCTTACACGAGGTCACGGTTGCTCCCATCATCATCATGATGCTTGTAACCATGTCATTATGATGAAAATTACACTACACATGTTAAGGTTTGCGTTCATGAGACTTAAAGCAATATGCTATGCAACGATATTATGAATTTTACTACTGTTCAACTTGTGTTCAACTGATTATTATTACAAACACTATGGATTCACTCAACCTTTGTGTTGACTTTTTAGCATGTTTTATCTCAGGTAACTGATGCACTGCTTGGCACGGAGTGGCTATGGACTTTCTTACAAATGGCGTCCATTTCGTTATCATTCATAAAATAATGTGTATTTAAATAACTTCCACTGGGACCTCTGTTTATGTAAACTCTGATTAAATAAATGAATGATAACTATTTTATTTAAAAACGTCTCTTTTCGAGTCGTTTTCTATTATTACGATTGTGAACCATGAAGTAATACCCCAACCCTTATTCCGCTGCATATAACGAAATTTGGGGGTGTTACATGTTTCATTATCGAACTCGCGACCATGATCCGTTCGGATCGACACAAATTTAACACCTAGTTGATTTTGAATTTTCTTACTAAGTATTTCAAATTTTTCAAAGGCATCGTTTTTAGTTTTCAAAAACATTGTCCAAGTGAACCTTGAGTAATCATCTACTATGACTAAAGTGTAGAAGTTGCCTACATAACTTTTTATAGCAGATGGACCAAACAAGTCAATATGCAAAATCTCTAGACACTTAGATGTGGAAACCATGTTTTTAGCCTTATGGCAACTATGAACTTGTTTACCAATTTTGCGAGCATCACAAAAGTGTTGGTCATATTTCAATTTGGGTAGGTTTCTAACTAGCTCTTTTGAGGATAGGGATTGAATGAGTCTCATATTAGTGTAACCTAAGCGTCTATGCCAAAGAGTAGAGTTATCATCTAAGGTTGTTAGCCAAAGTTTGTCTTTAGATGTTCTATCTATTTTCATGACATATATGTTATTTTTTCTAACTCCTTTAGCTATGGTGATACCATATTTTAGTATTTTAATACCATTTTCTTCAAATAGTACCTTATACTTTTTATCACATAGTTGGCTAATACTAAATAGATTGAATCCTAATCTATCAACATGAGCAACATTTTCAATAGTTAAGGAGTTATGAGCGATCGTACATTTGCCAATGATTTTGCTTTTGAGATTGCTACCAAATGTAACATTACCTCCGTCATACTCTTGGTATGTTGAGAAGAGGCTTTTGTTTCCCATCATGTGTCTTGAGCATCCACTATATTTTATCCATTCATCAGGTTCTAAGCCAACTTTCAAGCATACCTATGACACAAATAACTCAAGCGTTTGGTCCCCAATATCTCATGGGTCCGTTTAGGTTAAACATACCATTTACTTGGTTCATGTATGGAAATGATGGGTATGGGTTCCATGGCATGTAATTTGGAATTTGATATGGTTTAGGGTAGTTTTGATTCCAACCGGTATGTTGATAGTTGGGTTGTATGTTGTAGTTGCTTTTGGGAAAGGGGCGTTTGGCAATAGGTGTTTTAGGCCGTTGTTGAGTAGTTTTAGATCTAAATTCATTTTTAGCAAGTCCTACTCCTAATGTAACAGCAGGTTTTAGTTTAACAACATCCTTAGATTTCTTAGTTACCTTGACAAATTCACTACGGTCCATTTTGCAAACCTTTTGTCCTTCTGCAGTCACCACGGAACCAATTTTCACAACGGACGGACCCAAATTTTTGGTTCCGTCTGGTCCGTGGTGAACAACTGCAGTTGGGACAATTTGTTTGTCTTTTCCGGCCGTTTTGGTTTGACTACTTGGAATCATTACTTCATTAAAACCCAATCCACTTGTATTTCCTGGTACTTTTTGAATTCTTACTATTTCATCGACACAAGAAATGTTTTTGTTTATCTTTTAAATTTAGAGTTATGTTCGATAAGAACTTCTTTTGTGAGTTTCAAATTTTCTATTTCAAGACCAAACTCTTGACATGATTTAAAACCATCATCATTAGCCTTGCCTTTTTCTAATCGTTTTGCCTTTTCTTTTAGCTCATAAACTTCGTTTTCTAAAAATTCTTTTTTAGTTTTTACAGACTTGTTTTTAGTAATGATTTTTAAGCTAAGCTCACACAATTGATTATATTATTTTTTTCAAAGTGTCATCTTCAATAGAAGAGTAAGATGAGTCGGAATTTACCTCGTTTGATTCATGTGCCATGAGAGCGATCTCATCCTTACTTGATTCTTCGTTATCATCAATTTCACTCCAAGCACCGCTTACAAACACTCGTTGAGTTTTGCTTTTAGGTGGCTTGGGGCGATCTCCTATTAGATGACTTGTATCACCGCATCTAAAGCACTTCCTTTCACCTTTTCCCTTTTTTTCATCTCGGTCTTTCCGGAATGACTACTTTTCATCTCGGGGTTGCCTTACGAACATTCCTCTTCTTCTAAAGAACTTTTTGAAATCTCTTACGGCCATGGCATACTCCTCGTCTTCACTATCCGAGCAAGAATCTTCATCATCACTAGATTCCGTTCTTGCTTTTAGAGCAACGGATTGGACTTTCTCTCTTTTTCCTTTGATGATTTCTGAATCTTTCTCCATCACCATTTCGAGTACTTTGAGATTTCCAATTAGCTCGTCAAGTGACATTATTGAGAGATCTTTTGATTGCTCAATAGCCGTTACTTTTTGTAACACCCCAACCCGACGAGGGTAGAAGTGTCACATTCTGGTGTCATATCAGAACATACAAATAAAATATTTACAAACGGAAACCTTAAAAATGAAGTATCAAATCATATAAACAATTGACTGACGAAGGAATAAAATATCCAAATGAAATGAAATATCAAAACAAAAACTCTTCAAAGTAAGTCCAAAATATAAGGTAACTAGGGTTGGTCCACTCAGATAATCCAACTCTCAGCCCATCAAAGCCCATCTTCAATCCTAAAACCTGCCGCAGGAAAAGAAATGCGGCTGAGCTTAAAAAGCCCAGTGAACAGATATAACGAAACGAAAGCTAAATAAAATCAGAAATGCGAAATAAAATAAGGAAGCTGATAACAAGGTCGCAACGAAAGGGAAACAATGAGTCAAGGAGGATCCTGCAGAACACAATTATACAGATATCCAAACAGAACAGATAACAAGGAGAACGAAGCAAAGCAAAGCATCGATGACATATATACAAGCACATACAAACCAGGCATACAAGTACTGACACATAAGCAAGCATAACAGACGTCTTATCCACACAACATATACAACATATAATCAATTCAGGAAATCAGAAGACATACAAGTCAAACAGAAATCTAAAGGCAAGCGGAAGCAATTAATTAGTAAGTGAACATGGCAACCACACATGTCAAAAACACTTATTTGAAAACATAATCAGCATCATAATCAACAGAAGTACCAACAGTAGTCAATACATGGCAGTCACACGTAACAAGTAGGAATACAACATACGATATAATTGAATGAATCAAAGACATAGCAGGACAACCAATTAACAAGCCATACGTCACACGTTGAACCATTTACCCAATCAAACCGTAGCATAGGCAGAATGTAAACATGGCAGGTCAACAATAAACAGATAAGAATACAACGGAATAGTCATAGTCCACAAGATTAACCGAACAAAGCACACATAATAAACCGACAAAACTATCGATTACACATTGGCATGGTCACCAGACAATTCAGAGGTTCACATAATAGTGAGATCACATATCATCAGATGGAAACAGGTAACTCAGATAACCGCATATTAATCACATCATAGCAGGATAATGGGTAGTCACATAAAACATAAATAGCATAACAAATCAAATAAACACATAATAACTCGGTACGTGAATGGAACGATAGTCTGAAGTAACGAAATGAGAGTGTGACAGATCAAAGCAATGGAATATATATATCTTGGTAGTAGAGTGAGTCATATAAGGGTACTGAGTAATGAACAATTAACGTAGCATATAGTGCGTTGGGGAATACAAAAGGTACAATATAGGTATATCAAAGGTGTAAGGGTTGTCAGAAATCTACCACGAGCCCGGAACATATCATATCATATCATATCATAAGTAACCATTGTATTCGGAGGGGTGACCTCGGAATACCATATATCATAGGAGGGGAGACCTAAGTAACAAATGGAGTAGCTAGCTCCCGGAATGTGAAGACGCGTATTGCACACGACATCATTCACCATATAAATCATATCATAATAGTTAAATCCACTAAACATATCATATCTAGGATGCATCCATATGCCCCCGGAACATAATGGCCAAATCATATACATATAGTGAGCTCATAATCATATCATAATGGGGACGGTGTGCAACATCACTCGTGCACACTGGAGTCATGCCATTGGTGCATCAATGGCACGGTCATGTTACCTTAATGACTAGGAACACATATTTGGCTCGGGTATCAAACTGACGGGTCAAAGCATAATCATATCATAAGGGTTCATATCAAAGGTTCAGAAGTCAAAGGTTCATATCAGGTTTCCTTAACATAAGTTCATAATCGAGGTTCATAATAGATGGTTCATAATCATAAGGTTCATAATCAGAAGTTCATAATCATAACAAACGAATATCATAGCGAATAGAATCATATCAAAGGATTATGTCTGAATCATATCAAAGGATCATAGCATAAGGAAAATCATAGCAAAGGAATATCATAAGTGAAGCAGAGTCAAGGATTGAAAAGTCAGGAGAAATCCCTACTGAAAAGGGATAGAATATCTGTACCTTAGCAATGAAAGCCAAAGGAAATGTGAGCACAAGAAATAACGTCGCGTCTTCTTCAACGAATCTACACGGATTACGGTTCGTATAATACTTATTAGTTCATTTAAGTCATAACGGATTTATTGCTGATATAAACCGTATTAATATAATTTTTTTTAAGTTATTAAGCGTATTATCATTTTTAGTAATGGACCAAAATAGATACCTTAGGGTAATAATTAATAATTATCCAAACTTAGAGGTTACAAATGATAATTGGCGAAATTAAATGTTTAATATGACAAATATCCTATTTTAAAACTTTATTAGATAATACTTCAAAGTATAGGGTTCGCATGGTAATTATCTCAAAGTTTGAGGTTTACATGGTCACTATTTCAAAGTATAGGGTTACAATGTAATTATACTAAAAGTCTTATATTACCTTTCAAATTTCATGCACTTATAAAAGAAAGAAATATATGTTTCACCTATATGATCGGTCAATATTCAAGCTTGCTCGCGGTTCAAATGACCAATATTTACGACCAAGTAAACACGTATTATGATTGACCCCCGACTCGTCTCCCCCGTCACACTTTCAAAATACTAAACGACTTACACATTCATTCCGCGATCACCCTTAAACTTACCCCAAAAGACCAAGCCTATACCCTTTTTAGAACATCTCCACGCCAAGTAATGACCCCTTTTTTTATGCATGCAAATCAGACACCACTAAAGCACATATCACAGTTGTATATTTGATTTAGCATGCATGCTCATTCACTTGTCTCTTTTGATGTGCTTGGTTTTAAAGTAGAATAACAGGTTATTATAGGGCCTCGATAATCAGATTCAATAGGCAAACTAGTGGTACAGTTATACAACATACATATATATATTTACATGGTTTTATGTGACCTATACTTAGGTCTTTACAAAACTCCTTTTAAACATTTATGTGGTACGTTATTTAGTTTCAAAATAGCAGGCGTATGGCTGGTCTTGAGCATGTTCCACATCAGAAAACAAACAGGAGAAAAGACGATTAATATTGTTACCTTGTGGCGTGAAAGTGGAAGGAAAACATGATCAAATAAGGCACTAGTACTCCTCTTTTTTCTGCCCTTATTACTCACGACAGAATCAGCAACCCAATGACCCAAATTCACCTTAGCAATCTCGTACGGAACACGTGATGATGGCAGTTTTACAAGCACCTTGGAGTCCTTCTTGGAATGGTTATATGTCGACTGAAATTAAGGAGATGGAGGGGAAATAGTTTTGCCGTATAGTTTCTTTTGGGGGCTAGGGTTTTTGATGTTTTAACTTAAATGAGATTAGACAATTATAGGGATAAGAATTTGTTAAGTATGGCAAGATATGGGAGCCTCATTGGGCGTTTGATTTGGCCGGGTCTCAAGGAAATCACAAGACAATTTCACACTTAATTCTCCTTACCAAAATTACATTTGTACATCTTTATTATTTTGTTTATTAAATAGGTGCATTAACCTTTTTAATGTGTTACTTTTATTTGTAAGGTTTTATTCTTAAATTCCCCATATAATTTTATTATCATAAGTACTTAACGAGCTCGTTTATTTATTTTAAAGATCGTTAGATGAGGGCAATATGGTCATTTCACACGTTAACGATTTTAGGGTTTTACAACTCTTCCCCTCTAAAAGAGAATTTTCGTCCTCGAAAATTGAAGTCGCTAAGGCACCTGGAGACGTAACGGTTTAAGGCAGACATAGCAATCCATAGTTTCACACAGATCATAACGATTTCGGTTCCAAAGCGTACAAAGCTTATACATAACAGATGTCGGTGAGAATCTCACGAAAAGGTACAGAATTCTAGACAAACATGAGGAGTGCCAAATAACGGATATGAGTCTTAGTCCATTCAAGTACCAACCCCAAGCATTTCCCAAGATGTCGTATGATTTCAATAAGTTCAAATTATATGATCTCGGTATTATCACGGTGATCAGGCATCATAATACTTGCATCACATAACAAGTCCTTATTGTCATCATATTCTGCCTCGGGTCATGACAAACCACATAACCAATATCACATCAAAACAGATAACATACAGATAACAAGTAACATACCAAAACAGGTCAGATCACATACATACAACATATACTACATCAAACAACTTACCATATCACCAAAGAAGACCACCAACTTGCTCGAAACGGTTCCTCATGACTCATTACTGACGATCCAAAAGAAAAGCTGAGATATTAATGATGAGTGTCTAAATACTCATCATTTTTATACCATCTGGACTGCAAAAACATCTGAAAACACTCAGAAATGCATCGAAATAATGAAAATATCACAAATAAGTGTTTTATGTGTTTTAAATGCAAAAATATCAAAATCAGATGAAAAACGTATCAAGTTTGCATAATTGGCAGTTTTAGTCCCTCAAGTTTCAAAAATTGTCAAAACTAGTCCCTGGTAATTCAAAAACTTGTAAAGTGTCATTTAAGGTCCATGGGATTCAAAATTTGTCAAAATAAACCCTTTAAAGATTAAAATTTACAAAATGACAAATTTAGTCCCTAAAGTTTGAAAAATGTCAAATATAGTCCTTGGTTAATTTAAAAAGTGAAAATTATCAAATATTAACCTTGTACTATTCATAAATGACAAAATTGATCCATATAGTGAACTTTTGGAAAATTACATGTTTGGTCCCTTAAGTTTCAAAAATGACATAAAAAGTCCTTGGACATTTAAAAATGGAACTTTATGCAAATTTAGTCCTTGTACTAACCATTATTTGCAGGATTGACCCTTGTGATAACCTTGGAAACTTGTCAATTTCAGTCTCTCACTTTTTACCTAATTACAATTTTGGTCCTTGTGTTTATAAGCTATACAAACCGGACCCAAATTAAACCCAACACACTTACCTGTGGCCCAATCTCCCCAAGCCCAAACCAAACCCAAAGTTTAAATGAAAGAAAACCGCCCCACTGTTCATCCCCTTCAACCCACACCTGTTACCACTCCATGGCTTCCACCTCGCCGGTTTTCTAAATATCTTATCTTCCAACCCTGTCTACCCACTACCCTCCACCTCCACACTAGTCCAAGGAACAAATAAACACACCTTCTCTGCCACACGCTATCAAATCCTGTTATTTCCAACTTGGCGCCAAAAAGTGAAAATCAAAGGTTGTGATCACTTTGACCTATCCAATGGTGGGAAATGATCAGAGGAGAGAGGGGAAGCTTTTGGAGGTCAATAAAAAGGAAAAGAAGCAGAGAAGAAAAAGAAGTAGTGTAATTTAGTTTAGGATATGTCGGTTTAGCTTAAATTTAAATTCCAGTGTATCATTTAACTTTCAAGCTTTGTATTTCATGTTTTTAATGTATAATCAAACTTCTGTAAACATCAATTTCAGTTCTAAGACTTATTTTCAGTTTATGCAAAATTTTCAATTTCAAAATTCTCAATATGATCGAATGTTGTTTGTATCTGTTGTTTTGGACTAAGTAAGTTCATTTAAGCTCCTAGATAGCTTTTCTAAGCAATTAGAAACCAAAAAAAAGTCAGTTTATAGTTAAAACAGAAAAATTACCAAAAATTCACATTAAATAGATAAAAATTCAAAAATCATTGGAGAAGATGCAAAAGATTGAAGTAGGGTAATCTGTTGATTGCTCTTGGGTTAGAAGCTTAGTGGTAAGCTATTAGGAGTGGTATCAATCATTGTTTCATGGTTTTTGGCTGGAAAACATTTGTAAGCCTTTTATAAGTATTTTTGTATTTCACTGTTCAATTAGCTTAAAGCTTTAATCTTTGTATTTTTATGTTCTTAAGTAGTAGTTAAGTGGATTTCTACAATAAAACAGTATACTTGTTGTTCATAATTAGTAGTTGCTTTAAAATCTTATTTTCACAATTTCAATAGCTTATCATGTGTTCTTAAGTTTTAATCTTGTACCACTGTTGTTTAAAGCTCCTTTAGACTTGTTATTTGATAATAAAAGGCCTTGGATCAGTTTCATGTTTTTAATCTGTGTTTAGCTTTGAAAATCACAAAAACAGTTGCTAAAAAAGGTGTTTGGATTTGCCTTGATTACTGTTTTAGAGAGTATTTAAGTTATTGCTTGTTATTGTTTTGTGTTACTTAAGTGCCATATAGATCATACAAACAAAGAAAATCAGTCCTTATTTGGTAGAAAGTCAAAACTACTTTTAATCTCACCTTAGAAGTTCACTGTTAGGATTAAAAGAGTAAAAATCATCAAAGTAGCTTAGAACTCAGTACCTTAGCTTAATTTCATCTTTTCCTAGCTTATTACAACTTAATCAGTTAGTATAATCAATCCTAAGTTCACTTTAGTCAACCTATTTGTTTTTTATAAAAAGTCAAAATTTCTTAAATGCAGTTTTTGAATAAAACTTAGAATTTTATTGTGTGTTTAATATTGAGATTCAGCCTATAAGCTTTTAGGATTATAAAATTTTGTTGCTTATCTGAATTATAAAAATACTAGCTTATACCCAATCAACTTATTAAGTCCTTAAAAATCAGCTTCTTTTGACCCCTTTTCAAAATGCATGCCCTGTGCACACACTCAGCATACACTGAGTGTGCACAGGCATATTGTAGCTTGTTCACAAGCTTCATTCAAGCTTGTGAGGAGCTGATTTTTGGTTCTTGTGTAGTTAGCCAGGTCTACTTTAAGTCCCAACTTATGTTTTTCCCTTTAGCTTATTAGATTGGCTTATGCACTAGCTTAGAGTAGCCATCAGATCACTGTTTTGCTTAAATAATCCAATAAGCTCAAATCCAATTTAAGCTTCTTTAGTGATCTATAGTACTGTTAAATAATCTAGATATACTTAATATAGCATAACCTAGCTTCTGTTTTAAATTGGTGTCCATTTGAGGATTGTGGCTTATTTTGAATTGCTTATTAATAAGCAGTTACATCTAGCTTGCATTTTCCTCCACATAAGCATATGTTTTTATATTTTCATAGATTAAGAATAATATTTTAGTATTTTCCTGAATTTTTCATATTTTTCCTGCACTGTTTGCTATTTTTCTTTATTTTAAATAGTTTTTAAGTCTTTTTAAATAGCCTTTAATACAAATAAATCAGAAAAAGCTTAAAAAATATGTTTTCAATTTTCATAGATTAATATAAATATAAAAGTCATAAAAAATATTTTTCCATAATTTTCTTGGTTTAAATAGTATTTTCTAGCATTTTAATTAGTTTTAAATAGTTTTAAATTCATAATAAATACATAATAAGTCTAAAAAATATATTTTCAGTTTTAAAATAAGTTTTATCATATTTTAGATTTTTCTAAGTTATAATTTTATTTTTCTAGGTTAATTTTGTATTTTCTTACATTTTAGTGCATTTTAAATACTTAATAAATAGTTTTTAATTAATAATAATTAAATAAGTAGTCATAAAAATAATTTTCTTTTTCTAATAATTTTATTTTATTATTAGGATTTTAAAAATATCATTTTTATATTTGTAGGCCTTTTATTTCTTAAAACTCACGTTTTATTTTGTACGTTAACGTAATTTTATTTAATCGTACGTTTTAGGTTTTAAACGTTCATCATTGTAAAAATAGTGATAGCGTTTATTTAATATATTTTAACTTTTTAATTTTCTTAATTTGCATTTAAGTCGCTGTAATTTATAAATCTTTTCTTTAGGTATAATTATCCATCCAAATCCTTACTGATCACTATCCTTAGTGATCATTCTATCATCTGAAGTTGTTTAACACCAATTCATCCTCCGTGGGACTTAACGACCCAGGAATACACTATATTCCTCTGATCTAAATTGCATTTGGTTTCTGAGCTGTTTTGAGTTTCTTACGGTTGGTCATTCACAAGTGGCTAGCTTGCGTGAGATAACTTGACGGTTCGGGACCAATCAAATTTTGGCGCCGCTGCCGGGGAGGCTGTAAGCGTGTTTTAAGCATTTCCAGATCCATTCTTGCACATATACCACCTTTTTGTAAACAATTTTTAAAAAATCAAAAAGTTCATTAACACTTTTCCTAAAGTGTTAACAACACCAAAAATATTTTCATTCTTTGTTTTTATAACATGTTTTTCAAAAATACCAAAAATATTCCTCTTTACCCTCTTACCCTTTTGATTCTTCATTTCTTACCCTCTAGAACCATTTGATTCTTTCTATGTCTTATCCTCACCCTCTTGGTTGTCAATGGTGTGGTGGTCCTTATAATGGTGGCAATTGCCCCAGTTGTAGCATGGTGGAATCAGGAAACGGGTCTGTCTATAACCAAGATCCCTATTCCTACCATAACACAACTGATTTATTCCATCAGCTACCACACTGTGAGACTCAGCAGTTTTACTGTTGTGAGTACTGTGGTGGTTCACACTCCAGTTCTGATTGTCAATCGGGAAACACGCTTGTCTATGAGCAGGTTCCTGATAACAATTATGACTACAACACATATGACTCACAGCCACATCAGTTTTACTGTTGTGAGTATTGTGGAGGTCCTCACACTAGCTCGGATTGTCAAACAGGGAATCCATTTCCTTGTAACAATTACGACTCTTCGTATCAAGACCAACCTCCACAATACCAAATGATTCAAGCAACTCCTCATGAAACTACGACAGACCTTCTACTGAAGAGTCTTGAGTTATTAAAAGAACTTAAGGAGGAGTCGGCTATGTCACATGAGAAATCCATGGAAGAATTGTTAGCGGAGGAACGGGTTGCTAAATTAGATTCCCAGATTGCCATTGAAAACACCGTTAGGGAATCAATTAGACTACAAAAAGCATTCAAATCTAGCTCTCAATTCCACTTCATTCCGATGACGATGATGATGAAGATACCCTTGATATTCTACAATTTTATTCATCAAGTTCATCAGTTGAGATTCCATCCGTGGAAATGCAGGGAGAAAAGAATATGACTGAATCACTAGCAGTAGAAATAATGGAACTTGTAGAATCCATAACTGCTAGTCCTTCTCAACTCCCTCAGTCTGCTGTTATCACATCCGAGGTTCACACTCACTCTCTGAACATGGGGGATGAGTATCTTGACACTGTTCCTGAAAAAGGAATCGGACGAATTCATAAAGTCTAGTGTTGAGGACTTTGTCCCAATCCCGAGAGAGTCACAGGGAATTCTTGATCATGTGTGTGATATCCCTCCTCCTCTTGTCTTCCATAATGATCATATTGAGATGTTCTCTGATTCCGATGAGGACTATTCTTTATCTTGTGGAGACATAAGTTATGTGGGGGAATTACCTTCTAAGCTTGTCAGCTTAGGAGAAGAGAATGTTAATCACTTTGTTCCTGAAACGTTCAAAACAACTCTCACTAATCCTCTATTTGAATTCGACTCTGAATTCACTTTAATTTCCGAGAATCCACTCTTTGATACTCAGATTGAGGATAGTGATGAGTCTACAGTGGAACAAGAATTCACAGATTTACATCTTGTGATTGATTCTCTTCACGAGGAGTTCTCTGGTGAACTCTCTCATGACATATCTCCTCCGGAATATGATCATTTCTATTTTGATCTTGAGGATGATATTGGCTCGAAGGAAGGTATACTCTCTTATAAGAGTTTGCTTATTGATGATACTACCCTCAACCTTCCTCCCGTTATGTTTACATTTGAGGATGAAGAATGGATCTTGATTGTTATCCGAATCTTTCTTCCTTTCCTCAAATATCTTGTGATTTCTCTTCATCTTCACTCCTTCGTGAATGAAGACACTATTTTGATCCCGGCATTTTCATTTATCATTTTTGAGCCGGTTCTATGTATATCTCATCGGTGTGGAACTTTCACGTGCTTCAAATGTTTATACAAACATTTTGAATGAAAGTCCGATGGAGATTGTTTCTTCCACTTACTTCCCCATGAACAAATTAATCGCGGGTCGAGTCAAGCTAGTGACTCGGGAATCAAAAACATTAGCAAGCACAACATGGGTTTTCACCCATGAGTACCACCCTAGTGTGGGGGAGATGCCCCACATGTTGTATATAGATCTAAAAAATGATTGAAATTTGTAAATATTAAAAAAGAGAATAATTGTTGTGTTTCTACACTTAGCTAGTAATGTTTTCTTTTTATGTTCTAAGTTTCGGCATAACAGCCGGTACTTTGAATATTGAGGACAATATTCATTTCTAAGTGTGGGGGGGAAATTCTGGCGAATTTGATCATAAATGTACCCTTTTAGTCCCTTTTTCCCCCAAAATGGCCAAATTTTAAATTTTTTTTGTAGTGGAAGTACTATGTACTAAACACAACAAATGGTAATCAGTCCACCATGTCTAACCCACATAAGGATTGGCTAATCCAGGAGCAAACGGCTCTTGGTAAAGATATCTCAAATCCGTTAACGGCTTGCAATTTGCCCAAAATTGTATGGTGTTCAGCTCACCATATCTTTAATTAGTAAAGAGTTGGCTAGCCCGCAAGTTTATGGCTTGTGGTAAAGGCAGTTGGAAAAACCATAATTGGTAATCAGCTCACCAAAGATAATATTGATAATTTATCTAAGAGTTGGCTAGTCCAGAAGCAAACGGCTTCTGGTAAAGACAAATCAAAACCGTTTATAGCTTATGATTTGCTCAAAATCATTTGGTTATCATTGTACCAAGGTTCTTACTTGAACTAAAACAATTGGCTACTCCAGAAGTAATGGCTTTTGGTAAAGAGATAAAATCCATTAACTTTTCATAAATCATTGCTAGGGACTAGCAATATCTTAGTGTGGGGGATTGATGAGTGTCTAAATACTCATCATTTTTATACCATCTAGACTGCAAAAACATCTGAAAACACTCAGAAATGCATCGAAATAATGAAAATATCACAAATAAGTGTTTTATGTGTTTTAAATGCAAAAATATCAAAATCAGATGAAAAACGTATCAAGTTTGCATAATTGGCAGTTTTAGTCCCTCAAGTTTCAAAAATTGTCAAAACTAGTCCCTGGTAATTCAAAAACTTGTAAAATGTCATTTAAGGTCCATGGGATTCAAAAGTTGTCAAAATAAACCCTTTAAAGTTTAAAATTTACAAAATGACAACTTTAGTCCCTAAAGTTTGAAAAATGCCAAATATAGTCCTTGGTTAATTTAAAAAGTGAAAATTATCAAATATTAACCTTGTACTATTCATAAATGACAAAATTGGTCCATATAGTGAACTTTTGGAAAATTACATGTTTGGTCCCTTAAGTTTCAAAAATGACATAAAAAGTCCTTGGACATTTAAAAATGGAACTTTATGCAAATTTAGTCCTTGTACTAACCATTATTTGCAGGATTGACCCTTGTGATAACCTTGGAAACTTGTCAATTTCAGTCTCTCACTTTTTACCTAATTACAATTTTGGTCCTTGTGTTTATAAGCTATACAAACCGGACCCAAATTAAACCCAACACACTTACCTGTGGCCTAATCTCCCCAAGCCCAAACCAAACCCAAAGTTTAAATGAAAGAAAACCGCCCCACTGTTCATCCCCTTCAACCCACACCTGTTACCACTCCATGGCTTCCACCTCGCCGGTTTTCTAAATATCTTATCTTCCAACCCTGTCTACCCACTACCCTCCACCTCCACACTAGTCCAAGGAACAAATAAACACACCTTCTCTGCCACACGCTATCAAATCCTGTTATTTCCAACTTGGCGCCAAAAAGTGAAAATCAAAGGTTGTGATCACTTTGACCTATCCAATGGTGGGAAATGATCAGAGGAGAGAGGGGAAGCTTTTGGAGGTCAATAAAAAGGAAAAGAAGCAGAGAAGAAAGAGAAGTAGTGTAATTTAGTTTAGGATATGTCGGTTTAGCTTAAATTTAAATTCCAGTGTATCATTTAACTTTCAAGCTTTGTATTTTCATGTTTTTAATGTATAATCAAACTTCTGTAAACATCAATTTCAGTTCTAAGACTTATTTTCGTTTATACAAAATTTTCAATTTCAAAATTCTCAATATGATCGAATGTTGTTTGTATCTGTTGTTTTGGACTAAGTAAGTTCATTTAAGCTCCTAGATAGCTTTTCTAAGCAATTAGAAACCAAAAAAAAGTCAGTTTATAGTTAAAACAGAAAAATTACCAAAAATTCACATTAAATAGATAAAAATTCAAAAATCATTGGAGAAGATGCAAAAGATTGAAGTAGGGTAATCTGTTGATTGCTCTTGGGTTAGAAGCTTAGTGGTAAGCTATTAGGAGTGGTATCAATCATTGTTTCATGGTTTTTGGCTGGAAAACATTTGTAAGCCTTTTATAAGTATTTTTGTATTTCACTGTTCAATTAGCTTAAAGCTTTAATCTTTGTATTTTTATGTTCTTAAGTAGTAGTTAAGTGGATTTCTACAATAAAACAGTATACTTGTTGTTCATAATTAGTAGTTGCTTTAAAATCTTATTTTCACAATTTCAATAGCTTATCATGTGTTCTTAAGTTTTAATCTTGTACCACTGTTGTTTAAAGCTCCTTTAGACTTGTTATTTGATAATAAAAGGCCTTGGATCAGTTTCATGTTTTTAATCTGTGTTTAGCTTTGAAAATCACAAAAACAGTTGCTAAAAGAGGTGTTTGGATTTGCCTTGATTACTGTTTTAGAGAGTATTTAAGTTATTGCTTGTTATTGTTTTGTGTTACTTAAGTGCCATATAGATCATACAAACAAAGAAAATCAGTCCTTATTTGGTAGAAAGTCAAAACTACTTTTAATCTCACCTTAGAAGTTCACTGTTAGGATTAAAAGAGTAAAAATCATCAAAGTAGCTTAGAACTCAGTACCTTAGCTTAATTTCATCTTTTCCTAGCTTATTACAACTTAATCAGTTAGTATAATCAATCCTAAGTTCACTTTAGTCAACCTATTTGTTTTTTATAAAAAGTCAAAATTTCTTAAATGCAGTTTTTGAATAAAACTTAGAATTTTATTGTGTGTTTAATATTGAGATTCAGCCTATAAGCTTTTAGGATTATAAAATTTTGTTGCTTATCTAAATTATAAAAATACTAGCTTATACCCAATCAACTTATTAAGTCCTTAAAAATCAGCTTCTTTTGACCCCTTTTCAAAATGCATGCCCTGTGCACACACTCAAAGATACATCGAGTGTGCATGCATATTGTAGCTTGTTCACAAGCTTCATTCAAGCTTGTGAGGAGCTGATTTTTGGTTCTTGTGTAGTTAGCCAGGTCTACTTTAAGTCCCAACTTATGTTTTTCCCTTTAGCTTATTAGATTGGCTTATGCACTAGCTTAGAGTAGCCATCAGATCACTGTTTTGCTTAAATAATCCAATAAGCTCAAATCCAATTTAAGCTTCTTTAGTGATGTATAGTACTGTTAAATAATCTAGATATACTTAATATAGCATAACCTAGCTTCTGTTTTAAATTGGTGTCCATTTGAGGATTGTGGCTTATTTTGAATTGCTTATTAATAAGCAGTTACACTGCAGTTGCATTTTCCTCCACATAAGCATATGTTTTTATATTTTTCATAGATTAAGAATAATATTTTAGTATTTTCCTGAATTTTTCATATTTTTCCTGCACTGTTTGCTATTTTTCTTTATTTTAAATAGTTTTTAAGTCTTTTTAAATAGCCTTTAATACAAATAAATCAGAAAACGCTTAAAAAAATATGTTTTCAATTTTCATAGATTAATATAAATATAAAAGTCATAAAAAATATTTTTCCATAATTTTCTTGGTTTAAATAGTATTTTCTAGCATTTTAATTAGTTTTAAATAGTTTTAAATTCATAATAAATACATAATAAGTCTAAAAAATATATTTTCAGTTTTAAAATAAGTTTTATCATATTTTAGATTTTTCTAAGTTATAATTTTATTTTTCTAGGTTAATTTTGTATTTTCTTACATTTTAGTGCATTTTAAATACTTAATAAATAGTTTTTAATTAATAATAATTAAATAAGTAGTCATAAAAATAATTTTCTTTTTCTAATAATTTTATTTTATTATTAGGATTGTAAAAATATCATTTTTATATTTGTAGGCCTTTTATTTCTTAAAACTCACGTTTTATTTTGTACGTTAACGTAATTTTATTTAATCGTACGTTTTAGGTTTTAAACGTTCATCATTATAAAAATAGTGATAGCGTTTATTTAATATATTTTAACTTTTTAATTTTCTTAATTTGCATTTAAGTCGCTGTAATTTATAAATCTTTTCTTTAGGTATAATTATCCATCCAATCCTTACCTGATCACTATCCTTAGTGATCATTCTATCATCTGAAGTTGTTTAACACCAATTCATCCTCCGTGGGACTTAACGACCCAGGAATACACTATATTCCTCTGATCTAAATTGCATTTGGTTTCTGAGCTGTTTTGAGTTTCTTACGGTTGGTCATTCACAAGTGGCTAGCTTGCGTGAGATAACTTGACGGTTCGGGACCAATCAATTAACAAAATGCCAAACGATAAAACTTCACGATTCCAACCGAGTTCCGAACAAATCAAGAAAAGCAATACTGATCAGAATCACTTAACAAAATATCAAACCGCCTCAAAACGTGTGACAACCAAATCGGTGTAACACAAGTCGCGCCCAGTCAAATGAAGTAGATGAACCCTCTCAGCCACCGGTTGAATCTTGTCTCCGTCTTTTGCGTCTTTGGTTGGTCCGTCCAGCTTCCTCTAGCAGCATCTTGATGCTTCTAGCAGCACGGCAGTCGGGTGTGGCTTCTGCTTCACGAACCTCTCCAGCTCAGGGACTGTTGCAGCGATGCAGGGTCGACACCATCGTCTTCGACTCTACGAGAAATCTCCATCTAACGATCGACAGACGGATGTGTGAAGACAAAATAAACAAAATCAAATGCGAAGAGAAGCAGACCAAATTAGTGAAGACAAAAGAATATCGAAGTCAAACCGGAACGACAACCAAAAGGAATCGGAAGATATCAGAACAGACGGAAGCCTAGTGTCTACCCAAATCCTCACAGGTCAATCCTAAGGCCAACAAGACGAAACCTTTGCTCTGATACCATAATTGTAACACCCCAACCCGACGAGGGTAGAAGTGTCACATTCTGGTGTCATATCAGAACATACAAATAAAATATTTACAAACGGAAACCTTAAAAATGAAGTATCAAATCATATAAACAATTGACTGACGAAGGAATAAAATATCCAAATGAAATGAAATATCAAAACAAAAACTCTTCAAAGTAAGTCCAAAATATAAGGTAATTAGGGTTGGTCCACTCAGATAATCCAACTCTCAGCCCATCAAAGCCCATCTTCAATCCTAAAACCCGCCAGGAAAAGAAATGCGGCTGAGCTTAAAAAGCCCAATGAACAGATATAACGAAACGAAAGCTAAATAAAATCAGAAATGCGAAATAAAATAAGGAAGCCGATAACAAGGTCGCAAACGAAAGGGAAACAATGAGTCAAGGAGGATCCTGCAGAACACAATTATACAGATATCCAAACAGAACGGATAACAAGGAGAACGAAGCAAAGCAAAGCATCGATGACATATATACAAGCACATACAAACCGGCATACAAGTAATCGACACATAAGCAAGCATAACAGACGCCTTATCCACACAACATATACAACATATAATCAATTCAGAAATCAAGACATACAAGTCAAACAGAAATCTAAAGGCAAGTGGAAGAAATTAATTAGTAAGTGAACATGGCAACCACACATGTCAAAAACACTTATTTGAAAACATAATCGCATCATAATCAACGAAGTACCAACAATTAGTCAATACATGGCAGTCACACGTAACAAGTAGGAATACAACATACGATATAATTGAATGAATCAAAGACATAGCAGGACAACCAATTAACAAGCCATACATCACACGTTGAACCATTTACCCAATCAAACCGTAGCATAGGCGTAATGTAAACATGGCGGTCAACAATAAACAGATAAGAATACAACGGAATAGTCATAGTCCACAAGATTAACCGAACAAAGCATACATAATAAACCGACAAAACTATCGATTACACATTGGCATGGTCACCAGACAATTCAGAGGTTCACATAATAGTGAGATCACATATCATCGATGGAAACAGTAACTCGATAACCGCATATTAATCACATCATAGCAGGATAATGGGTAGTCACATAAAACATAAATAGCATAACAAATCAAATAAACACATAATAACTCGGTACGTGAATGGAACGATAGTCCTAAGTAACGAAATGAGAGTGTGACAGATCAAAGCAATGGAATATATATATCTTGGTAGTAGAGTGAGTCATATAAGGGTACCGAGTAATGAACAATTAACGTAGCATATAGTGCGTTGGGGAATACAAAAGGTACAATATAGGTATATCAAAGGTGTAAGGGTTGTCCGAAATCTACCACGAGCCCGGAACATATCATATCATATCATATCATAAGTAACTATTGTATTCGGAGGGTGACCTCGAATACCATATATCATAGGAGGGGAGACCTCAGTAACAAATGGAGTAGCTAGCTCCCGGAATGTGAAGACGCGTATTGCACACGACATCATTGATGCGTGCCAAACCGTCAAGTTTTCTCACGCAAGCTGACCACTTGTGAATGGCCAACTGTAAGAAACTTAAAACGGCTCAAGCACGAATGCAATGAAGATCTGAGGAGTATAGTGTTTCCCCGGGTCGTTATGTCCCAGCGAGCTATGCAATGGATCACCCTACGAATAATGATCGAGAAATTTGAACGAAGAAGGGATTTGAATTATGATTATAACTAAGGAAAAGCCAACAAATTACAACGGCTTAAATGCAAATTAAAGGAAATTAAAAAGATAAAAAATATTAAATAAACGCTATCACTATTTTTAAAATTGATGAACGTTTAAAACTTAAAACTTACGTTTAAATAAAAATTACGTAAACGTACCAAAATAAAAAGTGAGATCTAAGAAATAAAAGTCCTAAAAATATGAAAGTGACATTTTTACAAACCTAATGATAAAAGAAAATTTATAGAAAAATAAAATTATTTTTATAACTATTTGATTAATTATTATTAATTAAAAACTAATTTTAACTATTTAATATTAGCCTAAAATACAAGAAAATATGAGATAAAGCTAGAAAAATAAAATTAAGACTTAGAAAAATCTAAAATATCAAAAGAGAATTTTCAAAACTATTTTTGTATTTTTCTGATTATTTTTATATTTTCTAGGAATTAAAAACTATTAAAAACTAATTAAATTATTTAAAAATACAAATTTAACTAAGAAAAATCTAGAAAAATATTTTTTTGTCTTTTTATATTTATCTTAACTTAATAAAAATGAAAAATTATTTTTTTGAAGCTTTTCTTAATTAATTGTATTAAAAGCTAATTAAAAATGCTTAAAAACTAATTTAAATTAAGAAAAATAGCAAATCAACTTAGAAAAATCTGAAAATTTCAGGGAAACTCTAAAATTATATAAGAAAGCTAGGAAAAATGGAAAAACAAGTGCTTATGTGTAATAATATGGAATCTAAGCCAAGTGCTTATAGATAAGCACTTGAATAAGCTAAATGAACACCAACAAGCACCAACTGTAATGAAGGTATAAACTACTAAGAATGACCAAATGCAACAATTAACAACAGGCCTTAACCTCTATTTAGCTGAATTCACAGATTTGATGTATTTGAGTTCAATGCTAATAACAGGTTCGTGGGGTGACTTCGACACAAGCACAAGCCACAATTTAAGCTCAAAATGAAAAACACCAATTGGAACTTAATGAAGACCTGGGTGAGACCTTACACACCAAAACTCAGACCTTGGGAAGCTCTTATGAGCCCTGTGCAAGTGGTTGCACAAACCGAGAAACACTCGTTAATGCCGAGCTTTGAGCAGGCAACTAGTACTAAAAGAGAAGCTTGTTTGGAGCTTTTAAGTAAATTGTAAAATTCTACTAAAATGGTAATAAGGATAAAGACCAGTTGAAGTTTTTAGAATGCCAAGTTTCACTGAAAATGGCTCAAAAATGAAGCCATGAAAAATCCCTATCAGTTGGCTCAAAACATGATTTTCATATTTTGACTTTTGAACAAAAACTGAAATGTTGACTTTGTTGAGATTTGGACACAATTTAAGCACTGATTATGAAGTGTTATGATGTAATGACACTAATGCAAGCAATGTTTAAGACTTCTAAACACAAAACAAGGATTTGCAACTCCAAAATCACAACAGATAAGCAAAGTGAGACGATTTCAATGAGATTTTGACTTTTGAACTAGCAGGCATCAAACCAAGATTCAAATGAACACAAATATGCTTAACAATCATGAACCAATAGATTCTAACCCCTGAATAAGCCTAACAGCAGATAGATCGCAGAACCAAACACCCCTTAATGCAACTGTCTTGAAAATTAAATGAGATAACAACTGAACCAACTATGATTAATGATCAAACTAAGTCTATAAGTCCTAAATACAACTTTTAAACGAATAGAACCAGATTAATCGCAAATTAAGATGATGCAAAGAAACTTGAAATTTGCTTACAAAGGATCCTTAGCCACAATGGCTTGAAACAATGAACCAAAGAACCTCTAACCTATCCAAATCCAACCCAATGGACTATATATCAACCCAATTCCAGCTCTGCTACACCCATGTCCAATTCATTGCCATTTGTGCCCCGTTTTGACTTTTGTTTACCAATGTCCAATGTGGCTTAAAACTTGAGTACAAGCTTATAACAAGCTACAATAAGCTAATGTAAACCTGTTTAAGCTTAAAAATAAGCTAATGAGAGCTTGTATACAAGATTTTGAGATGGAAGTTTTCAACAGTTAACACAAAATATGAATTTGAGATAAAAAACTTTGAAACTGAAACTTAAAGTAGATTATATAGATGATTTAACTTGAGTTTGATACAAAACAACAAAACATTACAAATATTAAACTTAACTAAATCTTTTAAACTAAAAACGACATTAGTGAAAAATTAAAAACTAGTGGACTCTCTCTCTTGCTTCCTCTTGGCTTCTTTTATAATCCAAAACTCTTTTCTCACTCCTCTGAATAGTTCCCATCTGATTTCATGGCCATTGGATGCCAAGAATTCATCTTGGCCGTTTAACTGATTTTGGCGCCAAATTTTGTTTTCAACAGTTGGAGAGGTTTGAGTGAAATGGGGGAGAGGCATTTAATGCTTTTGGAGTTTAGTGGAGGTGGGGGAACAAGGAGTGGTTTGGGTGAGCTAGGTGGCTGCAATGGTGGGCGACAAGGGGAGGGAAATGGGGAAAGGGGAGAGCGGGGTGTGTTTGTTTGACTGCTTTGACCACAGTGGTCTATTAATAGAAGGAGGGTCCAAAATTCATAATGACAGGGGGTCACTTGGGGTTAAGGCAGGGTCACAATAGGTTTGATAGGGTCCAAAATAGGTTTAAAGGTTTAATATTATAGGGACCAATGTTGCAAATTCTGAAACTTCAAGGACCACTGCTGCCATTCTCTCAAAGATGTTCCCAGGACTAAAAGTGAAAAGTTTTAATAATGCAAGGACCAATCTTGACATTTTCCAATTTTCCAGGGGCCATTTTTGCCAAATTTGAAACTTGGAGGACCAATTTTGTAATTTTCTCAAACTTTTGATATTTTTCACCAAAGGACTAATTTTGACAAGTTATGATTTTAAAAGGACCTTTGGTGATTTTTCTTGTGAAATTATGTGCTCGGGACTGCTTTTTGACAACTTTTGAAACTTTGGGGACTGAAACCGCCAATTCTGCAAACTTAGCTCAATTTTCATCTGATTTTGAACATTTTGCATCTGAAACATATAAAATGCACTTTTGAGATATTTTCAGTATTTTGATGCATTTCTAAACATTTTTAAACGTTTTGCAGTTCAGATTTGACCAAAAATGATGAGTATTTACACACTCATCAATCATTCACCATATAAATCATATCATAATAGTTAAATCCACTAAACATATCATATCTAGGATGCATCCATACGCCCCCGGAACATAATGGCCAAATCATATACATATAGTGAGCTCATAATCATATCATAATGGGGACGGTGTGCAACATCACTCGTGCACACTGGAGTCATGCCATTGGTGCATCAATGACACGGTCATGTTACCTTCATGACTAGGAACACATATTTGGCTCGGGTATCAAACCGACGGGTCAAAGCATAATCATATCATAAGGGTTCATATCAAAGGTTCAGAAGTCAAAGGTTCATATCAGGTTTCCTTAACATAAGTTCATAATCGAGGTTCATAATCGATGGTTCATAATCATAAGGTTCATAATCAGAAGTTCATAATCATAACAAACGAATATCATAGCGAATAGAATCATATCAAAGGATTATGTCTGAATCATATCAAAGGATCATAGCATAAGGAAAATCATAGCAAAGGAATATCATAAGTGAAGCAGAGTCAAGGATTGAAAAGTCAGGAGAAATCCCTACTGAAAAGGGATAGAATATCTGTACCTTAGCAATGAAAGCCAAAGGAAATGCGAGCACAAGAAATAACGTCGCGTCTTCTTCAACGAATCTACACGGATTACGGTTCGTATAATACTTATTAGTTCATTTAAGTCATAACGGATTTATTGCTGATATAAACCGTATTAATATAATTTTTTTTAAGTTATTAAGCGTATTCTCATTTTTAGTAATGGACCAAAATAGATACCTTAGGGTAATAATTATTAATTATCCAAACTTAGGGGTTACAAATGATAATTGGCGAAATTAAATGTTTAATATGACAAATATCCTATTTTAAAGCTTTATTAGATAATACTTCAAAGTATAGGGTTCGCATGGTAATTATCTCAAAGTTTGAGGTTTACATGGTCATTATTTCAAAGTATAGGGTTACAATGTAATTATACTAAAAGTCTTATGTTACCTTTCAAATTTCATGCACTTATAAAAGAAAGAAATATATGTTTCACCTATATGATCGGTCGATATTCAAGCTTGCTCGCGGTTCAAATGACTAATATTTACGACCAAGTAAACACGTATTATGATTTACCCCCGACTCGTCTCCCCCGTCATACTTTCAAAATACTAAACGACTTACACATTCATCCCGCGATCACCCTTAAACTTACCCGAAAAGACCAAGCCTATACCCTTTTTAAAACATCTCCATGCCAAGTAATGACCCCTTTTATTTTATGCATGCAAATCAGACACCACTCAAGCACATATCACAATTGTATATTTGATTTTGCATGCATGCTCATTCACTTGTCTCTTTTGATGTGCTTGGTTTTTAAAGTAGAATAACAGGTTATTATAGGGCCTCGATAATCAGATTCAATAGGCAAACTAGTGGTACAGTTATACGACATACATATATATATTTACATGGTTTTATGTGACCTATTCTTAGGTCTTTACAAAACTCCATTTAAACATTTATGTGGTATGTTATTTAGTTTCAAAATAGCAGGCGTATGGCTGGTCTTAAGCACGTTCCACATCAGAAAACATACAGGAGAAAAGACGATTAATATTGTTACCTTGTGGCGTGAAAGTGGAAGGAAAACAAGATCAAATAAGGCACTAGTACTCCTCTTTTTCTGCCCTTATTACCCACGACATAATCAACAACCCAACGACCCAAATTCACCTAAGCAATCTCGTACGGAACACGTGATGATGGCAGTTTTACAAGCACCTTGGAGTCCTTCTTGGAATGGTTATATGTCGACTGAAATTAAGGAGATGGATGGGAATTAGTTTTGCCGTATAGTTTCTTTTGGGGGCTAGGGTTTTTTGATGTTTTAACTTAAATGAGATTAGACAATTATAGGGATAAGAATTTGTTAAGTATGGCAAGATATGGGAGCCTCATTACGTTTGATTTGGCCGGGGTCTCAAGGAAATCACAAGACAATTTCACACTTAATTCTCCTTACCAAAATTACATTTGTACATCTTTATTATTTTTTTTATTAAATAGGTGCATTAACCTTTTTAATGTGTTACTTTTATTTGTAAGGTTTTATTCTTAACTTCCCCATATAATTTTATTATCATAAGTACTTAACGAGCTCGTTTATTTATTTTAAAGATCGTTAGATGAGGGCAATATGGTCATTTCACACGTTAACGATTTTAGGGTTTTACACTTTTGCTCTCCACTTTGGATGGAGTGCTCCAAGAAATTTCCTGACAAAGTTCTTGCTATGAAAAGATTCATCAAGTGCTTTAAGAGAGGTACCAATAGTATTAAAGGGAGCAAATCCACAATCAATGATTTCGTCTTCAGGGATAACAAATTATTCATATTATTGCACAAGAAGATCTATTGTGTTATCCTTGACTTGTGAATTCCCTTGATGTGTAATAATTAAAGATTCCCAAATATCTTTGGCGGTTTCACACATAAAAATTATTTCATTTTCTTTTCTAGGCAAAGCATTATAAAGCATCATTTTAGCTTCATTATTTTTAGCTATTAATTTCTTTTGTTCATCACTTAAAATATCTTTTGTTGTAGGATTAAAATCACCTTTAATGATAACAAACCAAAGATCTATATCTTTTGATTTTATATATGTTTCAAAACGGTTTTTCCAATAGATAAATCCATTGGTTTCAAAGAGTGGTGGTCTTTGCATAGATTTCCCTTCTTTAAAGTTTTCGGAATCCATGGATCATTTCAAGTTTATAAAACACAATATATTTTAGAAAATCTTGAGCAACGAGGCCCTGGTACCAATTATGGAAAACTAGAAGGGGGCTTGAATAGTTTTACCGTTTAAAATCTTTTTTTGAAACTTTATTGTAAGATCAATTGATATTGATCAAGGATATGTTAGTGAGGAATAAATAATATGCAAGCAATATATAATAAGTAAATAAGGAAAGAAACAATCAAACCACGACAAAGTTGTTTATAGTGGTTCCGTCTACAAGGACTCTTTTTCCTTGCCCTACTCCACTCCTCGAGTCTCTAACTCGAGAGTTATCTTCACTAATCAACAAGCTCCTTTAACCGGCGGAGAAAACCTTTACACGTCGCTTACACAATATTTCTGACACAAAGCTAGATGTCGATTCTTTTACAAGGGTACAACCACTCCCAACACACTATGTATTTTGAGGACTAAAATACTAACCACTCACACTCAGAGGTTTAAGATGCTTTGGTACAACAATGATGTATGAACAATACTAGATCACACAATAACAAAATAAACAAGCCTTCCAACTAATTGTTGAAGCTTGATTATGCCTTTATCTTCTTTGCTACAAAAGATGATCACTAGAATGAAATGAAAATGAGTTAGAAGTAATAGAATGAGAGAATGTATGTGTTTTATGCTAATGAGGGATGAGAAAACAACTTGGGTTGGCTTGCTATTTATAGGCCAAATGAACAGCAGAGCTACGGACTGGACGGAACCAAAAAAAGGGTTCCGCCCTTGTTAATTTTTGGTTCCGCCAATCTGACAGTGAAGATTACAAAAATTATTCCAAGATCACCCAAATCTCTCCAAGATCATGTAAGATATGATGTGTGAATATCTAACCAAAATATTTATGCAATCTTTCAAAGATTTCCAATGTGATGCAAGCCATGATGTAATATGTTGTTTTCTATTTTTAGAATTAATATGTTATAAGTAAATACATATGTAATGTTATGTTTTAAGAATCTAAACATACTTGTTCTAAAAATGTTGATGCACATTATGGTTTAGAAGAATATCAATGTTAATTGATACATAGCTAATCAAAATGTGATAAGATGTAATTGCTTAAGTGATGAAGACTTTATTTAAGAAAAACTTGTTTTAATGACTATTAATCTTGACAAGCTTTATACTTTACAAAAATGAAATTTACTTTTGTCGTTAACAAAAAAAGGTAAAGATCATAAAATATAAATAACATTTTAAGACGATATTTGTATTAACAAATTTCTAAAAGTTTATCAACATATTTTATTTTATAAGGCACCGTATTACAACTTATTTTTTATTGTTATGTTAGTTCATAGTGTGTGTATTATATGCGATTTCAGTTATTAAATATTGAAATGTATGCAATGACCACACGATTTTTAAAAATATTGTTTTGACATTTATATATAGTTGAAATTGTAGGGATATTATTGTGAATAACTTGAATGTTTACAATCACAAAACATTGTATCGATTTATTATTTAGTCACGGGGTTTAATTTTTTTGTTCTTGTTCTTGCTCATTAAATACGTTAAATACAAATCTGTTTTCACATATTGCTATAATTATGGTGATTGATTGGTGCTTTAATCGTTGATTGTTCCGGCGCATTAATTTCAAAGATATTATACAAAGTTTCCTGAAATAATTTGGTCAAAATACATTATACAACCGGTGTATATATTTTTGTTAAGTTTCTTAGGTTTGAAGTTTTTTTAACTGGGTCAAATCCTATGCCTTGATGGATGATAACTACAAAGTGAAGCCAATCAAAGAGTTCGGTCAAAGAGGATTCAACACTTCAAATGCCGTGTACTAAGAAATTTTACACGGCGAGTAACATGCATTGTTAGTTATCTCAAAGTTGATGTAATATTTTATTTTCAGTTTCAATAAATATTTTTATATATTATTTGATACATGTTAAGAATTTTGCTTTAGTTGAATTATCGCATGTTACGAAACACTTACCACAATATCGCATATCGTTAATTATTTACTGCTAGGAACCGCTGCCGCTAAGCGCGGGTACTCGTCTAGTAATTTCTTTATAGCGTTTGGAAGGAACTTTATAGTTATTTGACTTGACTATTTCATAGCTTTGGTGTTCGGTGAGATCAAAAAGGTCAAATTTGGTTTGCTAAGAATATCAAGTATGAAAACATATTCGAGAATTGAAGTGTTAAAATAAAGATTTGGTAACAATAGTTAAAACGAAAGTCGCCAATGATCCGCTAGCACAGTAGTGAGGCACTAGGGAGTTTTCCCCACGGGCCCAGGTTCGAGACCCACCAAAGAGTGGGGAACGGCCTGGATTAAATCCCATCCCTTAGGGGTGATATGGGGTGCCTGTGGTGATTTTAAGTCGTGGTTTCTTCCTGGCAGCTGGCCCAGAGTGATTGTGGCGGGATCCGGTTCAGACAACCGTTCACCGCTCTGGGTTGGCCCCCTCCATGTCATGGGGGTGGGTTGATTCAAAGATTATGAAAGATGTATCAATCAAAAAAAAAAAAAGTTAAAACGAAAGTCAAAAAGATGATGCTATATGATAATTGCTCACTTGAATATTTGCACAATGACTCATTTTATTGTCTCCTCCTTTCATTGTTTTGGTTCCCGGTTCTTACTAGGGGTGTAAACGAATGAGATAGCTCGTGAGTTATGACTGACTCAGAATTACTCAAAATCGACTCGATCAAAACAAGTCGAGTTACTCAAGCATACTTTCGAGCTCCAAAATACTCTACTCGTGAGGCTCGCGAGTCTTATCAAGCTTCGATCAAGTTACACTTTTACCATTTTTTATACATTTAATTACTTAGTTTACATAAAATCGAGTTGAGTCGAGTTTGATATGCCGATTCTTCATTAAGTTTCGAGCTCGAGTTTTTAATGACGAGGGGCTCGAGCTCAAAATCTAGAATTTGAACGAGCTCGAATCAAGTTTCGAGCTTAAGTTTTAGTATTCGAGTTTGAGTTGCTCGGCTCGACTCGGCTCGTTTAGAACTATAAATTCCCACCGTGAAATGTTGCTTTCACACGGTGATTTTCTGTATTAAAGTTGAGAAACATAATTGTATGCAACACTTAACTCAAATCATGGTACTTTCAATTTCTCACATTATAAATTCTAAAGAATCCTCTATTCTCGAGCATTTCGATTACTTAATTCAACGAGTTGATTAAGTGAATATGTTGTCTTTGAAATAAAAAAATTTAATTAGTGGGATAAAATGTACATCGTATTCGCTTTGAATAAATAGTAGTAAATTTCAACATATGTGCGTAATTGATATTGAGAGACATAGCTAGTGTGGCCATTTCTCTTAGGCCACAGGCTTTGGCATGTAAATGACTCGACGATGAGTTAAGATAGAGGATTGGTCACGGTCAAAACTTAATTGTGCATCACAACATACACCTTACGAGACATGTCGATCTAGTCTACAATAACGACCATAGTGACATCGTAAGAAGAGACTCATACCTATAAAAATTATGATAGTACTAGGTTTTTATGATTTATCTTTCGAGCATTGATACATTGGGAAGACGAGATTGACTTTAGCGGATTTAGTGGGGGTGAGGGCCTGCATCTTTCTAAGCTGGGACACAATTACAAGAGAAAAAACAATTTGAAGATGAAATGTCTCTATTAAACCATTATTGATTATTTGTACAAGTCGATCACAGCTACACAAAAATGATGTGATTAATACCGTAAGATGTGGGTTCAAGTTTTTGGTTTAACTACCACTTGGCCTTTCAGAACCACTTGAGCTCAAAGGTCCTTCTTTACATGCGTATATGGCTTTGTGAATTGTGATCTTTAGATTCTCTTTTGAACGGGCTTGTTAGGATTCTTTTGGTCTTATTCGTGCACATCGTTGTACATATACTATACACACAGAGACGGAACTAAAACCAAATATGACTGGTTGCACAAATTTTTTTGAACCGTAATATAGAAACACATTTCGATAAACCGGGTGCATTTAAGATATGTTTAAGAAAAATTGATGTTTTTTTCAAAAACTAACACTATATCGTAAAATTCATAAAGGATCTGGGCACCCACAAAAACCATGGTTCCGTCCGTGTATATACATGTACATATCTCTTAGCTAATCTTGGTTTACGACTTGTCTCTCACTTCATGGAAGATGCTTTTTGGCATATGTGTTGGAGACTATTTGTTTGTCTAAGAGCACTGGGTACAGTGGTGCCAAACTCTCGTGTCGTTCTCGTGCCAAACTGCCACGTCAGCAGTTTTTGAGTTTGGCACCAGAAACTGCTTGGCACCACATTTCAGTATCCGTTGGCACCGAATTTCTGGTGCCAAACTCATTTTTTTTATAAAATGTAAAAAGAATATATTCTAAAATTACTTTATTCATTAACAAAAACATTACAATAAAAAACATAAAACTTAAAAAGATAAAAATTACAAACTAGTTATAATTTCTCCAAACATGTTCCACAAGGTCATCTCAAAGATCGTTGTGTATTTTGCTATCTCTGAGTTCTTTGTGTTTTCGAACATGTAAATCACATCTTTCGGTCTATTCCCGTGCAATGTCTGGCGTTGGATCAACGAACACATCTCTTAAATTCACTACGTAATTTTCGTCTTCCAATATCATGTTATGCAACATTACACAGCAATTCATGATCCTTGTCAAAGCGTTGATTTCGAAAGCACGTGCGGGTTGTCGTATAATTCCCCAACGACCTTGTAGGACTTCGAAAGCTCTTTCGATATCCTTTCTAGAACTTTCCTGAATTATTTTAAACCTCAACGTTTTTCGACCTTGCAACGAAAAACGTTTTCACAAACACGGACCATGTTGGATAAATGCCATCGGCTAGATAGTAACCTTTGTTGTACACATGCCCATTTACTTCAAACGGGCATTCCTGAGCCGGCAAGTTCATCATCAAATAACGGAGAACCATATAAAACATTTAGATCATTATTTGCACCAGGAACCCCAAAATAAGCATGCCATATCCATAACCGTTGATCCGCAACCGCTTCTAACATAATAGTTGGGTATTTATGGCCACGCCTTTTGAATTGAGGGGCTAAGGCTTTTGGGCAATTTTTCCAATCCCAATGCATACAATCAATACTCCCGAGCATTCCCTGGAGTCCATGTTTTTGTTTATGCAATTCATATAACATTTCAATATCAGCTAAAGTGGGCTTTCTTAAATACTTCTCAACGTATAAAACATGTATGCATTTTGTAAAGTCGATTAAACATTGTCGTTGAGTTCGTTCGGCAATTTGCAAGTACTCATCAAACGCATCAAGCGCAGCGTCGCACGCTAATTGCCGTATAGCAGATGTGATCTTCAAAATAGGATCAATACTTTTACGACCGGTAGCATCATAACCATCTCTAAAAAATTGAAAGTATTTGGGAAGGGGCTGGGCATCATAACTTAGAATAGCATTAACTATTTTTTTAAAAAGTGTAGAGCTCATACGATACCTTCGTCGAAAATTCTCTTCTGGATATTTAGGACCAATCTCTGCGTCGCTGAAATAGTCGTCGATTAGACGCCCGCCGTTCTCGTTGACGTGGTATATATGCCCTCCTTTTAGGACTCGATCTTGATCCACCGGCTTCTTGATTACACAAATTCATATATTGTTCATACTCTTGATACGAACGAATATATCTCTCTCGGTCGTCTTTAAAAAAATCTTCATAATTGTCTAAAGTGCTTCCGCCGAGGGGATGGTTTGGATCCATAATGAAAGAAAAATGAGTGTTTTTTGAGGTGTGAATTAGGTTTGAAGAGTGTGTGAAAATATGGAAGAATAAGGAGGTTTTTATAAAAAAATTTGGGTACAAATTCAAAAAAAACGGCTATATTTGCCACCACCAACGGCTACTTTTTCACAAAAAAAAAAAAAAAGTTAAGTTTGGCGCGAGGGAGTTTGGCGCGACAGGGGTAACGGTGCGCCAAGCTTGGCGTCGCGCCAAACTCGTTGGCACCAAGTTTGGCACCACCGTACCTCCTGCTCTAAGAGTGTAATGTAATAAACAAGTTGATGCATAGTTGGAAACAAAGAAAAAAAAGGAAGACAGGCTAATGATATATTAATAAAGCTGGCAATCACATGAAGTTAGTTATAAAAAATGTTACAATCAATGAATCAAATATAAAATCTCTTGTAATATAGATCATATTATTTTTTTAGCAAACTTATTATTATTAATTCAGCCACGTGAATTGGACAATATATCTTCTAGTAAAACAATTTGAATAATTCCATTAGATCTAAAACTTTATTTTGGTCATCTTCGCATTTTTAAGTCGTGGCAACTTCTTATAATACCATTTTTTCCCTTGCCTCAAAATATAAAACTATAAATTATGATCCCTCGAACCAGTTGCTTATTTCTGGAAGAGTATATACCAAATACTAGCTACTTTTAAATAAATAATAGGCAATATTTTAATTAGGAGAAATGTGCAAGCGCCATTGTGGTAAGTTGACTACAAAAAGCTTCTAGATAGCCATCGAGGATGTGATGCAATGAGACACCGGCCTAAAACAACACAGATCGGTTAATGAATATCACATGCCACTAAAGAATATGCTAAGAAACCCAAAGGTGTGGCTTAGGATTTTAAAAGAAAAAAAAAAACCAAGTTCAAACTAAAAAATCTAGTTTTAAGTTAGCTTTTAAGTGTGTAAACTAGTTGATTTGGGTTAAAAAAAAACAACAATGTTTCTTAAGGTTGTCCAAATACTCTTCTAAGCAGGCTACCGAGTTAGTTTAAACATTACCTTACACATGTTAGTTATGGACGGAGCGTAACTGATCAAAAATATAGGGTTATCAGTGATTTTGTAAGAAAAATATACAAGTAATTAAGATCTTATTGAGTTTTGAATATTTTTTTCTTTTAATTTCTTTTTAACTTTTATAGAAAACAGAAGCATTTTGAGAAGTTTGAAAACATGTTTACATACAATCGCATGTTTTCTATCATTTATTCACATATCAATTTATTTCAAATTGGATAAAAGCTGACTTGCAAATAATAGAATAGAACATAAAAGACACATAAATAAACACTAAATACAACACTTATCTTCATATGTAGCCGAAATGATTTTGGAATAGGGCATTTGAAAGTAACTTAAGAAGGAACCTAGTTTTTTAGTTAAAAAAATAAAAATAAATAAATAAATCCTCGCTTGTGACAGATACTTCATGGGCGACCATTTGAGCGGCAAATATATGAGCGAAATAAATGTACCTCTCACGTGAAAAGTCACCGTATGAGTTTGCTGCTGGGTGATATTGATTTACCTCTCATGTGACGGGTTTAGAAAAGATCCTTGTGAACCAGTTGGAGTTGCCGAAATTCCAACATTTTGAAGTATAAACTGTGTGATTTAGCTCAGATAATTTTCAATAAAAATCGATTTTATATATACTTTAATAACCATTGTCGTCTTAGAATGGATCTTGTGAAGCGATTCTTTTAACAATAAGCTAAAGATTTATTTGGGGGCGGCAATTCAAACCATCTTGTGGGTTATTAGGAGATTCGGGAACCGATATATTTTGACCTCAGACCTACAAAAGACACGCTTGCAAAAGACGTTTTAGTGTTTTTGCAGTCTTGGATTGTTCACCAATTTAATAAGTACGTTCCATTATGGATCGATTGGATTATTGATCCTAATTTAGCTTGTATGATGTCGATATCTTCATAATAATTTCTCTCACTAATTACTAGTTTGTTGCTAATAAGATTGTCGTTAAAAAAGTGTAACCTTAAACAATATAAACATTTATGTGTTTATGGCTCTTTCAGAAATAAAAGAATGTTAATCATTCATTAGTTTCGGAGGTTCACCTCGCTGACTCTGCACAAATGTCCAATCGAAAACTCAGGTATACCAAAAAAAAAGGAAAAAAAAAAAAAGAAAAAAGAATGGGCTTAACATCTCTGATGCAAACAACATGGAGTTATCTGTTGTTTGTATGTAAAATTATCTCTGATTGTACACTTTGCAGCCTCTCAACTTTTATGATTGTACACAATTGGTCCTTGGTTTATACCTAGCAGCAGAAAAGATTTCTTATTGTTTGCAGCTAAAGAATATATATTTGGTGTGGTGGTATAAATAGAGCTTATTGTATTTTCAAAACATAATGTAACTCACAAACAAGGCAATGCTTGCTTATTTCGTGGCTTATCTTTTTAATAATATACATTTCAGATCTTTTAAACATTATTTTTCTTTTTATGATGAAATAGGGTTAATGGAAAATAGAGACATATCATCACTACTCGGGCTATTCGAAGAAAGTCGAGCTTTTTCTTTTTTTATGATATAAGCTATCGGTGTTTTCGTGTCTTTTTAGCACTCTTTCTTAGTAACCACAAAATGTTTACTAGCGAGCAGGGCCGTTCTCAAGTTTTTAAGGGTCTTAAGCGAAAACACCCTTTCGAAACTAACATCATATAAAAATTTTCACCGTATTATAAAATATAATGTAAAATAGGTATTTAAACGTTCAACATATAATTCATTTATAATATTTTCTCATCTGATTACTTTTTCTTTGAGAAGAATATATGTACACATGCAAATCTTAACTACATTATAATGCATTTAAGTCATTTTAAAAAATGAGTTAAAAAATAAGCCTATACACTTACTAAGTTACCATAAAAAAACTTATAATTTAATACATCCCAATATTAAAATTCAAATGCAGACGTTTCCATTAAACTAAATACAGTTTTTAAATCATTTACATCTCATTATTAAAAACGTGTAACCGCTAAATATCATTATTATCAATAATTATTATTAAAAACATATAACCTCATCAACTGTATAAATACACACAAACCATTTCATATCTCTCTTACACATATCTAAAACATCATCAATAAGACCGAGTGTAGTAATAGTTACAAGGTACCCGCCATTACATTGTACGGATACCCTATTATAATTGCTAATCGGACAAATTTCAGAACCTCTAAAGTTTTTAGGCACTAGGCGGTCTCCTAATTCTTCCACCCTCAAAAAGGCTCTACGGGCAAAATTTAACCAGTAATATAGACTTTCATCCTATTATAATTGCTAATCGGACAAATTTCAGAATCTCTAAAGTTTTTAGGCACTAGGCGGTCTCCTAATTCTTCCACCCTCAAAAAGGCTCTACGGGCAAGATTTAACCAGTAATATAGACTTTCGTGAATCGTGAAGTCTTAACACTAGGCCAAAAATACATTAATCCATATATCCACTTAATTACCTAACGCAACACATACACATGTACATGGAACATAACATAAACACACATGTACATGTGTGAGAATAAAGATTTCCAATATTTCAACGGCTCTTTATATATAAACTCAGAATAAATCTCTCTCTGTCTCTTTTTCTCCCTCCACTTATTCTGCACTACTCCAAACAATTAGCGTAGATATCACATCTCTCTTTTGCAATCTCAACTTCTGCCCTTAGCTTGATCAAACGTTTTTGAAGTTAACTTCCATAAACAAGGTACGATTAACGACATATTTCGTTTAGAAACTTCGTATATATGCTTATTTGTTATGGCAAGTGCTCTATATATATTGATCAACCATATTTGATATTCTTATACTAGTTTCTAGCTATATATTATGTTCTTTTGAATCTGTTAGATTTTGGTTTAGTAACTATCCGAATACTATTGCATCAACTGATGATCAGTTGATCAAGAAACATATGATAAGGATTCATGTTTTTAATCTTATATTTCACTTTCATTTCGTTATTAAAATCCGGGGTTACATCACGAGTGCAAACGTGTTGAATAAATTTATTCTGGCATTGTAATTTTCATAAGATAAGTCAAGTCTGACGGCCTTGAGTTAAATTTCAATAAAGTTTACTTTGAAAATGTGTTTTAGATTAATTCTTTCGTTATCATTTAGTTATGTTTACTATATTTTGAGAAATTAGTGAGTGCCGGCATTTAGAAGAAAGATAGCCTTTTTTGGCACTAATATCCAACTAGAGCTAATGCGTTTGTTTTGTAACCAAATGCATGCTCTCTAACATAATTTCTAACATATCCTTATAGGATACGCTACGTACAATAACACTTGTTAACACTAGGTTCACCAGACATATTATTTACGCGCCATGCATGTTCAGTCGTGCTTCTCACGTAAAGTCTAAAGATGGCTATGAACCGAACTAGCGTGTGTGGCCACTCAGACGACCTACCTTTGTCTGATTTGGCTCGTCTATAGGTTTGGCCAATTGCTTTAATCCTTTGTTGATGAAAGTAAAATCAAATAAAAATGAATGGTCCATGAGAATGCATGCTCTATAAAGGAAGAAAAACAGAAACTTTTATACTTGCGAAACAACAAAAGCGATCAATCAAAAGCTCTCAAGAATCAACAAATTGTCATACAATATTGCATATCTAACACGTATAAGTTGCGTGATAATCATTGTGCGTGTAGTGGCCGTTTTGACTAGATTGATCATCTGATATTTCTCTTGGTCATAGTCCACAAGATGTGCAATATTCCATTGAAAATAATGATATCGTTGTTGGAGTCGTTGTAAAGTGACATCTTGCCATTGAAAAAAAATATGCATTATTTTCCAACTAGTTTACAAGACCATAAGATCGACTATAAGGATCCTATGATGTATTCAACTATTAAAAAAAGTTTCCACGTTGGTTATGTAGTCATGGTCAACTTCGGTTTACATGCCCACCATCCTGCCACTTTCTCATTCACATGACATGACCATATGTGTTCCATTATTTAATAAACTTTGGTTAAATTAAACCTCATTTCATTTCTTTAGCAAATATTTTCTTATCACTTGTGGTTGTTTTTATTAGTAACAGCAATATTCATCATGTCCATGTTTCGGCGTCGTGGTTCAAACCGACAACAAGAGCAGGAGCATAATGAGCAGCATCCTGAGACCAAGGTAACTACAACATAACCTTTAGTATTACTATCAAACAAACCAAATATATATCTGACACAGATACTTGTAATCACACCACAATTTTCAAAATTGTTGTATACATTATAGGAGCTCATTCTTGTTGCATCTATTGGTGCAGGTCAATGAACTTAGAGCAGCTCTTGGTCCCCTTTCTGGTCGCAGTTTACAATATTGTACCGTTGCATGCTTGAAAAGATACTTGGAAGCTCGAAACTGGAACGTTGAGAAAGCAAAAAAGATGCTCGAAGAGACCCTTGCGTGGAGAGCAACCTACAAGCCAGAAGAAATCCGTTGGGTTAGTTCACAATGTTCCGTTTATCTGTCAGCTTATTCAAAACAACAATAAATCTAGTTTTCAAATTCTCACAGTAAACCCATCATGCTGATATGGTTGTGCTTACGTTATATGTTTTAATATGTTAGAATGAGGTTGCGGTTGAAGGTGAAACTGGGAAAGTGTTCAGAGCGAATTTCCGTGACCGCTTTGGAAGAACGGTTCTAATAATGAGACCAGGACTTCAGGTGATTTCATAACCTGATCTGCTAGTTTAAAAATTAGTCTAAACGTTCTTTCATTTAACGTGATAAAGTAATTCATTTTCAGAACACGACGTCAATGGACAACCAGATAAGACATCTGGTTTACATGTTAGAGAACGCTATACTTAATCTTCCAGAAGGACAGGAAGAGATGGCATGGCTGATAGATTTCACAGGATGGTCTCTGAGTACCAATGTGCCAGTTAAAACTGCACGTGAAACCATCAACATACTACAAAACCACTATCCACAGAGGTTAGCTGTAGCGTTTATCTACAACCCTCCACGTCTTTTTCAAGCATTTTGGAAGGTTTGTATTGTTTGCATAAAGTATCCTTACAGGTTAGAAATAGTTGAATGGCCACCAGAAATTTAATGACGTATCTGATTGATATGCAGGTCGTTAAGTACTTCTTGGATCCAAAAACTTTCCAGAAAGTGAAATTTGTGTACCCCAAGAATAACGAGAGTGTGGAGATTATGCAGGCTTGTTTTGATGTTGATAATCTCCCAACTGAGTTTGGCGGAAAGGCTACTATGAAGTATGACCATCAAGAATTTTCAAGATTAATGGTCGAGGATGATGTCAAAACAGCCAAATTCTGGGGTTTGGACCAAAAGACTAACGGAAATGCTGCTCCAGCAACAGCCATACAAGATCCAGAGTGTCTTGCTTAGGCTAACAATTGTTGCGGCAAATTTTGAATGTTTTCCTGTACTTTTGCTTATGAATGTTGAATTCCTTATATATAGTTAAATTTGATACTTTTACTCTACCTTATATGCAAATCTATTATGTTAAAAGCTGCAGACTTAGATGGTGTGCGGATTAGCTTACTTGTTAGAACTTAAATGACTTCAAAAAGCCTAAAAAATAATTCTACATAAATAAGCTAATAAGCCCACAAAAAAGCTCCACTTATTTAGTTTTTCTCCCTTTATTGTGTTTTAAAACTTTCAGGAACCAAACTACCATTATTGATTAGCAACCAAGATAGGAAGTGAACAAATTTATTGAGTGAAAGGAAGGAATAACAAATAAAAAGGTTGCCTGTCTAAGTTCAATTCTAGCATCCTTCAAATCAAGCCTAATACCTAAATATATGCTAATCCTTATTCATAGGGTTACTTATTTATGGAAATACATTAACGTTGATTTGAAGCCACGTCAAGATTCTTGATACCGTATTATAAACTTACACCAAAATAAGTTATTTTCTACATCTTATATAATACTCCGTATATGATAAAAAGTGAAAAGAAAGAGAAGGAAAAAAGAGGAATTACTAAAGGCGTCTTCTAAAGTTCCGGGTAGTAGTTTGGTACGTCCGAACAAGAAGACCAACTCCAATTCCGACCCCAAGACAAACACCGAGCCCTATGCCAACGCCGACTCGCACACCAGCGTTGAACCATGAGAGTGCACCATCTTCACCTTCCATGTAGTCTGTTTCACTCCAATATAAGTTGCTCTCGTAATTGTCTTCATTTCCAGGTTTATAATGTCTATATCCTGCCATCTACAAAACAAGATATGAATAACTAAAACACAAAACATACAAATTATGTGTGCGTCTTGAAGTTCAATTAGTACCTGAAGATCAAGTCCATTTGTAACATATTTTTGAGATTCTGTGGTTCCGTACTCAGGGATTGAATCCAGCACCCCTTTTCTATTTTGCTTCTTCTTGGGACTAATCTGCAGCGTCTTTGTCAATATAATCGGTGTCCCAGAAAACGAACCAGCAACATAAACTTCAATCATTGGCGGCAATGAATCACAACCCATCGTTTGTTTTGTATTAAAAAACCCGTTGCCGCCACAAATCATTGATTCACAACTAATACTCCACTTCCCAATTTCATCGTCTTTTTCTTTACACATCTCCAAAGCCCCCGATAGTATAAGATCTTCACCATCAAAAACCTCAAATTTCACACTACCAGACAACCTTATACTATCAGTACTCACGAAAGTAGCTTCTTCAAATTTCTTATCTACTCGGTTTCTTTTTAAACGACAAGAACTACCCTCTGAATGAAGGCAACATCTTCTACCGTTCACTTCAAGAACAGTATCAGGGTCTAAAGGTATATGGTTGAGCGTCAAATATCCAGGGGTATAACCATCAACCATGAAATTGCTTATTCTAACATAGAACACACGTATATCAAACCAAGATAACAATCGTTTACCATACGTTTGGTAAGATGGATGCTTTATTATCTGCAGCCTGTTACTAACCACCTTATTATCTTTCTTCTTCACGCTTGCTTCCAAATTGTTCTCCATATTTACACTACATAAACTCTCATAAAAATCCCTTATACATCAAACACCTGTACAACCGAAAGGAACCAAAAAAGAAAGAACATATAAAACCAAACTTTATTAATTGGTCAACCCGAAACTGCTACCTGAAAATTTCATTTAATGAGCTTGCATTTATACAAAAAAGATGGTGTTCAACACAGTGACACAATCATTTCAACATATTTTTCGCAAAGTTCAAATTTTTAAAGAACATACCAAGGAGGTTTAGATTAAAACTAAACTAACTTAAAGTGTTTTAAGTGTGTGTTTAAGGTGTAGTGTGTGAAAGAGAAATACCTACAAATGTAAACATAAGGCAGCAGCAACAGTCACAGCCACCAAAATTGAAAAAATAACTAGTGGCAAAGATAATCTTGAATAGATTATAATCTTTAAACTCCACATAAATTTATTAAAAAAAAAAAGTATCTTTCAACAACTCACACTCAACACTTGCGAAAATCAAATAAGAAGCACAAAGTAAAGCTTCATATCACTATCAAATACCCCACAAAATAGCCTTAAAATCACACAAAACCACATAAATATCACAGCTTTATATGTTATACACAAAATTAAAACACACCCACATAAATATTTGCCATTATCTACAATACCCATATTCCAGAATTTGTTTTTAATTAGATACAAACAAGAGTGATGTAGGGGGATTGGAACAGTGTTTCTTTTACCTTATCCGAATATATAATGGATAATCATGAAATTTTGAGGGATTTTAGGATCGGGTTTTAATGAGATGAGAGTGTTTATTTGTTTTGTGTTTTGTTATTTGTAACGTGACAAAAGATTAAAAATGAAGGAAAGGTGGTGATATTGCTAAACATGTATTTCACATGCCTAGGCCCATGCTATGCTGTACGGGTCCGAGTGTTGGCCCATCTCCAAGGCCCATGCTAACAGGGTAGAGGTGGCAGAACTAAGAATGCTTAGATGGACTTGTGGTAAAACCTTGCTTGACATGATACCGAACGGAGTTTTCAGAGCAAAACTTGAGGTCGGAAATATTATTTCGAAGATGAGAGAAGGTAGGTTGAGGTGGTTCGGTCATGTCAGGAGAAGGCCTCAAACAACACCGGTTAGAAGGGTAGAGGCGCTAGTTGTAGATGGCGTGAGAAGAAGGGGCAGACCAAATCTCAGGTGGGGAGATAGAATTAAGCTAGACATGTCGGAGCTTCTCTTGTCGGAGGACATGATCTCAGATAGGAAGGGGTGGAGAGATAGGATTAGGATTTGCGGTTAGTTTTTTGGCTAGGGGCTTTTGGGTTTAGGGGTTTTGGTGGGTTAGGCTTTTAGGCGTCTCTTTGTTTTCCTTTCCTCGGCGTTTTTAGGTTTTGGTGCTCCCTTTTGCTTTTGCCGTAGCTTTAGGCCCCTTGCGTTGCTATGCTCTGCTCTGTGTGCTTAGGCTTGCCTGCTTTTTTCTCGCCCTGCTTTTGTTTTGGTGCTTTGTTTTGCTTTGCCTTAGCTTTAGGCCCCGTGCGTTGTTTTTGCCTTGCTCTTTGTTGCCCCTTTTGGTATGCCTGCTTTCCTTTGTGCTTTGTTTCTTTGTTCTTGTTTGTAGTCTCTTATGTGTTTTCTTACTTGTTTGCCTGTCTGACATTTTCCTGCCTGTGCTTTTATTATCTGTCTCCCGCTTTCTCTCCTCTTCTTTCTCACCCGCACACTCGCACTTGCCGGAGGTCTCGTTGGAAGCAGTCTCTCTACTCCCAGGTTTTCCTGGGGTAGGGGTAGGATCTGTCTACATTTTTACCTCCCCCATACCCTGCTCCGGCGGGATTGGGTCTGTTGTTGTTGTTGTATGTATGTATGTATTTCACATGCCTGAATCCATGTTTATCGGTTTCCTAGATATGGAAGTTGCAAACTTGACAAACGACAATATGATTTTATTTTTGAAAAATGGTTTGTAAATCTAAATGGTGCGCTTTAAAATACACCTACAACGATGATTGATGAAATTGAAAATTTGATTGTTTAATATGAAAAGTGAAAAGTGTTTAAAACTTGTTAAAATATGAATTGTGTAGGTCTATTATGTAGGCTTATATATCATAACTCTTTATTTTTATCACATATGTACTTTAGTGTTTAGAGCATTTGGTGCGGGTGACTTATAGGTTGGCCGGTGGCCTATAAGTAAGTCATATAATAGTAGCCTCACACCTCATCCTAAGTTATTCGTCCTCGCATCAAATATAACAGCCAATGCTATATTTTTCTTTTTTCAGTGTGTTGTATTTGTGTTTTTTAGGTTATATGTGAGCAGAGGGTGTAGTTATGGAAAAAGGGTGGTTTAAGTTATAGGTTTTTGTTGGATTGTGACATATTTCGTAAACGTATGTCCGAAACGTACTAGAGCCTACGTGATCGCACAAGTTACGTATGAGATTCAATTTATAGGATTTATATATTATGGTAATATATTAATTATTAAATCACGATTTGCCTTCCAAAAAAAATTAATTATTAAATCACGATATTAACTGACTAACGGTCGTTAAATAAATGTTACTTAACGGAAGTTAGTTAACGGACGTTAAATTTTAAGTTTAAAGATCTATAGTGTAACTAATAAAGAGATAGATCTAGAATCCCCCTCCTTATGCATATGTTCGACCGGTTATGGGTTTCCCAAGGGAAATCCAAGTCTAACTTGGACTCCAAGATATCATACTATAAATACAAACCCTTGTGTTCATTGTTTGGGATCTCTTGAAAAACCTTAACTAGCTTTTCTTCTCTTCTCTCTTCCTCATTTTTCTTGATCGACCAAATTACATAACCCACAAAGGTTGTGTGTTTGATCTTGAATGAAATCAAATTGATTGGTTAGTTATCGTGATCCAATAATTAGTATTTTAATTGAATCTCTATCAATACGTGTGTGTGAAATCGTAGAGAAAACCTAATTGGTTTTTGGTGGTTTTGTTAGGTTTGTTGGTTCGATTAAGGGACGATTTGTAATAAACCATATTTTAGGGTTGATAGTGTTCTTGATCAAATCCTAATTGCATAACAAGGTACGTTTTAATTAGGTTAATTATTTGCATTATATGATTGTTTTCCATTGCGTACCTGTGATAATAATATGTTATATTATATAATAATAGTTTAAATATTCTAACAGTTTTGAGTTATAAAAAAAATGTTGAAGTGACATCACATTTTACTATAGCGTGAGTCCTATGACTTTTGCACACCCAAAGGCTCTTAAGGTTGTTGAAAATTTTAATAAGTCTTACTTATTTGTTGTTCTTTTACTTTAAAATTTAAATGTTCGCTTTCAAGTTACATGCATTTTAGAAAAATCAAAATATGACATTGTGAATAAATAAGATACCATTTTGATGGCTGTGTTTGGGAGAGGCTTTTAGAGGGTTTATGGGGCTTAAACTTTTAAAATAAGTCTTATTTGTCACATGGGCTTATGGATAAGGGTGATCACAGTGCGATTCGATGCGGGTTTTGACTAAAACCGAACCGAAACCACACTTGCGGTTTCTATAAAAGTAAAAACCGATTCACACCACATTTAGCGGTTTCGGTTTTTGCGGGTTTTACGGATTTTGCGGGCTGTTTTGGTTTTAACTGCACCGCACCATCACTTATGACTTATATACTTAATGTGAGTTTTTGCGGTTTTCGGTTTACAATATGAGTTTTTTCGGTTATAACAATGCATATATTTAATGTAAACACACACATCACTTATGACTTATAAAAATATTAATGATGATATGGACTGGAAGCCTAATAACACAAATTAAATAATCAATGTGTCGTTTTTCAGTTTTAAATAATCAATGTGTGGTGCAGTGCGGGTTTTGTGGTTTGGTTTTACGGGTAAAACCACAACCGCACCATATTTTGTGGTTTTTCTTTTTTCTTAAAATCAATCAATCGATTTTTGCTGTTGTACGGTTTCTACTCACTCCTACTTATGGAGTCTTATATAAGCCATAAGCATTTATAAGCTCAAGCCCATTGAAAGGGGCTTATGAGGGCTTATAGGTAGTTAAATTACTCAAATACCTTTCAAAGTATAATGGATTATCACGCAAAAGCTAGAAGTATATTTGAATTTAATTTGATGTATTTTTATGTGGTTTTACATTAATAAGTTTTAGTTTCAACTAATTCGCCAAACAACCTTTTAAAATATAATCCCCAGCTCTAGCTCGAGCCCCAACTTCAATCCATTGCACCAAACACACCCATAATAATGAGATATGTTTAGAGTGATGTTAAGTCCGAGAAATAAATAATTTATTTAACGGTGTTTGTTTGTTTACGCTTATTTATATAGTTTATCGTCTAATTGAATTTTTATAAAGCTAATAAGCGTATAATTTTTGCTTATAAGCTTGTCAATTTAAGCTTATGAAACTAAATAAGTAGAGGAATTTTTATTTGCTTACCTTTATTTTGATACTTATCAATGGACAAATCCCCACCATACATCTATTTTGATCTAATGGTGGGGATTAACCTAAGATTTAATATACTTAACCTTAATTCTCCTAACTATATAAAGCTTTTTCTTCTTTTTTTTTCATTCGCTTCATTTTTTTCACATAGTTACTGTGTGTTTTCCTCCCAACCTGTTCTCATCATTTCCCTCCAAAAAGTAGTTATTCCAATCAACTATTACCGTTTGATCATCACCAGTTGGATCACCATCACCATCACCATTCCAATCACCATCACCATTCCAATCATCATCTCATCATCACCTCCCAATCATATCATCCTTTTTTATGTCTTTTTTTTTTATTTGAATGAACCGTTTGTTTCAGAAGCTGATTTGATTGATGTTGTTGCGATTGATAATGTTGTTGATTAGTTGTTAATTATGTGGATCAAGTTGTTAACACTCCTTCGTATTAAGTTGCACACCAAGTGTTTGATGAAATGTGTGAGTGAAAAATGTTTGATAATCTTGTTATCTGCTCATGTACTTCTGCTTATTAATTAAGTTGTTAGTTGAATTTTTGTTTTTAACTGCATTTGAATGTTGTTTTTATGTCTGATTGTTGTTTTGAATCTTCTATGTATCGTACGTATAGTATCACCAGTGATATTTGAAGTTGAACTGTATATGTGTATTATCACTAGTGATATTTGTATTATCACTTGTGAAATTTAGTTTATTTGATACTTTTAGTTTATGTTTTAGATTGTGAGTAGCATTAGGTTTTACTATGATATCATTTTGGGATGGGTGAATTGATGGAAATTTTATGCATGGAAGGTGTTTGAAAAAATGCCTAAGAGAGAAATGCACAAGTTGAAAAGCAATTATATGTTCATGTTTGTCTATCATTTCATATATAACCAATTCAAAAATATTTATTTGAATAAACAAGTTTTAGGGAATTAATCAAAGTGTATTGTAGTTATTGTAAATGAGTAATCATATCCTATGTTGCATTAGTTGATGCTTATTTTCATTTTTTTGAATGGCGTCCTTTTGAATTATTTTAATGCGTTTTGTATTTTGCTTTCTCCATCACTCTATATCTGAGGTGATGCAAATTTGATGTATTGTTCGATAATTGCGCAGTGACCTAGAGCTTAAGCCACAAGGACTGATTACCTTAACAATCATGAAGGCAAATAATTTGAAAAATATGGAAATGATTAGGAAGTCTGATCTTTATGTGATTGCATATATTCGGCCACTTGAAAAGTTCAAAAGAAAGGTTGTTGATTACAACTTAAACCCTGTTTGGAATCAGTAATTCGGTTAATTGCAGAAGATAAGAAGACCCAGTGTGTTGTACTTGAGGTTACGTTTTCTCCTTTTTGCTTTTCTGTATTGCTGGTTTCTCAGTTGTATCACAGGTGATATCAAATGTGATATCACATGTGTGTCAGCTTTCTTTTATTTTGTTGAATCAGTTGTGGTAATGGAGGATCTTATGATATCACAGGCGATATCAAAGTTGTTTGAGCTTCTTCAATTTGTTTTGTAGAGTTGTTGTGCTTTTTTGAACCACAGTTGAAATTGCTGTTGATTCTTTCGTTTGATGGAGCCGTTTTTTTGCAAATTGCAATCACAAATAGTTTGGTGATATCGTCTCTTTGTATGCCACATACAAAACAAACAAGTATGCCTTTTAATTTGTAACATCTCCTGTGAGATTTCAATGTTTTTTGTACATTTTGTATATATTATCACCTGAGATATTTCTCTTTCCAAGTACATGATGGTTTTTGTGTCTTTACTGCAATTGACAATCATAGGAGATGTGTAGTTGGTTTTTGGTCTGCTTAAGAACGAAACTACTGAATCTTGTGTATGGTTACTCCAAGCATTCAAGAAAGCTTTTGTGCGGTATCCTAATATCATTGTAACTGGTCAAGATGGTGCTATGCGAAAAGCAATTGCATCTGAGCTTCCGGGTCCCAAGCCCCGTCTTTGTCATAAATTAGAAGTTATGTATCTCTTGTGATGAATAGTTGAAATTAATTTTTATGATGTCTTTTTGAGTTTATAAAATATTTTGTCATTTTATCACTTGTAATAAAGCATGAAAATGATGAAATGTTTACATCATTTATGTGTTTACTTGTTTTTACTTGTTTCTGACATGTATTACTTGTGATATTATTCTTTAATTGATATATATGCTGACCTTTTTTTTCCGAATCGTTATGTTACTCAAAAGCAATGCTTAATTAATTTTATTCTTGTTTGATTTTGAGAATATGTCATGTTTTTATTTTCATAGTTTTCTTTATGAAGTCAACGGTATTTTTAACTAACTTTTCATTAATATCACTTGTGATACTCTAATAAAATTACCAAAAGAAGGTTATATTCAGATAAACCAAAAGGATTGTTTACAACTGAATAGAAATTACCATTGTTTACAATTTAAGTAGCAAGAGAAAATTAAAATTTAAGTAGCAAAAGAAAATTACTAATTGATGCTTTTGTCTTTTTATTTTCTACAGCTTTCTTCTTGCCACCTTTATGAGCATCCCCTCTTTTTGTCTTATTTCCACTTTATTATTTTTAGTTTGCAGCTTCTTCTTCTTCTTCTTCTTTTTCTGCAACTGTCTTTGCCTTCTTACATGCAATCTCTGTTGTCAGTTCAACAGTTACTGTAGGTGGTGTTTGTCACACCCCCAAATTACCTGTTTTGCAGCGGAATGGAATTCCTGGGGGTTGACTGTCATAGCATCAAAGTTACAGTTATATCGAACGACCTAAAGTGTCGTTTTGAAAATATATCGTTTGATTCTGTAAAATAATCAGAGTTTACAAAACATAAGTCCCAATAGATTTCCAAGGTACTAAAATAAGTTTGTTACAATCAAACGATAGTTAAGTGCATTAAATGGTAGCGATGACGCGACTCTATGATAAATCCACATGCATGCCATGAAGTGAATGCCTTAGATACCTGAGATAAAACATGCTAAAAGTGTCAACACAATGGTTGAGTGAGTTCATAGAGTTTGTTTAACAAGTAAAGTTTTTAAAACGTTCATAACAAAGGCAAAGTTTTTGGTCATATAGAAAGTTCAAAACAAAGCATAGTCAAATTGTTAAAGTTCGCCATAACTTGCAACCTGTGTGTTCACAACCCACTGCTAAAAATAGTATGTCAATTATGTATGCATGTATCACAGTAGTTAATAGCATTAGTTACCTACTTGAAATATTTATACTTTTAACTACTGTGATACATGCATACATAATTGACATACTATTTTTAGCAGTGGGTTGTAAACACACAGGTTGCAAGTTTTGTATGGGCGGAACTTGGAACTGAGTGGATTTACGATGCCTTTGTTTTGTGGACTCTTCTATATGACCAAAAACTTTGCCTTTGTTACATGAACGTTTTTTTTTTTTTTTTAAAAAGCTTTACTTGTTAAACAAACTCTATGAACTCACTCAACCATTGTGTTGACACTTTTAGCATGTTTTATCTCAGGTATCTAAGGCATTCACTTCATGGCATGCATGTGGATTTATCATAGAGTCGCGGTGTCGACGCGTCTCACCTATATTGAATGCACTTAACTATCGTTTGATTGTAACAAACTTATTTTGGTACCTTGGAAATCTATTGGGACTTATGTTTTGTAAACTCTGATTATTTTACAGAATCAAACGATATATTTTCAAAACGACACTTTAGGTCGTTCGATATAACTGTAAATTTGATGCTATGACAGTCAACTCCCAGGAATTCTATTCCGCTGCAAAACAGGTAATTTGGGGGTGTGACATTCATAACGTGATGTCTTCTAGTAAAAGTAAGTTCGCCTAGCATATTATACTTGTATGTGTTTTGTTAGGATAAATGAATATAAGTTAGATATTATGTAGATATTTAGTGTCAAAATGTGGTGACTCATCCTTGTGGGTCGGCAAACACAACAAAAAAAAAGACTTGTAGTTTGTTGTAGTTAATTACTTGTATGTATAAGTAAATGTGTAGTTATGTTAAGAATTATTAGTAACTTGTATACACATTTGAGCATTTAGGATAGCGTTAACTAATAATAAATTTTAACGGGTCAAGATAAAATATATTGAGGTCATAAAAATTATATAAAAAAAAAATATTTCTTGAAATATTTGAGTGAATAAGTATTTATCGGGTTGAATTTACGAAAACCGTCGTAATTATATAAACTTGACAATTTATATACAAAATAAATTTAAAACACCGGGTAAACTAATAATATTATTTTTATAATCTTAATATGAGTATAAAAATATATCGGGATAATTTTTGGAAGTATCGGATCAATTGTTCAAAATAATTAATTACGCGATAGCGTTTATTTAATAAGAAATTATACGTTTAATGTGAAATGCAAAACTATGCATGAGCTTAATATAATGAATATAGAGTTTGAGAAATGACCGGAAATTGAGAATTGTGACAGTGTTGGTGGTTGTATATCCTGTTATATCACAGGTGATATCACAGATGCTTCTTTCAGTATTTGTTGGTGGTGTATCTGTTTTTGTTTTTGTTCTTCGTGTTTTCTAAGCTTAAATGTCTAGCAGCGGATTTTGTTAATTTGCTTGGTATTGTTAGTGTTGTCGGTGACGATGTTGTTTCTTTGTTCACTTCTTCAGTTTGACTTGGTTGTTTTTTCACGAAGGTCTTTTTCCTTTCACCTTCAACCCCTGTTTTTTTGCTTCTTGATAGTTCTCATTTTTATATTCAAATCTGCATAAAATATATACCATGTTAGTGTATGAATAGTTCATTGTTTTTTAATATCATACGTGATATATAAACTGAATAAGTATACGTCATCAAATATCATAGGTGATATACTACCAACAAGAAATCATTACAACTGTTGTATCATAGGTGATATACTACCACTAAGCAATCATTACAATTGTTGTATCACATGTGATATACTACAAATAAGCAATCGTTGCAACTGTTGTATCACATGTGATATACTAACAATAAGCAATCATTGAAACTATTGTATCATAGGTGGTATACTACCAACTAATACTAGAGTCAAATACCGCTTTTAAACATATCGAAGCATACCCAATCTATCCATTATGCACATATATCTACCACAAATCTAACAAAAACATGTTACGGTCACAATATTTATTTTAGCCTGTTAAGTCTCTCATATTATCACAATAATCATCTAACTTTCACAACGATTCCCTCAATAAACTATTAAAATCTACAAAAACAGTAAAGTGTTCATACTATAAAATAAATATGTGTTTTTAGGGATACCATTATAACATTCTACTGAAAGTATACATACACATTCTACTGAATGGGTATGTATCACTGGTGATATAACACATAAGCTAAATGTTAAATCAAGTACGTCGCATACATTCAGAGTTTTATCACAGTTGATTCTTCTAAAAGAGACATGCTTATACGTTACAATATACATTTACTTTTATGAATCTCTGGAGATGGAGTCAAAAATTCGATTGACGACAGAACTGCATTTACTCAAAGTAAATAGTATATCATCAAAACTTTTAGTAAAAAAAAAGTTTAACTATGATTACAAAACAATAACAATAAATTATCAAAAGTGATACTATATATAACATATAATAAATCTTAACAAGTAAACAAAAAATCCTATCAAATAAACAAAATTTTCACAAGTGATCATACAAATATCACTAGTGATAATACATATATACAATTCAACTTCAAATATCACTGGTGATACTACACGTATGATACTTTTCACTCACACATTTCATCAAACACTTGGTGTGCATCCATGTATACAAAGTGTTTTACTCATAAACTCAACCAAATGTAAACACTAAAAAACACAGCCAAAAGCATGTCACAGTCACAATAAATGGGGAATTGCATATATATCCCTCCAAAGCCTCATAATTGCATATATATCCAACCAAAACTCATAATTGCATATATATCATTCCAAAGCCTTAAAATTGTCATATATATCCAACCAAAACTCATAATTGCATATATATTTTTTCAAAGCCTTAAAATTCTCATATATATCCAAATGATTATTTTAATAGAAAAAAATGTCGAATAATTATAATTGATATATAAAATGACGATTATAACATTTTTTTTGACAATTACAAAATATATTTTCATCTGTTTGAATTTCATTTGATCTCTCTCTCTCTCTCTCTCTATATATATATATATATATATATATATATATATATATATATATATATATATATATATATATATATATATATAGGGAATATATTAGCTACAATTTTTTGTAGCCAATTGGCTACAATTTTGTGTGTGTAAATGTGGGTCCCTGATTCTTTTTGTGGGGCCCTGATTCATTGCTTATGTATTTTATATGAAGGATTGTAGCTAATTGGCTACAAAAATTGTAGCCAAGCTATCCCCATATATATATATATATATATATATATATATATATATATATATAGGCTCCGGTTCCATTGAGAAGATTTTTATTTTGAGAAGATTGAGAAATCTTCGTTTGAACAAACTGATTCATGTTTTTGATTTGATGCACAAGTAAACATCATTTTATGGTGAATCGAATATATAAATCACAAATTTGATTCACAAATCATTGTTAAAATTGAGTTATGATGATGATTCATTAAATCTATACAGATGATTCAGTATTCTACATATATCGCAAAATTGAGAGATTTTTAACATCGATTCAAATTTTTTTTACACATTTTGAATTTTGATCACATTAAAATGAGTTTTACGCTTGAAAAACATGAATCAAAGTTAAAAATCTATCATTTTTGAAAACCTTCTCAATCTTCTCAAAATTAAAACCTTCTCAATCGATCCGATTATATATATATGTATGTATATATATATATATATATATATATATATATATATATATATATATATATATATATATATATATATATATATATATATATATATATATATATATATATATAAGAGTTTACGATTAGATGGAACGATTGATGGTGCAGTTGATATTCTATTCAAGATTGTCGAATGAACATTTAAAAACGTTGAGTCGCCGAACATGTTGCTCTTTCTTTTCTTGAAAAATAATGTAAAGATATTTTTTAATTGTTAAAATAATAATAATAATAATAATAATAATAATAATTTAATAAGTATAGGGTATAATTGTTATTTTATATATCAATCATAATATATAAAATAACTACTACACATACTTGATATATAAAATAACGATTATACCCTTATATTTATTAAGTTATTATTATTATATATATTTTTTATTATTACTTTTTTGACAATTACAAAATATCCTTAAACTATTTTTCAAGAAAAGAAAGAGCAACCATGTTCGGCGACTCAACCGTGTTCGTTATCGACGAATCTTGAATAAGAATATCAACTGCACCATCTATCGTTCCATCTAAACGTAAACTATACAGATCAAATGACATAATAAAATTCAAACAAATAAAAATATATTTTGTAATTGTAAAAAAAAAGAAAAAAAAGTTATAATGGTCATTTTTTATATCAATTATAATTATTAGACATTTTTTGCTATTAAAATAATCATTTGGATATATATGACAATTTTAAAGCTTTGGAAGGATATATATGCAATTATAAGTTTTGGTTGGATATATATGACAAATTTAAGGTTTTGGAAAGATGTATATGCAATTATGAGATTTGGTTGAATATATATGCAATTATAAGGCTTTAGAGGGATATATATATATGCAATTCCCCCCACAAAAAAATCACACCAAAACAAATTCAATTTTATGTATATATTACTCCCTCCATTCCATATTAACTGTCCACTTTAATTTTTCTAAGTATTTCATTTCCAACTTTGACCTTAAATATTTTTAATTGTGTTATATAATACTTGATGCAAAATATATGAATAGATTGAGTTTTAAATGTACTTTTCATTGGTATAATTTTTATTAAATATTATATAACACAAACAAAAATATTTAAGGTCAAAGTTGAGAAAGAAAACCTTAAAAAGTCAAAACAGGACAATTAATATGGGACGGAGGTAGTAATAAACAACTAAAATCAACAAAAAAGCAAAAAATTCTTCATAAACATTATCAAAAACAGAAAAAATAAGAATAAAATCATAACAAATAGTTAATAAATAACAAAATAATGAATCGGGAGTGCCGTACCATTTTTTCCCCCGGATCTGGTTATGATTGCCTCGATTCGTTCATTTTTATGTGTTTTCTTTGATTTTGACGGTTATAATTGGATGATTAGTTATGTTTTTGTTTTATTTTGAAGTTTTCATTTAGAGAGAGAAAGTATTTGTGAATTGTGATTCTGGAAAGTGGTCAGTTTGGGGGTGGGGTAAGTTTGCACAAGTTACATAAACGGTCCTTCCGTGTTTTTTATTCTTAAAAAATGTTTTTTTGATCGGATGGTCAACAATTGTTTATTGATACTATATATAATGCCCACGCACGCGCGGGGTTTTTTATAATTTTGTGAAAAATGTATTTTTTTTCTATTATAAATGTATTTTTTTTGTTTGGTTTTTTTTGTTAATTATTGTTTGTAATTTTTAAGTATTGTCTATTGTTGGGAGAACATCCTCTCTTTATTTCATATTCATCAAATGAATGTTAGTCATCGCGAGGCATGGGTAATAGCCGTGGCCAGATCGTTGTATATGTCAATTAAGATCCATGTTTATAAAAAGGTTTAAAAGAGGTTGTAATACGCGTGTTTTCATGGTTTGTGAGTGGCTTTTTGTTAAATCATGTTTTTTGCATCGGTAATTTAGTTATATGAATAGTTTACTCTTATGTATTCTTTCTTTTATATGAATTATATTTTTGTTGTTATAATGTGTATAAATAAAACATAAGCAACAACCGGTAAATAACCATTTGTCTTTTACAACTTCACACAACAAAAGCTCCTCTAAATACCACTATATAATCACTTTCAATAGGTACATCCAAACACTCCTTTATATTAGCTAAATAGTCAAACTTCCTTGTATTCCAACAAAACTATTTCATATCACTTATCACAGTTAAAAAGCAATGTAGGAGTACCTTGGTGCGGGACTATATTTGACCAATTGGATAAATGGTAAGATGATTGGTAGTAAGTGGTCATGTTTATTTGTATTGTTGTTGAAAGCAGCTATGTTTGTTTGAAGACATAAATGTTTTTTTGGGGCTGTTATAACGTATTTAAATAAAATATAAGCATTCGCTCAAACAAAACATAATATTGTTTAAATAAAAATAAGTATAAAACAACTGATATTAAAATATCTCAATTAATGTCTTGAGCAAGTGCATTTTTCCGGAATGCATTGGCATGTCCCTTGACACACGGGGCAGTAACAATCATCATCTTCATAATAATCTTGGAAGTCACAATCTGCGAAATCTCAATCATTTAGGCATTCACTTTCCTTCGTACTATAGGGTATCTTTGCATTTGTTTTTTGCTTTCTGGTCTTTGGCTTCAAATCTTCAACATTAACGACTTCATCATCAACTACATCAGTTATTTGTCTTTTTTTTGTAGCAACAACTTTTAGTGCGTTGTTTGATGTGTCCTTTCTATTCTTCAATGGGTGGTTGTCATCGTCAGAAATCTGTTTAAGTATGTATACATAAAATGGTATGTCTAAATGGTTTTGTTGAAACAATGTGTGCTACTAAAAAAATATTTATAGTTACTTATTATATTATTATAGAATCAATTAAATTTTTGAATAAAGTATGTGAATTATGTTACGCTTGTTTGTTTGATTACCTTTTCGTCTTCTGAATCTTCGATTATTATTATATCGTTTGCATTATGACCGTGTGTCTTTGGAAGGTCTCTTTTGTTCTTCATCTGAAGAGATTGTAGAACGTAATAATTAATTATATGATGCGAATTGTTTTTTTACAAAATGAATGTAAGTTTTTCCTATTTGGCCTAACATACCTTGTCAGTCATCGTTAATACCTTATGTTCTGATTTAGAATTAAAGGTAGTGGTTAGGCTTAGGTGAGGTTCGTCGCATGTGCCGTTCGATATGTTCTTCGATAATCTGCCATAAAACAAGAAATGGTTATCATAGTGTGAAATTTTTTATTTATTTTTCTTTTTATAATAATCTTCTTACATTTCTTTGAACAAAGATATGTGTTTGTTGTTGTCGTTAATATAAATTTTCGATGCTTTGTTGATGCTTGATACTTGGTGTTTGTCTGCATGTATGGCATCCTTAGTAAGTATATTTGTGTATCGAGATTATGTGCCGAATGTATATGAAAGGAAGAAGTTTTACTTTCCCATATGTTAATTTTAGCTAGCTGAAGAATCATGACTATAGGATCGCTTCTTGTGATATTATTGTCGATGTACGCTTGTAAAGCATCAGCATCATCTTCCCATAAAACACATTGTATCTTCTTACCACTGTTATAAATAAAGGGTAAGCTTAGAAAAGGAAATAATTATAGTACATAAGTGTTGATTACGAACCTTGTATTTTGTAGCTCATATTCAATTAGGCTTTTCGGTTTCTGGTTGACGTTGACTTGTTTGAGACTATCTGACCAACCACATCTGCATATTCAATTCTATGTTAGTTTTTGTCATGTCATGAATACTAAATTAACGATCTATTATAAACTACCGAAAGCTTTATCCTTGCAGATTTGTTTGTTGATGATTGACTCGAACGAAACAAACTCGAAACCGTCTTGGTCGGTTTTGAAGTCATCTGTCACTGTGACACAAGTATTTTTCTTGAAGTATATTTTCGTGACGTGTTCTGCTAGCTTGATTGATCCTTTGTTGGGCACACAGTTAAAGTCACTTATAATAAGTTGCGCTCCTTCTTTTAGTGGTTTCTCAGATGCACGTTTGAATATGGTATAGTAATTTGCGCATGCATGGATTTTTGTACCCTATAATTTAGTTTGATAAAAAAACGTTGTTTGTTTATCAGAGTGTATCATTTTGTTAGCAATTCATTAGTAATATGTATTTAAATGCATACCTCTTCGTCCATTAACATCATATTGATATTGTAGTTTAATACCGGTTCGCCCTATATCTGTTCATTGATTTCGTTGGCTTTTGATGGTGCTTCCATATAGTAACTTTTCCATACGCGAATTGCTTTAACTTTTATTCTGTAGGAGGTCTTTGTTTTTGGTTTAAGTTCTTTAACATAATGGATTTTTGTAGCCAAGTAGTTTTTTGGCAGATTTTTTAGGTGTTGTTTTTTTTTTGGTTTTTCTTGATTTGGTCGTTTGATTTTCCATTGTTGTTTTTTGAGGTTTTTTTTTGTATTGGCTGTTTTTTTTTTATTTTTTTTATTGTTGATGTCAATTATAAATATATATATGTTAGTACGTATAACTTTTGTTGATAATATGTATTTAATATTCCTTCACAGATATGTATTTGACTTTGACTCAAAGATATCCTTTATTTCACATTTATTCTTAAACCCAAAACCGTGTTACTTCTTCTACTACTCGATTTATTGAAGGCTGGCTAGTTCAATTGTTCCAGTTATCAATTCTAGTTTGGTGCTATTATCTTTTATCTGTAAGTATTTTTTTGTCCCATGTATTTGAAGCAATAAATTTAATAGATTAATTTGTATAAGATTAGGATTGTGCTTATTATGTTATCTATATTTGTTTTGTTATTGAATTAGGATAGGATTGTTTTTCTCTTTGTCTATATAAACAATTTTTTATGTTCTGTTTTATACTTTTATTTGATCGGCTGATATTTGTGGTGTTTTGGTTTTGATAACGCTACACGCGTCGTTCGGGGTCAAAGGAACTTCCTTTTCTTCGAGCAAGTTTTATAACACCCTAGGCAGTGAACCTAGTCGTTGTAGTGTAGTATTAGGGTAAGCCACGGGTATTGATATCGTTCTCTAGGGGAATAGGAATGCTAGTGAGAGGTTACTACGCTAAGGTTGGGGTTGACGGAGATTATTTTTGTACTTTTTATGTTTTTTAGGAAATAGAAAGGTACGAATCTCGGGGTTTGGATTTGGGGGTTGGTATTTCTACCGATTACTCTACTTATCTAATTATCTAATCTAAGGTGTATGTAGTCTATGTCTAATTATTGTGTGCTCGTATGATGGTTTAAAGATGTGTTTACTTAGGTTTTCTTACTCCTGAATTATCTCCTATTGATGGTTGAATTGTCACGTCCTTATTCCTAATCGCGTTATGTGTCTAAAGTCGTAGGGTATGCGTTTGTCCCTAACTCTTTGAAACTACCAAAGGGTCTCGTCTACAAAATCTCTAGAAATTATAGACTCTAACTCTAAGGTACTCTTTGGATGGTTTAGCCTACAACTACTCTAGGTGTCATAGTCTAAGGTTCACAAAGATTAATCAAGCATTAACTATACAACGAATGACCTATCGCATTACTAGATCATTAACAATTAAGATAAGAGACAACCAATCAATATTCAATAATTAAGTTTCATATTCCCTAAGCAAACACACAAGTAAATTAGCCGGACATGGAGAACATGCAAGCATACACACAAATAATTGAAGACATAATTGAATTAATGAAGTAAAACACTTATCTTGGTGTAAGATAGGGTTTGGAACCCTAAAATACTGTACAAGACAGCCTTGGTTCGGTTTAGGTTTTTACTCCAAAAGACTACACACTAATATTGAAAAATTCGGATTCTATATATAAGATTACAATCGCGACGGCGTCACCTTATGAATTGTGACGCCGTCGGGTAGCCATCATTAGGGTTTTGTCTTGGCCACGTTAGTCATGTGACGGCGTCACCTTATAATTGTGACCCCGTCCCCTTCAGTCTCTGACGCCGTCTGGATCAAATCTAGGCTGTCTGAGTTGCGACGACCTACTCTTTTAAAGCCTGACACCGTCACTTGAAAATAAGCAATTTGGCTACTGCCCCGTCACAAAAGTTATGCGACGGCGTCACAAATAACACCTGACGCCGTCACTTGTAGAGCCTGACGCCGTCCCCTTGTATTTCAGCAGTCTGAGTGGCTCGATTCTTGACTTTGTCCATTTTCTTCGTATATCCGCGCCTTTTCGTCCAAATAAGTGTCATTCCAGCAATTTGCCTTCAAGAGACCTAAAAAGTGAAAAGGAACGATATTAAGTAATAACGGATACAAAAGTGATCAAATAAGGGCTTAAACAACCCCTAAAAAAGGTACATTTTAAAACCTTATCAAATATCCCTACACTTGGTATTTGCTTGTCCTCAAGCAAATGTGCTTTTAGCCAATTAATTTATAAGTTAGGGGTCATGAAGCATTGGTTTAAAACAAATCCACAACACATATAAGCCCCGCAAAAGTCATAACAAGCACGGAAATTACATACTAGCACCTCACATGAGATGTTTGGATACTCACATCTCTCGGGTGTATATGAAATATATCAAAGTGGAAATGGAAGATAAACACTCATTAACCGGTCCTAGTACATAGATTACCATAGGCTTGAGACTAGATCAAACCTCCATCGCTTTGGCGTAAGCACCTAGAAAAGACTATCAAAGAGGTCTTTAAAGGGTTGTAATGTTAGGCTTATGGTAGGGAAACAAAGGGTTTGGTGGGATAGGCTATTTAGTGGTGGCAAGTCAAAAATCTCTATGTTACAAGCATACGAAGAATGGTGTTGCTATGCCAAGACTCGACACTCTAAACTCTAGATAACTGAAACACACAAACATAAATTTAAAGGATAGATGTAGGATGGTAGGCCTTTTTTTTTTTTTTTTTTTTTTTTCAACACTCTATTTTTTTCTTTTTCTATTTTTCTATTGTTTTGATTTTTTTTTCATACACTTTTACTCTACCATCCTCTATGGTAACATCAAAATGATAGGAATTTATAGGCACATCCCTACACTTGAGTTTTTATTACTCTAACACTAATTTGACCCGAATTGAAAAGATCAAAACACTTGGAGTACATTATTAAGCAAATAAAGGGAATTTGAATTTAACGTTCCCTTCCCGTCATTTCATAAACTTTAACTTTTCCCATGAGTCCCAATCGTCCCAAAACTGTGTACAAAGGATATGACTCGACTTAGCAACTCATGCAAGCAACTAGATAATTGAACTAAGGGTTTAGGGTGATAACAATAATGCATTAAAAGTGAGTGCATACAAGGTAGGCTAAGGCGATTTGGGTGTACATTTGGGGGTGGGGTGTAAACAATGCTCTTCATTGATATTCCGGAAAACCAAAGAATCAAGAGAACCGCGAAAAGGATAGGCTCAGAGGGGTTAACTAGGGGTATCGTGTACTAAAAGTGAGTACAACGCAAAGGTGTGGGGGAATTACTCAACCGAGGTGGAATAAGTAATTATATTACAGTATCAAACAAGGGTTATCCTAATGCCTCTTATCATTTAGTTATTCCTAACTACACAAGTGTAGTCTTACTAGCGATCTCGGGATGCATCACAAAACAAGTTCTAGAATCTAATATACTACCGGTTCACACACTAAGCATTAAAGATGAATGCTTTAATTCCTACTAATCTAAGGGTGATCCTCACATTTTGGGTGGAATTTAAGTGGTAAAGGGTTTTTTGTGCTAGTCATGCAACTTCCTATCCGTGAGACGCTTTATTAAGACTAATGGCCCACTCCTATATGTCATGAAAAATTAAAAATTTGGTGCCAAAATTACCTTAACCGACATTTTCTCATGGTTTATTACACAAATGCAATTGGACAAAGCAAATAATCATGGATAAGCATAGTTTCAAAGTTCTCGTTTTATTTTACCTCCCTACACTTAAACTGAACATTGTCCCCAATGTTCCCCGAAAGTATCAAAGTTATGATAATGGAAGGTAATTAAAAATGAAAGAAACTAATACTCCCCTGATTAGCTCAGTAGGATCCGTGTAAAGTGGTGGTTAAATCCTTTTCAAGAAGAATGTATGCGTGAAAAGCTCCTTCAACCTTATGTATCTTCTTCTTAGTAAATTAAACCTGCACACTTGAAGAAAACAAACGAAACCTTCGCGTAAAATCGGCGGTAATAATATATATAAGATTCTACTAAACTAGGATATAATGCTTGTGGAATGGATGTTTACAGAATTCTTGGAAAATTCCAAAAATTTATAAGTAGCTCAGAAAACGAGAAAAAAAGTAATCTGTTGTTTTTACTCATTCCTGACGCCGTCAGGTTGCGATCCTGACGTCGTCAGGTTATCCTGACAAAAACGGTCTGCATGATTTTCTGGAAAAATTCTGGAAAATTTACATCTTTAGAATCTGGAAAAATTTCTGCAAAACATCCATTATGACTCGATACAAGCATTTGACTCGAACAAACACACATATACATCTTTTAATTAATTGCAATTCTCATGTTCACGTTTCTTTTGAAAACGTGTGTAATCCTCCCTATACTTATCCTTTATGTAAAATACCTTTATATGTGATTAAGACGAGGTTAAAAACAAAATAAAGCATTTTTACAAATTTAAACATGAGAATAAGCAATCAATAAAAGATATATGACACTAACAAGCAAACAATTAAGCATGGGTTGCCTCCTACGAAGCACTTTTCTTTATTTATGAGTCTTGTAGCTAGACTCGTAGTCGTGCTCCTACATGACTTCATTACCGTCACCTTCTTCCTCGTGACGGTCTCTATTGGGGGATTCCATGTTGTAGAAGTGCCCTATGATACACCTCTCTAAGAGTTCGTCCTCTCCCCACTTGGTCCTATATTTCGGTCCTAAGTTCAAGCAATCCTTATAGAATCCAAAAATCTTGGCCATAACATAATATACTCCTTTTTCTTTATCCTCCTCATTCCTATAATAGACCGATAGTTTAAGTTCCTTTTCATCATTAGAGAGTGATGAAAACTTCTCAATCTTAAACGGCATTTGGTAAGCTATGTCGTCGGTCTCATCCTTGAATCGCACTATTCCTAACGAGGGATCATAAGTCATCCCGGTGTTTTCTATGAAAGGTTTTCCTAGAATAACGTGGGACAAGCTAGGATCTATGGCCGTGCTAATATCATCCACAATTATGAAGTCCGTAGAAAATGTGAAACTACCTACATAAACGGGCAATCCCTTAACTCTACCAAGAAAATTGCACCTAACCCTAGGATTATCGGGGTCTTGCCTAGTTGGGATAGGCTTCTTCATTACCCAATTATAGTAGGTGCTAGTCATTATGTTTATTGGTGATTTGCGGTCAATGTAGGCCTTTGCCACGAAAAGGTGTCCTATGCAACATGGTATGTTAAGATTCTAAGGGTTCCCAAACTTGATCCTAGGGCTTTTCCTAACGTACATGTGACGGAGGTCATGCACTAAGTGAGGGTGGCGAGATAGTTCTTCTTCCGTAGGAAACTTATTGAAATAGTCATTGTCTACTTCATCTACTTCCTCAGTTGTTTCATTATCCTCAAGTATATGGTCCTCTTCGTCATTTGTGCTATTAGGTATCACTAAGGTGACGATATTGACGAATTGGACGTGTTTAGGTAACTTACTTGGGTCCTTAATCTCTACACCGGAAGGCTCGGGAGTTGAGATAGCATTAACCTTCCTATCACTATTGGTCATGGCTTTCAAGAGGTTATCTATCTTCCTATCCATCTCGGCTTGTTGTTGGTTAAAATGATCCGAGAGCTTAGCAATTTGAGCTTCTTAGGATGCGACTATGTTTTGTATCATCCTTTCTATGTTTTGTTGGGTAGGGCCATGAGATGGGGGCCAAGAGAAATCATTGGATGTGAATTCTTTGGTTTGCCCCCAATAGAAGTCGGGTGGGTTTGCCCTTCCATGCTTCTCGGGTGTCATTGAAAGTCCTAGGTCCGGGTGTTGTAGGGAATCTTCCTCCCGTTCCATTAATACGCGAGGATGCATAGTCAACGGAGGCTTGTTCGGGGAATCTTGTGCAAGCATGAGTGTTATGAGGGTCACTAAATTGCTCACATGAGGAAGAAACTTTGTTCACTTGGTGTGAAGACTTAGGATTTTCGTTGGAGCTCATTAGGAATTTTACTTGATCTTCAAGCTCGAGCATCCTACGATCGGAAGATTGTGAGTCAAGAGAAGGCAAGGAGATTTCCTTAACGGTTTTGGGCAACTCACGGGGGTCATTCCAACTTTCGTTGTCATAGAGAGCAAGGTCCTCTATTATACCCCACGATTCTGCCGCGGTGAGATCACTAAGTTTTCCACCGGCCGCTTGGTCAATGGATCGCTTAGTGGGGAAGTTGACATGATCATAGAAGATTTGAACTTGGAGCTAAAGATCTATGCCATGATGAGGGACTTTATGAAGTAAGTCCTTGAATCGAGTCCATGCTTCGTAGAGAGATTTACCTTGACGTTGTTGGAACATCAAGATGTCATTCCTAAGCTTAGTGGTTCTCCCTGGTGGGAAAAATTGAGCAAGGAAATGAGAGGTAAGATCATCCCAACTTGAGATGGAGCCGGCGGGAAGTCGTTCAAGCCAATTACTAGCTTGGTCCCGTAGAGAGAATTAGAAGAGACGCAGATGCGTGGTCTCCCGAGTAGTAGCATCAAGGTCGATGGAATCAACAATTTTGAGGAAATCCTTAAGATGCTGATTAGAATCTTCGGAACGAAGTCCATGGAATGCACATCCGTTTTGCACCAACCGGATGGTGTCGGATCGCAGGGCCGTAGTTTGGGCTTGGTCGGGAAGCTCAATGGTGTTCCTATAACCTAGGTGGCTTGGTCTCGAGTATTCACCAAGAGTACGGGCTCTTGGCGGGTCATTTGGTGGTAGGTTGATGAATGGTGGGTGGTTATCACCTTCCATGATGAAAAGTGATGGGGTTACGAACAAAGGTTACGAAGAAGGGGGATAGACTACGAGAAAGCTAAAAATGAGAAAAATTCACTTGATAGGAATCAAGCAAAGAAACCTAAACGAGGTGGACTACTAACTAGCTATTCTATTCCCCGGCAGCGGCGCCAAAAACTTGATAACGCTACACGCGTCGTTCGGGGTCAAAGGAACTTACTTTTCTTCGAGCAAGTTTTATAACACCCTAGGCAGTGAACCTAATCGTTGTAGTGTAGTATTAGGGTAAGCCACGGGTATTGATATCGTTCTCTAGGGGAACAGGAATGCTAGTGAGAGGTTACTACGCTAAGGTTGGGGTTGAGGAAGATTATTTTTGTGCTTTTTATGTTTTTTAGGAAATAGAAAGGTACGAATCTCGGGGTTTGGATTTGGGGGTTGGTATTTCTACCGATTACTCTACTTATCTAATTATCTAATCTAAGGTGTATGTAGTCTATGTCTAATTATTGTGTGCTCGTATGATGGTTTAAAAATGTGTTTACTTAGGTTTTCTTACTCCTTAATTATCTCCTATTGATGGTTGAATTGTCACGTCCTTATTCCTAATCGCGTTATGTGTCTAAAGTCGTAGGGTATGCGTTTGTCCCTAACTCTTTGAAACTACCAAAGGGTCTCGTCTACAAAATCTCTAGGAATTATAGACTCTAACTCTAAGGTACTCTTTGGATGGTTTAGCCTACAACTACTCTAGGTGTCATAGTCTAAGGTTCACAAAGATTAATCAAGCATTAACTACACAACGAATGACCTATCGCATTACTAGATCATTAACAATTAAGATAAGAGACAACCAATCAATATTCAATAATTAAGTTTCATGTTCCCTAAGCAAACACACAAGTAAATTAGCCGGACATGGAGAACATGCAAGCATACACACAAATAATTGAAGACATAATTGAATTAATGAAGTAAAACACTTATCTTGGTGTAAGATAGGATTTGGAACCCTAAAATACTGTACAAGACAGCCTTGGTTCGGTTTAGGTTTTTACTCCAAAAGACTACACACTAATACTGAAAAATTCGGATTCTATATATAAGATTACAATCGCGACGGCGTCACCTTATGAATTGTGACGCCATCGGGTAGCCGTCATTAGGGTTTCGTCTTGGCCACGTTAGTCATGCGACAGCGTCACCTTATGATTGTGACGCCGTCCCCTTCAGTCTCTGACGCCGTCTGGATCAAATCTAGGCCGTCTGAGTTGCGACGACCTACTCTTTTAAAGCCTGACGCTGTCACTTGAAAATAAGCAATTTGGCTACTGCCCCATCACAAAAGTTATGCGACGGCGTCACAGATAACACCTGACGCCGTCACTTGTAGAGCCTGACGCCGTCCCATTGTATTTCAGCAGTCTGAGTGGCTCGATTCTTGACTTTGTCCATTTTCTTCGTATATCCGCGCCTTTTCGTCCGAATAAGTGCCATTCCAGCAATTTGTCTTCTGGAGACCTAAAAAGTGAAAAGGAAAGATATTAAGTAATAACGGGTACAAAAGTGATCAAATAAGGGCTTAAACGACCCCTAAAAAATGTACATTTTAAAACTTTATCAGGTTTACATGGAGTTTGTTTGTGAGTATAACTTTGTCAAAGAATATGCAGGGGGTTTGGTAATATAACATGTCTTTGTTTGTTGTTGTTTTTATTTTTTTTATTTTATTTTTTTTCTATTTTTTTTTTACAAATTTTTTGTGTGCTTTTTGATGTGTTTCGGTTACTTTGTCGTAGGTTGTTCCTATGGAGTTTATGTACTTTGCTACTGGTCGTGATGCTAAGAAGATAACTCTCGTAACTAAAGATGTTGTTTATAAAGTTTGTGTTAGATGTTTAAACTCTAGCTCTTGTTTAATCTTTGGCAAAAGTTGGGACTTATACAACGTTTCAAAAGCTGTTATTGATGGCTGGAATATACACTTTAGATCCGTATGTAATAAGTATTTGCGAGTTACGAGTTATAATTTGGAAGGAATGACTACAGACCTGGGTGATAATTTTTTGGTCGTGCTCACTCGTGCTTAACTGTCGCGTCCTCATATAGCAAGAGTGTTCAGGTCTTTTATTCTTTCCTGCACGCATTGTATTTTTTTTGTTTTTTTTAATTAGACTTGTTTTTACGTTTGTGTTTCAGATTTTTGCAAAGGATTTTTTCAAGCATCTGAATAGGAGAGTTTGTCGTCCGATTAGTGTTGTTACTTGCCATGGTAGCTATCATGTTGATGGGCATGTTATTAGCGGTAAGGTGTACGAGTTTGATGGAAAGGCTTGGGAGTTATTATTCTCGAATGAGAATATCATGGTAGGTCAAAAGATGGTTCTTTGTTACCTTGGTGATTATAAGTACCGCTTGACTGTTTTTTTATCACAATGGCGTTGAAGTTCATCCATTTAATGATGTTTTTAAGGATGATCGTTATGACAGAGTTGTCGATGCTGCTGCTCGCCAGATGGTTCTAGTTGAAGATTAACGCAATATTTGGAAATATTGAATGTTATTAGTGGTTTTTTTTTGTCTTAGTTTTTTTCCTTTTGTTTTAGGATTGGTTTTTTTTACTTGTTTTATTAATGGAAGGTTTTTTTTTAAGAATATTTGTGTATGTTTGTTTTATCCCGGTTTCGTTAGTTTTGGTTGTTGATCTTATGTTATATTGTTTTAAGCAATGTGTTTAAACTTTTTGTTCTGAAAGATAGATGATTGCTGAGTTGACTTTTAAAGTCAAAGTTTGGTATTAGTTTGTAGTGTTGGTTTAAGGAGTATAAGATGATATAAAGTAGGATGAGTTAGTGCAATTAGTTAGGGATGATTGGTTATGTATGTTAGATTTTATTGGAAGAGATAATTATTACCTCAAGCCTTATTAATGATAAGTTTTAGGTGTTTCTAAAAAGTGTGTTTCGGATAGGCGGTTTTTATAGGCAATACCAAACATCCTTAGAGTGTGCTGTTAATGATGTATCTGGTGTTGTTATTACAATATGAAGAATATAAGCATGTGACAGAGAAACTTTCATTGTAAAAGTGCTGAAACATGATTGTAGTTTATATATCAATTTTGCCTAATCATTAGCGTATCTTTTAGTTCTTTGAATGTTACAATGGTTATCTGATAAGAGTAACGTATGTGTGTTTGTTTATTGATGTTACAAAACAGGTGGTTAGTGTTCACAATAGATGGGTACCATACAGGGGAGATACCTCAGATACGAAAGACATAATCTTTAGTGCAAAACAGTCTTCCTTGATCCAATTCAAGACATCACTTGATGTGTTCTTGGGGTGCAACGAAAAAGAAAGTGTTTGTGACTACAAAGTCAATGGCAGCTGGTTTGTCCGATGTTGCACCATTTATGCCGGTGAGAGCAACCACATTGTTGCTTAGGTAATCATTATTACTGATCTCAAACTTGATTTTCTATAATAAGCATTCAAATCACTTTGGTTATTTTCGAGTATTATCACGTTTAATTTCTAGCTAAGTTTATTGGTATGTGCTAAAACACATACCTTTTCTTTATCAAAATAGACCCAAAATAACCAAGAAAGAGCCGTTTATTGCTAATATTTGTGGTTTTCTTGAGTTTGTGCTTGTGCAGGTACGGATATGTAAAAACACACAAAAAGGAACCAAATCAGACATAAATCCGAGCACGAGAGATCAAGAGAGCTTAAGTTGAGCCGGAAGGTCAATTATGCATTTTGAAGGTTTCTAATCTCTGAGGATGATTTGTGAAGATTTGATCAAAGTTTGAAGAAACGTCGGAAATAGTCCCTCAAGTTTCAAGCATTTGACGAAATGGTCCTTAAAGTTTCAAAAGTTGCAGATTCAGTCCCTGGTCTATTGAAGATTGAAAAATTTAGTCCCTTGAAGATACTTTCAGATATTACATGTTCAGCCCCTGAAGTTTCAGAAAGTACAAGATTAGTCCCTATATTACCATTTGGATCATTTGTCTAGTCCATATATATACCCAATATCCAATCCACTATATCAAATCCAAGCCCAATACAAACACTAAGCCACGGCCCTAAACAAACTACCCGGTCCAGCTAACAAATCCACCCTCAACCCGGTATATTAAAACCCCCAACCCGTATCCTTTATTATTACCCGGTCAAAGACCCACAACCAAGTCAAACAATATTATTATATCCCAAACGCGCCCAAACACAGGGTATCTTCTTCCCCAACCAAACACACCCAATTACCCACCACCCATTTATCCCAAACACACCACATAGTACTAAGCATCTATTCTAAGCTTCTAGATACTCTGACTTGTCAGATAGATTGCTCACGTGGACAAATGGAAGCATATGATTGGACGCAACACCTCATGAAAGGATTTGGTGCTCTATGATTGGTTAAGGTGACCAAGGAATGATTTTGTGGCTGAAGATAGCCTTCTAGGCTCTTCTGAATGGGATCCCAAGGCTCAAGCTCAGCTATTTATACCCATTTCCAGTCTCATTGTATTTCGTCCAATTTCTTATGCATTAGAGAAATTTTGGCCATTTTAATTCCTGTCTATCTTTATGTTTTCAGTAGTTAAATGCTCTGTAATCTCTGTTCTTAACTTGTAGCACTCTCTTCTCATTAATGCAATTTTCACTTTTTCTTTAAATCTATTGCTAAATTTGTTTTCAATATTTGGTTTCCACTGTTGTTTAAGCTCTACCGTTCTCACTTTAAGCTCACATAAGCTCATCCAAGCTTATGTGAGTTAATTTCTGTTTTAAGCTCAAGCTTAATTTTCATTTTAAGGAAAAGTCAAACTGTGGTCAAAAATCATAAGTCAATCCAGTTGTTGAGTGATTGATGATCATCATGTGTTAATGAGTGATTTTTAATGGTTGTTTATGTGAATCATTCTAGTTTATGTTATCAGTCATTAAGGTTTTAAGTTTTAAATGCATTTTGGAATTTTTAAAGGACTGTTTGGTTTACTGTTTTAAACTGCTTTAGAGGTCAAAACAATGGAGTAGATCAGTTGAGTTAAGCCTAATATAGTGGATTGATTTCATATCTGTCTTTGTTATGCATAAGTAGGTTTAGGAGTAGTTGCTTTGTTTGCTTATTGAATCTGTTAAAGGGATGTTTGGATTAGTGCATAAACTGTGCTAGGAGTTAGAATATTGTGATAGTTAGGTTGCTCTAGGCTCACTTTAGTTCTTAGTATTCATACCTGTCTCAACTTTGCTTCAGTTTTCATTAAAGTAAAAAACAACTAGTTATCTGATCTTGTTTGCTAATCCCTGTTGAATTCAGCTAAGATCAGTTCATATAGGTTTAGAATTTGGTAAAGTAGCTTGCTAAAGTCTCATCACATCATCTTTCATCTTATTTAGTCCTTGATTTGCATTCTAATCTCATTAAAGTCAACCATAGCAACTGATTTCAGAAGTCAAAATGGAGTTAATAGCAGTTTTCCTTAGATCTTGTAACAGCTGCACAGTCTTTATTTCTAGTAGCTAGGGTCTCAAATTTGGGTTATACAATCTCTGGTTGGTGGTCTTGAGGACTGCATAGTTGGTTTTCATTTTGGCTTATTGGATAAGCAGTTGCAAGTGCTTAAACAGTAGGGTCAGATTCATGTTTTGCTTAAATATCAGTTAGCTTAATCTTAGGTAGCATGTTGTTTAGGTGTTAGAATTAGCTTGCAATAGTTGCTCTAGGTTAGTTTTAGTATATTCTAGCTTCTGCTTTAGATTGGTGCAAGTTAGTGCTTAATAGCTTATTTTCAAGTGCTTAATTCCTAACAGTTTGTACTACAGCCCTTGTTTCTTCCACATAAGCTCATGTTTTTATATTTTTTATAGCTTTAGGATATCATTTTAGAATTTCCCTGCAATTTTCATGATTTTTGGCTACTGTTTGCTATTTTTCTAGATTTAAAATAGATTTTAATCACTTTTAATTAGCTTTAATTGCAATTAATTAAGAAAAAGTTCAAAAAATAATTTTTCATTTTTCTCAGTTTAATAAAAATATAAAAAGCATAAAAAAGATTTTTCCATATTTTTCCCCTTTTATTTGGTATTTTTCACAATTTAAATTAGATTAAAATAGTTTTAAATTAGTAGAAAATAGGAAATTAATCTGAAAAATAAAAAAAGTCTCTTATGTTATTTTAGATTTTTAGAAATTAGTTTCATAATCTTCCCCTTTGTTTTTATAATTTCTAGTTATTTAGTCTTATTTTTAAAGTTAAAAATTAGTTTTTAATTTAAATAAAATCAAGAAAATTCCTAAAAATTAGTTTTAATTCATAATTAGTTTTCAAATATCATTTTTAGAGTAAAAGTAATTTTAGGTTATTTTTAGGATTTAGATTAGTCGTTGTTGCTTTTTATTCGCGTTTCGTTTAAATCCCGTATTTGCGTTTTTATGTAGAATTGCGTAGTTTTCCTTAATTCTTAGGATTTCCCATAGATTTTAGTTCCTTATGCTTTCCTTATCCCGTAGTTTAGAATAGATCATTTTATCCCCTTCTCTTATTCAAATCACAAAATTCGAGACGTGAGTTGGAAATTCCATTCAACCCTCGTTCGAACGATCTCGGTGCTCAAACCTAACACGTTTGAGTTACCCGTATACTACACTTCTCATCTATTATTGATCAGTGTCCGAACCGTTTTAAGTTTCTTACGGTTAGTCATTCACAAGTGGCTAGCTTGTGTGAGCAAGCTTGACGTGTTTCGTTCAAATCAATTTTTGGCGCCGCTGCCGGGGATTGTTTGTGTTCACTGAATCAATTTTTGGCGCCGCTGCCGGGGAGGGCTTGTAGCGAGTTTTCGTATTCCGTCTCGAATCGCGTGCATTTGAAGATCCTTCCCCGAGTGAAGTTACCGTCATTTTTGTAAATATATCTTTCTCAAAAACCCAAAAAGATTTTCCTTTTCAAAATATGTTTTCTAAAACCCAAAAATATTCTTCTTTACCCTCTGAACCGTCAATTCTTTATCTCTTTACCCTCTTATTAGTATAATTCTTCTCGATGTCTTCGTCTTACCATTATGGTTGTCAATGGTGTGGGGACCTCAAAATGGTGGGAATTGTCCCGGTTGTAGCATTGTGAATACGGAAACGAGTTTGTCTACGACCAACATCCCTACAATGATACGACCGATTTCCTTAACCAATCCCATACCATGAGGGAGTCATACTCGTGTGAGTACTGTGGAGGTCCTCACCAAGGTTTTCAATGCCAAACTCAAATTAACAATACAACCTTTGGTTATGAACCTTATCCCTATACTTCACCAAACCCGTCACAACAATCATACTGTTGTGAGTATTGTGGAGGTCCGCACTTTAATTCCGATTGTCAAATGCAGAATCCAATTGTTTACGAGCAAGTTCCTTATGACTATTCTTATGACCCACCTCCACAATACCAAGAAATTCAACCACAACCTCCGATAATTTCTCCAGAAATTCAAAGATGTTTTAAAATACTCGAAGAATTTGTTAATGAACATGCCGAAGATCGAGCATCTCGAAACGAAAGATCTATGTTAGAATTACTCGAAGAAGAAAAACGAGCAGCTCGGATTGAAAAGTGTCTTGAAGAAATACGAATTGAGGAGCAAGCACTTAAAAGACGTGCCCGATGGCTCGAGACTTACATCGATGATGATGATGAGGATTCCATCCAAATGAAAGAATATTATGAAAGTTTGTCGGCTGAACCCACTCCCGTTTCTGAGCCTTTCATTTCGGACCCTTCCCCTTCACTCACGCCGGTTGAGAGAAGTGACGTCATTTTGGAAGAGGTCGATGATTCTATTTCTTCAAACATTGTTGAACCCGTTGACTCTCTCATAATGGGGGACGAGCCTCTTAGCACTATTCCGGAAACGGAGTCGTCTTGTGTTGAGAGCCTTGACCCAATCCCAAGTGAGTCCGAGGTTGTAGATGATATTTGTGATGAGCCTTCTCTTGATATTTCTAATGATCATGATGAAATGTTTTCCGATTCCGAGGATGTATCTGACAGTGATTGTGATTCGCTTTTATGTGATTCTCTTGACATTTCCGAGGTTACTTCTGGGATTTTCTCAAATCCTCTTTTTGAACTCAAAGATGACTATACCTTTTGTGAAGTTAATCCTCTTTTCGACCAAGATTTTGAGTCCGATTCAGAGACCACAACGGAAGTGGTGGATATTGCTAGCTCTCAGAGCACATCACTTGTCCCATCTCGTGTTCTCGACCTTTCTCTCCCGTCATGTGATGTTATGCAAGATGAAGAAAGTGATGAATCCGACACTGAAGATATTATGGAGATTGATGAATTGACTAAAGTGGTTGACGACGATATTCTTGATAATCCTCCTTATGATTCTGATATGGAAGAAATCGATTTATTTCTTGATGATCCAATACCACCGGGTATTGAGAGTGACGGGTGCGACTCTAATCAAGATATCCTTTTTCTTGAAAGCTTGCTTAATGATGATTCTCCCTCCTCTGTTGAGTCGACCCTCACTTATCCCGTTGAGCACACATGTGAGGACAAGATTTTCAACCCCGGGATACGCGTTGATGAGTTTTATGCTAAAAATGTCATTCGAGATAAGGATCCTCCCTTGGATGCCTTCATGTTTGAGCCTATAAGAAACACCTTTCTATACCATGAGCTCCCGACTTCTTTGGAGTATTCTCTTATCGATCCTTCATCCCTTCGTCCGCCCGCAAAACCGCCGGATGATGGATCGATCTTTCATATGCCTTATGTGAGTTTGGGAGGAGTCATTCTTTATGTGCTGGAGCCCGACATTTTCTTTCCCTCCCAAACCACCCAGTCTCATTCTTTCGGGAATGAGGACACCGTTTTTGACCCTGGTATCTCTACCACTTTCTTCCCCAAGGACAAATGAATTCGGGGACGAGTCAGGCTAGCGACTCGGTGATCAAAAACAGTAGCGCTTCGTGGGAGGCACCCCATGCTTATCCATCTATCTTCTTTCTATTTTCTAATAAGTGACGCGAAGGGGTCTGCCTCTTCGATTTCTCGTGTTTGGTTGTTTGTGATGTTGTGTAGGATTGTCCCGATATGAAGACTCTCGTGCTCGAAGTTTGTATTTTCTCTACTCGAGTTTCATGATCGTTGCTTATGGAAATCCGATATCCTAATCTTATCGACTAACATTTATCTTTTAGCATACTTTATAAACGGCTTTTAGATTTTCGTGATACCCTTGTTTTAAACATTGAGGACAATGTTTCGTTCTCGTCTGGGGTAGGGTAATCTTCGATTTGATTTGACCGCACTTGCTTATGTTCTGTTGTGTTTCTCTCGTAACCCCGTTTTTCCTTAGAAAATGAAAAAATTGTGCAAAAATGAGAAAAATTTAAAAACTTTTGTAAGCTTTTGTTAAGTCTTTTTGATTGAAAAGTTGGCTAGTCCCTTAGATAAGAAGCTATAAAATGCGAATTCTAGCTCACAAGGCCAAGATTTTGCAAGTTTCCCTGAGTGACTTTAAATATGCATAACTTTATTTCATTAGACGAAGCATTTGCTAAGTTAATATATGTTTTGACACCTTGTTGACTTTCCGCTTGAGAGAGTAGGAATAGAATTCTGACTTGACCGGGCGTGTTGAGCCCTAGCTTGTTCCCTTAACCATAGGTAATCTAAAAATTATCGGCTAAGCATCTGCGGATCTCATTATTTGGGATTTTAAATTTGCAGAGATCGAGAAATGATAGAGTTACTTATGAGTTTAGATGCTAAACGTGGAGTAGTTGGTTCTCTTTAGAGCCCATCGAAGGTACTTATGGCTTTTTGTTCCCACAAAATTGTTTCACCCCATATCTGTCTAGATAATTAGAGATGTCGAGTTTTTGGCGATAGTTAGTTCTTTATCTTCTTAAAAGAATTTTTGTTTTAAAAATTGGGTACACATCAAGGATCCGTAATAAATAAATGAGTAATCAGTGATAAGTGATAATGTAATAAGTAAAGTTGTGAGTTGCGGTGTCGAGATCGGACCCTTGGATCTTTAGCCGGGATTGAGTGAGGTCTTAGCCTAGCCAGCCGGGATCCTCATTTCATGAAGCCTATAGTCTTGGAATTACCCCGTGAAGCTCCGTGGTTCACAGCTCATATAAGTAAAAGTAAAAGCTCATGTAAAAAAATGTTGAAAAATGAAAATGAAAAATCAAGTATAAGTGAATAAAAATTCCTTGATGTGGACCTCATTTTTACGACAATGGTTCTTGAGAAGACGGATAACTAATTATCGACTTAGCTTTGTATCTTTATCGGAATAAAAGTTATCGAAACGAGAACTTGAAGAAATTCATTTCTCACAAAAATAAAAAAATCTAGAGGAAATAGGAAAATGGGAACGAAAAGTAAGTACACAAGTAACTTCCATGGGTAGTGTTAGCATCTAGAGTCATATTTAACAATGATTTCGGTTTTACGCTTAGTTTGGGACTTGTGAAAAATCAGGAACGATGTATTCTATCCGTATGGTCACTTCACGCTGTGTTGTGTTTTCTACTCTGTGATCCTAACATGTCGTTTGAAAAATGTTGGAGTTATTGATCGACATGAAAGTTCAACAAACCGTCATTCATAATCGGAATGTGCTTAACCGTAATATCTATACATATGAATTTAAAGGTAAACGGGGCGTTTGTAGGATTAAGGGTTCTTAATCTCTTTTGAGGAATCTTTGTTACTTCTTCATATGTTTAGTAGAAAGAGATTGAAATCCTTGGTTTTAGAAACGTGAGTTGATTGCATTGCGTGAGGACACGGCAATAGTTTCATCTGGGGTATTTTGGTATGTGTTAAAACACATACCTTTTCTTTATCAAAATAGACCCAAAATAACCAAGAAAGAGCCGTTTATTGCTAATATTTGTGGTTTTCTTGAGTTTGTGCTTGTGCAGGTACGGATATGTAAAAACACACAAAAAGGAACCAAATCAGACATAAATCCGAGCACGGGAGATCAAGAGAGCTTAAGCTGAGCCGGAAGGTCAGAATTATGCATTTTTGAAGGTTTCTAATCTCTGAGGATGATTTGTGAAGATTTGATCAAAGTTTGAAGAAATGTCAGAAATAGTCCCTCAAGTTTCAGCATTTGACAGAAATGGTCCTTAAAGTTTCAAAAGTTGCAGATTCAGTCCCTGGTCTATTGAAGATTGACAAATTTAGTCCCTTGAAGATACTTTCAGATATTACATGTTCAGCCCCTGAAGTTTCAGAAAGTACAAGATTAGTCCCTATATTACCATTTGGATCATTTGTCTAGTCCATATATATACCCAATATCCAATCCACTATATCAAATCCAAGCCCAATACAAACACTAAGCCACGGCCCTAAACAAACTACCCGGTCCAGCTAACAAATCCACCCTCAACCCGGTATATTAAAACCCCCAACCCGTATCCTTTATTATTACCCGGTCAAAGACCCACAACCAAGTCAAACAATATTATTATATCCCAAACGCGCCCTTACCACAGTGCTTCTTCTTCCCCAACCAAACACACCCAATTACCCACCACCCATTTATCCCAAACACACCACATAGTACTAAGCATCTATCCTAAGCTTCTAGATACTCTGACTTGTCAGATAGATTGCTCACGTGGACAAATGGAAGCATATGATTGGACGCAACACCTCATGAAAGGATTTGGTGCTCTATGATTGGTTAAGGTGACCAAGGAATGATTTTGTGGCTGAAGATAGCCTTCTAGGCTCTTCTGAATGGGATCCCAAGGCTCAAGCTCAGCTATTTATACCCATTTCCAGTCTCATTGTATTTCGTCCAATTTCTTATGCATTAGAGAAATTTTGGCCATTTTAATTCCTGTCTATCTTTATGTTTTTAGTAGTTAAATGCTCTGTAATCTCTGTTCTTAATTTGTAGCACTCTCTTCTCATTAATGCAATTTTCACTTTTTCTTTAAATCTATTGCTAAATTTGTTTTCAATATTTGGTTTCCACTGTTGTTTAAGCTCTACCGTTCTCACTTTAAGCTCACATAAGCTCATCCAAGCTTATGTGAGTTAATTTCTGTTTTAAGCTCAAGCTTAATTTTCATTTTAAGGAAAAGTCAAACTGTGGTAAAAAATCATAAGTCAATCCAGTTGTTGAGTGATTGATGATCATCATGTGTTAATGAGTGATTTTTAATGGTTGTTTATGTGAATCATTCTAGTTTATGTTATCAGTCATTAAGGTTTTAAGTTTTAAATGCATTTTGGAATTTTTAAAGGACTGTTTGGTTTACTGTTTTAAACTGCTTTAGAGGTCAAAACAATGGAGTAGATCAGTTGAGTTAAGCCTAATATAGTGGATTGATTTCATATCTGTCTTTGTTATGCATAAGTAGGTTTAGGAGTAGTTGCTTTGTTTGCTTATTGAATCTGTTAAAGGGATGTTTGGATTAGTGCATAAACTGTGCTAGGAGTTAGAATATTGTGATAGTTAGGTTGCTCTAGGCTCACTTTAGTTCTTAGTATTCATACCTGTCTCAACTTTGCTTCAGTTTTCATTAAAGTAAAAAACAACTAGTTATCTGATCTTGTTTGCTAATCCTGTTGAATTCAGTGGCTAAGATCAGTTCATATAGGTTTGGAATTTGGTAAAGTAGCTTGCTAAAGTCTCATCACATCATCTTTCATCTTATTTAGTCCTTGATTTTCATTCAAATCTCATTAAAGTCAACCATAGCAACTGATTTCAGAAGTCAAAATGGAGTAAATAGCAGTTTTCCTTAGATCTTGTAACAGCTGCACAGTCTTTATTTCTAGTAGCTAGGGTCTCAAATTTGGGTTATACAATCTCTGGTTGGTGGTCTTGAGGACTGCATAGTTGGTTTTCATTTTGGCTTATTGGATAAGCAGTTGCAAGTGCTTAAACAGTAGGGTCAGATTCCTGTTTTGCTTAAATATCAGTTAGCTTAATCTTAGGTAGCATGCTGTTTAGGTGTTAGAATTAGCTTGAAATAGTTTCTCTAGGTTAGTTTTAGTATATTCTAGCTTCTGCTTTAGATTGGTGCAAGTTAGTGCTTAATAGCTTATTTTCAAGTGCTTAATTCCTACTAGTTTACACTACAGCCCTTGTTTCTTCCACATAAGCTCATGTTTTTATATTTTTTTATAGCTTTAGGATATCATTTTAGAATTTCCCTGCAATTTTCATGATTTTTGGCTACTGTTTGCTATTTTTCTAGATTTAAAATAGATTTTAATCACTTTTAATTAGCTTTAATTGCAATTAATTAAGAAAAAGTTCAAAAAAATAATTTTTCATTTTTCTCAGTTTAATAAAAATATAAAAAGCATAAAAAAGATTTTTCCATATTTTTCCCCTTTTATTTGGTATTTTTCACAATTTAAATTAGATTAAAATAGTTTTAAATTAGTAGAAAATAGGAAATTAATCTGAAAAATAAAAAAAGTCTCTTATGTTATTTTAGATTTTTAGAAATTAGTTTCATAATCTTCCCCTTTGTTTTTATAATTTCTAGTTATTTAGTCTTATTTTTAAAGTTAAAAATTAGTTTTTAATTTAAATAAAATCAAGAAAATTCCTAAAAATTAGTTTTAATTCATAATTAGTTTTCAAATATCATTTTTAGAGTAAAAGTAATTTTAGGTTATTTTTAGGATTTAGATTAGTCGTTGTTGCTTTTTATTCGCGTTTCGTTTAAATCCCGTATTTGCGTTTTTATGTAGAATTGCGTAGTTTTCCTTAATTCTTAGGATTTCCCATAGATTTTAGTTCCTTATGCTTTCCTTATCCCGTAGTTTAGAATAGATCATTTTATCCCCTTCTCTTATTCAAATCACAAAATTCGAGACGTGAGTTGGAAATTCCATTCAACCCTCGTTCGGAACGATCTCGGTGCTCAAACCTAACACGTTTGAGTTACCCGTATACTACACTTCTCATCTATTATTGATCAGTGTCCGAACCGTTTTAAGTTTCTTACGGTTAGTCATTCACAAGTGGCTAGCTTGTGTGAGCAAGCTTGACGTGTTTCGTTCAAATCAATTTTTGGCGCCGCTGCCGGGGATTGTTTGTGTTCACTGTATCATTTATATAAATTTACCCGTTGGAACAAAAAAAAAACTATATTGACCTGTTTGGGATTATGTACTAAGAATAACATATGGTTTATTGATGGTAAAATGACGCTGTTCAAAGCATTGCACTTTGAAAAGACAGATTTGCTATGACGGTGTATCCCAATGTCGACTATGTTTTCATTGTTGCCCTTGTCGTGATCCTCCATTAAATCAACGAAGATAAAAATGATGTGGAATAAATCTGCTCAATAACATAGATTATCAAGTATGTTCTTGTATTATATGATAAATCTTTAAGTTTGTAACATAACACGAATGGTGATATATTGTTTTGTATACCATATGGTTGCGTGTTTATATTAAGTTATTTCTAACTAACCAATATATCATTCTTAACTTACATGATGGTTGCAAAACTGATCCTGATGGTGTCGTGTCAGGATGTCTTTGTCAGATTCACTTTTTGGTGGGGGGCGATGAGTGTTTATCATATATTTCAGTAGCATAATTGTATTTTGTTTTCTTTTTTTAAGTTTTAAGTAATTCCCAGCTTTGTATTTCCTCTTGTACTCTTAATTTCAATGATGTGGAATAAATCTGCTCAATAACATAGATTATCAAGTATGTTCTTGTATTATATGATAAATCTTTAAGTTTGTAACATAACACGAATGGTGATATATTGTTTTGTATACCATATGGTTGCGTGTTTATATTAAGTTATTTCTAACTAACCAATATATCATTCTTAACTTACATGATGGTTGCAAAACTGATCCTGATGGTGTCGTGTCAGGATGTCTTTGTCAGATTCACTTTTTGGTGGGGGGCGATGAGTGTTTATCATATATTTCAGTAGCATAATTGTATTTTGTTTTCAGTTTTTAAGTTTTATGTAATTTCCAGCTTTGTATTTCCTCTTGTACTCTTAATTTCAAAAGTTTAATAAAATTCAGTTTTTACTTATTTGAACTTCTAAAGTTGTTCATTGTTGCTTATTAATGTTATCTTATCAATTCTAGCTTATTTTAAAAGTTATCTCAGCTTGCTCTTTACTTAATCAAAAATAAAAAAAAAATCAGAAAAATAAAAAAATAAAATAAAAAATATGCTAAATCTTCTTATAAGCCTCCAAAAAGCTTAGCTACTGTTTTCAATAAGCCTTTCTAAGCTCTTTATAGCTTAGTGAAGGTTTGTTTCTGTTTAAATTCAATTCACTACAAAAAGCTCTTAATCAGTCAACAATAGTCAAAGAAAATCTATCTGGTTGAATTGATGGTTTAGTTCAGATATGGAATTGGTTTAAGCTAATTTGGATTGGTTTTAGTTAGCTTGTGCAAGCCATAGTGGCTGGACACCTATAATTAATTTACAATCTATTTTCATATAGCTGTCCATTTCTGTCCTGCTGCATAATTTGTTTTACTCAAATTTGTTAGTTAATATTGTTAGTTTTGCATTTGTTAGCTCATATATTGATAATAGATCATAGATTAATCTGTCATGGATTAGAATTAGGAGTATAGTAGAGTAGATTGCATTTAAGTTTCTAAAGTACTGTTTGGTTTTAGGAAGTAATTTGTGTTTGAGGATTAATAATTGGTTAAGATCTGTTGCTATAGTCTCAGTTAGTTGCAATATAATCTGTTAAGCTTTCATTTTGCATCTATATTAGCTAAAACTCAAAAGTCTAATAAATCTGTCCAATATTCATATCTGTTGTGTAGGGATTAAGCATAACTTGCATTAAGGTTTTAGAATTAGTGGATATAGCTTATCTCAGTCATATTTCATCTCAAATCATCAAGATCAAAACTCATTTTGGTCAAATTATCAAAACTGTCTCAGAAGTCAAAATTGAAAAGTGTAGTTTTAACAAAACTTTATGGATTTTTAATTGTTTCAATTCTGTTCCAAAATCATTGAAATTTTGGGAATTGTAAATTCAATTGGTCAGGTTTATAAAGCTTATTTTTGTGGAATTTTGGCAAGCTTCTGTAAGCACTTAATAAGCTCCTCTTTAGGCCTAATTTTACCCTGTTCACACTCAATACAAACTAATATATTTTTAACGTTATAAATATAAAGTATAAAAAATAAGAATATATTTATGAGGCAATATAATAATTATCCAAAACTATAAAATATATATTAATAATTGTATATTCTTATAATTGTTCATCTAGCCTCCATCATCCAAACTATACCTTTTTACTGTTAACAATGAAGTGCTACAGGTGAGGGCATCAATGCTGTAACTAACTTTTGGAAAGACTATGTTACATTTATGCGAGACAAAGGGAGTAAATTATTAGCCATTGTCATTTGAGGTTCTAATTTGTATCCAGTCACTTGCAAATGGGACAATCTATGTTATGATGTATCTATATGGGTCAGGGCATTTCCTAAAATAAAAATAGCATGAAAAGAAAATGTCCAAACTGCTGGAATGGGTAAAATGGTAGAATGTGTATATTTACCACATAGACACTTTAAGCATTTTATTGATCAATTCATATACTTACTGAAATAATAATAAAAAAATTAATCGTATTTGACACATCTAAGGTGCAACCAGCCTATGCACTGTATGTGGCCATCTTAATTCTGTTTACATATAGCAGGAGAAACTCCTTCCTCTAAACATTTTACAGTTCTAACAATGGCACTCATAAATAAAATATTAAATTCAAATTTGTGCACATTATGTATTTATAAACCGAAAAAAGAGCCAACCTTTATAATTTTCTAATAACATCGATAGTCATAATCGCTCAAAATGGCGAGCTACTTTCACAATTTTACTACCAGATTCTTTCAAGATTACTCAAGCCACCAATATAACTTTCAATTCCTAGATCTCTTGACGCATCAGCAAAAAACATTTATTGGATATTGTTTTTAACCAATCATAACTCCATAGTCTAAAATTCAAAATTTCAAACTATTTACAATACTTTTTAAGCTTTTGACACTGTTACACATAATAACCAACCTTTCTAAAAGTTAATTGATGTAAACTCTTTGTAAAACTTCCTTGTAGACCACGTTAGTCGTCATGTTTGTTGGTTTTCCTTCTTCATCGCAAATTAGGACCTTCAATCCCTTTTTGGTGGTTACTCTTGATATTGCCACATATAACTGTCCATGTGTAAATACGGGCTTGCGTAGGTATAAGCCTACTTCCTCTAAGGATTGTCCTTGGCTTTTGTTGATTGTCATCGCAAAGCATACCATGACCGGGAATTGCCTTCTGTTGAATTTAAACGGTACTCGTTTATCAGATGGCATCAGTTGCAATCTGGGTATATAAGTATACTTCCCAATAAGTGTGCCTGAGATTATTTTTCCTTCAATAACATGGTCTTCTAAACTTGTGACGCATAGTCTAGTCCCGTTACATAATCCGTTCTGCTGATCTATGTTTCTTAAAAGCATAACCGGGACTCCTTTTTTCAGCTTTAGACAGTGGTTTGGTAGGCCGGATATTTTGAAAGCGTTTAAAAGCTCAGGAGCGTATATTGATTCATTAATTGAACCGGTTATTTCTGTTTCACAAACTGTATCTGAGCTTAGATATACTTTTTCATCTCCACCTATTTTCGACAGCATGTGGTCGTTTATCAAATCAACCTCCTCGTTTGTGGGAACCAATATCGCTTTATTTTCAAAGTATCCGTCTTTTCCAATATCTTGATGAATTGTCGGATATATTGCCTCTATCATAGCTTCGAGAGTGTCTACGTCGGTTTTTATTAACACGTCGTATGGGAATTCAATTTGCGCCTCTCCATCGTTATCTGACCCTAATTCTCCTTCTCCTATTTTTAACATCCAGTCGGCAAATTCTTTGATCTCTTTTTTATCTTGTTCGCTATTAGTTGACTTTAAACGCATGTTAGTTGTCAACCTCAAAACCGTACAATGTTCCCAAATATATGAATGGTTGAGTGAGGCATCCACTATTTCTTCTCTCGATCCTTTTTGGATAACAGGTAGTACTTGGCGAAAATCTCCACCGAATAAAATTGTTTTCCCTCCGAAAGGTTTTTCTGAAGTGGTGTTCATAACATCTCGTAACGTTCTATCTAGAGCCTCATATGCATGTTTATGGGTCATCGGAGCTTCATCCCAGATTATTAACTTTGTTCGTCTTATCAAATCTGCTAGATGGCTGTCAGGCGAGATACTGCAGAAGGATTGTTCAGTAAGGTTGATTGGTATTCAAAATCTTGAACTCGCCGTTCTTCCTCTCGGAAGTAGCAGGGTTGCAATTCCGCTGGATGCCACGTTCAGTACTATTTCTCCTTTGGATCTAATTGCTAAAGACAATGTTTTCCACACAAAAGTTTTGCCTGTTCCTCCGTAACCGTATAGGAAAAAGACACCGCCTTGGCCCGAGTTTATTGCTCCCGTGATAGTGTTATGCACACCTCTTTGTTCATCAGTCATCTTTGAGTATAGAGATGGGTGTTCTTTTTCCTTTTCTTTTTTCTTGAAACTAAGTTCTTTCTGTATCAATGGGTTTGACCAATCTTGTTTGTTGCGGTAATCCGGTACTGACATGTGTTGAATTTCTTTTAGGTTCTTTCCCCTTGACCTCAACAGCTGGTCTATTTTTACCAAAGCTATGTTCAATATTTCGTCGCGATCAAGGACGAGACCTATTTGTTGAAAGTTGGTTAGTATTTATGTTTACCAAATAAAAAATTTTGAATATGAATATACTTACTTGGCATGTTTAGCTCTCTTCTCCGCATGGTTTCTATATCGTCTGATAGTATGTCACATGTTGGTTCCCAAACATGGGCCGGATCTGATAAAGCATTCTCTGTTATAAGCATAAGAAACAGGTTTCTGCAATAATCTCCAGTTGCATATTTGTGCGTCTCTTTTATTGATTCAATGTACTCTCTGTCGTCGTCGAGTAACCCCATAGCGTAACATGTTTCTTTGAATGTAGCGTATTCCTTTTTGTTATGTGTTTTGATGTCTTCGTAGCTTTTTGGTCCTTTTTTTTGTTTAGCAATATTCGAAGGAAGAATGCTTCGCCTATTGCTCGAGGTACATAGTTTATGCGTCCGACAGCAGAACCTTTTTTTTCTTCTTGTCCATTTTCTTGTTTGTTTATTCCAAACAAATTTTTTTGGGAACTCCACGTATGTTAACTTTTGCGCCACTTTGTTTGTTTTATTCAGCTCCATCCATTGCAAGAATTGAGAATGTTTAACTGTTGGTTTTAACAGAACGTCTACTACATTTTCGTCGTCTTCTAACACAATCGGTTGTTGATCAGGTAGGTGAAATGATAATCTTTCAACATGAGGGTACTGATAGTGTATAGGAAACTTGTATAGTCTCCAAGCTGCTTCACATGCGGATATATTACGACAACCATAATATTCTTTAATTTCGTCTCTGTTGTTTTTTTTGGTGTCATTGTTGTTTTCCTTTTCAGAAGCTTGTGTTGTTGTGTTGTCATTGTTCTTTTCCTTTTTAAAAGCTACTGTAACTCTATCTTGGCCTTTGTGTATGTATTTGAACAAATACTTTATTGCTTTTTCTTGGTTGCACCATTCGACGTTAATGTGAGCTTGGAATTTCTTCATCAGCAACGGATTATGCGGAACAACATATCTGTTGAATAACAATAATGGAACGTTGTAAGCTTAACTTTTTGTTAATGTGTGATTGAATCTTGCGCATGATTCGTGTTACCTGTTATCTAGGTGGATTACGTTTTTCACCACCGTTCGTTTGTTGTCCGGTCTCTTGTAAATAGCATACCCGTCGTCATTTATATAAGTTTTTTCTGTGTAATCTTTCGGGAATTTTTTTGAGCATACCTTTTTCTTCATGCAAGTTGAGCTCATGTTATGAGGGCCGCACGGGCCGTGCATCATTTGCTCAGACACCAGCTTATATAATTCTGGATCTTTTTCTTCATCAGGTATCTCGGCTGATATCAAACGGTCTATGTCTTGTGGATTTGGTATTTTTGATTCTTTAGCAAAGAACACGCATATATGTGCGTGTGGGAGGTCTCTCTTCTGGAATTCGATCGTGTACACCACTGTGGTTTTAGAGTAGTAATAAGTTGGAAATATAAATTGAAGATTGTATGAATTTAATTAAATTGCTAACATTTCTAAAAGTGGGTTACTTAAACTTTGTGTACCTGCACTAACGACTCCAAGTATATGCTTTTACCGTAAACACGTTATAAGCTTATCAAGTTTTTGTTTGAATACTCTTGATAACACATCTGGCCTGTCTTCAGCACTGGCATTATGTTTTTGGACAAATCTGTTTATTTCTGGCCATTTCGGGTTGCACGTAAAGGTAATGAAGAGATCTGGATATCCAAATGCTTTGCAAAGAGCCATTGCATCTAGGTAATTTTGCATCTTATATCTCGTTCCACCTGTGTACGTAGAAGGAAGAACTATACGATTACCTGTCTTTGACGCATCCGTGTTTCCAGCGGCTAAATATTGATTAAGGTTAGCGATAGGAGCTATCCTTAACTTTTTTTGGTTCTTCCGATGGAAACTCAGCCTTTCATTCTCTACCATCGTGTATGCGTCCACGATGAATTGCTGATAGAGCCTTCCAGACATTAGTATCAATGATGTTTCGTCATCTCTTTGTTGCATTCTGTATGCAAACCATTCCCTCATTGATAGCCTCCATCTTCCGTTTTCCGTTTCTATTACCTTTCCTTTCAGGAATATCTTATCTCGATACCCGTCTTCAGCATATGGAAATAGCAAAGGATATTGTAACGAAAGATATTGTGGATGAAGTTCATTTATACGTTTCTTTTGACCTGACGTGCCTTCGACAATGATATCACGTTTATTTCCTGAGTCATCCAAATCTCCAATTATAATCGTTGCGACCTCGTCGGCTGTTGGAAGATTGTACTCTCTTCCGTCTTGTTCACGTTTCTCTATTAATCGTAGCTTAATATTGCAGCAGTTGTTACCTTCAATTCTATCTCCGACCATTCTAAATTTTTGGACTAAAGGGTTGTTATCGTCTAGGATTTTTTTTATTTTTTGTGCTATAAGAAGGTCCTGCTTTTCTACTTTTGTTGTTGGTTTTTCGCTTGAGGAGCTGCCAAAAAACGAATGTTAGATTCAGTTTGAAATATAAGAACCATATATTATACATGGATGCGTGGCTCACCTTAATGCTTTAAATCTGTTTTGTAATTCGTTTTTCCTGTCGAATATATATAACTGTGAGAATTTTGGAATATCGTTGTCTTTCGTGCCCAAGCTTCCCATAAAATGATAATTCTGGCCATGCATTCTGTAAATCCATGCGCCATGTCCATTATTGACTTTCTTGTCTACCTTTCCGCCCATTGATGTGAAACTATACATCATGTTAAATTTCCGAATGTCATGAAAAAACCGTTTGCTAATTTGATCATTTGCTGTATAAAGTTCTAGCAATTCCTTTGGAGGGTTCGCAATCTTTGGTATCTCAACTTCGCCCTTTTTGCAGCACATTGTGAATGAATCTTCTTCTCTTATGCCTTTTGTTTTGGTTTCGGCTCTCCATAGTTTGGCTTTGCAACTTTTGCATGTTTGGATTGGGTCGCCAATATCTATATATACTGTTTACGATCTACGGGTTGTTAATTTCATCTTTACTATATATGTTTGGTGTAATTATAAAAATTACGAAAAAATAAAATACCTTTTGAAATCCCTTTGTATTCAGCAGGTGTTTGCTTTTCTGTTCCTTGCATGCTTTTGCACCTTTCCTGGAAGTAATATAGCATCTCTTCTGACCATTTGTTCGTCTCTGAATTTGTTGGTTGTTGGTTTTTTATTAAACATTTGTCCACCCTCTTTGATTTCGCTTTAAATTTCTGCAATTTTTTTTAAATGTTACAAATTTATCTGCCTTGTATGTATATTTCATAATTGTGAGTTTTTATAGAGATACCTTAAATTGATTTTGTACTTCAGATATTGTAACATTATCATCTTTCCTATATTGTATGATTTTGCTGGGAGTTGCATCTGTAAACCATGTCCAGAAGAAATTATACACATATATGATTTGATAATTAAATCAAGAGCTATCACTAATAAATTCCGTTTGCTTACCTTGACATCCTCCAAGTTTTAGCACAATATCAATGAAGTTTTTGTACCTCTCCGAAAACCATGTTGTATATTTCTGAATTGATATTTTCAATGAAAGATATGCATTTATAGTTTGATAGAAGTATGATAGTTGATAAGAAAGTATTGTAACATACCTGTCTTTTGCTTCCATCAGATTTGTTACCAATATCATTGTTTGTTTTTTTCCCTTTTTTTGGCACTGGTTTGTTCATGTTAGCATCAACTTGTACGTTTGTTTCTGTAATTTTGTTTATTGCAATGTCATGCGTGGTTGGTCTTTTGTGTCTTTCTTCGTGTTCCCATCTTTCTTTGAAGTAATATATCATTTGTTGTGTCCAGTCTTGCGTATCAACCAAAGATGGCTGATTGTTTGTGTTCACAAAACTGTCAACCGTCTTTGTTTTATGTCTAAATGTCTTCAAATCAAGAAATGTATGTTTAATAAGACATAAACTTTATGCAAATAATCATGTTAAATAAACATTAAGCTATAAACTGTTATAACCATTAAAGGCTATATCTGACCTGGAGATGGTTTTGTACTTCCAAAATTGTTATATGATCAGCTTTCATGTGTTGTATAATTTTCTTAGGCGTTGCAGCTGTCACAGGGTTTAATAAAACAAAAGAAGCAAAGAATTAGTGAAACACAAACTAAAAAATTAGTATAGTGTTTGTAGTTGCAAACCTTTAGATCCTCCAAGTTTAACAACTATATCTATGAATTTCTTTTCCAAGCTTGCATTCCATGTTTTCCTTTTCTGATTTTTATAATTCACAAATTAGTTTTGCATGGAATTATAAATTATACTTGGAAAGAATGTTAGAAGATAGGAAAAAAGAAAACACCACCGAACCTCTTTTTTGATGTTTGCTTCTTTTTGTGAAAGAATTTATTCTTTTGTTCTTTTGTTCTTCTCTGTTTTGTGTTTAATCATGATCAAGATTGTCGTTTTTTTTTTTTTGGGTTTGAGTTTTGTTTGCTGATAGTAATAAACAAAATATATAATTTGATTTCAGTTTTTTTTAATATATATATATAAATATATGAATATGAATATTAATAGGAATAGGATTTACTTAGATGTCAACATATTAAATTTCTTTTACTCGTTGGTTTTTTACTTTTTTTTTATTGGGCTTTTTTCTATTTTTAATTGGTATGGGCTTATAGTTTGTTGTGTATATTGTAGAATTTTTAATTGTAGTAGTATAAGGATTTGATTTACGTACTTGAATTTTTATTGTAAAAGGATTTGGTTTAAGGTTTTTATGGTCTATATAATTTGTTTTTTTAATAGGGTTTCTTATTAATTTTTTTAAACTTTTCCTTTGTTAGACTTAGCTCATGGTTATTGTTTGCTGTAAGATGGGATTTCTTTGTGAATTTAAGAACAGACATGATCAAGGAATGGTATGTTCTATTATTATATTCTTTTGTTTTAAATATTAAATCTTATTTGTGGTGTTGAAAGTTTTTCTAATTGTTTCTTTTTTAAACAGATTGTTCCTGTGGGTGTGTTGAGTTTTGCAAAAGGAAAGAGACATAAGAAGTTGTGTGTACGTACAGTTGATCGTGTTTATTATGTTTGTGTAAGGTATATCAATGTGTCTTTTGCGTTGGTATTTGGTAGAGCTTGGAATCATTATGTGGAAGCTAAAGGTATTCAGGTTGGATGGCATGTGCACTTTTTGCCTTCGAGTAAGCATCGTATGTTGTATGTTGCTGAATACAATTTAGAGGGCATGCCTAGTAAGAGGCTTTATAATTTTGTGAGATATTCCCCTCTCTGTCTCACATATGCTTCTTTGCAAAGTAAACATGTCCAGGTATTTTTTTAATTTTTTCAAAAATATCGAGGTAGTTTTTTAATATACAGGTAGTCATGTGTATTTTTTGGTCTTAGATATTACCTAAAAGATTCTTTGATGGATTCAAGAAGCGTGATGGCCTTGATCTTGAGGGAATAGAAAAGCACCAGGTGAAACTTCACTTTATTGGAGATGCACCTCGTGGATTTTGTGGGACTAACTGGGCTGATTTCCTTGAAAGTGAGAACATTAGTGAAGGACAAAAAATGGTTTTTTGTCATGTTGGAGGGTTTAGATTCAATGTTACAGTTTTCGATTATAATGGGGTTGTGATCGAGACTTTCTTTTTGTCGTAGTTGATGATGTTGAATGGTTTTAAGCTGTGATAGATTTAGCTTATTGCTTATTAATTGTTTTGTAATTGATATTATGAATTTTAATAGTTTACATTTATTTCAGTTTTAAAATCCTTTAGGTTTTGAAAATGCTTATTTCTGGTTATTTATAAACAGCTTATAAACTGCTTATGTACATTTTACATCTGTTTATTATGGTTATTATGCTTATTATGTTTGTCTATAGTATTTTTAGCTCAATGGTTTTGATTCTCTCCTAAAACTTTCAGAAAATCCAAAAATATGTTTATTAACTTTCAGCTTATACCAATGCTTATTTACAGTTTAATTTTGTTTTTCAGTTGTTACAATAGCTTATTGAACAGGTGGTTTTCAAAGAAATTGTTTAAATAGTTGTTAGGAAGTTAAATTTGAAAACAGATTATCTTTAAAGGGGTGTTTGGTATAGTAGGAAATAATAATTTTTCAAATATTTCAATTATTAAATTCAGTATTATTTAGTCAAAATAGTAGTTAGTTAAGTAGTTTTAGTTGTTTTCAACTTGATTCAAAATTCCTTAGTCATGTTGATTCCTGAAACTCGTATTGAGGGAAACTGGTCAAGTTATCATTCCTATATATTGCAGTATATGCGCCAAATAGCCATTATTACTCCGTATGCTGAGTTTGCATTCAAGTATACAGCAGCCACACAAGGAAGTGTGAGCCTAGAGTTTCCGAGAAGGCCAAATTCTATGCCTTCAGCTCCTCTTGAAATGAAGTACCATCCATCTTCGGTGGATTTGATACTCCTCAAATAATTAATTAATGAGAATCCAGAGAAGGAGCTTTTGCAATTTATTCAGGATGATTTTGATAAAATTGAGTTAAAGCTTGTTATAGAATTAATAGGAGAATTGGGTTCTACTTGCAGCTCCAAAACACTACTTAAGTCACTCACCATGGGCGATGTTATTGCTATCTACAACTTGTTCAGGGAAATCAGAGTCCCGGATCCAAGTGGTGATTGCCTGCGCCCGGTGGGAGAGCACAACCTTTACATGGGTATTAAAAAGGAACTCCAGCCAGATATGGTCGCTACTTTTACTTCAAGTACCAAAGTATGTCATGGACACCCTTTTGTTGTGGAAGCCGCAGTAAGTCTGGGTGGGAATTGTGTGAAGCCAGGTTTCTACATTTATCAGTTTGCTAATAACATCCCACTACTGTTGGAGGGAACCAGTGATGTCGTCAGACAAACTGCTATCAATTTCAACTGGAATCGCTACAAAATTAATCCAGCGAAGCATATAATAGGAATGTTTGGTAGTATAGTTGGTACAAAATTACCTTTCAATTGGATGTTGAAGGAATATATTGAAGAGGTAGATGAAATTAAGTTTGCTATTAAGGCTACTCTTAAAAGGTGCTGCATCCAACTAAAAACACTGGTAGCAAAGAAAGCCTCTGGTAGATCTATTCCAAAACAAACTCTTAAAGGAAAACCTCAATCAGATGTGAATCGGGTATATTGGTGAATATTGCTATCAAAATTTTAAGAATGTTATATGGCACAATTCTCTGTCTTGTTCTATTCAGGTGATTAGCGTATCACGTGCGGCGGAAAAACATATTACATATCTTATTAGGAAAAAAAGAAGATATTTTCCTGTTGTTTTTAGTCATCATGCCATACATGCTATGTAACTAAGTTCTTTTTGTCTCCAACTGCAACAATCTGTCCTCACCATAGCTTATTTCAATCTGCTTTTTAGCTTAGTCCATTGATGTTTCATTCTAATAAAAAAGTTTGTAATGCTTACTGGAAGAGGTATTTTATGCATTCTTTTTCCCAAAAAATGTTTGAAAATAGAAGTTCTACAGCTCCTTTTTACATCCATTGGTATAAATAAACAACATACTTGGCAAAACAAATAAGTATACGTCACAAATATTCATTTTGAACCTTTTATTTTACTCTTCATATTTGATTAGACATTAAGACCCGCTAACAAAAATACACGTTGTGATCCACAACAAATATAACCCATTACTCACTTCACCCAACCCATTTTGTCACTTCTACTTGCTATCCCATTAAAAGTCAACGTTTATGGAACCAGGATCAAGAGAAGTTGTAGGAGCATACTGATTATGGAATATTTTCCTAGATTTATGATAATGGAAAAATATTTACTACTCGCACACATTATTGATATTTGCAAGAATAGGGCAAGTGACATGCGACTGGCGGTGCAAAGACTCATATTGTGATTAGCGAAACCATCTGTTAGTGAATCATAAAATTGTTTTTGTTTATGACCGATAGCAATAGTGTTTAAATTTGTTGAAAAGACAAAATATAATGTGTTCAATTCCAAACAAACACCCAAAAACTGGTTGTTAGGTCACTAAGTTTACAACACAAGCACAATAGAAAGAGATAGAGAGAAAGATCGGATGAACAAGACACAAAACAAACACTATGCGTATGAATACTAAGGACGGTTATGCGTAGCTATAGTGAAAGAGAAATGCATTGAACAACCAACCCTCAAGTGAGGGTTATTACAAGGTATTTATAGGAAGAGGAACTAGGGCAACACTCCTACTCCCTTCCTTTTCCTTATTGGGCTAGGCCTAGGCTTATGGGCCTTCTACATAAGCCTAAGACTAATTACTAACATAAAGGCCATAATAAGCTAACTATTACATATGAATCACTAACACTTGATTTAGGTTTATGAGTGATTCCAACAATCTCCCCCTAAGTGTTGGTGATGAATGAATATGAATGGTTAAGGTACGGATGTAATAGTAGCTTTGACGTCTTCTGACATTCTTCTTTCTTGTGAGAAGAATTGCCTTGATTTGAACAATCTCCCCAGTGTAGAGAAATTGTTTTCTTTAAACAGTTCTGCTTTGACGTCATCTTAATCTTTGTTCTTTGATCATTGTTCTTTGTGATGGTAGTGATAGTATGTTGTTGTTGTCTGCATCAAGTCTGCCTCAGGTCTGCTTCGCTGCTCCAGTGTCTCCACGTCATTCTTCAACATGCTCACACGCTATTTGACGTTGGATTTCAGTACTGATGAAGTTCTTTAAGTCTTTAAACTTTGTAGATTCTTTGATTTGACGTAGAATCATTCTGACTTTTGTGTTGCTTTTTGAGAGAACTTCCATTAGTGATGATGTTGGCATGAGCATGTGAAGAATCTGCACGATCAGTCCGCTCCATAGCTTCCATAAGAAGAAAACATAAGAAAGGTAGTAATAAGCGGATTCCGGCACTTACAAGTTTGAACTTCGAGAGTGTTAACATCAAAGTATGAAAACACAAATCTAATTCTCACAAAGGCTGTTCCTGAACCGGAGTCCCACAAGTGAGATAACGCGATGTACCGAAGTACATCTACGGTTCATATGAGTCGCTGAGGTACACCGAAGCATCACCCCACGACTGTAGACCGTTTGAGACACGCTAAGCGTAATCCACGGGGAGTTACTGAAGTGACCTGCTGTCAGGGTTGTTTGATGTTGACCCTGGCAGGAGTTTCCATTCAATCACTGAGGATCACAATTGTGAACCTCTCATAAATTTTCTTGACAGATTGCTAAGATCTGTGTAGGACTCGATAATGTATCACTGAAGTTATTATTGTTGAACGACAAGTGATAAAATGTCAAGTGTTCCTAAGAGATCTTTTGATGAATCTCGTGGCTCTAGACTCAACAGTGCGTTTTGGTTTCCTGAGCGGAGACTAGGGAGAGGGTCTCCTTCTTCAATACCAGCAATCTCTAAGAGAAAGCCGATAGTTTACGTAGGGTTCCCTGTGAGAATGAAACAAGCTTCTGTTGAGAGAAACTTGAGTGGTTAAGAAGGTTTAGTGCATGCGTCACTGGGTCCATGACGACTTTTAATCTTCAATACCGGTGTCATCTAGTGACAACCAGTAGCATATGAATTGAACCCGGTGTCTGCCCTAAGTTGAATAATTTGGAGGGCTATTTCTTTTCACCCTTTTCTTTGCTTTTCTTTTTAATTCTTCAACTCCTTCTTTCTCCGATTCTCATTTTCTTCTTTTTATGATCAAACCTAAGGACTTCTAATTCTAACTATTGGTAGCGTCCTTGGGTAGATCCCTCCGGCTCTGGCGGATCATAGGACGATTATTCCTAACCTTAATCACCTTATAACTCCGTTGCCATAAAACCATTTTCATGAAAATCACTCAAAGTGTTTGTGAGTGAAAAACATTTTGTGCCATTGTGAGAGTTTTATCTTTTAGCAGAAATACTCCCCCTCCACACGTGCTTAAGTGTTAAGACAGAAATCTGCACGGTGAGAGAAGAGTGCACACTTTTGAATTGATCGACTCGAGATAGACAATCCCTTGCGAGACACGATTACGTTGCATAGTTAAAGAGTTACATTGTCAGCTTTTAGGTGACAACTAGCTCTAATAACTACCTTGAAGGTGTGGACAAACCTCGAAAGGTTGTCAAACCCGTCAAAGTTCATGTCTATCAAGAGCTTCTCGAATAGGTACAATTTACTTGGATAAGTCTTTGGAAGACAAATCTTTTCAATGTATGACTGTTCAGTTCCCGTCAATTCATGGGTTGAAGTCTTTTCACACGAGGATTCAACTAGCAAAACACAACATATTTCTTATCACATAATTTTTCTCCCCCTCAAAAATGGCATATCAATGTTATTTTTGAAGAAATGTTGAGAATAAATATGACCATTTTGAGTTTTGTGGGAAGATTACACAAAGAACAGTTTGTGAACAAAGTTTTAAACTCAAATACTCCCCCTCAACAAGTGATATAAACGGTTGAGGTTTTGAAAATCATAAGGGGAAGTACTTGTTCTTTTGAGTAAAACCTTTGAAAAATGAAATGTTTGATATGTTTTACTCAAAAGTAAGAAGCTTTCGCTCCTTTTATAAGGATTGTGGCACTGAAGCGTACCACAGGGTCCTTTCTTGACAAGAACGGGTTGTACATTGTTATGGGTGCACAAGCCATCGTCATATATAATCACACATCCAAATTATATGAAATAGAAGTAGTTCAAGGGGTACCAGGAATTCCATCAATCTTGCCAGGAATGCGAACAGGGCGTTGATAGCCGGCGAGAGCAATCCTGGGATGACCACCTACAAAGCTCTCCAGAGTTCTGAACTGGTCCTGTCGATACAACCTTTCATCAATCTTGGTAATGATCCTCTTCACATCCCGTCTGTCCTTAGAATTCCTTCGCTTTTGTGACCCAATTCCTTCATGTATGTCCTTCAACCTATAAGCCAATCCGTCCCTAACCTTCTTCAGTGTGTGATCCCCAAACTTGTGAAGATCTCTACACGCCATCAAGCAGTTGCGTTGTAGTTCACTAAGGTAAACTACTCCGAATGGTTGGCTGATGAGAGTGTATTGTGGAAGCTGGTTGATGTCGGGAAGATCTAGCTGAGGTGGAGTGAAGTTGACACGGGTCTGATATGATTCAACTGCAAGCTGGAGATCTTCTACACGTTCTTTGATTACTATTCTTCTGATGAAGATAAGCAAGGATTTGATGAATTCACGTTGCACTTCAGTCGAGAATTGTTTCATGCGACCCTGTAATTTGGCAAGGTACATGTCTTCAATGTCGTTGATAGACAAATTCTCAAAGTCCGCTTCAGAGAATGCATAATCCCTTTCGTCTTGTCTTTTGACCACGATATTCTTGAGAAAAGTGTAGTCCCATTTAGACGAAAGATCAACATGTTTGATGGCCACGATTGCTTTAGTACTGATGATAAGGTTTTAAAATGTACCTTTTTGAGGGTTCATTTAAGCCCTTATTTGATCACTTTTGTATCCGTTATTACTTAATATCATTCCTTTTCACTTTTTAGGTCTCTTGAAGGCAAATTGCTGTAATGGCACTTATTTGGACGAAAAGGCGCGAATATACGAAGAAAATGGCCAAAGTCAAGAATCGAGACACTCAAAGCTGCTGAAGGACAAGGTGACGGCGTCACTGCTTATCTGCGACGCCGTCTGAGGATTTTGTGACGAAACAGAAGACAAAAGTCTTATTTTCAAGTGACGACGTCCAGTTGTAAAAGAGTAGGCCGTCGCAACTCAGACGGCCTAGATTCAATCCAGACGGCGTCAGAAGTTGAAGAGGACGGCGTCACAAGCACAAGGTGTCGCCGTCGCAAGTCTAACGTGGCCAAGACGAAACCCTAATGATGGCGATCTGACGGCGTCACAAAACATAAGGTGACGCCGTCGCATATGTAATCTTATATATAGAATCCGAATTTTTCAGTATTAGTGGGTAGTCTTTTGGAGTAAAAAACCTAGAACTGAACACAAGGCTGTCTTGTACAGTATTTTAGGGTTCCAAACCCTATCTTACATCAAGATAAGTTCTTTACTTCATTAATACAATTATGTCTTTGATTATTTGTGTGTATGCTTGCATGTTCTCCATGTCCGGCTAATTTATTTGTGTGTTTGCTTAGGGAATATGAAACTTAATTATTGATTATTGATTGGTTGTCTCTTATCTTAGTTGATTAATGATCTAGTAATGCGATAGGTCATTCGTTGTGTACTTAATGCTTGATTAAATCTTTGTGAACCTTAGAATATAACTCCTTGAGTAGTTGTAAGCTAAACCGTCTAAAGAGTGCCTTAGAGTATGAGTTTATTATCCCTAGTGGGTTTTGTAGACAAGACCCTTTGGTAAGTTCAAAGAGTTAGGGAACATACGCATACCCTACGACCTTAGACACACAACGCAACTAAGAATAAGGACGTGACAATTCAACCACCAATAGGAGATAATTAAGGAGTAGTAAAACCTAAGTAAACACATCTTTAAACTATCATACGAGCACACAATAATTAGACATAGACTACATACACCTTAGACTAGATAATTAGATTAGTAGAGTAATCGGTAGCAATACCAACCCCCCAAATCCAAACCCCGAGATTCGTACCTTTCAATTTCCTAAAAAACATAAAAAGATAAAAAATAATCTTCCTCAACCCCAACCTTAGCGTAGTAACTTCTTACTAGAATTCCTATTCCCCTAGAGAATGATATCAATACCCGTGGCTTACCCTAATTACTACATTACAACGATTAGGTTCACTGCCTAGGGTGTTATAAAACTTGCTCGAAGAAAAGGAAGTTTCCTTGACCCCGAACGACGCGTGTAACGTTATCAACTGAACACTTCATGTTGAGACTTCTAAAACTGGCATCTTCTGTAGTAGATTCGTCGGCGTTCCTGCCAATGGTGAATCCTATACATTGCATCACGGTCATACTCTTCCACATTGTTGGAGAACATGTGGTTAGCTCTTTCCTCGATGGCTATACAGTTAGAGTATATGGCTGCCGAGAATGGAAGTGTCAGAGATGTAGTGTATTTCCTTGAACCATCGCCACCGTGTAGAAGGAATTCCAAATCTTTGTTGAAGAAATATCGGAAAGGAATCCTAGGCTGATCTGGTTGGCCAATTGTTGGTAGAGGTTTAGACCAGTCGGTGTAATATGGAGGATTGTCCCGTTGAGTGAAGTCGATGTTTGCTTCTGGGTTGAGCCAATCCATATTGTTAGACATGGATCGTGCTATATTATCAAGGTGATACTCGACTTCAATAGCACTTTCCGAGCTGTCTTTTAGCAGTTGAAATGCTTCATTCTTGATTCGCTTCAACTCGGATTTCGTCATCTTTTTCACACGGAATTTTTCTTGCAAGAACTTAGCATGCTCCAATGTACGACCTTCTACCGCATCTTGACCTTCAGGTGGGTAGGGTGTAGAATCAACAAGCTTCGAGAACCAGTCGAATTCAGTGTTATCCTCGTCTAGCCATGATAAGACGTCAGTCATAGGCGCCTTCTTCTTCTTTTTCTTTGGCCTAGAGGAGGATTCTGGTTTCTTGGCTGTGTCAGGAGAGATGGGTTGTTGTTGGGGCTCATGGACTTCCTCATCGTCACCACCCGTATACTCAAAGTGATCACCGGTTTTTTGAGTCTGGGGTGGTAACTCAGAATCCTGAGGTTTTTCAGTAGAAGAGCGAGGAGGAGATCGTCTTGGTGGTGAGGTCCTTCGGGGTGGAGGTGGCATTGAGGAAGATTCACCAGACTTCTTTGAACGTTTAGGTGCAGAATCCTTGTCCTCATCATCGTCATCTCTTGGTCGTTTTGGTTGACTTGCTGATTCTTTGCATGAAGACTTGAGTTGATAGTCTAAAAAAGTCTAAAAAAACTTAGCTTCATCCGAAGTGAAGGTTCCAGCTCTTTTTGACATTTGCATCACTAATTTAGTAATCAATTCAGCTTCATAGTAATCAGATTCTTTGGCCATTGTATGTTTGACCAATGTGACGATGTTTGGAGTAAGTAGTTTGGAATATAACTCCCTTGTCACGTTAGGAATGGTGTCGAGAAGGAATTTGTGAGTGTCTTCTCTTGCCATTTTCTCCAGTTCCTTTTGGAAATCTCCACTGATAAACTTCTGGACGTGTTCCCTTTCAGCTTGCATCTTTTCATTCTCGTCATGAAGATACTGTATCTGATCAGCAAGAAAATTCAGCTTCTTGTAAAGCACGTCTTTCTTTCTGACCTGTTTGACAGCTTTAACAATTCGTGTCTTAGCTTGAGAGATCCAAGATGCTGTTGGCTTCTTCACTGATTTGGATGATGATTTGGTTGATCTTTTTTATGGTGGTGGTGAAGAATGAGAAGATGAATCTGATGACGAAGAGAAATGAGGTGGCTCGGGGTCCTGAGGAGGCTCCGAGGTTTTCTCCTTGGGACGTGTTGGACTGTCTAGAAGAAACTTATCATAATCCATATCTTCATCATTTCCAGACTTTTCTTTCTCTTCAGTCTTTTCCTTTTCCGACTTTTCTTTGTCTCCCTCTTTTTCCTTAGACTTTTCTTCCACGCGCTTTTGTTGTTGCTCCAAAGTGGTGGCACCAGATCCCTTATCGGGTTGATTAACCGCATCAGGACTTGGTGTAGGTTGAACTTCACCACTTGACCCTCCGGGGCCACCCATTTGATCCTTAGCAAATTCTTTTGCGACGTGTTGGAGTCTAATGAATTTGAACTTTTTCCTATAATCAGTGTCCAGTGGCTCTTCATCTGAACTTTCCTTTTCGTGCTCAATCACTGGAGTCTTCCCTTTTCCGTGTTCAGCTATAGGACTGGGAGGCTTGACTACTTTAGGAGTCACATCGGTTGCAGTTTCTGAGTAGAAGACCTCTTCGTCTGTTTGTGTATCTTCAGAGCTTTCGTCCACTAGCTGTCTTTGTGGTTCAGGCTTAGGTACGGGAATAGGAACAGCTTCCTTGGCGGGAACTGTCCTCTTACGTGGAGGATTCCTCTTGGGGAACTTCCTCTGACTCTCAGTGCTTGCAGCACTTCCTCTTCTGGTTTTCCTTGTAGGTGTACCAGAAGATTTTTCATCAAGAAATCCAACTTTGTTCTCTTCCACAGCAACCAAATATCTTCTATAAGAGTAGAGCTTTTTGAGTTCATCTGAGAGAAGGTGATCCGGCAACACAGCACCTTGTTTCTTGGTAGTTGACTCCTTAAATCTGACAGTTAGAGTGGGTTCAGTCAACATGTCGTGATTGTCGGGGTCATTGATTCTTTTGGGGATATCAGGGTTATACCCAAGTGCTCTTTGGATCAACAGTTTTGTATATCTGATATAAGGAATCTTTGAGCCAAGCTTTTTGAGGAATGTCATCATGTCATCCCATATCAGAGCTTCAATTTTGATGTGTTTCATGTTGATCAGAGCCCAAAAGATTTGCAGTTCCACGAGCTTGGGATGATCATAGCCGTTGTCACGACCAGAAACGGATTTTGTGATGATGATATAAAGGGTTCTCCAAGGCTGAGGAATGTTCTTTAGATCTACGTGTGAATGCTTATTGATTACTCCTGAAGCTTCGTCGTACCCAATATCAATCAAAAATTGCAGAACAGTCTCTTCAGTAGGTGCAGCAGAGAATTCAGTTGGTATGATGTCAGGAATGAGGAGAACAGCTCTTAAATCTGCAGGAGTGATGGTGATTTGCTTGTGATTGAGCGTCACCGTCACAGCATATTGACCTTTGACCATTTGCATTGTATTCCAGAACTGCTGAATGTAGATCTCCGGTACAGTAGCAGAATTGGTGAGCATGTTCTGATAAGGATGGTTCTTTAGAATATCCACTGCAATGAGGCAAGAAGATTCCGAGCAGGTGAGGGTTTCAAAGTCGACACGAAGATTATTCTTTCCAATCTTCATCGGATAACCATGAGGGAAAATATCAGCAATGGTGAGAACATTTGGTGCATCCACATTCATTTGAGCTTCCATGTCGTGATCTGAAACACATTTAGCCAAAAGAACCAACATATCGAAAGACATAATGTTAGTCAACAGATGGTTTTATTGTCTAATTATTGAATGTGCAATGTCGATGATTGTTACGAGTCCAAAATCACTTGTTTGTCCAAGAGTCCAATGACGTCGAGAAAAGTTTTGTGAGTTAGTTAACTTTAGGTTTTAAAGTTTATGTTATCACATATTTTTCACAACACATTACACATTTAAGCTTATTAGTGACATTATTGGTTTCGTGACGTTATGATTTATTTATTTACAAGTTTGCACGCGTAACAATTCATAATGAAGGTTTGATCAAGGCTTAGGCATAGAAATGGTAGCTTATGCGTAAACAGGAGTTATACGCGTAGACACAAGCTTATGCGTAGGATCCTGACTTACGCGTAAGAAATATTACGCGTAGGAACAGGGGACCTTATGCGTAAAGCTTACGCGTAGGCGTATATAAAACCTTAGTTTCAAGAATTACGCATAACAAATATAGCCATGGAAATTGCACCAAAGTTATTCTGGTAAGTCTAAGATGCCTATAGAGTTGTCTTAGCCAAGTTTTATCATCAAACTCCATGTGAATCAAAAATACCCAATTCGAATGAACTAGAACCCTAAATTTCAATTCTTTCACTTTTGATGTTTCTGGGCAAGTTCTAAGCATGGATACAGTCAATTCATCACATAAACAACATATTATAAGCAACCAATTAGCCAGAAACGTTCACACATGAAAACACCCAATTTACGCATAAACCCTAGTTTTCCAGATTTAATCAATTCGTGTTTTTGGGAAAGTTTTGAGAATAAAAACGGTATCATTGATGTTTTAGAAACGTTTTGATACAATCTTTTTAACCACAAACACATAAACAAGATTATGTGTTCATACGCATACGCGTAGAACACAAAATCTTCCCTAGTTTAAGATCTAACCGTTATTTTTCAAAACGATTCAAAACCAATGTTTGTAATCTTGTTAAGAACACAAAAACACTTACAGATTGTTGATCCAAAACACGGATTTGCAGTTTAAATCTTAGGCGTAGGATTGGTTTGGTGTGTGTAATAAATGTGAAGATGAAAAGTTAGGTGGGATGTTTTATTAAAATAACTTTCGGATTTTGACCGTTTTAGTCCCTCCACCTTTTCCATTTTCATCCAAAGCCTTTTAACTTCCATTTTGGTTACCAAACGAAGAATACTTGGAAATAACTTTGACGACACTCCCCCTTGACTTAAGAAATAATGAAAGGTTATAAATTTTATTCCGAGGAGTGTCAGTGAACCAGAAATGTGACCACCATTATTAAAGAAACAACCAGGATAAGGTAACATGCAAGTACACGGTTATTTTGAAACAGTTAAGTATTAAATTTTCTCCCCCTCAACACTTGATCGGAAAAATACTGAATTTTGAAAGATTAGAGTGTTGACGGAAGAAATGTACTTGCCATGTTAAGAGAAAAATAGATAGAAGAATATTTTTGTTGTTTTATCTGATTTTATATTTTTGTATTTTGATTTTGTAAAAAAAATATTTACAAAAGAGGTTTTGGTGTTTGACTGGTTTTTAAGACTGTTTTAAGAGTTCATCCAATTCCTCTTGAGTCAACCACCGCATACCAATCCGGTGGACCAACTCATTAAACCTAGCGGGAGGCAAGGCTTTGGTGAGAAGATCTGCCAATTGGTATTCTGTACCCACAAAATATAATTCAACAATACCCTCTTCAACGTGGTCCTTGATGAAGTGATATCGAAGATCGATGTGCTTTGACTTTGAGTGTTGAACTGAGTTGCACGAGATCGCAATAGCACTCCGATTGTCGCAGTACATCGGGATTCTGTCAAATACGTAACCATAGTCTTTGAGTTGTGTTCTCATCCAAATGACTTGAGCACAACACGCCGACATGGCTACATATTCTGCTTCGGTTGAGGACAGCGATGTACAGTCCTGCTTCTTCGATTGCCAAGATACCAGTTTGTCACCAAGAAATTGTAGTGCTCCTGAAGTACTTTTCCGAGAGTCTAAGCAGCCTGCGTGATCAGCGTCTGAAAAAGCTATTAGTTCAAAACCAGAATCCTTCGGATACCAGATCCCCAAATTAATGGTTCCCTTGATGTATCGGAGGATTCTTTTAGCCTCTGAGAGGTGGGTTTCAGTTGGTCGCGACTGATAACGGGAGCAAAGATAAACGGCAAAGACAATATCAGGTCTGCTGGCTGTTAGATACATGAGAGACCCAATAATACTACGGTATTTTGTAGGGTCAACTAGTTTCCCATGCAAATCAGCGTCCAGCTTCTTGGTATGTGACATTGGTGTGGCATAAGTATCACAAGTATTCATTCCGAATTTGTTCAGAATTTCAAGGGCATATTTGGACTGACTCAAGAAAATACCACGGGGTGATTGATGAACTTGCAGTCCTAGAAAGAACGTAAGTTCACCCATCATTGACATTTCAAAATGTTTCTTCATTAGTTTAGCAAAAGCGATTGAGTACTTTTTATGTGTTGACCCAAAAATGATGTCATCCACGTAAATTTGAACAATTAAAATATGTTCCCCGTGATATTGTATGAAAAGAGTTGGGTCGACCGAACCTTTGGTAAAATTATTGGCAAGGAGGAAAGATGATAGCTTATCATACCACGCCCGAGGAGCTTGTTTGAGACCATACAGAGCTTTGTTCAGTTTGTAGACATGGTTCGGAAGCGCGGGATCAACGAATCCTTCTGGCTGGCTGACATAAACTGTTTCTTTCAGTTGACCATTCAGAAAAGCAGTTTTGACGTCCATCTGAAAGACCGTGATGTTCATATGAGCTGCGAACGCCAGAAATATCCGAACAGCCTCAAGACGAGCAACCGGAGCAAATGATTCTTCAAAGTCAATACCCTCTTCCTGTCTATAACCCTTAGCCACCAGACGTGACTTGTTTCTGATGACATTCCCTTCAGCATCCAATTTGTTCTTCCAAATCCATTTTAGACCAATGACGTAGACCCCTGATGGTCTTTCAACCAGTTCCCATACTTCAAGACGTTTGAATTGGTTGAGTTCTTCTTGCATGGATTCAATCCAATTGTCTTTTGTCATTGCGTCTTTAATGTTTTTAGGCTCAGATTGGCAGACAGTGAGTGCATAAATGCAATGTTCACCATCTGAGTGAAGACTTTATCTCGTAACAACTGGTTGATTCGGGTTGCCAATAATATTTTCTAGAGGATGGTCTTTTGTCCATCGATGTGTAGAGGGTTGATGTTGGTATACGTTGTGCAGATTTTGAGGATTCAAATGGCTTGTTGAAGATTCCGCGACATCTGGTGTAGCAGTCTTATTAGCGAACGGGTTAAAGAACGCATTTGGATCAAAATCTGCAGGTGGGGGTACTTCATTAAGAACATCATCAGCCGGTTCATCATTGTTGGAAGCGGTTTGTTCAACTGTTGTGTTGGAGTCAAATGGTGGTGCTTCTTTAACAGTGGTTGTTGTAGTAGGTGTATCAGGTATAAGAGTAGTATCAGGTTGAGCAGCGAAAACAACGGATACACCTGGAGCACGTTCATCAATATCATCACTGAATAGCGGAGCAAAAAGTCTTTCCATTTGTTGACGAGTAAGCTGGGGCTTTGTTCAGCTGATGATGGGGTTTGGGGGAAGTTTAAGCGGTTTTGACCGGGTTCCAAGCTGTTATACTCAGAAGCCATCTCCGTAAGTTCATCAAAATGAGCATGAATCGTTTCTATAACCTCCTTTGTTCGACGATTCCAGATTCGGAAACCTTTAGAATTATCACAATATCCAATAAAGACTCCAATATCAGCTTTGGCTTTGAGCTTTCCAAAGTCATCACGATCATTATTCAGATAGCAAAGAGATCCAAATACATGAAAGTGTTTGAGATTCGGTTTTCTGTTGTGGACAAGCTCGAAAGGCGTTTTGTTGTGGCGTTTTGTAATCATAGAACGGTTTTGAGTATAGCATGCAGTAGATACAGCTTCTGCCCACAAGTAATCTGGGAGTTTAGCATTGATTAACATTGTTCTTGCAGCTTCCACTAACGTTCGGTTTCGTCTTTCAACAACTCCGTTTTGTTCAGGTGTACGTGCAATAGATGTCTGATGCTGAATTCCCACTTTCTCATAAAATTCATGAAGAGTTTTGTTAACAAATTCAGTTCCTTTGTCTGTTCTTATTTGTCTGACGGTGTTTCGGAGCTGAACCTGTATTTTCGTGAGAAAGGTGATGATCATCTGTGGAGCTTGGTCTTTGCTTCGAAGAAAGTAGACCCAAGTCCAGCGGGAATAGTCATCAACAATTACTAAGATGTAGCATTTGCCATTGATCGTTTGCACGCGCATCGGGCCACACAAATCCATGTGAAGAAGATGAAGCACATGCTGAGAGCTGTGTTCCACCTTTGAAGGAAAATGAGCACGAGTGCTTTTCCTTTGTTCAAAAGCTGAGCAAAGGTGATCTTTAGAATACCGGAATCGTGGGAGACCTTCAACTAGTTTGTGTCGAGCAAGATTGGTTATAGTTTGAAAGTTTAAATGTGAGAGACGACGGTGCCATAGCCAGGATTTTGTTGATGTTGCCTTTGAGAGTTAGCAGATGGGAGATGAAGCAACCATGTCTTGCATAGAGATAGTGTAAAGACTAGAATTACGCGAGCCAGACATAAGGTCGTTTCCTTGTAGATCACGAATGAAAAAGGATTTCTCCCTGAAAGCAACCTCCAAATCTCCATCACAGAACTGACCTACTGAAAATAGATTGTGACCGAGGCCTTCCACATAATAAACCCTGCTAATTTCGATGTTGCCATTGATATAGTCTCTGTAGCCCATGATAGCTGCGAAGTGATCATTCCCGAATCTGACCGTGCCAATGAACTTTGCAATAAAGTTTGATAACAGTTTAAGGTTGCCTGTCATGTGTCGGGAACATCCGCTATCAACAATCCAGAGAATGATCTGTATCACCTGCATTACACACAGACGACACAGATGGAATAGAAGTAGATTTGGAACCCGAAATGTTAGAGGGTTCCATAGCAGTTATAGTGGATATGCACACATCAATAGCTTTAGGTATCCACTTAAATCCTAGTGTGTTATATAACCATTTCTGCCATCTATAACTACTCTTTGCTTTAGTCTTAGTGAATTCACTAGGTGGTACTACATTCCTAGGAGGTGAAACTGGAGCTACAGGGACAGCAATGCGTTTCTTAGAATCTAAAGATGGCGGTCTACCAAGCACAGACTTAGAAAGATTAGTGGGCCTAGAGGTATTCCGGTTCTTAGGATTCCTTAAACGAGAGATGATAGCTTTAGCAACACATTTATCATGGCAATCAGAATTCATACTTTTACGACACAGATGGAATAGAAGTAGATGTGGAACCTGAAATGTTAGAGGGTTCCGGAGCAGTTTTAGTAGACATACACACATCAATAACTTTAGGCATCCATTTAAATCCTAGTGTGTTATATATCCATTTCTGCCATCTCCAACTAGTATTTGCTTTAGTCTTAGTGAATGCACTAGGTGGTACTACATTCCTAGGAGGTGAAACTGGAGCTACAGGGACAACAATGCGTTTCCTAGAATCTAAAGAGGGCGGTTTACCAAGCACAGACTTAGAAAGATTAGTGGGCCTAGAGGTATTCCGATTCTTAGGATTCCGTAAACGAGAGATGATAGCTTTAGCAACACATTTGTCATGACAATCAGAATTCATACTTTTACGACAAATAACACAAGGTGCATCAGACTGAATATCAAAAGTACTTAAAGGTTTAGCATTCGTTACATCACTATTTCTATTACATTTGCCAGATGCAATATTTATAGTGGAAGCAACGTGAGTCTTATTCATAGTCCTAGGGTGTTCTTCTACTTCAGCATTCTTTATTGTTCTTTTCTTAGGTCGCAACTTCCTATTCTTCCTTGTATTGCTCCTAGGCTGTGAAGTGCGGACGTTTGGAAAAGAGGCAACTATTCCTGTTTCAGTAGAAGGAAGCACGTTAGCAACTTGTGATTTGGCAGTAGGGATTCTAGGTTCACGATTACTAAGTGTTACTGGTGCTATTCTCTTAATCACGGTAGGCGGAAGTTGTTCATACTTTCCTAACATTTCTCTTAACTTAAAGATAGTGTGAATCAGATCTTGATTTTCAGACCGAAGATTTCCAGCAAAATGCATAACTTCTTTAGTGTGTGCAAGATAATGATCAAGTTCATTAGATGCTTCATCATGAGTGTGTTTAAGTAAATCAAATATGTCACCATATTCCTTTTTAACTTTTGCAATTTCTTGTTCATATTTTGAGATTTGAAATTTAAAAGACACGTTTTGATCATCCAGTTGCTCAATTTTTGGATCAGAAGATTGTTCACGCAACTGGGCGATTTTGTTTTGATAAGCAAGTTGTTGATCGTGAATATCTTTTTGACACCAATTAAGACGACGTTTTACATTAGAAAGCTCGTTTGACAATCGTTCATTATCAATTTTTAAAGACTCAATCTGAAGTACATTATCAGTGTTCTCAACAGTTACCACATAATCAACAGTATCAGCAGAGATATAATCAGATGCATATGACAAAGAATTCAATAACACAGCATTATGGACATCAGCACAGATAACATCTTCCAAGAGTCGATCAACATCTTTTCTCAACATTTTCTTTTTACGTTTAGTATTAGAAATAGATGTTTCTGTTTTCTCGAAAACGACCTTCATCAATCCAAGTTCCTTATGAAAGTCCCGTTCCCAAGACAATGCACAATTTTTCAAATTTTTAACATTTGGTAAAAGATTTTTCTGAAAAATGTCTCTTTGTTCTCGCGCCAGAGGCGATTGAAAATGTTGAACTTTGATTTCAGAATGATATTCTATCTCATGTTGTAAAGTTTTGAGGTCAGCCATGAAAAGGTCAAAATATCTAAGAATTTTGCGATTTTCAGGTTTTGAGTTTACTTCACTGATGGAAGGTAAAGGACCATAAGTTTGTGCATAATCTGGTTTGGGATTAACATTAGAAGACTCAGAAGTTTTTATGATAATCCTTGGTGTGTTAGAAGAATCCGTTGGTGTGACGAAAGTGACCGCTTTTGAATAGTTAAAAGGTTTGTTGTAAACAACAGTTTCTAATTTTGATCGACTCTCGTCTTCTGCATCTAATTCCTCTTGACGATGATATTCAACAACACTCATAACAGAATTATCAATTTTATATTCTGCACTGGAAACTTCAGGATTTGGTTTGAATGCTTTGGTTGAAAGCTTAGGTTTGTAATCAGCAAGATTCGGTCCATATCCATTTGGATTGGGTTTTAAAGTAAACTTTTCAATAGCTGTGACCGACTCACCATGTTTGTAAACAACAGTTTTAAACTCTTTAAGTTTGTTTTTCAAGCCGATAATTTCTTCAAGATGATCATCTATTCGTTTCGTTGAATGCTTTTTGTATGCGGAGAACTGTTTTTGACAAGTTAATAACTCAGCCTTAGCTTTTTGATTTTCCAAGGTGAGAGCGTTAATTTGCTTTTTATGTTCATGTTTCAGTTGTTCTATTTCAGACAACAAAGCATTCTTCGAAGCGGCTAGATCACGCATCTGTCTCTCTAAATATTTTTTGTTTTGATGAGATTTAGCAAAGGCGGCTTCAAAACCTTTTTCAAGTTTTTCTTGAGTTTTGAAAAAGTTGAGTTGCTTTTGTAAACATTCAAAATCCTTGGTTAACAGTGCATTTTTACTTTTCAAGTCCTGATTTACTGCACGACATTCTCCACTATGGATTGTTGGTTTTTAAGCAACAGATCAACATCTGGACGAGGCAAAAGTTCGGTGTGTTCAACGTGAGTCACAACATGATCATTATTTAGATCCTCAAGTATAACCACGGAGTCAATTTGATTATCAAGGGAAACCATAAGGTCATCTTGATCGTCAAATATAACTACGGGGTCTAGTTGAAAATCGTCGGAATGAGATGTGGACGACTCATTTTGAACATTCTGAGCCTTGCCGGATTCAGATGTTGGCGGAGATATTAGATCAGAGATAAATATGGTTTGTTCGGGTACCTGAGACAAGCCATCAGTGTCATACACTGGGCCTGTGTCACTCATGTGTAACTCATGCATATTGGCCATCAACATAACAGCTGCATTGGCCTGCAAGTCCTCCATATCATCATCTGAGTCTGCATCTGCCATAAAACTCTGTTCTTTGTCTGTGAGAGTTCCACCAGCTTCATCCTTAAGAGCCAAAAGTAGAGCCTCCTTGTGATAAGCACTGCCCCTAGTCCTCGGCTTTGGGCATGCATTAGCCAGGTGTCCCTTCTCATTGCAGTTGTAGCATCGAAGACCATTCAACCCATTCTGAGCATTTCCCTGTTCCACCACTTGAGCTCTGTTGTTATTCCTACCCATAGCATTAAACCCTTGACCACCGCCCATCTGACGACCATAACCACGATTCTGAACTTCAACTCGTCCATTGTTCACAACAGCCTGATTCCTTGTGTTAGATGAGGAACGAATACGATTGTTGGATTTGTTGGTATAACGGCCAAAAGCATTAGCAATCATAACAAATCCTTGTTGCAATGCTTCGAACGGATTGGATTCCTCATTAGCTTGACTATAAAGTGCCTGATCATTGTTTTTGTTGTAAGGAACCAAATGAGTTTGTTGAGTTTGCTGTGATTGATCATGTGGTGTGATTGTGGCAGTTGGTTGAGTTGCTGGTTGAGGAGGATAACTGTTTTGAGCATACAAGGCAAGTTGTGGGTTTTCTGGATGTGAAGGTGAAGCAATTTGAGCACGGAGAATCCTTTCCTTATCAACTTCCTTTTCATAAGTTTTCAAGTAATCGTACAACAATCCGTATGTAGAATGATGCATGTTCTTCGCTTGACGGAGAAAAATGACATACTTCTCCCATTCAGGACCAAGACTACTCAGGAACTTAGTGTTAACTGCAATTCTTGGCATGATGATGTTGTGTTTATCCAAATCATTTATGATGTCTGAGAATCGATGATGATAAGACTCTAGTGTCTCTCCAGGTTCAATCATGAAGTGTTCATAAGCCAAGTAAATTTTGGATTCCATATCCTCCTGATTGAGTGCAGATCCTTCCATAAGAAGATGAATATGTTCCCACATCACCTTTGCAGTCTTTTGAGCATCAACACTTCGAAGAATTGGGTTTGGTAATCCTAAAAGGATATATTGCATTGCAAGCTCATCAGCTTCATAGTGTAGAAGTTCTTCTGCATTCAGGTCTGCAACAGTAGCAATGTTTGATTGTTCATCTCTTGGTGGATTAGCATTTGGATCTCCGGGTACAATGACAGTAGGCATCTGAAATGGACCTTCCAAGATAACCTTCTTTAAGAACTTTCCATGTGGCTTCTTCAGATCACAAAACCTAAAGAACCTAATCACCCATTGATCGTAGTTTCCTGGAGTGAGCATTGGAGGTCTATCAAGTGATCCAGCCTCATGAATTGATTGTTGGCTGCTTAAAGCTTCACACATCTTTGCAAACCAAGTGGGTTCCTTCATAGTGTTCCTTGATGGATGTTGATTGAAATCGTTTGTGTAGGGTTGAACTTGAAGACTTGGTGGTGGTTGAGCCATTTGAGGTTGTGGAATTGCTGCAAGTTGTGGAGTATGTTGTTGATTAAATTGTTGTTGATAAATTGCTTGTTGTTGATTCCATTGTTGATGTTGTGGACTTAATTGTTGTTGACGTTGAGTATAAGTGTAAGGGAAATAGTTAGAGTAAGGTGGTTGTGACATGTTGAAAAACTTTTGTTATAAAATGGATCTTTGTAGTCGAACGAACCTTTGTTGATGAAGTATCCTTAGGCGTAGAAATCACAATAAACCAAGTAGCACTTATGCGTAAAAACACCAAAGTTACGCGTAACAGCAAAAGTTACGCGTAGGTTTAGCTTACGCGTAAGTAAGGAGAAAAGCACTAAAGTTATGCGTAAACAGTAAGTTAGGCGTAGAAAACTTAGGCGTAGGATTACCTTATGCGTAAGACAAAGCTTAGGCGTAAGATGAATCTTATGCGTAAAAGGTTCTACGCGTAAGCTTAAGCTTATGCGTAAGTTTAGGGTTTTTGCCCAAGTGATCTTTTACACTATCACAGTGCAAAAGATATCCCAAGTCGACGTATTTTCAGGCTTATCCAAGCAAGAAAACACGGAGTAAACCACGAAACTGAAGATCAAACCAAGAAGCAAGTTACGCGTAGAATTAGGGTTTTGATACGCGTAGTTCTACTCGTAAAATGACTTTTGCCCAAAGATGTTTCTAAACCAGATTTTTGTGATGAAATAGCTTCAATATCACCAAAATAACACAAAAGTGTGAAACTTGATGATCCAAAGCGTCTAAAACAGTTACGCGTAGAACGAAACCCTCGTACAAAAACTAGCTTAAAAACGATGATCCACGCGTAAAGTTTGAAACTTTTTGCCAAAAACAGTTATTTTAACACCTTAAAACGTTGAAAGTACAAGAATCTTGGATTAAAAAGTGTAAAAAAATTAGTTTTTAAGCGAGCCAAAGTTCGAACCGTTGTTTTACGCGTAGGACCAAAACCCACTTCAAAAACAATAACGATTCACCCAACTATTTGGCGATTGATACCACTGTTAGGTCACTAAGTTTACAACACAAGCACAATAGAAAGAGATAGAGAGAAAGATCGGATGAACAAGACACAAACCAAACACTATGCGTATGAATACTAAGGACGGTTATGCGTAGCTATAGTGAAAGAGAAATGCATTGAACAACCAACCCTCAAGTGAGGGTTATTACAAGGTATTTATAGGAAGAGGAGCTAGGGCAACACTCCTACTCCCTTCCTTTTCCTTATTGGGCTAGGCCTAGGCTTATGGGCCTTCTACATAAGCCTAAGACTAATTACTAACATAAAGGCCATAATAAGCTAACTATTACATATGAATCACTAACACTTGATTTAGGTTTAGGAGTGATTCCAACACTGGTGCTAAACACCACTTATCCAAAAAACGTAAAAACGTATCAAAAATCCAAAAGCCCACTAAATCCTCCACATTTATTTGACCAGGAATACATTAAAAAAAATTATTCGTTGACACTTAATATCTGAACTTTGTAGTTCATGGACACAAACAAAAGGTCATGGTTTCTCAATTCTGACTTCCTTCAAATCTACATCAAACTTAATCTTCTTAAATTGTGGCACTCCCATCATCTGTCTTCAAAGTTGGTCTTTTGGAATGGGTCCAATTTCCTCATGTTGTCCTGTGGGGTTAGCATTGCTACTTTTGTAGAACTGATGAAGTGACAAAGAAAATGCAAGATCATTACAACAAAGAGTATGATGGCTCTTTCTGCATTTGCATTTAATATATCTAAAATCTCAAGCTTTTATAGAGTATGGAGTATTAGTGTTTTTCTTTTGCGTCTTCACAAAATAGATGGTTTTGTTAGAAATGGAAATTTATATCTGTTCATTTATGAATGGGTCAATTTTGGTTGGGCATTATATCAAACATGTCAAATGGGTTAGATAAAAAAATTTAGCTAGAAAGTGAACATGTTAAACAGATTTTAAGTCACCAAAAGTATATTTGCAATCCATACAACCTCCTAATTCACATGTTGAGTATAATTTACACGTATGTTACATTCATTGCAACATAAAACAAAACTACAATGATCTAAGTTGTTACCATTAAAAACATGAAGCAGTCAAATCCTTCAACATACCTCAAGATGTTCTCTAGACTGAACTTGAAGAACCACAAGCAGCTGTGTGTACGTCTGAGTGGAACGTTTCACTTGACCATGTATAATAGGTAGTAAAATCGGAAGATACATATGTTTTCTTCTTTAAAACATGCAATCTAAAATAAAACCATAAGTACCTTCAGTTTAGCAATGTCGAAAATTGTAAGTCCTGAAACTTTTTGAAAACGTCAGCCACAATCCAAGTTGTTGAATCAATAAGTGTTCTCTCCTCTTGACACCATACTGACTTTCCAGCAACCAAACACTTGTTATCATAGACCATTTTAATCAGATTGTTGATGTTATCAGTAACCTTGTTATCAGCATTCTTGAGGACACTTCATAGCAGGCAGCAGCACACTAATTATATCAGAAACCTCGTTATTGCACACCAAATAAGAAAGACAATAAATAACAAATATTTGGGAAAGTCGGAAAGTTAATAAACTTACAGGCAAAGAAAGCCTCATGTCTTTCCCATCCTGAATCAAAAGCTCCATTGGACCAGCAAGTTCAAACGGAGCCAAAACAGCCAGCCTTTCTCCTACGCCCTCCATTCTCATCACCAACACCTCTTGCCTGTTCCTCAAGTCAGAAAATTGGCAAATCAACATATTCTCATCTATTCACATCTTCCAAAAGTTTAAATGGAAGAACTTTATCATAGATTTGTACATCAAACTCATAGCCCACTGATCGACCACCCAAACGCCCTCTATTAACTAATTGATTCTCAAACAAACACAATGCTAAACAACCCTATATTCAGCGATGAAAATAGTCCTAAAAACCCATAAATTCAGCAGTCGAAACACTCCCAAACACCTATAAACTAAGCATTGAAAACAATCCCAAACACTACTAAATTCTTTAGTGAAGAACAGCCCCATGTGGCCAGTTGCATTTTGACTTAAGGAACTTTAAATTAGTTACAAACATCAAAGAATATGTTACTTGAATAAACCATAAATAGGGAGCTCCAACCATTAAAAAATAAGTATCTCTATTAAATTTAAAAATCTTGAAAACATAAGTTCAGCACATGATATTGAAAAACCAACCCTAAAAAATAAAATATCTCTAAGATTAAACAATAAAAGAATTCCGGAAATGACATTTTGTTTCTTTTGTCTATCTCATTAGTTGCTGTCTATGTCATCAAGTTTCCACGTTATTTCTCTCTATTTCTGATACTGATGTTTTGCATGCCTGGAAAATATTAAATCTATAAATATATCATCATTGTTATATAATATTAACACTAAATGCTATATAAGGAGATACGATAATCAAATACCTGTTCTTCTGTTTGTTTGGATAATGTTGATTTCATAACGTCTTTATCATCTGTTTTAGTATCATCTTTGTTGTCTTGATGCTCAAGTTTTAGTTTCTTTTCCATCTCAGAATTATGAAATTCAATGTTCTTTCTTTTACTTCCTACTTCTGTCGTTTCATTTTCCTTAGAATCAATAATAAACATTCAGAATATATAATCATCTGTCATTATATTTTTATGTTTAATGCAATATAAGGAGATAGGATCATAAAATACCTCTTCTTTTGTTTGTTTGGAACCAATTAAGTTCATAACAACTTTATCATCAGTTAACTTGTTTACCGTAAATATATGATAGTTGTTGTTCACATTGTATGCTGAAACTTGCAATTTAAACACAAACTGTCTGCTTACTATACTTTCCAGATCAGTTGGGTATGATGTGTTTTCTTCATCCTGTCACAAAAATTTGAAATGTAAATGAATTAAAAAGGACACCAAAAACACTTTTCATTTAACATATAAAATATAAAATATTGGCAAAATAAAGGATTAACTAATGTAAAAGAAAAAGTATATGTATCATTACATTATCAATCTTAGATATAAGATACCCAACGGATTTGCCTGATAATTTGGCAACGTCTTGTTGAAACAAACAAAAAGTAGCAGATCCAATTTCATCTTGAACACGAATATGGATTTTAATTCTGAATAATTAATTCATTTAAATTAGGGATAGATGACAATTTATAAATAAATTATATATCTATATATTAGTATTCATACCTTGGAAAAAGATCTGCTTTCTTTTGACAATTGTCACAGTTGTAGTCTCTCTCACTTTGTTTACTTTCTGATTGTTTGACAACACTATTACAATTGCTACAAAGCACGTAATACCACCCTTGGTCATTCACAATTTTCAACACTCTTCCAATCACAACACACCCGGTTGGCTGTCCAAAAGTCAGTTATTAATTAGCTAAAGTTGAAATAATTTGTGAGGCATAAACTTTATGACAGGTAATGTACCTCTGATAAATCATAAAGTTCATCAATTGTCTTTAACGGGAATTGTGAATACTAATCTTCTGGTTTCCTTACTATAGTGTTTGATGATAACTCAACTTTAGACTTTTCATTTAATGAAAGATTTGTAGATTCAAACCTATTAAAGAGAATAGATAAGTATAAATATTATTAACTACAAAAATAAAAAACATATAGAAAATTCTGGTTTGTTATATTCTTACATGTCTCTGAAAGCTTTTATATGCAGATTATCTTCATTAATAAGCAACTTGGACCCAGCAAAACAGTTAGAAACTTGTGTTACACCTGTATATAAAATTGTATACTCAATTATTAAACACTTTAATATATATCCAAGGATATCAAATTTTTTAACAAAAAGATACTTACGATTCCATATACTTTGTCGTGCCATTTTGATAAGAACAATGATTGGTTCTGCTAAGCTTTCATGATTCTTGATATATTGATGGAGCTTTTTAGCAAGGTCATTCCATAAGATACATGGAATTGTTGCTCCAATGTATCGATAAAGAATATATACATATACTTAATATATATTATATTAATCTATATTCATTATACTAATAGATACTTACGTTACATCTTGTAGTTGAAATTCAAGTATGTGCTTAGGGGCATTATTTGGATTCTAAACGGTGATGTCTTTATTTTGTATCAAACGCCCAATAACATCTGCATTATAATACAAAAGGGAATATTAGCATATAATGTAGGAAAATATTGGCTATTTGTATGTTTAAATGAACATTTAATAAAATAACTTACCAAACGAATAACTTTGATCAATCTTTGCATCCAAGAAGTCTTTAAACGATATCAATTCCAGTACATCATCATTGCAATTGAATTCAGAGCTATTACGCACATTTGTTTTCTTATAAAAGTGGATTTTGAACTCATGTTTTGATAATTTGGTAGAATCAACATTCCTTTTTACGTTAAAATTAGATATTATGTGATAATTGTTTTCTTTTAAAAGAGTATCAAAATCATTGGCTACAGAACTGTTTATTGTAGCATGAATCTTGGTTCCCTAAGATTAAAAACATATCAAATATTACTATAAACCAATACACATATAATATTTAGTAAACAGTAAAAAAGTAGTTTCAAACTGTTAAATTTAATTAAAGTACCTGCTCATCCATAAGGATCATGTCAATGCCTGCTACTTTTGATGGACTGTAGTTATAATACTGATTCCAAAGTGCCACAATCTTAACTTTGATATTCACTTTACCTTTGTCGGGGGTGATTTCTTGAAGAGGTGTAATTTTCATTGTCATTCCTACAAACAAAAGTAGATTAGCTGTTGTTCTTTACTAACAGCAGATGAAAAAGATTATGAATAAATTTAAAGTTTAAACAAAGATGCAAAAAAAATCCTGATGAATAAGATCTTTGTTACATATAAACGTTTTATATGTTTTACAACAGATGAAAAGAAAAAACCTGCTGATTTGTTGATTTTTGTTGAATAGTCTGCAGAAAAGTTTGATTAAAAATTTGCTGGAATGAAAAACCTGGTCAATCAATTGAGTTTATATAATGCTTCAGTTAAGTCCTTATTAGATTAGAATTACAATTGTAATACAATTAAAATTGGTTCTGTATTAAGAAGTGTGTATTTTTAATGAATTACAGTTTAGTCCACTAATTTCTAAAAAAGTTTTTAAAGTACACAAACTTATTAAAATTAAATTTTAGTCCATTAATTTCTTAAAAAGTTTTTAAAGTACAGAAACTTATTATAATAAAATGCAAATGTAATTCAATAAAAAAACAGTATGCAAAACAAATTAAAGTCAAATCCAAAATTAATTTAGTGTTAAGAAATTACCTTCAAGCATCCGTAATCAATGACGTCAGTATCGGAAGTCAGAATTGCATCGGCTTTTCATTTGAGATAAAGATAGGCAAGTTGGGGATCAGCTTCATTTGAGACATTTCAACACAAATTAGCAACCCTTTTCCAACCAGGTCTTCTCATGTATATGACCCGACACATGAACTCATCGTCCCTCAACTTCCAACTCTTTCCAGTTATTTCTTCCCTCCCTATAACTCTGTAATAAACGAGTCCAAACCAAACAGACCAGTCACTTTTTTCTTTTGCCTATATAGAGTAGACAGAGTCGGTTGTGCAGTGAACATGCCTTTATCATATATATTGTACTGATCCTCAGATGAAAAACTAGATTTCATTCCCTTTTCTTGATTGAATAAAAGCTAATCATACATGACTTCTCCCCCGAGGAATGCACTAGCAGATGTCGCACCAAGTGAAGTGCAGCTTTTTCACTAATCTTCCCCACAACTGCATCTTCAACCTTTAACCTTCTCTCTATTTCTCTCTCTTTACGCCTCTTTTCACGGATCTTCCCGCGCTAGAACCATTCCATCATACACAAGGGCACAACAATCTACACCACGGTAGAAAGCAACTCCAAGGCTATGAAACCTTTACTATCCAGCAGTATCCCAGATCTGCAAGAACAGAAGTTCAACTACATATTTAGACCACAACTAACTTCGAATAATATACGCAGCTTATGCAAGGAAACAGTATATGTTTACAAAACAATCCAACTGCACATTCACATATACATTTGATGAGTGTGCAAATACTCATCATTTTTGTACCTTTTAGTCTGCTAAAACATCTGAAAACACTCAGAAATGCATCAAAATGATAAAAATATCACAAATAAGTGTTTTATGTGTTTCAAATGCAAAAATACCAAAAACAGGTGAAAAACGTATCAAGTTTGCATAATTGGCAGTTTTAGTCCCCCAAGTTTCAAAAGTTGTCAAAAATAGTCCCTGGTAAATCAAAATAAAGCAAAATATCATTTAAGGTCTATAAGTTTCAAAAGTTGTCAAAACAAACCCTTTAAAGTTTAAAAATTACAAAATTACAACTTTGGTCCCTCATCTTTGAAAAATGTCAAAAATAGTCCTCGGATATTTAAAAATGGAAAATTATCAAATATTACCCTTGTACTATTCTTATATGGCATAATTGGTCCTTGGAATAACTTTGGAAAAAGTGCAGGTCCAGCCCCTCAACTTTGGAGAAATTGCAACTTTGGTCCTTGTGTATTAGCTAAAAACCAAACCGGACCCTTGTTATTAACCAACCCACAAACCCAGCTGGCCCAACACACAAGCCCAAGCCCAACCACTTGACCCTTGAACCTTGGACCTTGATTTTTGAACCAGTCAAAAACTCATTTTGAACCCCCAGCTTTATTATTAAAAACGGGTCAAACCAAGTCAAACGCGCCAAAACCAGTTTCCCTGTTCACCTTCCTCTACCTCGTCTGCAAACCAAAACCAGGGTTGTTTTCCCCACCTTTCCACCTCACCACCACCTTTCCACCTATCTACCCACTCTCCTAACACCTCCACATCCTCCCAAAGTCCATTAAATGCAAAAAACCTGCTTAAGACTTTTTGGCGCCAAATTTCCAAATGGACGAATTTGATGAGTTTGATGGATCCAATGGTTGAAATGAAGTGGGAAAGATTCAGAGGTCGACAAAGAGTTGAAATGATCATTATAAAGAGAGAGATGAAGAATGTATATATCTATCTAGTTTAATTTTAATTAATGTATGTCGTTTTAGTTAAATTTCAATTTCCAGTGTAATTTTAAGCTTTCAAGTCTTTGTTTAAGTATTTTCAGTGTAATCTAAACCCTTTTTCAGTTTCAATTTCAGTCAATTTTCAAGTTTTCAGTATTTGCATTGGTTTTAGACTGTTTGAATTTTATTACGGTTGACCATTCACAAGTGGTTGACTTGTGTAATAAACTTGACAGTTTGGAACGAATCAAATTTTGGCGCCGCTGCCGGGGAGGCTGTAAGCGTGTTTTAAACATTTTCAGACCCATACTTGCACATATACCACCTTTTGTAAACAGTTTTTTTATCAAAATCAAAAAGTTCATTAACACTTTTCCTAAAGTGTTAACAACACCAAACAAAATATAAAACAACAAAACAATCGTAACGTTTTCTATCCTGTATTTTCTTTAAGGTGATTCTTAAAGAGGTACGATTTGGTTAAACGAGACGATACCAAAAATATTGTCCAAAAGTTTTTAAACCCTTAGCACAAATCCATACCTACGACTTTTTATTGGTACTTAATAAAATACATAAAAATCAACCACCGAAAACCAAGGCAGAACACCTACCAACTGGGGGTGTGAACATTAATAAGTTCCCAATCTTACAGATCAAAAACTTGCCTTTGTGTCCTTGTGATTTGGTGTACCTTTTTAAAAGAAGCCATTTCATTTGTGATTATTGGTTTAAAGTTCACTTGTCGTTTTGCCTCGCATTTGTTTTTGAAAACTGATTTTTAAACTTAGTGCATGCGCACTCGTTCTTCCAGCTCCACCAGTCCACTTTCAGAGCTTGCAAGTATTCCACGTAGGCGTAGAGGACGTTCTGCTCCTTCAGCCGTGACTGAGGAACGTCTAGCACCACCACCCCCTGTCGTAATGGCAGAAGATAAACCGATGAAAGAGCTTCTCCAAGCACCCATCGAGGGTTACAGAGATGCCATTGTTGTCCCAGCCATTGTGGCTGATACCTTTGAGCTCAAAACCGGGTTGCTCAATCTTGTAACCCAAAGCCAATTTTATGGTTTTGAGCGGGACGACCCTCATGCACATATTCGATGGTTCAACAAGATTGCATCTACCATCAAATACAAAAATGTCCCACATGAAGCAATTAAGCTTCTTCTGTTCCCATTCTCTTTAGAGGGACAAGCCCGAATTTGGCTTGAGAAACAACCCCCTCGTTCCATAGAGACATGGGAGGATTTAGTCACTAAGTTTGTTAACGAATTCTATCCTCCATCCCGAACTACAAGTCTTAAGAATGAGATAATGAAATTCACTCAAAGATTTGATGAATCATTCGGTGAGGCATGGGATCGTTATAAAGAGTTGCTCCGAAAGTGTCTGCATCATGGTTTTTCCGAGTTAATGCAAATGGATACTTTCTACAATGGTCTGAGCCAAGCTGATCAAGACTCTTTAAATGCCTCCGCGGGAGGTAATTTTCTGAGCAAGACCACTAAAGAAGCCTTGCAAATCATAGAAAACAAGTCCCAGGTCCGCCCTGTACGAACAAAGACATATCAGTCTCAGTCTAATGCAGGACCTTCTACTTCATCTCACGTGAGTACATCTAGCACCGATGCTAAGATTGATAAACTCACGGATGCTATTCAGGCTTTGGTTCTTGCTAACCAAAAGAAAGTCACTTTCACACAGTCACCATCACATGGTGAAGTAAAAAAAGTCGAGTGTCACTTAACGACCCGGGAATCTACTATATTCCAAGGGAAATTGCATTGGTTTTAGATTGTTTGAATTTTATTACGGTTGACCATTCACAAGTGGTTGACTTGTGTAATAAACTTGACAGTTTGGAACGAATCAAATTATAATTTCATACATATCGACACTAATCTCTGTAATTGGTGATCAAGATGCATAAGCATGGCTACTATCGGTATAATATAGTAGCAATACAGTATGTCATAATTCTCATTACAATGGTCTAACGACTCCAATATTATTAATGAGAATGCATAAAAAGATAAAACATATATTTACAGATAAGTTACACAAACTAACCAACAACTGGCAAGTTTTGATTCAAAATAAAGGCGACCCATTTTAATCAATCCTATTGCCCGACTCGCCCATCTTGCCACCTATGCCGACACTGAAGTGTAATTTTAATGTATACACCTTCCTAAATCCTTTTATTCAAAGATATAAAAATATAATTATAATAACGCTTGTTTTTAATCGTCATTAACGCGTAAACTATTCATACAAAATAAACATAAAACGATGAAAAGTGTTTACATGTCAACCCAACCGCCCACCCATTTTGACCGCACTAAAATGACATGCTTCAACTTTCTTGTGTCGATTCTATCGATCTAAAGGAGCAGGGTTAATAAAAATCTATTTACCTTTTGGTAAAATAAAATAATGTAACCATACACAAATTGAACCTGCAAAAATACCACTAAACTCTGGCACAAAATTGAAATCCTATATTATAACTTTGCACACTTTGTGCATAACATACTTCACCCGATACAGTCCTTTTGCGCATATTTCTACAAAGGAGATCGTTCAACCCATATGACCCTTACTGAGTCAGCCAACTTAATAAACATGCATAGGTCTAGCCCACAAACACATGTTACATATGAGAATCCTTTAGCAAAACTACATCCTCAAACAATGATGTTTAAGAAAAATACTAATTGTATAACAATCCACAAATCCTTCAAATCGATATAACAGTGAATATGAATAATAACCAAAAACGAATAGAGTATATGAATCACCTTGAATTAGTTACCGATTAATTCAAACTTTGGGGATCAAGGGTATGGTTTCGTTGATGAACATGTGAATTTCACCCCAACTCGTCCTCATCCATTGATGATTATACCATTGACTAATTAAAAATCATGTAAAGCTAGGGGTTTAAGGTGGAATAGTGTGGTGTTAGGATTTCAGGTGGAATAGCTAGGGTTTAAGGTCAAACCGATCGGATTTGTTTCTGTATTTGTGTTTATAATTGGGAATGAATGAGGGTGAATGTGGGTGATGAGTACTTTTTTTTTTTATATAAAAAGTTACACTTTTGGGTATCAATTATTATAAATATCAATGAGACCCATGTGTATTTTCAATTTTTTTTTTCACATCAATTCAAAAACGTTTTTTCACACTTTTTTAGATAAAAACGGAAATAATTTGAATTAATTTTTATAAAACTTTTTTTTAAAAAGTTGAATTATTTAAAAATATTACTAAATAAGGTATGAATTGATTTTTTTGAAATGAAAAATTTCCAATAAGGGTTTTGTTTTATTATATAAAAGGTGAAGTAAAAAAAGTCGAGGTCTGTGTCACTTGTGGTGGCCCTCATGCATACTACAACTGTACTGCCACCGATGGTAGTCCGTTTGAAGCCAATGCTATAGCCGGTACTTCACATCAAGGAGGTAATCAATACCGTCCTCAAAATGAGCCAAACTACCGTGCTAATACTTATCAGGGACCACCCGGTTTTAACCAGAATCCTAACATGCAAAACCGGAATCAGAACCAACCTAGAATGAACCAAGGTTATCAAAACCAAGGTAATTTCTATCCCGAACCAAATCAAGGTTTCCAACACCAAGGAAACTTTAATCAAAACAATTTCAATCGAGGGAATCAATTTCATGGGAATATGAATCCTAACCAAGGAAATTTTCAAAATCAAGGCCCTAATCTGAACAATAGAGGCCAGAATTTTCCTAATCAAACTCAAGCCATTGTTCCAACTGGACCATCATCTGATGAGCTATTAAAGCAATTCATGAAATCCCAAGATGAAATGAACAGGTTGTTGGTTAGCCAGATTTCTGACATTAAGAAGTCTTTAAATGATCAACCCTCGGGCTCAGGAAAACTTCCGAGCAACACGATCGCTAACCCGAGGGGCGATGCAAAGGCGATCACAACCAGAAGTGGTGTATCATACGATGGACCCGCTATTCCTACTACCTCTTCTTCTTCTCTCCCGAAGGTAGTGGAAAGTGAACCTGAGGCGACAAAGGACAAGGAACTTCCTACTAATAACGGAGGTACCAACGATGTCCAACCTCAAGTTGTCCCGAAACCCAAGTCTAAGCCAGGAGTTGTTTTTGATTCACATGACATCTCGGTTGAAAACCCCAAATCCAAATCTTCTATTCCTTACCCATCACGTTTGAATGAGCAAAAGCTCCGCGAAAAAGCCAGTCATCAAATGGACAAATTTTTTCAAATTTTCCAAGAACTACATTTTGACATAAGCTTTGCGGATGCTATCATGCTGATGCCCAAGTTTGCATCAACTCTCAAACACATGTTAAGCAACAAGGAAAAACTGTTTGAAATGGCTAAAACTCCTCTGAACGAGAACTGCTCAGCAGTCCTGTTAAAACAGCTTCCCGAGAAGCTTGGAGATCCTGGAAAATTTCTCTTACCTTGTGTATTTCCAGGGATGGTTGAATGCTTTGCCTTAGCCGATCTTGGTGCAAGCATCAATCTGATGCCTCATTCAGTATGGAAGAAACTTTCTCTTCCGGATCTTACTCCTACATGCATGACTCTCGAGCTTGCAGATCGTTCAATATCGCGTCCTCTTGGCATCGCCGAGGATGTATTTGTGAAAGTAGGAAAGTTCCATTTCCCAGCTGACTTTGTGGTTGTTGACTTCGATGCCGATCATCGGGTTCCTCTCATTGTTGGACGAGGATTCCTGAGAACGGGCCGTGCTCTCATTGATGTATTTGAGTAAGAAATCACATTACGTGTGGGTAATGAAGCTGTCACCTTTAACCTTGATCAAACTTCGAGGTACTCTGCAAACTATGATTCTGAGTCGGTTAACCGAATAGATATCATTGATGTTGCTTCTGAAGTGTACTCTCAGGAAGTTCTCGGTTATGATCATAATTCTTCGAGTGATAATCTCACTCATTCATCTCAACCCATCATTGCCAATTCTACTCCTTCTCTCACTCAATTTGAGGAAAGTGACTTCATCTTGGAAGAGATTGAAGCATACTTGTCTAGTGATTCGGTTTCATGGGAAATTGATCACGCTCCAATTGACATCGAGGGAGATATTCTTCTCATCGAGAAGTTGCTCAATGATGATCCATCATCACTCCCTCCCGTCGAGCTTCATAATAAGGAAGTCAAGTCAGTTGAGAAAACTGAAGAATTTCCTGAGGTAGAACTTAAGGACTTACCACCTCATCTCGAGTATGCATTTCTTGAGGGTGATGATAAATTACCCGTCATTATTGCTCGAGATTTGAATAAAGATGAAAAAGCTGCTCTGATAAAGGTCTTGAAGTCACACAAGCAAGCAATTGCTTGGAAACTCTCCGACATTAAGGGTATCAACCCTGAGTTTTGTACTCACAAAATCTTGATGGAGGATGACTTCAAGCCAGCAGTTCAACATCAAAGACGAGTAAATCCAAAAATCCATGATGTTATTAAACAAGAGGTTCTTAAACTTCTTGATGCAGGATTAATTTACCCGATTTCTGATAGTCCTTGGGTTAGCCCAATTCACTGTGTTCCCAAAAAGGGTGGCATAACTGTTGTCACAAATGAAAATAACGAGTTAATTCCAACTCGATTGGTTACGGGATGGCGTGTTTGCATTGACTATCGTAAGTTGAATGACGCCACCCGAAAAGACCATTTTCCTCTACCCTTCATGGACCAAATGCTTGAGAGATTAGCAGGGAACGAATACTATTGTTTCCTAGATGGTTTCTCGGGTTATTTTCAGATCCCCATTGATCCACAGGATCAAGAAAAAACTACATTCACCTGCCCATACGGAACTTTTGCCTACAGACGTATGCCTTTTGGCCTATGTAATGCTCCTGGCACGTTCCAACGATGTATGATGGCAATTTTCCACGACATGATCGGGGAAACAATGGAGGTATTTATGGATGACTTCTCGGTCATTGGGGACTCGTTTCAAACATGTCTCTCCCATTTAGAAAAAATGCTCAAACGGTGTGAAGACACCAATCTTTGTCTAAATTGGGAGAAGAGCCACTTTATGGTCAAAGAAGGCATTGTCCTTGGCCATAAGATTTCAAAAAACGGGATTGAGGTCGATAGAGCAAAAGTAGATGTTATTGCTAAATTGCCTCATCCTACGACCGTCAAAGGTATTAGGAGTTTTTTAGGTCATGCCGGTTTTTATCGCAGATTCATACAAGATTTTTCTAAAATCGCCCGGCCTATGACCCATCTTCTTGAAAAAGATGCTCCTTTTATCTTCTCACCTGAGTGCATCGAAGCTTTTGAAACATTAAAGAAAAAGCTTACTGAGGCACCCATTCTCGTTGCTCCCGACTGGGACTTGCCTTTTGAGCTCATGTGCGATGCAAGTGATTTTGCTATCGGTGCAGTCCTGGGGCAACGTTTAACCAAGCATTTTCAGCCTATCCATTACGCAAGTAAAACTATGACCGAAGCTCAAACCCATTACACCACCACAGAAAAAGAGCTACTAGCCGTGGTGTATGCGTTTGAGAAATTTCGGCCGTACTTAATCTTGACCAAATGCGTGGTGTATACGGATCACTCGGCTCTCAAATATCTCTTTGCAAAACAAGATGCAAAGCCGAGATTGCTTCGTTGGGTTCTCCTCCTGCAAGAATTTGATATCATTATACGTGATAAAAAAGGAGCTGAGAACCTAGCTGCTGATCATCTGTCCCGATTAGAAAACCCTCACCAAGATGTGTTCGAGAAAAAGGAAATAAATGAAACATTTCCTCTCGAGACACTCAATACGGTTTCTTTTCGTGGAAATTCTACTACCCCATGGTTTGCTGACTTCGCAAATTACCATGCGGGTAACTTCATAGTGAAAGGAATGTCGACCCAACAGAAGAACAAATTCTTCAAAGATGTTAAACATTACTTCTGGACCCCTACAGTGTTGTAAATATCGGTCTTGGCGGCCGATATATCAGTGATATATCGCTTATCGGTGGTCCACCGATACGATATTTCACTTATCGCTCAAATTTATCGGTTGGTCAATATCGGTCAAATATCGGTCAATATCGGTTATATCGGTCATATCGGTCAAATATCGGTCAAATATCGGTAAAATATCGGTCAAACATCGGTCAATATCGGTTATACATAACTAAATGTATATACAATGTAAAATTTGTAATATTTATATAAAATATATAATTAAAAATATTAAATATAATAATAAAACTAATAAATATTTATAAACATGTATATAAAATATATAAATACCTATAAAAAAAATTAATTTCTTTATAATTTAGGGTCTCCGTTATATCACTGATATATCGCCGCCAAGACCGATATGGCGCTTGGCGGTGGTCGACCGCCGAGGGACCGCCAAGCGATATTTACAACACTGGACCCCTACTTATTCAAAATCTGTGCGGATCAAGTCATCCGACGGTGTGTTTATGGACAGGAAGCTATGGACATTCTCAAAGCTTGCCATGCTGGACCCACCGGGGGCCATCATAGTCCAAATTACACCGCCAAAAAGGTGTTTGATTCCGGGTTTTATTGGCCCACTATTTATAAGGATGCCCACGATTTTGTCAAAGCATGTGACGCTTGTCAACGTCACGGAAATATCTCACAAAGAAATGAAATGCCGCAAAACGCCATTCAAGTGTGTGAGATTTTTGACATCTGGGGCATTGACTTTATGGGGCCATTTCCATCATCTCGAGGAAACAAATACATACTTGTGGCTGTTGACTATTTGTCAAAATGGGTTGAAGCGAAAGCTTTGCCTACTAACGATGCCCGAGTTGTTGTGAAATTCTTAAAATCTCTTTTTGCTAGGTTTGGAACTCCACGAGCTATAATCAGTGATCGTGGTACGCATTTCTGCAATGACCAGTTTGATAGAGTCATGCAAAAGTATGGTGTAACTCACCGTCTCTCTACTGCGTACCACCCCCAAACAAGTGGGCAAGTGGAAGTTTCTAACCGAGGGATTAAAAGAATTCTGGAAAGGACAGTAGGCGAAAACCGTGCATCCTGGTCGGATAAACTAGATGACGCACTCTGGGCCTTCCGTACAGCTTATAAAACACCCATCGGGTGTACTCCATACAAGCTTGTGTACGGAAAGGCGTGTCATCTGCCGATTGAGCTTGAGCACAAAGCATACTGGGCTTTGAAACATGCCAACTTCGATATTCAGACAGCTGGTGATCACAGAAAAGTTCAAATGAATGAATTAAATGAACTCCGTGATCAAGCATACGAGAACTCTTTGATCTACAAACAAAAGACAAAGAAGATTCATGACTCCAAAATCAAGAACCGCGTTTTCAACGTCGGTGATCGAGTCCTTCTTTTCAATTCAAGATTGAAGATTTTCTCAGGAAAACTAAAATCCCGCTGGTCTGGACCATTCACCATCACTAAAGTATTTCCTTATGGAACCATTGAGTTATCTCAACCCGATGGTCCAAATTTTAAAGTGAATGGTCATCGATTGAAACACTATTTTGGAGAGGACATTCCACCCATGGTTGTCCCAGATTTACAAACTTTCCCCATGAACCAATGAATGCGGGGATCGAGTCAAGCTAGTGACTCGGGAATCAAAAACAGTAGCACACCATATGGGTTTTCACCCATATTTCTGACTTCTTTCTATTTTCTACCACCCTAGTGTGGGGGAGTTTCCCCCCGCTGTTGTATATAAAGTTTCAAAAAAAAAAAAAAATGTGTATATATCAAAAATAAAATAATGGCCGTAGTATTTCTCTTTTACGTTCTATGTTTCGGCATAACCGCCGGTACTTTGAATATTGAGGGCAATATTCATTTCTAGTGTGGGGGGAATTCTCACGAATTTTATCATGTAATTATACCACCCAATTCCCCCATTTTTGGCCAAAAATTTTTTTTTTTTTGAGTAAGTGTTTTGCACTTACTCAGCTTACGGTTATCAGTCCGCCATGTCTAATAAACAAAAGGATTGGCTAATCCAGGAGCAGACGGCTCTTGGTAAAGATATCTCAAATCCGTTGATGGCTTGCAATTTGCCCAAAATTGTATGGTGTTCAGCTCACCATATCTTTAATTAGTGAAGAGTTGGCTAGCCCGCAAGTTTATGGCTTGTGGTAAAGACAGTTGGAAAACCATAATTGGTAATCAACTCACCAAAGATATTTTATCTAAGAGTTGGCTAGTCCAGAAGCAAACGGATTCTGGTAAAGACAAATCAAAACCGTTGAAAGCTGGTGATTTGCTCAAAATCATTTGGTTATCATTGTGCCAAGGTTCTTACTTGAACTGAAACAATTGGCTACTCCAGAAGTAATGGCTTTTGGTAAAGAGATGAAATCCATTAAGTTTTCTCAAAAGATTGCTAGGGACTAGCAATATCTTAGTGTGGGGGATTGATGAGTGTGCAAATACTCATCATTTTTGTACCTTTTAGTCTGCTAAAACATCTGAAAACACTCAGAAATGCATCAAAATGATAAAAATATCACAAATAAGTGTTTTATGTGTTTCAAATGCAAAAATACCAAAAACAGGTGAAAAACGTATCAAGTTTGCATAATTGGCAGTTTTAGTCCCCCAAGTTTCAAAATTTGTCAAAAATAGTCCCTGGTAAATCAAAATAAAGCAAAATATCATTTAAGGTCTATAAGTTTCAAAAGTTGTCAAAACAAACCCTTTAAAGTTTAAAAATTACAAAATTACAACTTTGGTCCCTCATCTTTGAAAAATGTCAAAAATAGTCCTCGGATATTTAAAAATGGAAAATTATCAAATATTACCCTTGTACTATTCTTATATGGCATAATTGGTCCTTGGAATAACTTTGGAAAAAGTGCAGGTCCGACCCTCAACTTTGGAGAAATTGCAACTTTGGTCCTTGTGTATTAGCTAAAAACCAAACCGGACCCTTGTTATTAACCAACCCACAAACCCAGCTGGCCCAACACACAAGCCCAAGCCCAACCACTTGACCCTTGAACCTTGGACCTTGATTTTTGAACCAGTCAAAAACTCATTTTGAACCCCCAGCTTTATTATTAAAAACGGGTCAAACCAAGTCAAACGCGCCAAAACCAGTTTCCCTGTTCACCTTCCTCTACCTCGTCTGCAAACCAAAACCAAGGTTGTTTTCCCCACCTTTCCACCTCACCACCACCTTTCCACCTATCTACCCACTCTCCTAACACCTCCACATCCTCCCAAAGTCCATTAAATGCAAAAAACCTGCTTAAGACTTTTTGGCGCCAAATTTCCAAATGGACGAATTTGATGAGTTTGATGGATCCAATGGTTGAAATGAAGTGGGAAAGATTCAGATGTCGACAAAGAGTTGAAATGATCATTATAAAGAGAGAGATGAAGAATGTATATATCTATCTAGTTTAATTTTAATTAATGTATGTCGTTTTAGTTAAATTTCAATTTCCAGGGTAATTTTAAGCTTTCAAGTCTTTGTTTAAGTATTTTCAGTGTAATCTAAACCCTTTTTTCAGTTTCAATTTCAGTCAATTTTCAAGTTTTTAGTTTATGCAATTTTTAAGTTCAAAATTCTCAATATGTCTTAAGTTGTTCATAGTTGTTGTTTTGGACTCAATAAGCTCACATAAGCTCCTATTAAAGTTTTTTAAAGCTTTTAGTAACCTTAAAATCAGTTATAGACATAAAAAGCAAAAATAAAAAAAAAATACAAAAAAATTAGTTAAAAATCAAAAAATTAATGGAGAAGATGATCAAGAAACTGGAGCAGGGTTGATTGTGGATTGCCCTGGTTTAGTGCTTCTTGGGAAGCTATAGGAAGTGTTCTTGGTTATCAGTTCTCAGTTTTGAGCTTGGAAGCAACTTGTAAGCTTAATTCTTAATTTTGGCATTTCACTATTCAAGTGCTTATAAACTGCTTATCTCTGTGCTTTTATGCTTATTTAGTGTTTGCTAGTTAGATTATAGCTTAATATTGCTTGCTTGTTCTCTTTAATTTGTATTTACTAAAAATCTTAGTTTAACAGTAATCATAGCATATTTGTCATTACTGAGTTCTATGTTGTTATTATTGCTGTTTAATGCTTATTTAGTCTTAATATATGATATTATAAGATCTTAAATCAGTGGCATGGTCTTAATCTTTGAAATCATTTGAAAAGCTTCAAAACAGTCACTTAAAGAGTTGTTTGGATTTATTGTGTTAACTGAGTTAGAGGGTGTTTAAGACTTTGTTCTTGTTTGATGTAAGTCATATTAGGTCAATATAACTCAGTGCAACCATAAAAACCTGTCCTCACTTGATAAGAAAGTCAAAATAGCTTTTGATCACAACTTGTTAACTAACTGTTGGATTTTCATGTTCCATGATCATGTTTTCATGTTCATAAGTTGATAATATTGATCAAACCAGTCTTAATTCACCTTATTACAACATAATCAGTAAGTAGATTTGATTTAAAACTCATAAAAGTCAACTTAGCTCATTTCATTAAAAAGTCAAATTTTCTTATTTGCAGTTTTTGAATAAACTTGTTAATTTTCTGGTGATCTTACTGTTAGGATTTAGGACTTAAGCTTTTAGGTTTATAAAATTTAGTTGCTCATCTTCATCATAGTATTTTTAATAATTTTTAGTTAGCTTATTAAACTGCTTATTTCTTAGTTTCTTTTGAACACTTTTCTGAAAATGTGTCTTGTGCACAGTTTTACAAGCTTTTTCACAAGCTCACACAGAGCTCATTAGTTAGCTTTAGCTTGTGTATCTTAGCTTATTGGAAAGCTAACCTAGCTGTCTTAAAGTTTCAAGCTTATATTTTCACTTTCTAGCTTATTTAATAGGGCTGCAAGTAGCTTTTTGTTTGTCCCATTTCTGTGTACACTAAACACTCAGTGATTTACAAGCTTTTTCACAAGCTTGTCATAAGCTCATTAGTCAACACCAGTATGTGAGCTTGGACTTTTTAGAAAGCTCACCAACCATTCTCAATACCTCAGTTCTTATTTTAAGCTTTTCAGCTTATTTCATGAGCTTAATTTGCTCTTAGATTTGACTGCAGGCCTGTTTGGTACAAAGGGTATTTTGTAAGTGCTTATTAGCTTATTAAAGCTTATCAGTGTGATTCTCTGTGCTTTTTAGCTTAATTCAAGTTCATTTAGCTTATTTGTATCTTATATTACCTTTGGTTCCAACTGTGAAGCTTATTTGAGCTTGAATAATCAAATTAAGCTTAAAAGCTTAACTGTTGAGTTCATAAGCTCATTCTCTGCTTATTTTTAAGTTTCAAAATTTTTGTCTTTATTAAAGTTGCTTATAATCAGTAGTATAGTAGTTTTGAAAAAGAAAAATCACAAAAATATCATTTTAAAAATAGTGATAGCGTTTATTTAATATAAATTAGTTTTTTAATTTTTTTTTAACTTATTATTAAGCACTTTCTGTCATCATAAGATATTTATAGAAAAAATTTCATAATTTTCTTAGTTTGTTTAGTATTTATTAGAATTTAAAATAGTTAAAAAGTATTAAATAATTAATAATAAATAAATAAAAAGCATAAAAAATATCTTTTCAGTTTTAAAATTAATTTTCTAATATTTTAGATTTTTCTAAGTTAAAATTTCATTTTTCCAAGTTAATTTTATATTTTCTTTTATTTAAGTGTATTTTAAATAATTAATAAATAGGAATTAATTAATAATAAATAGATAAAAAGTGTAAAAAATATATTTTCAGTTTTAAAATAAGTTTTATAATATTTTAGATTTTTCTAAGTCATAATTTCATTTTCCTAGCTTTATTTCATATTTTATTATATTTTAGAGTATTATTAAATAGTTAAAAATAGTTTTTAATTAATAATAATTAAATAAATAGTTATAAAATTAATTTTAATTTTCCAATAATTTTCTTTTATTATTAGGATTGTAAAAATATCATTTTCATATCCATAGGTGTTTTATTCTTTTATATTTACGTTTTATTTTGTACGTTTACGTAAAATTTAATAAACGTACGTATTTACGTTTGTTTAATCTGATTGTTGTGCTTATTAGTTCTGTATCCAAATATCATTCCAATCAATCAGTAGTGTAATTATAAACCAAAATCCTTACAGATCATTATCCTTAGTGATCATTCGACATCTGAACGTTTTTAAGCACCATTCAACCTCCGTGGGACTTAACGACCCGGGAATCTACTATATTCCAAGGGAAATTGCATTGGTTTTAGACTGTTTGAATTTTATTACGGTTGACCATTCACAAGTGGTTGACTTGTGTAATAAACTTGACAGTTTGGAACGAATCAAATTTTGGCGCCGCTGCCGGGGAGGCTGTAAGCGTGTTTTAAACATTTTCAGACCCATACTTGCACATATACCACCTTTTGTAAACAGTTTTTTTTATCAAAATCAAAAAGTTCATTAACACTTTTCCTAAAGTGTTAACAACACCAAACAAAATATAAAACAACAAAACAATCGTAACGTTTTCTATCATGTATTTTCTTTAAGGTGATTCTTAAAGAGGTACGATTTGGTTAAACGAGACGATACCAAAAATATTGTCCAAAAGTTTTTAAACCCTTAGCACAAATCCATACCTACGACTTTTTATTGGTACTTAATAAAATACATAAAAATCAACCACCGCAAACCAAGGCAGAACACCTACCAACTGGGGGTGTGAACATTAATAAGTTCCCAATCTTACAGATCAAAAACTTGCCTTTGTGTCCTTGTGATTTGGTGTACCTTTTTAAAAGAAGCCATTTCATTTGTGATTATTGGTTTAAAGTTCACTTTTCGTTTTGCCTCGCATTTGTTTTTGAAAACTGATTTTTAAACTTAGTGCATGCGCACTCGTTCTTCCAGCTCCACCAGTCCACTTTCAGAGCTTGCAAGTATTCCACGTAGGCGTAGAGGACGTTATGCTCCTTCAGCCGTGACTGAGGAACGTCTAGCACCACCATCCCCTGTCGTAATGGCAGAAGATAAACCAATGAAAGAGCTTCTCCAAGCACCCATCGAGGGTTACAGAGATGCCATTGTTGTCCCAGCCATTGTGGCTGATACCTTTGAGCTCAAAACCGGGTTGCTCAATCTTGTAACCCAAAGCCAATTTTATGGTTTTGAGCGGGACGACCCTCATGCACATATTCGATGGTTCAACAAGATTGCATCTACCATCAAATACAAAAATGTCCCACATGAAGCAATTAAGCTTCTTCTGTTCCCATTCTCTTTAGAGGGACAAGCCCGAATTTGGCTTGAGAAACAACCCCCTCGTTCCATAGAGACATGGGAGGATTTAGTCACTAAGTTTGTTAACGAATTCTATCCTCCATCCCGAACTACAAGTCTTAAGAATGAGATAATGAAATTCACTCAAAGATTTGATGAATCATTCGGTGAGGCATGGGATCGTTATAAAGAGTTGCTCCGAAAGTGTCCGCATCATGGTTTTTCCGAGTTAATGCAAATGGATACTTTCTACAATGGTCTGAGCCAAGCTGATCAAGACTCTTTAAATGCCTCCGCGGGAGGTAATTTTCTGAGCAAGACCACTAAAGAAGCCTTGCAAATCATAGAAAACAAGTCCCAGGTCCGCCCTGTACGAACAAAGACATATCAGTCTCAGTCTAATGCAGGACCTTCTACTTCATCTCACGTGAGTACATCTAGCACCGATGCTAAGATTGATAAACTCACGGATGCTATTCAGGCTTTGGTTCTTGCTAACCAAAAGAAAGTCACTTTCACACAGTCACCATCACATGGTGAAGTAAAAAAAGTCGAGGTCTGTGTCACTTAACGACCCGGGAATCTACTATATTCCAAGGGAAATTGCATTGGTTTTAGACTGTTTGAATTTTATTACGGTTGACCATTCACAAGTGGTTGACTTGTGTAATAAACTTGACAGTTTGGAACGAATCAAATTATAATTTCATACATATCGACACTAATCTCTGTTAATTGGCTGATCAAGATGCATAAGCATGGCTACTATCGGTATAATATAGTAGCAGCACAACATGTCATAATTCTCATTACAATGGTCTAACGACTCCAATATTATTAATGAGAATGCATAAAAAGATAAAACATATATTTACAGATAAGTTACACAAACTAACCAACAACTGGCAAGTTTTGATTCAAAATAAAGGCGACCCATTTTAATCAATCCTATTGCCCGACTCGCCCATCTTGCCACCTATGCCGACACTGAAGTGTAATTTTAATGTATACACCTTCCTAAATCCTTTTATTCAAAGATATAAAAATATAATTATAATAACGCTTGTTTTTAATCGTCATTAACGCGTAAACTATTCATACAAAATAAACATAAAACGATGAAAAGTGTTTACATGTCAACCCAAACCGGCCCACCCATTTTGACCCGCACTAAAATGACATGCTTCAACTTTCTTGTGTCGATTCTATCGATCTAAAGGAGCAGGGTTAATAAAAACCAATTTACCTTTTGGTAAAATAAAATTATGTAACCACACACAAATTAAACGTGCAAAAATACCACTAAACTTTAGCACAAAATTGAAATCCTATATTATAACTCTGCACACTTTGTGCATAACATATTTCACCCGATACAGTCCTTTTGCGCATATTTCTACAAAGAAGATTGTTCAACCCATATGACCCATGCCAAGTCCGCCAACTTAACAAACATGCATAGGTCTAGCCCGAAAACACATGTTACATATGAGAATCCTTTAGCAAAACTACATCCTCAAACAATGATGTTTAAGAAAAATACTAATTGTATAACAATCCACAAATCCTTCAAATCGGCATAACAGTGAATATGAATAATAACCAAAAACGAATAGAGTATATGAATCACCTTGAATTAGTTACCGATTAATTCAAACTTTGGGGATCAAGGGTATGGTTTCGTTGATGAACATGTGAATTTCACCCCAACTCGTCCTCATCCATTAGCCAGATGATTATACCATTGACTAATTAAAAATCATGTAAAGCTAGGGGTTTAAGGTGGAATAGTGTGGTGTTAGGATTTCAGGTGGAATAGCTAGGGTTTAAGGTCAAACCGATCGGATTTGTTTCTGTATTTGTGTTTATAATTGGGAATGAATGAGGGTGAATGTGGGTGATGAGTACTTTTTTTTTTTATATAAAAAGTTACACTTTTGGGTATCAATTATTATAAATATCAATGAGACCCATGTGTATTTTTTATTTTTTTTCCACATCAATTCAAAAACGTTTTTTCACACTTTTTTAGATAAAAACGGAAATAATTTGAATTAATTTTTATAAAACTTTTTTTTAAAAAGTTGAATTATTTAAAAATATTACTAAATAAGGTATGAATTGATTTTTTTGAAATGAAAAATTTCCAATAAGGGTTTTGTTTTATTATATAAAAGATGCAGCAATTTAAAGATATGTAAAATAAAGTGACTCTAGATAAGTAATAAGTTAAAGTTAATAATTGAATAAATACGAACTTGATCAGTCTAATGTTTTCTTTTTGTTGTTTCCGTATGTGGATAAAATTAATTTGTTGGGCTAAAAATTGACTAAATACGGACTTATCTAAAGTGCCTTTAACCGGACTTGATTCCCTCAAAAGTTTTTTTATCTAGTCCATGGGTGTTCAAGTGTTTGGTTATCGGAGTGTTCACTTTATTCGGTTAGGTTAATTCGATTAAATTTTTTAAATAAAAATCAAAACAAACCAAATTCAATTTAGATTAAATCGAATCAAAATCCGAAATTGAATTTGGTTTAGTTTTCGAATTGACCCGAAAAACCTTCACACATAATTTATAATTTTCTTTCATTTAAATATAAGGTTAATAGATAAAGAGTTGAGATAAATATAGATTTCTTATTCTTCATAAACCAAATGAACCAATTCTGGTGCCACCCATTTTTTTATCATAATTAATAAAAAAAATTATTTTTTAATAAATAAAATATTTTGAAAACGTAAATCGTTAAGCGACGAAAAATACACAATCGCGACGAGAATTTTTTTTATCTTTCAATAGACATGCACTTTAATATACTTTCGATGAATTTTTTTTACGAGTTTTGTTATGGTGTTAAAATTTGCGTCATGAAAAATCATATGTGATTTATATGTTAGGAATCACGTGTGATTTCACAAATTATATGTGATTTCATAAAATCACATGTGATTTAAAATCACATGTGATTTGAAAATAGCAAATCACATGTGATTTTTTCAGATGTGAATTTCAACACTTACAAACAAAATTTCAAAAAAAAAAATGTTTCTCAAAAGTATATAAAAGTGCCCTCTATAGATAAATGATTTAATTCTCGCCGTGATGATATTATTTTCGCGTAACGATTAACGGTTTGCGAGATATTTAATTTGTAAAAAAAGAATGAACGTTTATTTTTTTTGTTTTGATTAAAAAATGAATGAGTGCGATTAGTTAATTGAATCTTTAAAGAAAGTTGGATCTACATTGAACTTTTCTCAATAAGCAAAGATGTCACTAAGTTTGGAAGTAATATAATTCCCCTTTGCCAATGGCGGACCTCTTTGAGGGCAGGGGAGGGTCCCGGCCCCCCTAAAATTTTCGGCACCTAGTGTAAATATTATAGGTTTTAAGGGTAATTTAGTTGAGGTTACAAACAAATCTCCGATTTGACCACCCCAAATAAAATTCGGCCCCCCCAAAATAATTGGTCAAGTTCCGCCCACTGCCCTTTGCCCAAAAAAAATAAAAAATAAAAAAGTGTCACTAAATTTTTGAAAAATATGCGCCTAAAGTAAGGAACTATTACTTCTTCACTTTGATTTACTAATCTTTTCATATAAATTTGAACATGTATAAAATATGTTACGTTTTTTTTAGAGTTAATTGCAGAAATCATCCCTAAGGTTTGGCCAAATTGCAGGTTTCGTCCCAAATAGTTTAAAATTGCAGAAATCGTCCCAAATTCAAACCTTTTTGCAAATTTTGGTCCCTGGCTTTAACTGCCGTTAAGTGACTTTCGTTAGAATTTTCACGTTAGCCCCTTTTGGCCAAAAACTCTTGCACCATTGATCCTTTTGGCCAAAACTATTACAACGTTTATCCTTTTGGCCAAAACCTTTGCAGCGTTCATCCTTTTAGCCAAAAACTCTTGCAGCGTTCATCCTTTTGGCCAAAACTATTACAGCGTTCATCCTTTTGGCCAAAAACTCTTGCAGCGTTCATCCTTTTGGCCAAAACTATTACAACGTTCATCCTTTTGGCCAAAACCTTTGCAACGTTCATCCTTTTGGCCAAAACCTTTGCAGCGTTCATCCTTTTTGTTATACCCCTTTTATATATCAACCTTATCACTTTACCAAGCAAACCAAACACAAGTATAACCACGTAAACCAAACACTTATGCGTAAATAAGAAATAAAAGAATAGAAAGAACTTGGTGACTTGATGTATATTCGTGTATATGTTTAGAGAGGTAGAGAGAAGAAAGATCAAAACAATAATATGTTATATTGCTTCAAAGGAAAAACACACACACACACACTCAAGCACACCCCTCAAATGACCATTTGAGGGGTATTTATAGTCCAAGGGACTTGTTGCCCTAAAGGCTTTCCATGGGCCTTTCGTGGACTTGGATTGGGCTTGGGATGCTTAAGCTTATACACGGCTTAGCATACCTTAACATTTAACCAATTAGCTTAGCCCAGTCCACGAGCCCGTTGACTATTCTATCACGATATCTAACACACGATACAAAGTTCCTAATCGTGAATGACCATCACTTCTAATAAAATTATTAAGGCTAACAATCTCCCCCTAAGGGGTGGTCATTCAAATGATGCTCCACTTGATTAGGTCTTTACTTTCCTTGAGCTTGAACTTTGCGTGTAGATATAGAATAGTCTTGAATCTTTGTTCCTTCATGCTTTGTGATCAATTAATGTGGTTGTCTGCCGTTGTCAACTTCGTTGGTTTGGTGTCTCCACGTCTTTTTCCACCATGCTCACACTTCTATTTGACTTTGATTTACCAATGACGTAGTTCTCGAGTCTTTAAACTTTATGTAGCCTTTGATTTTGATGAGAACTTTCAAGTGTTGTTGGTATGAGCATGTGGCGAGTCTGCACGATCCATCCGCTCCAGAGCTTCCATAAGAAGAAAACATAAAAACAGTTAGTAATAAGCGGATTCCGGCACTTACAAGTTTGAATTTCGAGGGTGTTAACAGCATAGTGTGAAAACACGTCTCTAATTCTCACAGAGGCCGTTCCTGAACTGGAGTCCCACAAGTGAGATAACGCGATATACCGAAGTACATCTTAGTTCAGATGAGTCGTGAGGTACACGAAGCATCACCCCACGAATGTAGACCGTTTGAGACACACTAAGCGTAATCCACGGAGAATTACCGAAGTGACCTGCTGTCAGGGTTGCTTGATGTTGACCCTGGCAGGAGTTTCCATTCAATCATTGAAGATCACAGAAGTGAAACTTCTCATAAATGTTCTGGCAGATTGCTAAGACCTGCGTAGGACTCTAGAATATATCACTTGTGTCCTTATTGATGAACAACAAGCGATGTCATGTCAAGTGTTCCTATGAGATCTTTTGATGAATCTCGTGGCTCTAGACTCAATTAGTGCATTTTGGTTTTCCTGAGCGGAGACTAGGGAGAGGGTCTCCTTCTTCAATATCAACGATCTCTAAGAGAAAGTCAATAGATTATGTAGGGTTCCCAGTGAGAATGAAACAAATCCTTTTAAGAGGAATTGAGTGGTTAGGAGGTTAGGTGCAGTGCGTCACTGGGTCCATGACGTCTTTGTCTTCAATACAGTGTCATCTAGTGACAACCAGTAGCATATGTATTGAACCCGGTTTCTGCCCTAAGGTTGAATATGGAGGGCTATTTCTTTTCACCCTTTTTCATTACATTTCTTTTTAATTCTACAACCCCTTCTTTCTCCTTTCTCACATTACTCCTTTTTTCAATCATTCCTAAGGATTTCTAATACTAACTATTTGTGATGTCCTTGGGTAGATCCCTCCGGCTCTGGCGGATCATAGGACGAATTTCCTATTCTTAGTCACCTTATAACTCTATGACTGTCCTATTGTTGCCATAAAACCATTTTTCTTGAAAATCTCACAGAGTGTTTATGATAGAAAACATGTTTGAAACACTCCGAGAGTTTTATATTTTCAGAAATACTCCCCCTTCACATGTGCTTATAAATTTTGACAGAAATCTGCACACAGTGAGAGTAGAGTTCGCACTTTTTGAATTGATCGACTTTAAATGAACGAGACCGATTCGAGACACGTTTACATCACTAGAGAACTAGCTTGAAATTATTACCCGTCCTGGTCAAGTCATAGAAAGTTTCTCGAGATGGTACATGATTGCTCGTCAATTCATTGGTTCCGTCTGAGTCGTGCTCATTTTGAGATTCAAACAACGATCATTAAACTTTTTTGATCACATTTTAATCACATTTCTCCCCCTCAAAAATAGCATATCTATGATGTTTTTGAAACAAAATGATTAAAAGATATGTTTTTCGAAAAACATTTGGAGAGAAACTGATTTAGCATGAATTTTGGAACAATTTGGTTTTATACTCCCCCTTAAAGAAAGCATATTTTTCTTACAGAAAATTTGGAATCAATTAAGGGTTTAGAGGGAGTTATCTTGATACCAAATGTGAGAGGTTTTGAAAAATCTTTTTGAAAAATTTCGAATCAATGGTACTCAAGATGATGAAGATTTTGAAAATCTTTTGAAGATAATTAGAGAAGAATTATCTTCATTTGTTTTAGGATAAGTGCTCGATATATATGAAAATCGATTTTGCGTAGCACTTTCCTTTCTTTAAAGATCGGGTTACAGTCTGAAGTAACTGCAAGCCATTGTTTTAGGAAAAGTGCTTTAAAAATATTTAAAACCTTTGATTTGGATAAGCACTTTCCTTTCTTTGAAGCGGGTCTGAACCGATGTGTCCGAAGCCATTATTTTGAAGTCCGGGTTTCGTACTGAAGTATACGAAAGCCATTATTTGAAGAAATTTTTTAGAAACGACATGTTTTAGAAAACATTTAAAGAACTCTCGCTCAAGCATCTGTACATACCCGTATCATTGTTTAATGACATTTCTAGAAGCGTCTGAGAATATCGATTATACGAGAGACATGTCGTGAGAAGAATATTTTTGGATTTTGGAAAAATTCTAATGTTTTTGTATTTTTGAAAGTTTTATATTTTTGTATTTTGCTTTTGTTGGTTTTTCAAATGTTGTATTTTGGTTTTTGCAAAAGATATTTACAAAGAAGATTTGAAGAAAGAGAAATTAAGTTGGGACAAGTAAAAGTGGAGTTAAGAGTGGAACTAGAAAAGGATTTCCACATGCGAAATTGGCATAAAATTCTTCTTTACCACACGGGGTATAAGAACCTTCAACACTTTTACAAGTACCTGCATGCACAGAAGAAGAATTTTCACAAATAACAGTGTTAGAAGTACATGTTTCCTCACGGCGAGGGTGATCACTATCAACGGTTGTAGTGGATCTGACTTCCTTATCCGAATGATTTTCACTATTATCTGTGTTGGAGCAAGTATCAAAAATCTTTCCTGTGGGAATCCATCTAAGACCTATTTTGTTGAAAACTTTGCCCGTGGGAATCCACCTAAGGTAAGATCTAGGAGTTGTTTTCTTATCAGATGCAGCGGAAGACTCATTTTTGGAAAAACTACGTCCTGAAGAGATCCACCTATTAGGTTTCCTTTTGATGTTCATCTTATCAACGGGTTTGTTTCTATTTGGTGTCTTAGTGGATTGTGCCTTGGCACGAGAATTATCTTTCTTGAGATATTGTAAGGCACATGCATCATGATTAGCTGAAAAGATACATTTTTTACATGTAGTACAGACAAATTCAATATTCTTGTTTAAAACAGCAGCTTTAGCTTTGTCACTACAGTCTTTTGAAAATTGATTCTTGTTCGAAAAAGACTTAGAATTCCTAGTGTTGTTTTCTAAGGGCATAGCATTTTCTTTTGCGCAACTACTCTTAGATGCAAGCCAATCCCTAGTCTTTTGTAGAGTGTTCCTAGGTAATGGTTTACTACTACTAGCAGTGCCTTGAAATTTTGTAGAATTCATCACCCTAGATGTTGCACCTAGAATTCCGTCTTTTCGAGTCTGTGCCTTTTTCCTAGCTTCTTCTAGATAGTGATTGTTGACCATGTCGTTAGAACCGACAGATTCTTTAACATGATTTTTGGTCACATTCCGTGTAATATTCCTAGAGATGCCAGGTGTTATCACTTTTGGTGTTTCAGCAACTGATTTTCCTTCTTCAAAACTTTTGACAATTCTCTTTTTAATAGGCAGGGACTGTGGAGTGACTGTTTTTGACAAATCATTTTTCTCATTGACTTTTGGAGGAAACTGAGAAATAGACATTTTTGGTTTAAAAACTGGTTTGGGAACATTTGGTTTCTCCTCAGTCAATGGTTTTGCAAACTTAGTATCCACAGCCTTTCCTTTTTGACATTCCAGCTGAGCTCTCAAAAGATCATTTTGCTCTTTCATGTCCTTGTAGGCACGCTCATACGACAGTTTGTCATACTTGCATTCCTCAGATTTTCGATCAAGTTGTTTAAAATAGGACACGTTTTCTTTTTCAAGTTTTTCAAGAGCTTTTTCATATTTTAAAACAATTTCAGAGGTCTCATCCTGGAGTCTTTCATGATCTTCAACAGAATATGTTTGTAAGATAATGGACATGATATCGGTAGTCATAACATCTTCGAAGAGAGAATCATTCAGTTTTTCCAAAACTTTGATGTGTTCAATACTTTCATTAGCTTGCTTTACCAGGGATTTATGGTCCTTGATAAAGTCACTCGTTTCTTTCAAAAGTGCTTGTTCAACATGAATTACCCTCGCACTGATGGCAGTTAACGGAGGGGCATTTGGGTTTTAAAAACTCTTTTGTTTCGTCATCATGACGAGTAAACCAGATGTTAGTTGTAATATTGGTTTTAGACTTGACAATCTCTTGAAGATACCCAATTCTAGTTTTAACGTCATCTAAAATGCTTCTAGTATCACTTGTGTTAAAAGGATTGTTTGAAGACATTTGTTCGATTTTCGAAAAGGATTTGGAAACTACAAGCTGGTTTCAAACTGGTTTTGGAAACTGGTGTTGACACTTTGTTTGAAACACTTGGTGTGGTGGAAAACGTTGATTGTTCTTTTTGATTAACAAAAGTAATCCCATTAATTTTGTTCCATTTGTTATAATCAATCGGTTTAAGATCTGGATTCTTTTGTTTCATTTTTGATCTACTCTCCTCAGCTAGTTCCAACGTTTCAAGAGAATCACGAACAATTATGGGTTCATGCAAAGGTTGTCCATTGTTCAACACATTCCGTTCTTTCTGAGCTTTCTTGAGGAACGAAGGAGGTGAGTTACCAAGAGCCATTTTATGTGCAGTGTGAAAAATCGGATTTGCTTGATTAGAAAGCATCTTGTTTGATTTAGCTGAATGACCCGTTGTAAGAAGCAAATTGTCCAATGTTTTGATTTTTTCCGTTTTATCAAGAATTTCATCAAGAAGAGAATCTTCTCGTTTTGAAAAATCAGCAATCAACTTTTTATGCTCTTTTTCAAGATCGAGAAAAGTGCTTTTGTTTAGAAAGTTGGTCATTTAGATCTGAAATTTCCTTGTTTAAAGATTTAATTTTCAAGTGAGAATTCACATCAAGGGTGTCATACTTGAGTTGCAATTGTTTTCTCTTAAAACAGAATCTCGATAACCAATTTCTAATTCGGACATTTTGTTTGTATGAAATTCATAGGCTTTGGCGTGCTCCTTGTAACTCTCAAGCTCATTGGTCAATTTAACATTCGCGGCCTTAACTTCGCGATTGACCTTACTCACTTTTTCAATTTCAATGCCACATTGATTGATTAATGATTCAAAATAAGCACGTGTTTCCTCATCAGTCTCAGTATTTTGTGCCACACAGCCTCCATTAGGATCCACATATGGAGTTTGAGTTAGTATTGCTACAACTTCGGATTGTCCATGTATGTATCATAAGTAGGTGTCGATGTCACAGAATCTTTGTTCGTCATGAGTAAACACATCAAATATGACATTGTTATAGCATTGATCAATAATTGGTACCTTAGATCTTGCATTGGCGTCATAGACAGGAGATGCGTCGAGTCGGTGTCGTACTTAGTCTCCTGAAGATTTGCCATTAAGAGCGGTTTGCATTGATGTCCTCTCGGTCTTCCAAATCATCCATAATAGCGAAAAGTCATGTTCCTCAGCACTCAACTGTAACCCCGCTTCTTGCTTATCTGCTAGCAAAGCAGCTTTTCGAAGAAAATCACCCGTCTTCTTGTGCGGTTTAGTGGGACAGTTTCTTGCCATGTGACCCACTCCTTGACATTTATAACACTTAATCGATTACCCGATTCACATTTCCATAATTCCCAACGATTTGGAGCGCAACATACCCATTCGATTACCCGCTCTATTCCCAACATTCGTCCCATCGATTACCACGATCACGGAACCGCTGATTACCGTCGCATTAAGCGCTTTATCCAATAAAGAAAATATCATTGCAAGGTTGCTTCTGGTGGTTCGGATCGATGATTCCTAGTTCTGGTATTGTTGATCGGATAGAATTGTTGTTGTGGTTGTGGAATGTATTCTGCAAGTTGTTGTTGTTGGAAGATGATGAAGCTTGTTGTTGTGTATTCACTGTAGTTTGAGTCTTAGCAATAAGTGCATGATTCTTTGCCAATCTTTCTTGCTTGACTTCATTCGCTTCAGCTTGGTTTTGTTTAGAAAATCATTGAGTTGATCAAAGTTCACCCGATGTAAGTCTTTTGTTTGGTTGACAATAGTGACATATCGTCCCCATTCTTACGGAAGATTATTGAGGAACTTGATGTTTTGAGCGATTGTTCGGGTGCCAACTTGTTTCTGATAAGCTCATTCATCAAAGTGCAAAACCTTCCATAGTATGATTCAATGGATTCTCCTGGTGTAGATGTAAACTTCTCCCATTCAGTTAGCAGCTTGTTCTCCATGTCTTGTTTACCAATTTTTTGTTCCATAACATAGCCGTCTAACACGTTCCCACATATCAGCGGTTCTGGCTGTCTACCACGCAAAGATGTCTATTGGTAAACCGGTTGGACAATATGAATTGCCATGTCATCGCATCGACTTGTTTCGATCCTCTTCAATGTATTACGATTGGTTTGAAGATGAGAGGATGGTAGGATGGGAGGTGTTGCATCGCATTTCAGGGACATTAACTTGTCGAGGCTTGAAGGGTCCATCTGAATGGATTTAATCATGAGTTTGCCATTAGGTTTGGTCTTGATGTAGCGGAGCATTCGACTTGTCCATTGAAGATAACCACCTTTTGCCAACTTAGGAGGTCGGTTTTGGCCGCTGCATGAATGTCTTGTTGAGTTGCCATTGATGAAGGTATGATCTGATAAAGTTGATGTAGGATCGATTCAACGATAAAGGAGTTGTGTTGCTGATGATTAAGCTCAGTTGAGGTTTTTACGAAAAGTCGTACTCGTAACCTTGGTTCTTAGTCGAAAAAAAATTTTCGCCCAAAATTTGAAATTCACTATAAAATGAATTCTTAGGTCGTATGAAAAATTTGAGTTATGACAATTTTGGCCTTAAATTTGACCGAAAAATTTGAATTTAGGCCCAAAAATTTGAATTTTGACCAAAATTTTCACAGTTAAACCAAAATTTGAATCTTTCGTAAAAATTGAACGTTTAGTCTCCTCAAAAATTTAAATTTTACTCAAGTTTTCCGCCAAAAACACTTTTTTTTTTTTAATGAAGAGCTTAGGCGTAGAAACGAAGTTACAGTGAAGCGAGGCTTAGGCGTAGGATCTGGTGCTTATTCGTAGGATCTTATGCGTAGGAAGCTTATGCGTAGAAACCTTATGCGTAGGAACCTTAAAGCGTAACCTTAGCGTAGGAACCTTAAGCGTAGGAACCTTAAGCGTAACCTTAAGCTTATTCGTAGACAAAAAGTTACTCGTAAACCTTACGCGTAATTTTGAAGTTATGCGTAGAGTTACTCGTAAGCTTTTAGCTTATTCGTAAACTATGGTTAAGAACCAAAATCCTTTACAACAGCAGTAAGAGATATCCACAAGTCGAAGTGTTCCACACACTTATCCAAGTGAGGAAGCAGCGAGTACGATTATAGCGAAGATTCTTCACCAAAAGTTACGAGTAGAAAAACTTATGAGTAGTTGACTTTCTTACGAGTAGAACTAGGGTTTTGACTTACTCGTAAAAATTTCCAACGATTCAAACAAATTACATTTGCCTGAGATATCCTTAAAACACTTTCGAATAACACAAAATGTTAACCTTTTTCACCCAAAGTGCTTAGAAAAGTTACGAGTAGAAAACTAGGGTTTTGACTTTTTGACTTCTACTCGTAAGAAATTTCTAATGATTCAAATGATTTAAAGCTTGCACGGATATCCTTAAAAACACTCCAATAACACAAAAATGTTGACCTTTTTCACCCAAAGTGCTTAGAAAAGTTATGAGTAGACATGACCAATAACCAAATCTGAGTTCAAAAGTGAAGAAAAACACGTAAAGCTTCTAACTTTTTGCAAAAAACTGAAACTTTAGCACCAAATAAACCTTAAACCACAAGAATCTTGAATTTTTAAGTGCAAAAATTAAAGCTTTAAGCTTGACAACTATGAAAAACGTGAGCCTTTACGCGTACAATACCAAGCTTCAAAACAAACACAAACACTCCTAAACCATTGTTAGGCGATTGATACCAATTGTTATACCCCTTTTATATATCAACCTTATCACTTTACCAAGCAAACCAAACACAAGTATAACCACGTAAACCAAACACTTATGCGTAAATAAGAAAGAAAAGAATAGAAAGAACTTGGTGACTTGATGTATATTCGTGTATATGTTTAGAGAGGTAGAGAGAAGAAAGATCAAAACAATAATATGTTATATTGCTTCAAAGGAAAAACACACACACACACACTCAAGCACACCCCTCAAATGACCATTTGAGGGGTATTTATAGTCCAAGGGACTTGTTGCCCTAAAGGCTTTCCATGGGCCTTTCGTGGACTTGGATTGGGCTTGGGATGCTTAAGCTTATACACGGCTTAGCATACCTTAACATTTAACCAATTAGCTTAGCCCAGTCCACGAGCCCGTTGACTATTCTATCACGATATCTAACACACGATACAAAGTTCCTAATCGTGAATGACCATCACTTCTAATAAAATTATTAAGGCTAACACTTTTGGCCAAAAACTCTTGCGGCGTTCATCCTTTTGGCCAAAAACTCTTGCGGCGTTCATCCTTTTGGCCAAAAACTCTTGCGGCGTTCATCCTTTTGCCCAAAAACTCTTGCGGCGTTCATCCTTTTGGCCAAAAACTCTTGTGGCGTTCATCCTTTTATACATTTTTATATGTTTTTAATCGTCTTCATCAATTTTTATGCGTTTTTGTTCGCAAATTTGAAAAAAAAAATTGGAATTTTTCACAAATTTGAAAAAAAAAAATCCAAAAAATTTTGAAAAAAGAAAATTGGAAAAAAAATCCGAAAAAAGAAAAAAAAATCCAATATTTTTTCGTAAATACTTTTTTTTTTTGAAATTCTTTCTGAAAAAAAGTATTTCTGAAAAATATTATTCTGAAAAATTTCGAAATTCTTTACGAAATTTTTTTTTTCGAAATACTTTTACTGAAAAAATTCAATTTTTTAAGTAAATACTTTTAGGAAAAAAAATTGAATTTTTTCCTAAAAAGTATCTAGGAAAAAAAAGTATTTAAAAAAAAAATTCATTTTTTTTCGTAAATAGTTTTTTTTTTAGGAAAAAAAATTGAATTTTTTCTTAAAAAGTATTTACGAAATTTTTTTTTCGTAAAAACAAAGTACTTACGAAAAAAAAAATTGGATTTTTTTTTCCAATTTTTTTTTCGGATTTTTTTTTCCCAATTTTCTTTTTCAAAATTTTTTGGAATCTTTTTTCCAATTTTGTTTTTCAAAAAGAATTTCGAAAAAAAAAGTATTTACGAAAAAATATTGGATTTTTTTTCTTTTTTTGGATATTTTTTCCAATTTTATTTTTTCAAAATTTTTTGGATTTTTTTTTCTTTTATCGGATTTTTTTTCCAATTTTCTTTTTTAAAAATTTTTTGGAATTTTTTTTCTTTTTTCGGATTTGTTTCCCAATTTTCTTTTTTCAAAAATTTTTGGATTTTTTTTTTCAAATTTGCGAAAAAATTCCATTTTTTTTTCAAATTTGCTAAAAAAACGCATAAAAATTGATGAAGAGGATTAAAAACATATGAAAATGTATAAAAGGATGAACGCTGCAAGAGTTTTTGGCCAAAAGGATGAAGCATTTGCAAGAGTTTTTGGCCAAAAGGATGAAGCGCAAAGGTTTTGGCCAAAAGGATGAACGTTGTAATAGTTTTGGCCAAAAGGATGAACGCTACAAGAGTTTTTGGCCAAAAGGATGAACGCCGCAAGAGTTTTTGGTCAAAAGGATGAACGCCGCAAGAGTTTTTGGCCAAAAGGATGAAACTTATTTGCAAGAGTTTTTGGCCAAAAGGATGAAGTTATTGCAAAGGTTTTGGCCAAAAGGATGAACGTTGTAATAGTTTTGGCCAAAAGGATGAAACATTTGCAAGAGTTTTGGCCAAAATGATGAGCTATGATTTTGGCCAAAAGGATGAATCTTTGCAAGAGTTTTGGCCAAAATGATGAACTGCAAGGTTTTGGCCAAAAGGATGAACGTTGTAATAGTTTTGGCCAAAAGGATCAATGGTGCAAGAGTTTTTGGCCAAAAGGGGCTAACGTGAAAATTCTAACGAAAGTCACTTAACGGCGATTAAAGCCGGGACCAAAATTTGCAAAAAGGTTTGAATTTGGGACGATTTCTGCAATTTTAAACTATTTGGGACGAAACCTGCAATTTGGCCAAACTTTAGGGACGATTTCTGCAATTAACTCTTTTTTTTATATAAATTTGACCAATGTCTCGGGCCACCTCCCGTCATTTCTCTCGAAGCTACAAAGTGTCATGTCTATTGATCTTTCGTTCAATAACTTAAGGGGTCCAATCTCATCCTCACTATCCAGTTTCTCAAATATGATCAAGCTCGATCTTATTTGAAACTGACTCAAAGAAGAAGCCAAAAATTTATGTTAAGAAGGGCCAAAATTATTTATCGTATATTAGTAAGATTCAAATCATCATCAGTTAAAGAATCTAGATTAACTGCTTTTCTATAGTTTGATACATTACCGTATCACCTCAACGATATACTAAAAAAATAATAATAATAAAAAATTAAAACTTTAAAATAAAAATGAAATAATGAATTAAAAAAAGAAAAGAAATGAAAGTGGTTTTTCTTAAATCCAAAGCAAATCTGACAAAAGCCGCTCAAAGTCCTATTCTCTCTCAATATCTCTTCCTTCTTAGTTCCTACCCACTTGGCTTGCATTTGTAATCTTCTCAATCACTTTTATATTTCAGTAACTCTTCTTCAAACACACAAACCATTTATTTTTGTGAACTATGGAACAGAGTGTTCCTTGATTATTCGAAACAACCGCAATAGTGGCTTAAATAAGTGGCTGCAACAAAACAAATATCAACTGACAACTGTAATAATGATGGAGATGCTTAGTTATAGGACATTGACAGGGGGTTTATCTTGAAGATAATATGAAACATGTGTTGGAAATCAAGCTAAAGGCTAGGCTAGTTCGCCAGTTGGGGTGGTTGAGCACCCGCCAGCCCCCCAATATCTCCGTCTATGAACCGACTCACATGGTCAATCCCTGAATCATTTGGTCAACTCGTATCACCATCTTTGTAAGGATTATCTTTATCACGTAATATGTTTTCTAGTAACATACCTAAATCCCTTGGCAACATGATAATATATAAGATTGATATATCAAGAAGTGTTATTTGGTGCATCAAAAGATACTATTGTAATCGACATCTCACGAAACAAATTTGAGTTTGATTTCTCAATCGTGAGTTTCATGGCCGAGACGTTGACACAATTAGATATACTACTTTCGTCCCATATTAATTATCCAGTATCTTTCTTTTTTAACTTTAACCTTAAATATTTTTGTTTGTGTTATATAATATTTAATTAAAATTATATCAATGAAAATACATTTAACACTCAATTTATTCATATATTTTGCATAAATATTATATAATATAAACAAAAACATTTAAAGTCAAAATTGAAAAAAAAAAAAAACCTAAAAAAAGTCAAAACGGACAGTTAATATGACACGAAAGGAGTATCACATAACAAGATACATGAGAAAACACTGTCTCAAATATTGGAAGCTACTTTCTTACAATCTCCCAATGTTAGTTACAGGGCCTGTTTGGTTTATAAATGAGTTTGGATTCGGATTTGGATTTATATTTGGATTTGAATTTGTATTTGTGTGGAATGAAAATTAAGAGAGAAAATATATTAGAGTAAATTGCAAAAATCGTCCTTGTGGTATGGTCAAATTGCACGTTTCGTATTTGTGGTTCATTAAGTGCAAAAATGATGCGTTATTTGTTCACGTGCGCTTTTGTCCTTTGACTTAACTGCCGTTAAATGGACTCCGTTAGTAGTTACACTTTAGCCCTTTTGGCTAACCACCGTTGCAGCACCCATCCTTAAAACCACAAGGACGATTTTTGTAATTTTTTTTTTCAAAAAAAAAATAAATAAATAAAAAATAATCCTACGTTTTTTTTATTTTTTAATTTTTTTGAATATTTTTTTCGAAAATGTTTTTTATAAAAACGTTTTATAAAAAGTTTTTATATAAAACGTTTTTATATAAAAAGTTTTTATATAAAGCTTTTTTATATAAAAATGTTTTTATATAAAAAAATTTAAAAAGTTTTTTATATAAAAACGTTTCATATAAAACAACATTTTTATATAAAATCATTTTTTATAAAACTTTTTTATATAAAAAAATTTTACATAAAAAACATTTTTATATAAATTTTTTTTTATAAAAGTTAACCAACGTTTTTATATAAAAACGTTTTCGAAAATGTTTTTTATGTAAAAAATTTTTATATAAAAAAGTTTTATAAAAAAAGATTTTATATAAAAATGTTGTTTTATATGAAACGTTTTTATATAAAAATACTTTTTTAATTTTTTTATATAAAAACATTTTTATATAAAAAAGCTTCATATAAAAACTTTTTATATAAAAACGTTTTATATAAAAACTTTTTTATAAAACGTTTTTATAAAAAACATTTTTATATAAAAAATATTTTCGAAAAAATTATTCAAAATTTTTTTAAAAATAACGTAGGATTTTTTTTTTAGTTTGAACAAAAATTTTGCAAAAACTGTCCTTGTGGTTTTAAGGATGGGTGCTGCAACGGTGGTTAGCCAAAAGGGCTAAAGTGTAACTACTAACGGAGTCCATTTAACGTCAGCTAAGTCAAATGACCAAAAGCGCATATGCAGTCGCGTCAACGTACCATTTTTGCACTTAATGAACCACAAGGACGAAACGTGCAATTTGAAACAAGGGCGATTTTTGCAATTTACTCAATATATTATAATTGATATAATAATTAAATTGTATTTAAATATAATATTTTAATAAATAAAAAAAAGTGTTGTGAGAAGGTACAATGGGTCTCACGGGTTTACATAAAACCTACGGTACTTGAGTGGAATGAAAAAACAGTGGGCATCACAGATTTTAAAGTATTACTTTGTCAACCAAACATTATTTATCATCTCCCATACCAAAATCCAATTCCCACACCCTCCAACCAAACGGGCCCTAAATTATGTAGAGTGATTCCTTTGCCTTGGAAATTCAAGTATTGATCTGAAAGCTCTAATAACTCGTCGTTTATACACAATCGTCGTTTGTGTAGATCACCACTCGCTGAGTGCAAAAATGATAGATGAAAACAACAAGTGTTTCTTCTCATAATACTAGTGTTAATATATACAATTTCGAAGAAGCTGTTGTCAATGCCTCATTTTGGAATAACGTTATGTATTTTAGTAATTTACATTATTTAACATGGTTTACATAGGGGCTGAGCATCGGGCCGATCCCGACCCGGCCCGACCCGAATCCCGACAAGCTGGCAAACACAAACCGACTCCCGACCCCGACAAGCCCGACCAACATGATTCGGGACTCGGGATCGGGACGGATTCGAGTTGTCGGTTTTGTTTGTTGTTTTTGGTTTTCGGCGTCCGGACCCGATCCCGACAAGCCCGAAACCCGACTAACCGGAAAACAGAAACCGACTCCCGACCCCGACAAGCCCGACTAACATGATTCGAGACTCGAGATCGGGACGAGATTCGGGATTCGGTCGGTTTTGCTCACCCCTAGGTTTACATCATATACAAGTGAGTGACTTGTTATATTTCACTTGAATGGGATTAAATGAACCATCTTGCAGTATCTTTTATTTTTGTTACTTACCATCTTTGGTTCCACAAAAATCATTTATTTTGGTCAAAATGCTTGGACCTAAAGAGTCCCAGACATGACATGAAATGGGCCTAACTAAAATGACCTAAAATGTGACCTAATGCATAAATAACTTGTACAATTACACATAACTATACAAGTTATTTATGCATTAAGTAACATTTTAGGTCCTTTTAGTTAGGTCCCTATTTCAAAACTCTAAAAGCATACCTCCAAAGGTTTTGTAGCATGTTTGTTAGAAATGAAAAGTTGGTAACTTTGCAAAGAAATATGATATGTTTAAAAGTTTAAAACTTGAAAGAAACTGAAGTTGATTTGTTATTAACTTATTACTTTTTTCGTCTCGTATTAATTGTCTATTTTGATTTTTTTAAGTTTTTTTTTTTTTTCCAACTTTGACATTAAATATTTTTGTTTGTGTTATATAACATTTGATGCAAAATATATGAATGGATTGAGTTTTAAATGTATTTTTATATTGTATAATTTTTATTAAATATTATATAAAATAAACAAAAATATTTATGATCAAAATTAAAAAAGAAAATTTCAAAAGTTAAAACTTGACATTTAATATGAGACAGAGGTAGTATTAAAAGAAACTTAAGAGCTTGTTTACTAAATTAAGTGGTGTTAGGTCACTAGTTTTACAACACAAGTTATAGAGAAAGAGATGAAGGCGGATGAACAAGTAAATCACACACATACACGATAAGAATAGCTCGGTTAGGCGTAGGAATATGTGTGAAAGGAAAACTTGAACAACCAACCTTCAAATGAAGGTTATTACATGGTTTATATAGGCAAGGAGCTAGGGCAACACTCCCTCTCCTTCCCTATTCCTTATTGGGCTTGGGCCTAAGCTTATGGGCCTTCTACATAAGCTTGACCTTAAACAAACATAAAGGCCATAATAAAGCTACCTATTACATATGAAATATAAATACTTGAAATCCTGTTTAGGAGTGATTCCAACAATCTCCCCCTCAAGTATATATGAATGTAAGCGGTGAAAGCGTTGATGTAATAGTAGCGATGGCGTCTTCGACATTCTTCTTTCTTGTGAGAAGAATTGCCTTGATTGAACAATCTCCCGGTGTAGAGATAGTTATCTTTGAACAGTTATGCTTTGGCGTCATCTTTAACTTTGTTCTTTGATCATTGTTCTTTGTGGTGAAAGTGATAGTATGTTGTTATGCGCATCGATGCGCCTCAGTGCGCCCATTTGCTCCGGTGTCTCCACGTCATTCTTCAACATGCTCACACGCTCTTTGGCGTTGGAATCAATCTTGATGAAGTTCTTTAAGTCTTTGACTTTGTAGATTCTTTGGTTTGATGAAGAATCATTCCGACTGTTGTGTTGCATTGAGATAGAACTTCCATTAGTGATGATGTTGGCGTGAGCATGAGAAGAATCGGCACGATCATCCCGCTCCGGAGCTTCCATAAGAAGAAAACATTTCAAGCGGTTAGTAATAAGCGGTTTCCGGCACTTACAAGTTTGAACTTCGAGAGTGTCAACGGCATAGTGTGAGGACACAACTCTAATTCTTACAAAGGCGTTCTGACGGAGTCCCACAAGTGAGATAACGCGATGTACGAAGTACATCTACGATTCGAGATGAGTCGTGAGGTACACGAAGCATCACCTCTGTAGACCGTTTGAGACACACTCGCGTAATCCACGGGGAGTTACCGAAGTGACTGCGGGCGTTTGATGTTGACCCTGGCAGGAGTTTCCATTCAATCATTGAGGATCACAGATGTGAACCTCTCATAAATGTTCTCGACAGATTGCTAAGATCTGTGAAGGACTCGATATGAACCACCGATGATCTTATTAGTTGATCATCAAGTGATTAAATGTCAAGTGTTCCTAAGAGATCTTTTGATGAATCTCGTGGCTCTAGACTCAATAGTGCGTTTTGGTTTTCTGGAGCGGAGACTAGGGAGAGGGTCTCCTTCTTCAATACCGGCAATCTCTAGGAGAAAGCCGATAGTTTACGTAGGGTTCCCTGTGAGAATGAAACAAGCTTTTGCTGAGAGAAACTTGAGTGGATAAGAAGGTTTAGTGCATGCGTCCTTTGGGTCCATGGCGACTTTTAATCTTCAATACCGGCGTCACTAAGTGACAACCAGTAGCATATGAATTGAACCCGATTATGCGCCTAAGTTGAATAATCTGGAGGGCTATTTCTTTTCACCCTTTTCTTTGCATTTCTTTTTAATTCTTCAACTCCTTCTTTCTCCGATTCTCATTTTCTCCTTTTTACAATCATACCTAAGGACTTCTAAATACTAACTATTTGTAGTGTCCTTGGGTAGATCCCTCCGGCTCTGGCGGATCATAGGACGGTTATTCCTAACCTTAGTCACCTTATAACTCCATGACTAACCTATGTTTGCCATTAAAACCACTGTATGATAAAATATCTCTCAAAGGGTTTGTTAATGAAAAACATGTTTGAACCATTGTGAGAGATGATGTTTTGCATAAATACTCCCCCTCCACATGTGCTTAATAGTTTTAATGGTTAAATGCACAGTGAGGAAAGAGCGCGCTTTTTGAATTGATCCACTGAAGATAGACAATCCCCGAGACGGTTACGTTGCATAGTTAAAGAGTTACATTGTCGGCTTTTAGGTGACAACTAGCTCTAATAACTACCTTGAAGGTGTAGACAAACCTTGGAAGGTTGTCAAACCCGTCAGAGTTCATGTCTATCAAGAGTTTCTCGAATGGTACATTCTACTCAGACAAGTCCTTTGCACGTTTACATCACTAGCGAACTAGCTTGAAATTATTACCCGTCCGGGACAAGTCTTTTCGAGTTACTAACAGTTTAGTACCGTCAATTCGTTGGTTAAGTCGAGGCAGATTCATTTGCATTTTGTACACAACATATTTCTTATCACATATTTTCTCCCCCTCAAAAATGGCATATTAAAGTGTTATTTTTGAAGCGTTTGAGAATAAATATGACCATTTCGAGTGTTGCGGGAAGAATGACCATTGAGAACAATTTTGAACAAAGTTTTGAATCAAGTACTCCCCCTCAACGAGTGATATAAGCGGTTGAGGTTTTGAAAGTCTTAAGGGAAAGTACTTGTTCTTTTGAGCAAAACCTTGAAAAGTGAAAGGTTTGATAGGTTTTACTCAAAAGTAAGAAGCTTTCGCTCCTTTTATAAGGATTGTGGCACTGAGGCGTACCACGGGGTCCTTTATTGACAATTACGGGTTGTACAGCGTTATGTGTGCACAAGCCATAGACATATATAATCATACATCCAAAATTATGAAGGAAACAATTCAAGGGGTACCGGGAAGTGCAATGATGTTCCCGAGTGCGCGAGGCGTTGAAAGCGGTGATGTTTCTCTGGGTGCGACCACCAACATAGCTCTCCAATCGTGCAGGCTGATCCCTTCGAACAACCGTTCATCAATCATGGTGATGATCCTTCTCACATCCCTCCTTTCACGAGAATTCCGGCTTACGAGACCCAACTTTCAGGCGTATATCCTTCAACATGCGCTAATCCGTCCCTAACCGCTTCAAAGTATGATCCCGAATTTACGAAGATCACTACACGCCATTAAGCAGTTTCTTTGAAGTTCACTGCGGTAGACAACTCCGAAAGGTTTCTTGATGGCGTATATTGAGGTAGGCTGATTGAGATCGGGAAGAGTAAGCGTTGGAGGAGTGAGGTTGACAGCGTCGATAAGATTCAACGACCATCGGATATCTTCAACCGTTCTTTGATCACGATCGTCTAATGAAGATGAGAATTGACTTGATAAATTCACGTTGAACTTCAGTCGAGAATTGTCTCATACGACCATGTACTTTGGCAAGGTACATGTCTTTGATGTCGTTGAGGGACAAGTTCTCAAAGTCAGCCTCGGAGAATCCATAGTTCTGTTCATCTTGTCGTTTGACTATGATATTCTTTAAGAATGTGTAGTCCCACTTAGACTTGAGATCAATGTGTTTGATGGCCACGATGTCCTTAGAACTATGTACTGCATGTTGAGACTTACGAACCGGCTTACGTAGTAGATTCTTCGGCGTTCAGGCCAATGATGAATCCCATATAATGCATCTTGGTCGTATGCTTGCGTTGTCGAGAAAACAAGTGATTTGCACGTTCCTCGATAGCTATGCAGTTTGAGTAAATAGGCGCTGGGAATGGAAGAGTCAATGATGTAGCGTATTTTCGCGAACCATCGCTACCGTGTAAGAGAAAATCCAAGTCTCTGTTAAAGAAGTATCGGAAGGGAATCCGTGGTTCGTCTGTTTGGCCAATGGTCGGTAGGGGTTTGGTCCGATCGGTGTAGTATGGAGGGTTGTCCCTTTGTGTGAAGTCAATGTTTGCTTTCGGATTGAGCCAATCCATGTTGTTAGACATAGCTCGAGCGATGTTCTCAAGATGATATTCGACCTCGACGGAGCTTTCAGAGCTGTCTTTAAGAAGTTGGAATGCTTCATTCTTGATTCGCTTCAACTCAGATTCGTCATTTTCTTCACATGGAACTTTTCTTGCAAAAGTTTTGCGTGCTCAATGTAGAACCGTCTACCAATTCTTGACCTTCATCGGGGTAGGGAGTTTGATTGACAAGTGTGGAGAACCATTCAAACTCTTCGGTTTTATCGTCATCTGGCCATGAGACGACTCGGTGAGTTGTCTTCTTCTTCTTTTTGGAAGGCCTTGATGATGATATTGGTTTCTGCACTTGTTTGGGTGAGGTGGGTTGTTGTTGGGGCTCAAGGACCTCTTCATCGTCACCACCCGTATACTCAAAGTAATCACCTGTTTTATGAGTCGGGGTGGTAACTTCGGAATCGTCGAGGTTTATCGATAGAAGACGAGGTGGAGGAGACTTTTGTTGAGAAGAAGTCCGTGGTGGAGGAGGTGACATAGAGGTAGATTTACGGCTTACGGCGTTTAGGTGCGAGAATCCTTATCCTTATCATCGTCATCTCTTGGTCGTTTGGGTTGATCGGCTGACTCCTTGCATGATGATCTGAGTTGAAAATCAAGTAGATTTTGAAAAATTTAGCTTCATCGAGTAAGCGTTCGGATCGCTTTGACATTTGTATCACAAGTTTAGCGATTAACTTCAGATTCGAGAGATCGGCTTCTTTGGCCATTGTATTTTTAACCAATGCTACGATGTTAGGGGTGAGTTATCCGGAAAATATTTCTCTAGTCACACCGGGGGACGTGTCGAGAAGAAACTTGTGAGTATGATCTCTTCTTTGTCTTTTCCAGTTCCTTTTGGACTTTAGGAGCGATATCACGAAGGTACTTGTTAGTGTAACCTTCGATCATTTCGTTCAGTTCCTCTTTACGATGACTCTTCATGAACTTCTAACAAATTCCCTTTCTTTCTCCATCTTGTCATGCTCGTCATACATATCTTTGTATGTGATCGGCAAAGAAATTTAGCTTTTTGTAGAGCACGTTTTTCTTTCTGACTTGTTTGACGGCTTTGTGAATCCGTTTATGAGCTTGAGAAATCCAAGATCGAGGTGGTTTCTTCACCGATTTGGATGATGATTTTGTTGATCTTTTTGATGGTGGTGGTGATGAGTGAGATGAAGAATCTGATGAGGAGGGGACATGAGGAGATTCGGGGTCCTTTGGAGGTGCCGAAGTATCCTCCTTGGAGCGAGTTGGACTGTTGAGAAGAAAGTCATCATAATCTTCTTCGTCATCATGTCCAGGTTTAGCCTTTTCTTCCGTCTGTTCCTTAGCTTCTTCATCAGTTTTCTCTTTCTCAGTCTTATTCTTTTCCGGTTCCTCAATGTTAAGATCAGTAGACTCCTTCACAAGCGTTTGTTGTTGCACAAGAGTGGTGGCACCGGATCCCTTATCGGGTTGATTAACGCATCGGGACACTGGTGAAGAGTGGACAACACCACTCGATCCTCCGGGGCCACCCATTTGATCTTTGCAAATTCTTGACTTTTTGAATTTGTCTAACTAATTTAAACTTCTTCTTGTAGGATTGATCCAGTTGCTCTTCTTCTTCTTCAGAGCTTTCATCATAAGACTCAAATGCAGAGTCTTTCCTTTTCCATGTTCAGCTATTGGACTTGGAGGTTTAGCTGCGGAGGAGGGTTACGGTTGCGGTCGAGAAGGTAATCTCTTCATCTGTTTCAGTACCTTGAGCTTTCGTCCACAAGCTTTCTTTGCGGTTCGGGTTTGGGAATTGGGATGGGAGCAGCTTCCTTAGATGGAACAATCCTCTTTGGAGGAGGGTTCCTCTTGGGGAACTTCCTTTGACTCACAGTACTTGCCGTACTTCCTGCACTTCCTCTTTTGGTTCTCCTTACAGGTGTTCCGGAAGATTTTTCGTCGAGATGACCAACTTTGCCTTGTCTTGCTTCGGATACCTTTTATGCGTTTGAGCTTTCGACATCTTGATTAGAAGGAAATCTGGCAGCACAACACCTTGTTTCTTTGTAGGCGTTTCCTTGATTCGGCGAGATAGAATGGGTTCCGTCAACATGTCGTGATTGTCGGGGTCATTGAGCCTCTTGGGAATGTCGGGATGAAGTCCAAGTGCTCTCTGGATCAACAATTTAGTATATCCGATGTAGGGAATCTTTGAGCCAAGTTTGTTGAGAAATGACATCATGTCATCCCAAATCCGAGCTTCGATAGCGATGTGTTTCTTGTTGACCAATGCCCAGAATATTTGCAGTTCCATGTGCTTAGGGTGCTCATAGCATCCGCGACGAAGCAGACTTGGTGATGATCATGTAGAGAGTTCTCGAGGGTTGAGGAATACTCTTAAGCTCTACGTGAGAATGCTTGGTGATTATTTCTGTAGCCTCGTCATAACCGATATTGATTAAGAATTGGAGAGTGAGCTCTTCGGCAGGTGTGGCATATAGTTTGGTTGGATCGACATCAGGAATTAGGAGAACGGCCCTTAAGTCTGCGGGTGTAATGGTGACTTGTTTGTGATTGAGTCACCGTCACGGCGGTTTGTCCTTTGACCCTTTCCATAGTGTTCGGAAGCTGTTGGATGTAGATCTCGAGGAGCAGTTGCGAGTGTGAAAGCATGTTATGATACGGATGAGTCCTCAGAATGTCAATAGCAATTAAACACGAAGATTTTGAGCAAGTGAGGGTGTCAAAGTCAACACGGAGATTATTCTTTCCTATCTTCATTGGATAGCCATGAGGATAGATATCGGCAATGGAGAGAACTTCAGGTGCATCCATATTCATTTGTTCACCATGTCGTGATCGAAATAACATTAGCCAAAAGAACCAACATATCGAAAGACATAATGTTAGTCAACCGAAGGTCTTATTGTCTAGTTATTGAATGTACAGTGTCAATGATTGTTACGAGTCCTAAGTCACTTGTATGTTCAATAGTCCAATGACGTCGTGAAATGTTTAGTGAGTTAGTTAACTTTAAGTTTTAAAGTTTATTTTATCACTTATTGTTCACAACATATCAAATGATTTAAGTTTATTAGTGACATTTTAGGATTAGTGATGATATGATTAGTTTATTTACAAGTTTGTACAAGTAACAATTCATCATGAAGGTCAATCCAGGGTTAAGCGTAGTATTGGCAAAGTTATGCGTGAGCGGGAATGATATATGCTTAGGCGTAGACTTACGCGTAGAATCTAACTACGCGTAAGAAGTGTTAGCGTAGGAAAAGGAGACCTTATGCGTAGAGCTTATGCGTAGGCATATATTAACCTTACGCGTAAGGCTACTCTTAAGAGTTGACCTTATCGCGTAGAGGTCCTTGTTACGCATATCCTTCACGGGATCGCGTAGTCCATTGTAGAACCTTATGCGTAGCTTATGCGTAGGATTATTCTTACGCGTAACATGACTACGCGTAGGGTAATCCTTATGCGTAGAGTGCAAATGACCTTGATTCTGATTGTCACAAGTAACAAGCACGAAATAGAACCATCATATCATCAATATTAACACATAACATTCATTTTAACAACAGATCATGGCAAGAACAGATGTTACACAGTTATGCGTAGAACTACATACGCGTAGTCTAAACCCTAAATCTACGCGTATGAGATCTAGCCATGGAATATGCACCAAAGTTTTTCTGGTATATCTTAGATGTTGTGAGAGCATAATGACCAAGTTTTAACAATTAATTTGCGGTGAATCAAAAATACCCAATCTCAAGAACCTTAAACCCTAATTTCAAATTGTTAACCAATTAGTGTTTCTGGGTGGTTATAGACCTTGGAAATCATCAATTCAATAACACAAGAGCATAACCCAACAATCTTTTTGACCAAAACACTTCACATTTAGAAATACCCAATTCGACTCATAAACCCTAATATTCAAAAATCATTAATTAGTGTAACTGGGTTTGTTTTGAGCTTAGAAACTATATCATAGATGTTGTTAAAACATTTTGACACATTCCTTTTAACCATAAACACATAACACATGATCATGTGTTCTTACGCGTAGGCGAAGAACACAAAATCACTCATATCATAGATTTGACCGTTGGAATTCATTTGAAAATCAAAACCAATGTTCAAAAACATGTTAGAAACATTAATCCACTTACAAAATGATGATCAAAACAGTTTCTTGAGTGAATTTTGTGCGTAGGATGGTTTTAGGTTTTGTAATAAATGAGAAGTGAAAGTAGGTGGGAGGGTGTTTTATTAAAAATGAGTTTAACCTTTTGCAGTTTTGGTCCCTCCACCTTTTCCATTTTCATCCAAAGCCTTTTAACTTCCATTTTGGTTACCAAACGAAGATTTTAGGAAAGAAACTTGACGACACTCCCCTCGACTTGAGAAAATAATGAAAGGTTATTAATTAAGTCCGAGGAGTGTCTTTGAACCAGGAAATGTACCACCATTTGTAAAAGATTCAACCGAGATATGATAACATGCAAGTACACAGATGTTTTGAAGCAGTTAAAGTTTATTTTCTCCCCTCAACACTTGATCGGAAAAATACTGAATTTTGAAAGATTAAAGTGTTGACGGAAGAAAATGTACTTGCAATGTTGAAAGAAAATTAGATTAGAAGAATATTTTTGTTGTTTTTATCAGGTTTTATAATTTTGTATTTTGTTTTTGAAAAATTATTTACAAAAGAGAATTTGGTGTTTGACAGGTTTTAAGACTGTTTTAGGAGGTCATCAATTCCTCTTGAGTCAAACACCTCATACCAATCCGGTGGACCAACTCATTAAACCTAGCGGGAGGCAAGGCTTTGGTGAGAAGATCGCCAATTGGTATTCTGTACCCACAAAATATAATTCAACATTACCACTGTTCCACGTGATCCTTGATGAAATGATATCGAAGATCGATGTGCTTTGATTTCGAGTCTTTGGCGAGTTGCACGAGATTGCAATGGCACTCCGATTGTCGCAATACATCGGGATTACGTCAAATACGTAACCATAGTCTTTGAGTTGTGTTCTCATCCATATGACTTGAGCACAACATGCGGACATGGCTACATATTCCGCTTCGGTTGATGACAGCGATGTACAATCCTGCTTCTTCGATTGCCATGACACCGGTTTATCACCAAGAAATTGTAAAGCTCACGAAGTGCTTTTCCGTGAGTCTAAGCATCTGCGTGGTCAGCGTCTGAAAAAGCGATTAGTTCAAAACCAGAATCCTTCGGATACCGGATCCCCAAGTTAATGGTTCCCTTTATGTATCGGAGGATTCTTTTAGCCTCAGAGATGTGGGTTTCAGTTGGTCGCCGATAGCGGGAGCATAGATAAGCGGCAAAGACAATATCAGTGCGCTAGTTGTTAGATACATGAGAGACCCAATAATACTACGGTATTTTGTAGGGTCCACCAATTTCCCATGTAAATCGGCGTCTAGCTTCTTGGTATGAGCCATTGGTGTGGCATAGGTGTCCGAGTTTTCATTCCAAATTTGTTTAACAATTCAAGGGCATATTTGGAGTGACTCAAGAAAATACCACGGGGTGATTGATGAACTTGCAGTCCGAGAAAGAATGTAAGTTCACCCATCATGGACATTTCAAAATTTTTCTTCATTAGTTTTGCAAAAGCGATTGAAAACTTTTTATGTGTAGACCCAAAATGATGTCATCCACGTAAATTTGAACAATTAAGATGTGTGTCCCGTGATATTGTATAAAAGAGTTGGGTCAACCGAGCCTTTGGTGAAATTATTGGCAATGAGGAAAGATGATAGCTTATCGTACCATGCTTGAGGGGCTTGTTTGAGACCATAAAGAGCTTTGTTCAGTTTGTAAACATGGTTCGGGAACTTCGGGATCAACGAATCCATCGGTTGGTGACATAAACCGTTTCTTTAAGTTGTCCATTGAGAAGCGCAGTTTTGACATCCATCTGATAGACCGTCATATTCATATGAGCGCGACGCGAAATATCCGAACGACCTCAAGGCGAGCAAGCGGAGCAAAAGATTCTTCAAAGTCTATTCCCTCTTCACGGCGATAACCCTTAGCCACGGGCGTGACTTATTTCGGATAACATTTCCTTGACATCAATTTGTTTTCCAAATCCATTTTAGACCAATGACGTAGACCCCTGTTGGTCTTTCAACCAGTTCCCATACTTCAAGGCGTTTGAATTGGTTGAGTTCTTCTTGCATGGATTCAATCCGGTTGTCTTTTGTCATTGCGTCTTTGATGTTTTAGGTTGATTGGCAGACGGTGAGTGCATAAATGCAATGTTCACCGTCGTGTGAAGACGTTGTCTCGTAACGACTGGTTGATTCGGGTTGCCAATAATGTTTTCCCGAGGATGGTCTTTTGTCCATCTATGTGTGGAGGGTTGATGTTGGTATACATTGTGCGGTCGAGGATTCAAATGGTTTGTTGAAGATTCGCGACATCTAGTGCGGCGGTCTCATTAGCAAGCGGGTTGAAGAACGCATTTGGATCAAAATCTGCAGGTGGGGGTACTTCATTGAGAATATCATCATTTGGTTCATCATTGTTGGAAGCGGTGTGTTCAAGCTGTTGTGTTGGAGTCAAGCTGGTGTAGGTGCATCTTCAACGGTAGTTGTTGTAGCAGTGTATCGGTATAGGAATATTATCGGGTTGTGCGGCGGAAGCAGCGGATACACACGGAGCACGTTCATCAATATCGTCACAGGACAGAGGAGCAAATAACCTTTCCATTTGTTGACGAGTTAGGCGAGGGCTTTCTTCGGTGATGATGGGGGTTGAGGGAAGTTTAAGCGGTTGTGACCGGGTTCTAAGCTGTTATACTCAGAAGCCATTTCCGTGAGTTCATCGAAATGAGCTTGAATCGTTTCCATCCTGTTTTGTACGGACGATTCGGATTCGGAAACCTTTGGAATTATCACGATATCCGATAAAGACTCCAATGTCCGCTTTGGCTTTGAGCTTTCCAAAGTCATCACGATCATTATTCGGATAGCAAAGAGATCCAAATACATGAAAGTGTTTTAGATTCGGTTTTCTGTTATGGACAAGCTCGAAAGGTGTTTTGTTGTGGCGTTTTGTGATCATAGAACGGTGTTGAGTATAGCATGCGATGATACGACTTACGCCCATAAGTAATCTGGAAGTTTAGCATTGATTAACATTGTTCTTGCGGCTTCCACTAACGTTCGGTTTCGTCTTTCAACAACTCCGTTTTGTTCTGGTGTGCGTGCAATAGATGTTTGATCTTTGAATTCCCACTTTCTCATAGAATTCACGAAGGGTTTTGTTAACAAATTCAGTTCCTTTATGCATTCGATGATTACGGCGGTGTTGCGGGTGAACACGTATTTTTGTGAGAAAGGTGATGATCATTTGTGGAGCTTGGTCTTTGCTACGAAGAAAGTAGACCCAAGTCCATCGTGAGTAGTCATCAACAATTACTAAGATGTAGCGTTTGCCATTGATCGTTTGCACGCGCATCGGGCCACACAAATCCATGTGTAGAAGATGAAGCACATCTTTGAGAGCGTGTTCCACCTTTGAAGGAAAATGAGCACGAGTGCTTTTCCCTTGTTCACAAGCTGAGCAAAGGTGATCTTTTGAATAACGGAATCGTGGGAGTCCTTCAACTAGTTTGTGTCGAGCAAGGTTGGTGATGGTTTGAAAGTTTAGATGTGAGAGACGGCGGTGCCATAGCCAGGATTTTGTTGATGTTGCCTTAGAAAGTAAGCAAATGGGAGAGGAAGCAACCATGTCTTGCATAGAGATAGTGTAGAGACTAGAATTACGCGAGCGAGACATAAGGTCATTTCCTTGTAGATCACGAATGAAACAAGTTTTCTCCTGAAAGCAACCTCCAAATCTCCATCACAAAATTGACCTACTGAAAGCAGATTGTGACCGAGGCCTTCCACATAGTAAACCCTGCTAATTTCGATGTTCCCATTGACATAGTCTCCGTAGCCCATGATATCTGCGAAGTGATCATTCCGAACTGGCGGTGCCAATGAACTTTGCAATAAAGTTTGATAACAGTTTAAGATTGCTGTCATGTGTCGGGAACATCCGCTATCAACAATCCAGAGAATGATCGTATCACTGCATTACACACAGGCGACACGGATGGAATAGAAGTAGATGTGGAACCCGAAATGTTAGAGGGTTCCATAGCAATTATAGTAGATATACACACATCAATAGCTTTAGGTATCCACTTAAATCCTAGTGTGTTATATATCCATTTCCGCCATCTATAACTACTCTTTGCTTTAGTCTTAGTGAATTCACTAGGTGGTACTACATTCCTAGGAGGTGAAACTGGAGCTAGAGGGACAGCAATGCGTTTCTTAGAATCTAAAGATGGCGGTCTACCAAGCACAGACTTAGAAAGATTAGTGGGCCTAGAGGTATTCCGGTTCTTAGGATTCCTTAAGCGAGAGATGATAGCTTTAGCAACACATTTATCATGGCAATCAGAATTCATACTTTTACGACAAATATCACAAGGTGCATCGGACTGAATATCAAAAGTACTTAACGGTTTAGCATTCGTTACATCACTATTTCTATTACATTTGCGGGCCAATATCTATAGTGGAGCAACGTGAGTCTTATTCATAGTCCTAGGGTGTTCTTCTACTTTAGCATTCTTGATTGATCTTTTCTTAGGTCGCAACTTCCTATTCTTCGATTGAGTGCTCTTAGGCTGTGAAGTGCGGACGTTTGGATAAGGCTCAACTATTCTGTTTGTAGAAGGAAGCACGTTAGCTACTTGTGATTTGGCAGTAGAGATTCTAGGTGCATGAGTACTAAGTGTTACGGGGGCTAATCTCTTAATGATTGTTGGCGGAAGTTGTTCATACTTTCCTAACATTCCTCTTAACTTGATGATAGTGTGAATCGGATCTTGATTTTCGAGACCGAACATTTCGGCAAAATGCATAACTTCTTTAGTGTGTGCAAGATAATGATCAAGTTCATTTGATGCTTCATCACGAGTCTTTTTGAGTAAATCAAATATGACACCATATTCCTTTTTAACTTTTACAAGTTCTTGTTCATATTTTGAGATTTGACACTTAAAAGACACGTTTTGATCATCCGGTTGCTCAATTTTAGAATCAGAAGGTTTTGCACGCAGCTGGTTGATTTTGTGTTGAAAAGCAAGTTGTTGATCGTGAATATCTTTTTGACACCAATTAAGACGGCGTATTGCATTTGAAAGTTCGTTTGACAATCGTTTGTTTTCAACTTTTAAGGACTCGATCTGAAGCACATTATCAGTGTTCTCAACATTTACCACGAAACAACGATATCAGCAGAGATATAATCAAATGCATATGACAAAGAATTCAATAACACAACATTTTGAACATCGGCCAGATGACATCTTCCAAGAGTCGATCAACATCTTTTCTCAACATTTTCTTTTTACGTTTATTGTTTGAAATAGATGTTTCGTTTTCTCGAAAAGCGTTTTCATGACCCCAAGTTCCTTATGAAAATCCTTTTTCCAGGCAATTGCACAACTTTTCAAGTTTTTAACATTAGGTAAAAGATTTTTCTGAAAAATGTCTCTTTGTTCTCGCGCCCGAGGCGATTGAAAATGTTCAACTTTGATTTCAGATCGATATTCTATCTCATGTTGTAAAATTTTGAGGCCATGAAAATGTCAAAATATCGAAGAATTTTTCGATTTTCGGGTTGTGAGTTTACTTCACTAATGGAAGGTAAAGGACCATAAGTTTGTGCAAAGTCTGTTTTGGGATAACAATAGAAGACTCGGTGTTACGATGATAACTCTTGGTGTGTTAGAAGAATCCGTTGGTGTGACGAAAGTGACGGTTTTGAATAATTAAAAGGTTTGTTGTAAACAACAGTTTTTAATTTTGATCGACTCTCGTCTTCCGCATCTAATTCCTCTTGATGATGATATTCAACAACACTCATAACAGAATTATCAATTTTATATTGTGCCTTTGGAAACTTCGGATTTGGTTTGAATGCTTTGGTTGAAAGCTTAGGTTTGTAATCAGCAAGATTCGGTCCATATCCATTTGGATTTGGTTTTAAAGTAAACTTTTCAATGGTTGTGACCGACTCGCCATGTTTGTAAACAACAGTTTTAAACTCTTTAAGTTTGTTTTGCAAGCCGATGATTTCTTCAAGATGATCATCTATTCGTTTCGTTGAATGCTTTTTGTATGCAGAGAACTGTTTTTGACAATTTAACAACTCGGCCTTAGCTTTTTGATTTTCCAAGGTGAGAGCGTTAATTTGCTTTTTATGTTCATGTTTCAGTTGTTCTATTTCGGACAACAAAGCATTCTTTGAAGCGGCTAGATCACGCATCTGTCGTTCTAAATATTTTTCGTTTTGATAAGATTTGGCAAAGGCTGCTTCAAAACCGTTTTCACGTTTTCTTGAGTTTTGAAAAAGTTGAGTTGCTTTTGTAAACATTCAAAATCCTTTGTTAACAGTGCATTTTTACATTTCAAGTCCTGATTAATTGCACGACATTCTTCCACTATGGTTTGTTGGTCTTGTATTAAGCGAGCAAAATGCGGATGAGGCAAAAGTTCAGTGTTCAATGTGAGTCACAACATGATCATTCTTGAGATCCTCAAGTATAACCACGGAGTCAATTTGATTATCAAGGGAAACCGTTTGGTCATCTTGATCGTCAAATATAACTACGGGTCTAGTTGAAAATCGTCGGAATGAGATGTGGACGACTCATTTTGAACATTCGAGCCTTGCGGATTCGGATGTTGGCGGAGATATGAGATCGAGATAAATATGGTTTGTTCGGTGCACGAGACAAGCCATCGATGTCATACACTGGGCTGTGTCACTCATGTGTAACGCTTGCATATTAGCCATCAACATAACAGTGCATTGGCACGCAAGTCCTCCATATCATCATCTGAGTCGGCATTTGCCATAAAGCTCGTTCTTTGTGCGTGAGAGTTCCACCAGCTTCATCCTTAAGAGCCAAAAGAAGAGCCTCTTTGAAATAAGCACTGCCCTTAGTCCTTGGCTTTGGGCATGCATTAGCCAGTGTCCCTTCTCATTGCAGTTGTAGCATCGAAGACCATTCAACCCATTTTGAGCATTTCCTGTTCCACCACTTGAGCTCTGTTGTTATTCCTACCCACAGCATTAAACCCTTGACCACCGCCCATCTGACGGCCATAATCACGATTCGAACTTCAACCGTCCATTGTTCACAACAGCTTGAGTCCGTGTGTTAGATGAGGAGCGAATACGATTGTTGGATTTGTTGGTATAACGGCTAAAGGCATTAGCAATCATCACAAATCCTTGTTGCAATGCTTGACGGATCGGATTCCTCGGTCGCTTCCGACATATGCTTGAGCATTGTTGTTGTATGGAACCAATTGATTTTGTTGAGGTTGTTGTTGTGAAGGTGTGTTTGTAGCATTTGGTTGAGTTCTTTGGTTGAGGAGAATAACGGTTTTGAGCATATAAGGCAAGTTGTTGTTGATTTTTCGGATGTGTTGGTGGAGCAATTTGAGCACGGAGAATCCTTTCTCGATCAACTTCCTTTTCATGAGGTTTCAAGTAATCGTACAACAATCCGTAGGTAGAATGATGCATGTTCTTCGCTTGGCGGAGAAAAATGACATACTTCTCCCATTCAGGACCAAGACTACTTCAGGAACTTAGTATTCACTGCAATTCTTGGCATGATGATGTTGTGTTTATCCAAATCATTGATGATGTCTGAAAATCGGTGATGATAGGACTCTAGTGTCTCTCCCGGTTCAATCATGAAGTGTTCATAAGCCAAGTAAATTTTGGATTCCAAATCCTCTGATTGAGTCTGAGATCCTTCCATAAGAAGGCGAATATGATCCCACATTTTTTGTGGAGTCTTTTGAGCATCAACACTACGAAGAATTGGGTTTGGTAATCCTAAGAGGATGTATTCCATTGCAAGTTCATCAGCTTGATAGTGTAGAAGTTCGTGGGATTTAAATGCAACTTGATAGCAATGTTGGTTTGTTCATCTCTTGGTGGAATGGCATTTGGATCTCCGGGTACAATGATAGTAGGCATCTCAAATGGACCTTCTAAGATAACCTTCTTTAAGAACTTTCCATGTGGCTTCTTTAGATCACAAAACCTAAAGAACCTTATCACCCATTGATCGTAGTTTCTGGAGTGAGCATTGGAGGTCTATCAAGTGATCCAGCCTCATGAATTGATTGTTAGGTGCTTAAAGCTTCACACATCTTTGCAAACCAAGTGGGTTCCTTCATAGTGTTCCTTGATAGATGTTGATTGAATTCATTTGTGTATGGTTGAACTTGAGGACTAGGTGGTGGTTGAACCATTTGAGGTTGTGGATTTGCAGCAAGTTGTGGAGTATGTTGTTGATTAAATTGTTGTTGATAAATTGCTTGTTGTTGATTCCATTGTTGATGTTGTGGACTTAGTTGTTGTTGTCGTTGAGGATAAGTGTAAGGGAAATAGTTAGAGTATGGTGGTTGTGACATGTTGAAAAACTTGTGTGGTAAAATGGATCTTTGTAGTCGAATGAACCTTTGTTGATGAAGTGTCCTTAGGCGTAGAAAAGACAAGAACCAAGTAGCACTTATGCGTAAAACACCAAAAGTTACGCGTAACAATGAGGAGTTACGCGTAGGTTTTAGCTTACGCGTAAGTAGGATAAAAGCACTAAAGTTATGCGTAGACAAAAGTTAGGCGTAGAAAGTTAGGCGTAGGATTACCTTATTCGTAGACCTAAGTTTACGCGTAAAGTGAATCTTATGCGTAGGATTTCTACGCGTAAGCTTATGCTTATGCGTAATTTTAGGGTTTTGCCCAAATGATCTTTTACACTTCACAGTGCAAAAGATATCCAAAGTCGACGTATTTTCGGACTTATCCAAGTAAGAAAACACGGAATAAACCAGGAAAATGAAGATCAAACCAAGGAAAAATCTTACGCGTAATTTTAGGGTTTTGATACGCGTAGGATTACTCGTAACTTTGATTTTGCCCAAATGTGTTTCTAAACCAGATTTTTGTTATGGAATAGCTTCAATAGTACCAAAAGAACACAAAATTGTGAATTTTGATGTACCAAAAGCGCTAAGCGGGTTACGCGTAGAACGACACCCACGAACAAAAACAAGCTTAAAAGCGTAAATCCACGCGTAAAGTTTGAAACTTTTTGCCAAAAACAAGTATTTTAACACCTCAAAACATTGAAAGTACAAGAATCTTGGATTAAAAGTGTAAAAAACGAGTTTTTAAGATAACCAAAGATTGCGTTATCTTTACGCGTAAGATACAAAACCAAAACTTAAAAAACAAACGAGTACACCCAACTATTTGGCGATTGATACCACTGTTAGGTCACTAGTTTTACAACACAAGTTATATAGAAAGAGATGAAGGCAGATGAACAAGTAAATCACACACACATACACGATAAGAATAGCTCGGTTAGGCGTAGGAATATGTGTGAAAGGAAAACTTGAACAACCAACCTTCAAATGAAGGTTATTACATGGTTTATATAGGCAAGGAGCTAGGGCAACACTCCCTCTCCTTCCCTATTCCTTATTGGGCTTGGGCCTAAGCTTATGGGCCTTCTACATAAGCTTGACCTTAAACAAACATAAAGGCCATAATAAAGCTACCTATTACATATGAAATATAAATACTTAAAATACTGTTTAGGAGTGATTCCAACAAGTGGCTATGTTTTGAGTGTTTTAATTAACCATTTAATTGGGAGAGTGGCATATATGTGTGGCTCCTAATTAAGAAGAATAAATAGGGTGTTTACTAAATTAAGTTTTTACATATAAATGTCTTAATTAGTCACTTATCGGAAGAATTTAGTTTTAATGAGTTTTTCAATTAAGAGATTGTAAAAGTTTTGAGCGTACATTTATCTCTTAACTCAATAAAAAAGAACTAGAGAAAATGTAAATAACTCTTAAGTAAATTGGACTCACATTAGGCCAATGCTAATGGTAACCATAAATATTGTGGTTACTCTTCGTCACATCAGCGCCACATCAGTTTTTTTTTTCAAGACTACACCAACCACAATTTGCTAATAAGGCGACTACAACCACAATCAAAAACTACACACACAAAACAATTAAAATTTGCGGTTGGCAAGCCAACCATAACTTTGAAAATGTTAGAGGGTGATCGGTCATTATTCAGTTGGGCTAATGGAGATAATACGATCATCTACTCGGTTGGTTGAGGGGCAACCTTATCATTAGCATTGGCCTTATACCCGTTAAAAGACAATTAGAGAAAAGTAAACACCTTTAGGGCACGTGGTAGAGAGAGAATTTCAGTGAAAAGAAATAAAGTAGAGAATGGAATTCAGAGAAATGAAATTGGTTGAGAAATTTTTTATGAATTCCACTGTTTGGTAACACCAGAGAAATTGACCACAAAAAATGAAAAGAATTGATTTCTTCGTTTGGTAAAGAGAGCGAGAGAGAATTGAAAACAAAGTTTTGATTTTGTTATTATTGTTTTTTAGTTTTATTTATTAGTAAAGGATTATGTAATCAAAAGTAACAAACCATTAAAAAATAAAATAAGCAAACGTATATGTACACAAAATTATACCAGTTGCTTCATTGAAAAATTATCCATATATATCTTGAAAATTATACCAGTTGCATACATTATAATAAAGAGATCCCAATAGTGTTCATGATTTGCAGAACCAAGGGACTCACAACCAAAAACTATGCAAGAGCAGCACTAAACATCAACCAACAAGTAGATACTACCCACAAAACACAACTAGATACGGCCCAACTTACAGAGAACAATGAGACTAAAACATCAGTTGCGCCAATGAGACCAGGCTGTTGCACCAATCTGACAAAAATCATAAGACAAACCATGCCAATTAAAGCATCAGTTGCCATGTATTATATTCCACTCATTAAACATGTCATTAGCAAGATTATCTCGACGATCACTCCATCCTTGTGAAGTCTCAACAGTGTTAATGACATTATCATGTTCATTTCCATCTTGTGTATGATCCGTTGGAACTTCATTATCAAGCGGGTCTTGACTCATTTCTGTACGTATGAAGTTGTGCATCAAACAACAAGCAATAATGATACGCGGCATTGACTTGATTGGATGGTAACAATTATCGCGCAAGATGGCCCATCTAGCCTTAATCAATCCAAAACATCTCTCAATAACATTTCTTGCCGATGAATGCTTCATATTATATAACTCCTTAGGCGTGGTAGGTGGATGCGACCAATCATTAAGATGGTAACGTTGACCACGATAAGGAGTTAGAAAACCGTCACCATTTGTGTAGCCGGCGTCACAAAGATAATATGATCCTATTAACACAAATCATGTAATTATAATAAGCACACATGTGTTTCCATATGTGTATATGCAAGTACTTATATGTAAGATGTGTAACATACCACGGGTTATCTTAAGACCATTTGGCCTACTAATAGCATCTCGAAGCACACGACTATCTGCTGCTGAACCTTCCCAACCCGCAAGCACATAAGAAAACATAAGGTCTCTCGTGCACACTCCAAGAACGTTGGTACAAAGCTCACCCTTTCGTGTCCGATAAGGTTTTCGATCACATGTTGGAACCTTGACTTTAATATAAGTACCATCTAATGCTCCGAGACAACCCTATGAAAACTAATGATTATTAAATATCTATACATGTTATTTTCATAAAAATAAAAAGACAGTTCACTTACCTTAAACCATTTCCACCTCTCATCAGTTTCGTTGTCGGGCACTCGTACAGGTGTCTTGTAGAACTCTTTGTGAAGTCGGCAAACGGCATCTAAAACTAACTTGAAATAGCGACTTATAGTTTCACCAGATCTTTGAAATCTATTTGCTATTATTCTGTTTTTCTCATTATGAGCAAGCGTATGTAGAAACATTGCAACCTGCTCATCAACTAGCATGTGTTTGCTGCTACATAGTCCTCCTCTTGTTTCAAGCAATTTACAAAGTTTCGAAAATGCAAGTATATTCATTCGAATATTAACCACGCTCGTAATATCACTTTGATACACCATGCTCCACATATTGTCACGTCTACTACTCAAACTTATCATATATTTTCTACGAAGCGTTTTAGACTCGATCAAATGATTGATCATCAAACAACCCAACATAAACCAACGAACCATAGTTGTTACTATGTTGAAATTACCTGTGGCAGCTATCATAGCAGCTTGTATCCTTCGTTTTCTTTGTTGGGCTAAGGGCGATCTCGTCATCTACATATGTATGGTACATAATAATGTATAAGTAGGTTGTTTGTTTGTGAAAAAAGCAATGTAATCTATACCATTAATGTAACATTATTGAAACATTTGGTTGTTAATAACCCAAAATACATACAAATCAATATGTACAAGTAAGTTCTAATATCTAACTGTTTGGTTGCGAAACGCGACACCAAACGCCCCCGGTTGGGGCTGCACTGCAGCGAAACAAACACCACCATTTGGTGCAGAAAATTAGTAAACAAACGTACCCTTTTTGGGGCTGAATAAGCATGTCCGAATGCTCCCTAATGAGCTGAAACTAAGCAGCAATAAACGCCTCTAATGGGCTGAAAATAAGCCGAAACGAATACCCCAAGTGGGCTGAAGAAAGAAGAACCAAACTCTCTCTTTGGGTGGTTTCTAGTCGAGAATCAGGAAATAATCAAGAAAAACAAAACAACCCCACTAGTGGGTGGTTGTACCGAGCTGAGACATAAATCAGACGCACCCCTTGGGTGGTTAGTCTCGCAACAACAAACCAAACACACCCCTTGTGGGTCGTTGGTGTGACCGAAACCCAAGCAAACAACGACACCCTTCAGTGTATTTTTTAGCCAAGCCCAAAAAAAGCTTATTCAAATAAGCTAAAACCAAAATACGCTATAAACTGATACAAGAAAATAAAAACCAATCAAACACCCCTAGTGGGTTTCCTTGTGTACCGAGGACAGAACAAACCAAGACCAACACCCCCGTGGGTGTTTTTCTCTCGACCAGGATTAACCAAACATGCACAAATAAAAAAGAAAAAAAGAAAAAACTCACAGATCTGAAGAGGATGATTATTATGTATGAAGTACTGGATGTGAAACAATTGAAGATAAAGAAGAAGATAGTCACCAGAGGTTAGGATGCAATTGTGTGTGATAATAATGTGACTTGCACGTGATGGTCCCTTTTATATCACTCTTTTTTTTATCCCATCCAAATTCTCAAATTTTTGGGCGGAGAAAAAGTTGTGAAAGAATATGATTTCCAACCCAAATGGAGTGGAAAAGAAAATACAAAGGATACAATTCTCGAGAATATACAAAAATTCTCCGCCTTTTTTTTTAAGCGTACCAAACAGAGGAAATGGAGCCTTTTCCAATTCTTTGGCCTCAATTCTCAGTACCAAACACGCCCTTAAATACATCCCAAAAGACTAATACGACGATTATGAATAGTGTCTTCTCTTCAATGTAGAAGAGGTTCCATTTCTCTCCACTTTGTCAATTGTTAGTTAAACTTAAGCAACCGTAATCACATGGTCCAATCACTAGAGAATCTTACAGCATGATACTGGAATAATGAGCGTACGATAGAATGAAAGGTTCACGAGTAGCATGAATCTGACGGCTTAGAAACAAAGCACAGACAAAAGTATATAGAGACACACACGTGGCGTGGGTGATAACAGTACGCCAACTCAGTTACAGCTACACGGACCCGAAATCCCGCAGATACAACGACAATTTGCGTCAGAACTTACAACCTGACCCCTCTCATGCATGCCCCCACCTTTTTATAGTTTCATCCCTCACATATTATGCATTTGCCGAAACATATCTCAAAGTAGTATAATTTCATAACCAACACAGTACCTTCCAAAATGTGAATTAGTCCATCAACTTTTCAAAATCACATACGTAAACGGATGTGTTTTCCTTGTTTAAATTATCCGGGAAAGGCGAGACTTTTTGACTTAGTTGTACCCGGCTTGGTTAATCCCGAGACCATTTTCGACACTTATCTAACCACCCCCATATGTACACACTTAAGGAGTTTTAAACCCTTGACCTCTTGTTCAAAATCACAAATCTCTAAAACATCTAATATGCGTATATGGCCATAAGACTTCTAGCCCGTCAGTTTGCCATGTTGTGTGATAATGTTTTTAACTAAGTAGTTGTTGATTCAAGTTTTATTTAAAACTCGTGAGATAAATTTTTATTTGGGTTATGTTATCACCACCTCCTGGAATGTGACATAAGAGGGTAAAGGTACAAAAGATTTCTTTCGTCTCTGAGTTTACAGTACAACACAGTTTTTTTATCAGTTTTGTTCCGAGTTTTCTGGCAGTTTTAAACTTTTGACTTATTAAACTTTATATTTTTTGTTACGGGTTTATAGTCTTTTTATATAAACAAAATTAAAAAAAAAAAAATCGAAAAAAAGAGGAAGAGGGGGGGGGGGGGGGGTGTTGAGAATAACCTCTCCCTTTGTATTTATATATATATAGTTGAGATAGCTTTTTGCAATGTTTACAATCACGGTTCCGGGCCAGAAGTTACCGGTATTTTGCTTGTTTTGGAACCGGATTGAATCGGACGATTTTCTCCAAAAGGTGAAGATCGGTGGGATCACCCTGGTCCCATGCATCCTAAGGACGACCCAGTTTAATAAATCTAGCCGGTTCATGCGTTTTTTTTTAAATATATAAAATAACCTTTTTTCCCCTTAAAACTAACCAATTTATGTTATTATATTTTAGGTTGTACACTTGCTCCTAGTATCCAATTATAATGAATAGTGTAGATATAAATTTGTGCAATGTGTATGTATCGTGAATCTATGGACAATCTTTGTTTGAGGTGTTTAGACTTTAGACGTTGGCGTTCAAAGTAACTACTGACTACTGAGAGTTGGAAATAAATAAATAAAAAAAAATTGGTAACTGAGTTTCTGAAAAGAGGTGAGTTATCCACACCTTAGGGAGGGTATCCAATCATTGGATGCATCATCGGCTTGTACGGTGTGCATCGCGGGTTGTACGGTTTGATCAAAACCTCTTGATGTGACAATATAGGGAGGGTTTGTATAACATAGCTCGAAAACTAATCTAGGTCTTACTGCTGTTGCTGTTTTTTACAGTATATGTTTAGAATATGGGGTGAGTTATCCACACCCTCCCATGAGGAGGGTTTGCAATGATTGGACGCATCGTCTAGTTGTACGGTGTGCATCGCGGGTTGTACGGTTTGACTAAACTCTTATGATGTCAATATAGGGAGAGTTCCTATATCACATCCTTAGAATATTAGATACCTATTAGTTGGTTCTATTGATAAGATATTTATGCATGATTCTCCTTAATACGAATCAACATCATTTCTCGCATGAGTATGACATGTTAAAGAAACATGGTGCACCAAATTTGGAAGAAGTTTAATGCTTACAGAGTTACAGCAATATAAACAAATTGGTAGACGAACCTACTTATTAGACTAACTCATTGTTATTAGTTGGTTTTGCCATCATTCAAGCAACTATTAGAAAGGTTGATTTACCTCTCACATCTGTTAGCGTGAGTCGGTTAGAGATGCCGAAATTTAACCTTTTGGAAAACGCCAATACATTGAATTAACAAACACAATTACTTACCTCAAGGGTGACATATACAAATACACAGAAACATAGATGGTTACACACAAATATGAACAAGTTGCATGGCCTATCGATGAAATATAATAGAAACAAATAAAGGGGTGTTTAATTTGGGATCGTGTTATAACACAGATTATCTGATTGAATCGCAATAATCTGTTTTGTGTTGTTTGGAAAAAACAATTGAAAAATCAATTTTCTGCTAAAAGCATGTGGGTACATGCTTAAAGTAAAGTAAAAGAAAAACACTAAATCAAGTCGAAGGAATAATATGGATGGGTACTAGTAGTCTCACTATCTCCACTTATCAAAACATTATTTTCAACTCCATCCTGTCCTCCTCCCTCCACTTGTCTTTTCCCTCAACTTCAAACCATTATTGCTTCACAACACATGCATTGATGCATGCTTATGATTTCAAGATTTTCTCTATATCAACTACAAAAGAAGATACCTCTTTACTATGCTAAATTGATTTTGGAGTATTTTTTCAAGTGGGCATAAAAAATATTCAACTTTTTTGTGTTTTACATATCAATGGTTTGGTTTTGAGGCCAAACATTAGTATTTTGGGAGATGGGTAAGAAAAAGGTACCCAAGAAAACAAAGGAATTATCAGTAGCAATAGCAGAATCATCATCAATTATTGGTGAGCAAATTACTCCAAGGAAAAGAGGAAGGCCAAGAAAAATAGTGGAAACAATTGAAGAAGTCAAAGAATCAAAAGAAGAAACTCAACAAGATTTAGATGAAGAGCATGAGTCAAAGATACAGAAGTCAACTGAAGAACATGAGTCAAAGAAACCAAAGTCAACTGAAGAACTAGTCAAAACTGAAGCAACTTCTTCTACTACTAGTACTCAAGATCAACCAAGAAGAAGTAGAAGAAAAAGCAAGCCAAGAAAAAGCAGCTAGAAGAACATTAATTCAATTCACAAAGGTAACTTTTAATTTCATTTCGTTGATGAGTTAATTGTAAAGATTATTGTTTCTTGATTTATCATTTATCAGATTAGATCAAGTAAATAATGAATGGAAAACTGTTTGAGTGTGACTTCTGAAGTTTGGCCTCTCTTGATATAGTATTTCATACAGTATTTGTTTATGCTTTTCATGCCCCTTGAATAATTTATCATTTCAATCACACAAGCATCACATATTTTTCCATTAATCAAGATTTTGTAATGATTTTCAAGCATACAAGAGTTTGAGAGGGCATATCATTTCTTATCTCATACAATTGTCTCGGACAGGTTTAGATCACGTAACCATTTGGTTATCGAGCATCTCACAAATACCGTTAGAATACATCTATATACAGATAAAAACATATCTTCATTTTTCTTCCCAGTTAGAATAATTGAATTCACTTAGTCTATAGTATATCCTTACAAATACAGTTAAAAAGTCAGACGCCATTATTTTCATCTAGTTTTTACATCAAACAAAGTACATGGTAAAATTTGAAAGAAAAACACGTTTACTTTGCAAAGACACTCATGTGATAACAGGTTGTTTAAGTGAAACATTTACTTTGTTGTGGAGAGGATAAATAGCTAAACAGTAACGAAAATCATGGTTACTTAGCTAACTGATTAAACACATGGTGTGAAGTGTGAACTGTGAAGTGTCAAAGCCTAACATGATAAATTAAGTCATATAATGCAAAACTTATTGTCTTCGCAATATTGAAAACACATGGTACATATACATACAAGTTTAAAGCTGTCCAACTATTCACTACTGTTTATGTATCTAAGCTCTAAACCATATCATTGAGTTATACATGTTGCGTAATCATTTGTCACTAGTGGCATTTTCAGCTTCCAATTATTGTCTGATATGGTAAATCCTGAAGATGGCCATGAATCAAGGGTGGACAAACAAATGATTTGAACAATCAAACCACATGTTCACAAATATAATGGGCACAACCGGTAACAACGCTTACTGTTCAAAAGGTGTTCTTAATTACTTTCGTTTGAGTTGGATTGTATTTATACTTCTGTAAGCAACACCGTATCATATTTTCTTCTATACTTTCATTTTCGAACAAAACTCATCATCATCCTCAAAAGAGTATAATTTTTTTTCTTAAAAACTTTTTTTTTTTAAATTCTTTTCTCATATTCTCATCATTTTATCAACTTTATAAGCAAACACAATAAAGTTTAAAAAGTCAACAGTTTCACCAAATTTAGTTAATAGGAGCAGAAACAACAAGATGTGTTTTTATACTGAAGACTACAAGCAAACGAATTTAATTAAGTAGCATATCGATGTGACGAGGTGTAGACATCACGATGAACAAATGAAATATGAACCACGAGTGGGTTATGCTAAAACACTTTTAACTCATAAACATGACTTGTTGAAGCAATGTTTTTATAACTTATAGACTTTTGGTTTTTTTTTTTTTTTTTTTTTTTTTTTTTCTTATTCTTTAATTTTATCTATTTATGAATGATACAAATGAAAAAACTCAAAATGTAATTCATAATTCTGAAGTTACATCAGTTTGTTATAGTCCGAGGATAGCTGCCTTTTTTCAAATTTAATGTTGGTTTGGGTAAAAATTTTCAATTAGTGAAATAACACCAATTGTTGATTCAACATGCCTATGTAGATCGGTAGGGGCCGATTTCAACTTCAAGAGAGACTGTTAAGGGACCCGTATCTTAATACATATCCTTCAGCTGTCAGATGTCAGGTAGGGTCTAACAGGTCCTTTCATATTGAAAGAAGAAAAGACCACACTGAACAAAACAAGATGCAAGGCCAAGCATTCATGGGTTCATCAGTGTTTCATCTTTTAACAACATGCCTATCCTAACACACACAAAGTTTCGTATTTGACCCTCACGCAAGGTTTAACTTCAAAAGTTATGCAACTTTTTATAATAATTCAATGCTTTACAGTATAATAGACATCTAGACTGATACAGTACAGCAGTATATTTGCTAATTGGAATTCATATAAAAAAAGTAAGGCTTTTTCGCAAGCTAAAATGGTCTTATAAGTAACGGAAAACTTTTACTGCATAGAGTCCAAATTACTAGATTCTGTAGAAATATTTACCTAGAAGAAAGCCATTGAATTAATGGCATTGTGTGTTGAATAAGATCCTCATTCATGCATGTAAAGCTACAGACCTTGTTATTTTGCTGAACCAATTGGTGGGGGTAGAGAAGGGTGGGGATCAAGAAGGTTCTCCTGCGACGCATTCATGTTGATCCTTATCCTACATTACAACATCGTAGTTTTTAGGTTAAGTGATATGATTATTATAGAATATTGTCATTAGAAAAGCCACTTTTCAAATACATGAAACACGTTATCTAACCTGTTATGGATGTTTACATATTCATCAGTTTCGTCCAATATTTCCTCCTGAAAGTCAAGCATGTTAGAATATATATATTTAGCCAGTGGGAATTAAATGTGAGATAACCAACATAACTGGCATATTGTATGTAAAAAAAAATTGTGCATTCTTGCTAAGTTTATTATTTTTCCTTGGTATTCTGCAAGAACAATGGCTTGTTTGCAACAAAATAACCAAGTAGACAGATTTTAAAATTTAAATCTGATAAAACTATAAAAATATGTTCCGAAAGAAAACAAGTAACATAAACCAATATTACCATAATTATGATGATTGCATATTTCATATCACCAAAATTATAACAATTAGGTATACCTGAAGAAGCTCTTCAATGACATCTTCCATGGTGATCACTCCCACGACGATTTGGTTTGATGGGTACTTCGGAATGGGATTGTTTTCCAAATCAAGTATGCAGAAGGAGCAACCTCTATGCCTCTTCTTGAAAGCAGGAGTTGAAGGTGGACTCCTCTTTGCTTGTTGATCTCCATCATTCTTTACGGAATCACTGTCAGCATCATGTGAATTGTATTTGTGTGCTGCGAGTTTCAAAAATAAGAAAAACAAATTAATAAAAAGTAGAAATCCTTCAATTTGAATGCAGGATTCAGGATAGTCTCTCACTCTCTGTATCTTTGGATTTTTTCAGCGTGTCGATCTTCTTGTTCAAATCTTTGTACACAACGGCAATATGACTATGCCCTTTTTGGAATTCATTTAAGATATCATACAGTGGCATGTTGTCAGCAACCCTGAAGTTGATACAGATTTTTTTTTTTATCATCACAGATTTAATCAATACATGTGTAAATACTCGTGAATTAGGGATTTCAGATTCCGTACCTTGGGACTTTCCTTAATAACATCTTTCTGAGAGGAACTGCGTCATCTGGGTCGACCGCCAACAGATTCTTAACCTGCATGTGGTAACCATGGACAAATGCTTTAAACAGCAGTACTGTTATGCGCAAATGCTCAAACACGATTATTATTTTTCAAAACTTATTTTAGGTATGTTAAATATCTGTATGTCAATACATGCTTTTACTATCAAGTTAAAGTAACAATCGGAACTTATTGATTTATTAAACAAGCCACTGGCAGGAATAAAGAAATTTACCAGTATAATTCCAATGATATTTGTTCGATCACCATAATAAACAGGAACTCTACTGTGACCCATTGTCATAATTGCATTTAAGGTATCCCTGTGCAGGCACAACAAATCAGGTTAATGCACGAAGATCATATGTGACGTGTGATCCATTTATAGCATATAAACATCAGAATATAAACCCACAAAGTAAGTGTTCCATCCAGGTCAAGGGAAAATGCCTTCGATATAGGGGTCATGGCATCCTTTGCAGTCTTTTCAGTCAGCTCTAGTGCTCCAGCAATTATAGTCGTCTCATCATGAGTCAAGTCTCCTCCTTTCCCAGCCTAAACATAAATGGCGTTAGAAAATATTTATTTCTCGGAGGCTTATTTTCTAATTCTACTAGCTGTTTGGACTTAGACTACCTCATTGCCATGAAAATTGACAAAAGTTTTTAACTCTGCTCTACGTAAAAGGGCAGATTGCCCCTTGCCCAACATCCAATCTAGAACCTACACAAAAAGTTACAAAAAAAAGGTAACAAAAGATGTTTAACAAAAAGACATAACTAAACACAACTGCTCGATAACAAAATAAGAAACTTGATAATTACCTTGCTGATAGGATAAGAAATAGGGAAAAACAACCACAGGAGACCCTGGACAAAAGGTGCCATTGTTGCTCCGACTGTCAAACCATAACGTGTACAAATTGCTTGCGGCAATATCTAAAAATAACAAAACATAAATAAGTCTCATTTGGAAACAATATTACTTCCTTTGATAATATCTAATATCAATGAGTACCAACCTCTCCAAACATCAGGATCAGTGTTACGGATATCAGAACTGCAGCCCATGGTGGAACAAGTTTATCCAAAAATATCGGAAGAGACTACGATACAGAGAAACAAGTAACAAAATTCAAGATTATCACTTGATGCATATGGTCGAAGTCACAATCATTATGAATAATTACAAAAAGTTGCACACACCTCCATTGCTAATGCATTACCAATCAAGAGCGTACACAGCAGTAGATGTTGATTTTTTACCACCGGGAATATTTTAGCTGTCATGAAAAATATATCATTATAATTAGCATAACAAACACAAAGATATGCAGGTATGAATTCATGTCACCGAAATCAAAGTAGATCTTTACCAATCATACATATATGGCCTAACACATATTAGCCTAATATTCAAATCAACCAGGGTCAGCCAACAAACAAAATGGACAGCTAACACGCTCGCTAACAACTTTAGGCTGAGCCAAAAGTTCTCTATCAATCACGAGCCAAAATATTTTATCGAACCAACATATACATCCAAATTTGTAGCCTACAACATTTTCGAGTTTATACATTCTTTTTTCCCCAAATGTCCCTTTTATTATTGTAGTCTTGTAGATATTAAATTAGACAGCTGCTACCTTTTGGTTCCTGCCAAATATATCATATACTCTAATAATATCATTCGCATGTTTACTTGAAAAATTAATTTATTTAAACTTCAAATAATACATCAATCACAACTAAATACACAATTCTATATTACTACAGGGGTGTTTGGGATTGTTAGTTCCTCTGCTTTTCTACTTACTTTTAAGCTCATATGTAATCCATACTACATCTGCTTATCTACTTATTTTGAGGTAAAACAAGCAGTTTATGATAAGCCAGCAATTTCAAAATGCTTATTTGAGATGAAATCAGAACTATTAATTTACAATAATATTTAACTCGAAACCTTTAACAAATCAATTTGATTGAAATGTTGCAACAAATTATTATTACTTTGAGTATTTTTACATTTTTCTATAAAATAAGCAAATCCAAATAAGCATAAAGAGAATTGGGTGTCACGGGTTGTTGGTGAATAACGCTTGTCCGGCGTTGTGTTATGTGTGTCTTACTGGTCTAGTATTAAGTGCTACGACTACAGCTAAAATCTGTGTAGTGTTATCACAACTTTGGTGTTACCACACTGAATGCCTAAGGGTGTGTTTGGCGCTGAGCATTTAGGAGCGGTTAGTGTTGTGATCCTTAATGCTCGTTTGGCAAGCAGCAAGTAGGTTTATCCATTTTTTCGGGATCCTCAGTTTCCAACGCTCCATGAAGTAGCATTTAGGAGCGTTGAGCATTTAAGAGTTGTTTTACACATTATGATTACACTGATAGCTACGTTACAAGCGTTTTCTGAGAAAAAACTACTCTGTTCACAGCTCACGGTACCGCTCTTCTGCTATTTATTTTACACCATACACAGAAAGAATAATAAGCAATCCCAAACACCCCTAAATTAACCTTAACTATCACTAGGTCACTATTCTAAATAAGAGGGAAATGACTGGGAGGCCTAAAAGTCAGCACCGTCAGTCAAAGGGACCTACTTCTTCCCAATCCAATGAACCGCTACTATGTAAACCTAGGGTCAGTTTGTTTAAGCTTATTTATGGACTTATGAGCTTAGTTATTTACTGCTTATGTTTCATAAGCTCAGTTTGTTGCCTTATTCCGAGACCTATGAGATTATATAAAGTTTATTATGTCAAAATAAGCCGAAAAAATTGGGCTTATAAAATATAAGCCGGAAACAGATAAGCTCATAAGCCCATGAACAAGCTTCCTAATCGTTTGTCTCGATATAAACACAATTCAATCAAACAACAGAAAAAAGATATATATCTAATAATAAAACAGTAAAAAACAACTTACAAGCATGTAAGCGATCTTTGGGGCGACCAGACTGCATAAGGACTTCAAGGTCGACAAGACCAAGAGACATAAGACCAAGGGTTAAACCCGCCATTAAACCAGCAAAAACAACTAAACCAAATATAACCATCAAATATAACCAAAAACTACCCTCACAACACCCCACTTCCGCCATTTTAGTTACTGATAAAACTTGTTTGAAGAAAAGCCGTCAGGGGAGTTTAGTTTAATAGAAGAAGAAGAATATTTGGAGGATAGTTCGTTGAGTTCGATGAATGTGTCTTTTATGATTGCTCCCTCCCATCAATAAATTACTATATATATTGAAAGCTGTTTTAAAAAAAGTTAAAAACCCAACAATGTGTAGAAAAGATAAAGAAAATAAATTACTTTTGTTTGTTTTAGTGTTGGAAAGGCGAAGATAGTGGGGTCGATATCTTATAAGCTACAAAAGTTTGCTATTTAGGGTATGCAACTAGCATTTAGTATTTTTTACATGATGTTTGTTAAGATTTTTTAAACGTTTCAAATTAAAATGATATTTGGTACTTGATAGAACATTTACGAGCAACTAACGTTTACAATTAATAATTACAAACATACAGTTATGTTACTAAACGCTTTATTAAAACAAACAGATAATGCTTCCTACTACTACTTATTGTTATTGTTTGACTGTTGTTGCTTCCTGTTACTGCTATTTTTGCCAAACATACATTTACACGACGGTATAATATGGGTTGTAGCTTGTGTTGGGTTCGAATTGTAATTATTTATTGTGTTATGTGTTTGGAATTCCCGACCTTATACAATTTTGAGGGACTTGTATACTTTGGGGTGATCAATGGTGATTATAATATCGGAAAACCTTGTCATATACTTAGTCATGCCCATATATCTTTGCAAATGAGATATTATTGTCTTTCCAACATAGCCGCATCTTTTTCTTAGAAGACGGTTGAGTACCCCTGTAAATAAATACTACACTCGTCTCAATATAAATGTTCACTTTGTAAATACACAAAGATTTTGAAAGTCTCATTAATTACACTCTTAATCAATTAGATGATTTCCACCAACTAAAGTCTCTATTGATCAGTTGAAATGCAAAATTGACATTTATTTTGGAATATCACAAAATGAAAACATGAACATTTATTTTTGGACAGATAAAGTATTTAAGATGTCACAGGATATCTTATGTATAATCCAATTGTATAACAATTATTCGACAGATCTAGCGCGAGTCTAATCAAAATGTCATTTTTTCACTTATATGATTATCCAAGAGGATTGTTCCCACAAAAATATCATCACCAAACTCCACAATTCCTACTAAACCAAACACACCCTTTTCCACCCAACCAACATCATTGGTGCCTAGAGAGCGTATCATTTACCACCTCACAATCATCTCCACCTCTACACAATTTAGAGGACTTGCCTCCTAGGCCATCTAATCCTCCACCATTGCGACACTCTCTTGATAGAGATGTGCAACAAAGCCAAGGTGTTGAATCAACACATGCAGGTATCCTTTTCTCCATTTCCTCAAATGGTCCATTTTGGATTATGAGGAATCATCAAAGTCAACCACCCAACCACATGGAAGTTGACACCTCTACCTCCCATCATCCTTTGTTGAGCCATCATTGAATGTGCCTCCACGATCCTCTCGCCGTTTGAGGATCCTCAACCTCCTTCACTAGAACCTCGCATCGAGCTCTATCTTTACCACCACCTTTTCCAAGCCATGACAAGGATTGCTATCATTGTCAACACGTTGAAGGCTTGATACATGAACTACGTGAAGAGCAACGCTTCATGTTTTATCACCTCCTCGAACGTTTCGACGAGGTCAACAAACCTAAACAACCGTGAGCTTAAGAATTAAAGTGGTGTTCTATTCTTAAGCTTAACTTAGATCGTTTAGGAAACAAATTTCATGTTTAAATCATTCTCTTAGTTTTAGAGATTTGTAGATCATTTCTCGTAGTTTTATTGAATGAAGTTACATGTTTTATGCCATGTTGTTTTGAGTATATGTTTGTTGCTTGAACACTTATCTCACTTTGATGCTAACATCATGTGTTACATCACCATTGCTGGATTCTGTTTTCAGACAGACGGATCCTTCCATTATGCTTAGACGGATCCCTCCAAGGAGGGAACCGTGGGATCCGTCTACGAGAAGACATGTTTTCTACTAACTTGAGTCTTAGTTGCAAGAAATTATGCATTATATACTTGTTTTCTAACCCTTGTTTTGTAGATTTTCAAATATACACATGAAGACTTTTGACACCCTAAGCTAGGGGGAGTTTTGTGTCAAAGCGGTACATTGCAAAATCATTTGCAATACACTTTAGGAATACATTACATGACGTCCCTTTGCAAAATTGCAATCAACAGGGGAGCATTATCGTCACAAAGACGAAACCATTTGCAAACATAGTTGCAATGCATTAGCTTAGTAGTCTTTCTTACTTGACACCCTCACAAAGGGATAGACTTCGTCGAGGGGGAGTTAAGGCGAGAACTCTTCCCTCATTTGCTCTCTATATTTTTCTCTTATTACATGTTTTTCTTAAAACAATCGTTAGTTTCTTCGACTCTTTGTTTTAGACAAAGGGAGAAAAAGTAAAACTCAATTCAAACTTTTCTTAATTTTAGTTTTTCCTTAAAATAATTTTATGTTTTGTCATCAACAAAGAGGTTGTTAATACAAATAAGTAAAAGCGTTTTGTTTATATTTTTGATCTTAATGTTTTCTTAGATAACAAACGTAAAATCATTTTAACGAAACAAATAAAATACTTAAATGATTTGAGCCAATAGTTTACTAACACACTTACGTTTTCACATAAAACACTAAACAAGTAAAAGTGGTTTTATGATTTAGAAATACATATGTACAACAACTAGTGTTTACATATTGGGCAAATATATACATTACTAGTATGTATCATAATGGGTAATACAATGGGTAGAAGTTTAAGTATTTGACCCATTGACCAAATACATTGAATGTGGTTGGGTAAAACTGTTGGGTTCAGAAAATACCCAAACCCCTTAATCTAGGATTTGAATAGAAAATAGCCTAAGTACTCATCCGTTAAACACATGTCAGTTGAGTGCATAGCCTTCAGTGAGTCATCTTTAGGATACCGATCAGAAGCAGATGAAAAGAATCTCTCATTTCAATAAAGGCGGAACTTAAAGGGTGAAGGCCGAGTCAAAAGATGATGGATTCGGTGAGTGATGACAATAACTCTTGAATCCCTAAGACTCTCAACTACTTACGAAGGAACAAAGCGGAAGGATAAAGTGTTCAAGAAAGAAGAAGCGGGACAAGGCGGGGAGAAGTTTGAATCGAGATAAAGAAGTCCTTATCAACATAAGTCAACTTTCCACGAATGGCTAACACAAGCTGGTGTCATCATCGAAATATGGAAGCTTAGGCGTCCTTTACTTAGAATAGTCTTTAGTGAGAGACAAAATACATCGATTTTCATGCTTACGTATGATGTCGATTTGTCACTTAGGAAAGAATTAAAACTCATACATGTATAAATAGCATAAGAGATGGAGTGAAAAGATTAAGCTTGTGAATGTAAAACACATCATACATGAGCCATCTTTTCACTCCTCCATCTAACTTAGTTCTGAGATAGCTTCAGTGAGCTCTAGAGTTGTGCTCGGACTTAGCTGAGCTTAGAGAGTCACCCACTTTGTCATTTCAATCCCAAGTACTATTCCATAGTACTTGGGTAACGTATTCTTTGTTGATTTATTTCTAATAAGAATATGATGTTGAAAATTAATTAGTGTGTTTTCCTATGTTAATTTGGTCATAGTTCACTATTAACTTGTTTTATAAACTTAAAGCTGTTTTTAACGATAGTGAAGCGGGAACAACAAGTGGTATCGAGCAGGCTAATTATAAAACTTCGTTTTAGAGCGCTCTAAAGTTTTTAAATTAGGATCCTAAATGGCTGAAATTGATGTACCCCAACTAGTCGATAAAGAGGGTGGAGCTTATTAAATTGCCCCAGACTTGAAGTTGGCAAATTCAACAAATGGAAGCGAATGCTTTGCTATTTAGTAAGGATGGAACCTTATTATATCAAGTGTATAAATGAAGGTCCATTTGTCCCAAAGCTGGCGAAGGGTTGCCCAAACACGAGCTCAGTGGACCGAGGATGAAAGGAGAGTAATTGACGGGGACCAAAGACTCAAAAGTATCATAATATCTTGTCTTCTGGCGATATTATGGAGTCTGATATAGTAGTACAACTAAGCAAACACAGGATGACCTAGTTCATAGTCATGAAGGACCATCTAATACCAAGGAAAGCGAGGATAATGGACTGAAACTTGAGTATAACTTCGTAATTTAGGACTCGAAAACTCTCTTAAACTTACGGTACAAAACTCTTTTAAATGAACTATCAAATGATGGTGTTAAGTTGTCCAAACATGAAATCCATGTTGGTTTTGTCAACGATCTCCACGAGAAGTGGTTAAATTTCTCGAGGGGACTCGGGAATACTAATCATATCAAAATCTTGAGCTTCAAGAATTTATGGGAATTTGTCTATAGGAAAACCTCATCAACAGACGATACGACTTAAAGAAGTCTCGAAGTCAAGAAGTCCACGACCACCACTCATCACCAATTTCAATTGCTTTCTTTAACAATGTGGTTCAAGATTTCCAAGAAATTCGGATGATGAGCGATGAGAGATCAAGTGAGGAGTACCTAAATGACACGAATCGAATTTCGGGAAAGCACTCGCTAACTCTCGAAAGGTTTATAAAAAAACAAGGTTTTCAACTGCTAAAGCAAGCGAAGACAGAATGCTATAAGTGTACAAAAGGGTCATTTTGCAAAAGCGTTTTTTCTAAAACAATTTGAGAACCATCTTATAAACCATCGAGTTCAAATCAGTCCTCGGCTTAAAGAATTTCAACCAAAAATGTATCAGTCTCATCAAACTTTTCAAAATAAATCTGATAATAACAAAACCATTGATTATGAAGCCAAGTATAAGAAAGCTAAAGCCAAGCTTGCATTGCTTTCGAGGCATCCCCGAAACAACAAAAAGTGTTCAATCACAATGCGGGGTAAAAACAAAGGCCTTGTTCTTTGAGACCTTCCAGGGGATGAAGAGCCGTTATCATCGAGATGATGAAATGGTGCATGTCGGTCAGTGATGGCCCTCGAGAAGAGGACAAGCTAGGCGTTGGAAAGAATCATACCAGAATGGAGAATGGGTCAACATCACAATGAAGAAGGTAAACATTTTACTTTCTAAGGATGATGACTCACGATTAGCGATCTTACATGAATTACCTAAATGTAGACCTTAAGTTTGTAGAAGAGCAAAGATTGAATCTTTTTTCTAAGTACAACAAGTTAAGTTTTGAATTGAATAAGTGTAGGGATGAACTGCTTATTTTAAAACAAGCAAAGCTTGAAACGTCACTTGCAAATTCAAAACAACGAACTAGTTAAAAGAAATCGGGATCTTCAAGATGAACTTAAAAAGGCAAATGATATTCTTAATAGTTGGACGCTAAGAATCGGGGTCTTTGATCTGTGGGTGCCCCGATAGCAAGAAGAGAGTCATAGGTGAAGATCATCTCCGACCCTCTCGACAAGACCGATCTCCTAAGCCTTTTGGTATTGCGGTGGCATGATTACAAATATGTTAGTCGATCCCATTCTGTGATTGGATTGAGCGGGTTAATCCACGGTAAGCCCAAATTCGATTACGGAAGGATTCTAGAGCACGAAAGTCAAGCTCTAAGAGCATGCTTGGATTCCCACGATGTGCCCAGTGAATGCTTGAACATCGTGAGTCGGCGAGGAATCTAGCTGCCGCTTCCACCATTGAAACCTCTTGGTCTTCTCAAACTCGAGCTTACTCACTTCTGATTCAATCCTCATTCACCAAAAAATTAAGGACTTGGTAGAACCATCCTACAAAGACAAGCAAAACAAATCCAACAAGAGTCTACTCCTACTGAGACTTCAACATCCTATGTCCCCAGTGACCAAATTCATGGCGGTGAACTTGTGAGGAAGCTTGAAAAAATGGAATCCATTGAAAAGGTCCACGAACAAATCAAGGAGACAAAGTCGACTTCCTCCGGTTCAAAGTCTAAGTCAACCTCCAAAAACAAACAAAAATGTGAGTTGTGTCATTACACTAGCCATACCACGACAGCAACTTTCTGGGGTCCTTTTACGCATGATGCGCAAGGATGATCACGGACAGCAGATCATCTTGATTATGTCGGTCAAGCAAACTATACCAAAGTTGGTCATAAGTATGCTTCATCCTCCAAAACCGCTCCAAGGAATAGAGCAAAAACCTCTGATGCCTCACTGTGGGTTTAATGATCATCATCGGGGATGATTGTCTCATGAATACATCTTTGTGATATATGCGGTATCCGACTCATGAGACATCCCACATAACGGTGTCATTCAAGCAGGAGAAATTCCAAACAACCTAGAGTCACCGAGTCATCCTCGACCTCTAAATGCAAAACACAGTGGTAGCACAAGCCACAACCACTGACCATGAGTGATTGCAAATTTGAGAGACCTTGAGACCCAAGCCACTAGTAAATTGGTCACTAAGAAGAAACTAATTCAGCTTACTACTTGTGCGAGAGACATGCGAGGAGCCTATTTGGCATCTAGGCGATGGATGCTCGAAGCATACCGGTGTGAAGGAATATCTGCACAAGTAATAAAGGAACCAGGGCCAGGTAGTATTTGGTGATAACTCATCATGTCCCATCAGGTTATGGTTGATGGCGCAATGGAATAGTTTTCTCTAGAATAGCCTATGTCAATGGTCTCAAATACAATCTCATCGATGTCGATCAACTATGTGATGCTAAATACATTGTACAATTCAATGATAAACAAGGTACCATTTTCAATGCCAACAAGGAAGTTGTGTTGATAGCTCCTAGGAGAGATGACGTTTATGTACTTGACATGTTAACACTCTCCCAAGATGGAACGTGTCTCTTTGCTAAAGCCAGTATCAATTGGGCGTGGCATAAGAGACTCTCACACTTGAACTTCAAAAACCTCAACAACTTGGCAAAACAAAACAAGGTCCTTGGCTTACCATCATTGGTTTTTGCAAAAGACAAACCATGCTCGCACGTGAAAAGGTAAACACCACGCAGGCATCTTTCAAAACAAACAAAATTTATCCATCAAAAGCGCCCTCTCATATGGATCTCTTTGGACTTCGGTCCCGAGATCAATCGGCATGAAGTATACACTTGTTATTGTTGATGAATTCTCAAGATACACTTGGGTATACTCTCTCAAAAAAGAGGCGGTGAATGATAATGTCATTCATCGGAAAGATTGAAAATCGAGAATGACATTCTTGTCAAATAAATCGGCCCGACAATGGTGCGAGGTTAATCAAGAGCTTGAAAGTTTCGTGATGTAAAGGAATTTCTCAAAATTTCTCATCTCCTTATACCCACGAACAAAATGGGGTTCTTTGAAAGGAAAAACAGAACTCTCATTGAGGTTGCAAGAACCATGTTAAATGGTAGAGCCTCTCAAACATTTACGGGCTGAAGCGAAAAGCGCACGTTACACTTAAAAACGGTCAATCATTGTCAAAAGACATAACAAAACCCCATATGAGATCTTCAAGGTAGACTTCGACATGCCTATTTTCATGTATTTGGATGTCTGTGTTCATTCATAACCACAAGGATCATCTAGGCAAGTTTGATGCAAAGCTGATGATGGATACTTCTTAGGCTACTCACTGATCTCCAAAGCCTTCAGGGTTTTAACACAAGGAGACAACAAGTTGAGGAAACCTTTCATATCACCTTTGATGAAAGTCTTTGAAGCATCGGGTTCACCACATCTCGATTGGAGGAAATAGGAATTGATGACTCATCAAGATATCCTCCTAATGAGTTCACCACTGAATTCAATTCCTCATATCAAGGCGATCTTGATATCTCATATTATGTCTTACCCACAACCTACCCCAACCAATAATCGGTGAATTCATTGATAATCTACTCCGGTCCGGGGATAGGTAACATCTTGAACCAAGCGTTGAGAATCACGTGATTCATGAAACCCAACGAGCGGACATCATAACGGATGCTCAAAATGAATGCATTTGTCACGTTAACCATTCTCACTCCCGAACCTCCGGTGACCATCAAACTCGGATCCTAGACCACAAAGTAAGTGGACAAAATCTTAGGACATTGAGCTTGTAAAAATCATTGGTGAACCCGCGAGGGCATGCTCACTAGAAGCATGGCTGCTAGTCTAGCTAGCGGCTTGACCAATGAATGTCTATATGCGTTATCTATCGAGAAAATAGAACCAAAGTGTCATTTGAAGCTCTAAAACACCAAGTTGGGTTCAAGCTATCAAGAAGAGCACCATGCGTTTGACAAAAACAAAGGTCATGACCTTGATCAAATGTCCTCGGGATGTAGTAGTCATAGGAATGAAGTGGGTTTTAGAAACAAAGCCGATGAAAATGGCCTGTCATTAAAAACAAAGCGGTGGTAGCGAAGGTTCTGATCAACAAGAAGGCATTGACTATGATGAGACATTTGCTCCTGTTGCAAGAATGGAAGCCATCGGGATCTTCCTTGCATATGCAACATACATGAACTTCAGGATCTACCAAATGGATGTTAAAAGTGCATTCTTAAATGGTGACCTCAAGGAAGATGTGTATGTTCAATAACCTCGCGGCTTTGAGGCAGTGAATTTCGACTATGTGCAAGCTTGACAAAGCCCTATATGGACTTAAACAAGCTCCCAGAGCATGGTATGAAACTCTCTGACCTTCACGATACAAAACAAGTTTGTCGGAGGAAGATAGACAACACTTTGTTTGTCTATAGAACCAACGAGGATGTGATACTAGTCCAAGTGTATGTTGATGATATCATCTTTGGCTCAACAAACTACAAACTTTGCAAGCAGTTTGAAAAACTAATGACAAAGAAGTTTGAAATGAGCATGATGGGGAACCCTTTCTTGGACTACAAATCGGCAATGATAAAGGAATATCCATCGGTCGAGAAATACACGAAATCTCTTGAAGAAATATGAGATATTTGACTATGCCTCGGTGAAGACACCAATGGTTCCACCTAACAACCTTGGACACGATCTCACCGGCAAATCAGTCAATCAAACTCATTTTAGAGGATTGTTGGATCATGATGTATCTAAGCCACTAGACCGGACATCTGATTTTGGCTGTTTAATAGCAAGATATCGGTCAATCCCAAAGAATCTCACCTCACTGCAGCCCAAGAGAATACTCGGTGCACGAAGGGAACCCCAAGCCTTGGACTCTATTATCCAAAATGCTCGGGGTTTGATCTCGAGGGTTACTCGATTCACGATGGGTAACATGGACATAAAAGTACCTCGGGTCTGTCAATTTCTTGGAGGGTGTGTTGGAGTGCTGAAAGCAACAATCGATGGTCGTGTCCTAACATTTGAATATGTAGTTGATGCGAGGATGTTGTGCCAATGTATTATGGATGAAAAGTCAACTTCGGTGACTACTGACATCCATTACAAAATGGTACCCATCTTCTGTGACAACACCAGTGCTATTGCAATCTCCAACAACCACTGTCCTCCATAAAGAACCAAACACATTGATATCAGATATCACTTCATCAGGGATCACATAATGAAAGGAGACATAGAACCTCATTTCATCCCTACTTGAATATCAAGCGATATCTTCACCAAACCCTTGGATGAACCCACTTTAGAGGAGGCTGAAATTGGGAATGCTTGACATTGAAAGTCAGTATCGAAAACCGATCTCGATGAGTTCTCGAAATGGTTCATCCTCCACTGGACACCAAAATAAACCTCTCGAATGGTAAGACTCATTCGGGGTCCTGATACTTGACAAAGAACATTGAATAAGTAACTAAATGATCCAGTATGATTACTTTAATCCTAGGTTGGTAACTATGCCAATTTAATAAAGGAATATATGTCTCTTTGTCTTCCTGTCATCCCACTTGGCATTTAATGCCTCTCACAAAAATATCAAATTGATATTTTATCTCTGCAAAGTGCATTACCTTTGCAAGCATTCCCGAAAAGCGGGATTTTCTTTAGCGGGTAATGGGTGGTAGCATTAAATGTGGAAATTCAAACACCTTTCTAAAACCTACTCTAAATATTCCCATTTGTGCACAAAACACCCTCTTATCACTCTATAAATACCCTCTTCAAACACAAACAATCACACACAAATCTTTTCTACAACAAAACTCTGTCAAAATCATTTAAAAAAAAACATTTGTGTTCTCAAATCTTCAAAACCTCTTTTGGAAAAACCCTTCTTGTAAAAATTTACAAAAGTTTTTCATCTCAAACTTGAAGAGATCTAAATACTTTGATTGTTCTAGTCAAAACATTTTTAAATCCTAAAATCTTTGTTAATGGAAATGGCTTGAACACCATCTCTCCGGTTTGCTTCTCGATTGGGTAGGGATCTTACTAATGTTGAATTTAAAATAAATAATGTCATAGGAAATTTTGAATATCCTGAAAATGTCCTAACCTATAAGACATTATTATTTTTTATTGCAGCTAAGCGACCCCTTTGTAAAATGTCCTCGAGTGTTGTACCCAAACTACCTCAGGGAGTTTTGGGCACAACTAGAGCCTGACGACACCTTCTACATTGAGAATAACCTTAGATCTCCGAGTATCTCATTAGGTTCGGTGTTAATGGGGAAACAATACGGATTTCAAGCGTTTTGCACTACAACTGGGTTAGATTATAACAAAGGTGTTTATGTAAGCCCATCCACGAACCTCATTGAAGGATGGGTTAAAACAAATCGTTTTTAGATCCACTTTTTGGACAAGACCCGATCACTAAAAGCTCGTTCCCGTGGCTTGAGGATCCTCTTCACTTTTGTGATTGGTCTCGGCGGAACCCACTCATCAGCTGAACAAGTTAACTATTAGATTGATGATGGCATCTGCTTGATGAATGGGGTCATTTGTCGCATAGGGGAGATCATTTACGGTGATCTCGTGCTTGACTCTGAGCAAAACTAGGATAAATCGTTCCGTATCCTAGGTTTGTCTCATGCTTCTACTTGATGGATTAAGGTTCATATCTTCCGGGGATGAAAATTTGGAAATTACGGCATCTGAGCCCTTCAAATTTTCAAAGAACACATCCTCGGTCACTCCCATTGAATTGGCTGACCCACATGATTCGTAAACAATCTAAGTGGATCGATGTCTCCAAACCACTGCTCCCAAAGAAAGGGGAAGTCTTGGCGGGACTAAGACCATACCAAGTCTAGGGCCACAGGCTAGAGCCACGACCAAGAGGCACAAAAGCCCATGACCAAAGACACCCGGTGACCAAACATTATAACCGGTGACAGCGAAGGACAACGATACATCCGCGATCAGGTGCCGCTTGGTGCACTCTACTCCCAGATCAGAGGAAACATACAACCGGTAGGGGGCGCCTTCCATAACGCCCAATGATGACATTAGCAAATCAAGCCTTTGTTTGAGGGCACTGCCGATCTCTTCAGACTCGGAGGGACTCGAAACAACGTGATAGGGATACAACTATCAATGACTCGCTAAAGGCACCTGGGAAAGCATGTTAGTCTCGGGGGTCAGGGGACAAAGACTGGGAGGAAAGGAACAACCCGCCCGATATGGAACCCACAACCAATCGACTCGGTGAAGGCGGGAAACGCCCTTGGTGTCAGGGGTCAGCGGGGGACAAAGACTGGAGGGATATAAACCACCGTGATATGGAACCCATAACCAACCCTTTCACAATTCTTGATGTCATTTGGGATATTATTCTCTGAGATGAGCTATTTGAGGTGATGATGAAATCTTATCACTGGGAGAAGAAATGGGCCGAGGTTGGTGAACGAAACTCCGGCACGATCCAAAAGAGCTTCTTGAATCCCCATTCCATGATTATCATACTTGAATCCTCAAGCTCGATGAATTCAAAGAGTTTGACAATGTTCTTCCTCATTTGAAGCGGTTGGCTCGATGGTCACGAGCTTTAAGGAAGCTATACTCGAGGTGACTAAAACATTGTGGGAACAACATCGCGAGGTACTACAAGCTACGGTGATCTAAAGGAGAAATCTGGTTTGATGAAAATGTTTATGGCTGAGAGATACGATGTATGACAACATTCACCATTTGGATGAAAACATGGCTAAATTCCTCTGGCATCTTGAAGTGTAGGTACCACCGATAGATGAAATCGGGGAGTTTGTCAAAGAAGACCCGGCAACCAACTCTAAAGTCTTGGAAATGCTTGAGGTACACGAAACAATCCTCAAACCTCAGCCGAAGCGCTTTCAATATGCTCAAGTCTACAAATGTTCGAGGCTTCCATCCTCAGTCCGATCTCTTGGTACTACGGACTCTTTGAATCTTAGTGGCTACATTGGCTCGGCATCCTCATCTCGGCACGGAATCTTGGGCCCATAATGACTGCTCTTGAAATTTCACAAGCTAATTTGGAAGCAAAGTCACGGTATTCGCCGACACCTCGGAACATGAAGGCAATGATCAGCGAAATTTATCAAGCCTTCGAAGTCAGCGACTCAGTCCCCACCGGCATCAACACCAACTCTTGCCTCTGGCAGCGCTCACGCAGATTTGAGGGGAGAATATCTTGAAGAAACTCCTCTTACATGCGCTTTGAGGGCAGAACATCATCGATCTCTGTCAGCTCCACATCAACATCACCACCAGTCTCAGCAACTCCCATCTCATCCATCCCACCAACAACATCAACAACACCACCCTTGGTTGCATCATCTTCTTGGAGGCAGGCAAAAGCAAAGGCATAATAGCGGCTAAGCGGAGCTGAAGATTCTATAAAATCGGCGACAGCGAATACCTGCTTCCCTCAACGGTGAGTAAACATCTTGCTAAAGAAGAAAGAAACTGAAACTAGGCGAGGAAGAAAAACGAGAGAAGCAGCAGCAAAAGTAGTGTGAAGAAGGCGGAAGAATAGGATTAGATGCAACAAGCTCCAAAGGTCAGCGAGGAAAAGTTCAGGATGCTAGGCGCTCCAAATGGAACGCAATGAGCGGATGAAGAAAGAGAAAAGCTGACTCGGGAAAAGCGGAATTGAGGAATACAAGCTGAATGATGAAGCGTAGAAGGCTTCACAAAAATCACCGATGTCAAGATTATTCCCAACACCAAACCATTGGTATGAATGTTCTGAGAGGGATGACAAAAGACACTGAGGTTCATGATCCCAAAATTCGGTGACTTTGGGATCAGAACTTGATGAACTGGTCCGATCATTGGTAAGAAAGAAATAAGGTGGTCGGGCGATGAAGATGCTCGGCAAAAAGATATGAAAGGCGAGGGATGCACCTTGATTGACTAAATTCACACATTGGCGCACCTCGGATCTCAACCACAAACTTCCACCGGCAAAAGGAAGAGTTGAGTTCAACTTGGATTAAAGTGCTGGGCTGGAGTGTAATAGAAGCTACCGGAAGGGTTAAATTTGTGAACAGTGATTGAAGAGCACGAAGGGGCTATTTCACATTGATGTCTATGGAAACCCGACATTTCAAAGATGGAGTGATATTGATCCGGTGGTGTATGTTTGCAATGATCGGCTATATTCGGTGGCCTCTCGGATCCAATCGACCAAATGTCGAGGTTCGCCAAGACCTAAATGCCAAGATAAAGAGACCATCACAGCCGAGACACTTCACCCAAAAGGTCGAAGCTTGAAGCATTGGGAATCCATCCGGATTGACATCATTTTGTTTTATCTTTTGTACTATTGATAGGAACTATGTAATCTGATCAATAAACGATGTATGTTTTATTCATTTACTCAATGTTCCTTATTGTATTCATTAGTACATTTAGTGTAGGAAGAAGCCATTTGCTCACTTAGTACGATCAACCGTAAATTTATTTGTATATCCAATAGGGGAGGCGTTGGGTTAGGAAAATACCCAAACCCTTAATCTAGGATTTGAATAGAAAATAGCCTAAGTACTCATCCGTTAAACACAATCAGTCGTGAGTGCATAGCCTTCGGTGAGTCATCTTTAGGATACTGATGCGAGGCAATGAAGAAGTCTACCGGTAGGCGGAACTTAAAGGGTGAAGACGAAAGAAAGATGATGGATTGATTGAGTGATGACAATAACTCCTCGAATCCCTAAGACTCCTCTCCAACTACTTACTTGAAGACAAAAGCTGAAGGATAAGCGGTGAAGAAGAAGCGAGGAATGGCGGGAGAAGTTTGAATCAAATAAAGAAGTCCTTATCAACATAAGTCAACTTTCCCTGAATGGCTAACTTACAAGCTCCGGTGTCATCAACTGAAATATGGAAAGCGGCCTTGTCCTCTTAGAATAGTCTTTTATAGAGAGACAAAATACATGATATTTTGTCTTACGTATGATGATAAATTTGTCACTTAGGAAAGAGTTAAAACTCATACATGTATAAATAGCATAAGAGATGGAGTGAAAAGATTAAGCTTGTGAATTGTAAAAACAAACATACACTGTAAAACCTGAAAATCTAAAACATGAATAAAGACTAAAATACCCTTGAAATCAAAATTTATAAAATACGTAAAAGACATTTATATTCATTTAAGCGAAATTAAAAGCCTTATCTATAATTAAAACTTAACGAATATGTGATGCGTGATCGACATTGTTAATGCACGAAAGATTTAACGTCTTCGGCGTAAATCGTTTGGGCCTTCTTTCATTTAAATGGTGAACCGAGTTGGGCGTTTGTTTTGTTGGATTGATCCAGCGAGAGCGAAGATGGGCGTGTTGTTTATGTTCGGTTGGATCCCAAAGCCAGAGCGGGGTGTTTGTTTGTTACGTTTGGACCCAAGCCGGCCCACATCACACACGAAGCGCATCCGTCGGTACCCTATATAAACAACACATTAACACAAATTTTGGAACCTTAATAGTTACAAGTCTCGGTATTTTTGGTTGCCTCCATTTTCTTTTTTTCTTCGGCCGAGCTATTCCCGGTGTCGCGAGTTTAGTCCCAATTGAGCAAGCTAAGGTATAAACGTTCTTTTCGTCTTACCTTGATAACACCTAACGTTATTATGTTGTATCATGTTTTGTTGTTAATCGAATCTTGTGTTTTTGGTCGAGCCGTATGAAAACAAAACAACATAATGAATCGGATCTTATATAATTAGAGAGCATGTAATGTTATATGTATTATGCGATGTGGATATTAAGTATGTCGAGATAAAAAAAAACCGAACCACATAGATCATGAATCGGCCAAGGTAGAACATGCATAACGAAAACCCTAAGTGATGTGTGAGTGAAACATCAAAACCTAACCCTAAATGGTTTGTGAACCGTGTACCATCTTGAGCGTGTTGTGAGTCAAGTGAGCTTGTCGATGTGTAAGCGTGAGTGCGTGTTCACATCTATTGGCTAGTGTGCATGTGTGTGTAGATGTGTATCTAATCAGGATAATAAGTAACTTTTGTTGTCACATGAAATCATAACGTGCATGGATATAAAAGTTGGCGTATAACATGTATTTAAGTAACATATGGTTAAGTCATGAATGTGTTGAGTAAATAAACAAGAGTTAATGAGTTGTTTGAGTCATTAAATGACATAGCATGTAAAGTAAATGCGCATTAATGTGATATTAAAAAGAATGAAAACCACCAGAACATAAATGAGAGTTGATTAGGGTTTGAAGCTAGGTATATTAATTTGTTATTTCATGTGTGAGTTATGACTTATAAACTATTTTCACATTTAACCCTAAACTTTAATAAATGACATAATGAACCTTAATCTACAATATTGGTTATAAAATACGTAAGTCTCATCTAATCATAAATCTCTAAAATATTAAGATCATTAAATATACTAAGTATAAACACCAAACATTTAAAAGATCATTTAAATGATTATGGAATCATAAATAACATGTACGATCGTTAATGTGTATAGGTTACGTGAAGAAGGTAATCCTTTGCTTTTCGTATTTACGCTTTTTGGTCATTTGCTTTGGAATAAGGTCTGATATTCGACCTTTTCGATAAAGGTTCCTTAGCGTTTTCTTTCATTAGCTTTATATTAAGGTTTCCTAAGCCTTTCTATGAACCCCATTCGTTTGTTTGGTTGTTTGCTTATTTGAAACTTCGATTTCACGATTATGAAACATCCGATTTTTGAACCATAAGATATGAAAACTCGATTTTGGAAATATGATTAACCTATGATAAAGTATATGATCGTCATGGTTTGACATTCGATTTGACCTAAGATAGTTTGACTCCCGAGCCAAATATTTCACTAGTCATGGGGGTTCCATGTCCGTGTCGATTGATGCACCTCGACATGACTCTAGAGGCTGATGAGATTGATGTTCGCCCGCGTCCACTATCTTTGTTATCTGTTATGAGCTCAAATTATGTTATATGACCAATATCTATCGTAGGCGATATGGATGCATCCTAGATCGTTATCTGTTATCGTTATATGTTATCATTATCGATGATTGATCTTTAGCGTGCATGCATCGCTTCATAACTACGGTAGGTCTCCTACAAATGTTGCCTTATGTGAATATGATTATGATCGATATATGTTTTAAGCTCGTGGTAGTTAACTATAAACTTTATTCGTTAATTATGATTTATACTTTGAAAATGATTATGATTTTGCTATTTTTCGTTCGTTATATTTTAGGTATTGATATCGTTTAAATATTCAACTTTGCTTTATATCGTTCGAGCTGACTCGGCGCATTTCTTTTCTTCAAGCGGTGTAAAGCATTAAGGCTGGAGTTTGCTTTGGGATGAGTCTTTGAGTGGACTTACCTTAGAGATGTGCTTTGATCTTATAGATGCCATTTAAGACTTCATTATTTGGAATATTTTGTTGGAGTTTATTTTCATTTGGGACCTATGTATTGAAGTCATGTTGACTTGAATTATTTCGCATTTATGTTAAGACTTCTTTTGGATATTTATGTTTGCTTTGATATGACACCATTGTATGTGATTCCTTTACCCCTTGTCGAGATTCGAGTTACATACACGCATGAAGCATCTTTTCACTCCTCCAAATACAACTTAGTTCCTGAGATAGCTCAGTGAGCTCTAAGAGTTGTGCTCGGACTTAGCGAGCTTAGAGAGGAGTCACCAAACTTTGTCATTTCAATCCCAAGTACTATTCCGCAAGTACTTGGGTAACGTATTCTTTGTTGATTTATTTCTAATAAGAATATGATGTTGAAAATTACTTAGTGTGTTTTCCTTATGTTAATTTCAGTCATAGTTCACTATTAACTTGTTTTATAAACTTAAACTATTTTTAACGATAGTGAACGGGGAACAACAAAAACCCAAAGTCCATGACCCATGCCCATGGAGCATAACCCATAACCCATTACATGACATCATGCATAAGTCATATATGGATATTATCCATGACCCATGGCTTTAACCCATGACCCATGGACTAGATGCATTGCATCTTGTAGATACATTGTATCTACTTGGATACCCATGGTCCAAGGTCTAGGAACCATGACCCATAACCCATGACCCGTGACCCAAAACCCATGGGCAAAGAGGAGCGTCCCATGGATCCCCAGAAATACACTGGATGGATCCCTCAAGTGAGGGATCCATGGGATCCGTGGAACAGTAGCCAAAATTCCTCTATAAATAGTGAGCCATTTCTTCATTTTGGGTTGCCACTCCCACACATACTTTCTCCAAGTATTGTAACCTTCTAACCTCAGATCCTAAGGATCTCTCTATGTAGTTTGTGTTTGTTTTGTGTGATTCTCTAGGTTCCTCTTAAAGGCGAGATCACCACCTCTTGAAGTCGAGCAAGCTCAAGTCCATGAGTTGCATGCTTCGTCATCATCAAGACTACTGAGGTTCTCTTGTTGATACTTCTTTCTTCCTCTACATAAGTGTTGTGTCAATGGCATTAGTGAAGGATGCCGAAAGAGTCAAGACGAAAGCATTAGTGAAAGGTGCTTAACGTTCATGTCAAAGGCATTAGTGAAGAATGCCAAAAGAGTCAAGACGAAAGCATTAGTGAAAGGTGCTTAACGTCCGTGTCAAAGGCATTAGTGAAGAATGCCAAAGGAGTCAAGACGAAGTCATTAGTGAAAGGTGCCAAACGTCCGTGTCAAGGGCATTAGTGAAGAGTGCCTAGAAGTCAAGTCAAGTGGCATTAGTGAAAGATGACAAGGGCGTATAATCGATGAGGTGCATCGATGTACAAATAGAGATAGATAGTATCAAAGGATATTGATATCCTTGATGATGTTGTAATAAGGAATTGGTCTCCTTTGGGGTTAGGTGTTGTGTAGTGTTGGGTAGTAGTTCCTCCATTGTATTGGAACTCGGTATTTAGCCTAGTACCGGATAAAGGGTAGGCGACATTGTGATAGGTGTGGTTCTACCTCGTGGAAGAACCCGGTCTTAGCCTAGTGGGAAAAGAGTAGGCGACGTTTTGAAGGCTTCTCCGCCATAAGGAGTTGGTGTCGTGTAGTGTTTACGAACTCTCGAGTAGGTGACTCGGGGAGTGGAGTAGGGCAAGGAAGGTTTCCTTGTAGCCGAACCACTATAAACACTCGTGTCGTGGTTATGTGCTTCTCACTCTTTATCTTTTACTACACATTTTTATATCTATCTATCAACGTCCAACATACACATCTAAATAGATTGACATAAGTCGGCCTAAATATTTTAAAACAAGGTTTTAATCGGTAAAACTATTCAACCCTCCTTCTAGTTTTCCACACCATTCTCTATTTTGAGCCAAGCGCACCTTTACTTGTACTTTGGATTGCTTTTCTAGGGCTTATTAGCCAAAAATGATCTTTTCCGTTAAAGGCCTTACTTCAATAAGGCTCAACAATCCAATATAGATGAATTAAACAAAATTTCATAAAGTATTGTCCAATATACAAATACTTATTGATATAGGATATAACGAGGGATTGGCGCCCGCGCTTTGCTGCGAGGGGCGTGCGCGTCATAGTTTTATCTTTATTGTTACGCGAAGCATGATTGTGTTCGATAGTAGAAATACACACTCATAAATCTAATCTCCGAGCCAATTTATTTATATATAATTAAAACTTTCATAAAACTAGACGTCTTTAGCCTCTGTAGTTTAAAAAAATTTATGATAATTTTTAAAGTTATTTCAAAGGTTAAGGGTGCATTTCGAAAGTTTTTTTATTTAAAAACTATATATGGATATTAAACTTCAACATTTTTTATAAAATCATACGTATGTCAAAAGCATATGAATATTGGCCTCTTTTTGTTCGTTATCGAGAGACCTTTTGGCGGTATTTTTTTTTTCAAGAAATCACGGGATATCTATTAGCTAAACGATAAATAAAGTTTGTTGTATAAAAAATTCGTAAATATTAAAATATACACTTTGGGATTTGATCCATGGATAATTGTTATATATGTAGAATGGGGCGAGGACCGTTCAAACTATATTTTTGTATTCACCATCCGAATTTTTTATTCTTATTCCGTTGGGCTACTTTCGTAGCCCACTAATATGGCCCGTTAAGAGTGTTTCAGCGTACTATTAGTAAATGGGATGGTTTCTATCTTCTCTCAAATAAAATAAGTAATAACTGATGCTTTACCACTTCCTTCTATCTGGAATTTATTGTGATATGTGTCCTCAAATTAAGCGCACCACTCATTTACTCAAGGTAAACTTTTGATTCTTCTTTACACAAATCTCAAATCAAAAAACGAAATGAAAATCATACATACACATATCCTAAATAAAAAACCGAAACCTAAAAGCATACATGATAGGAGGTCATTTGTGATGTGAACCTTATGTTTCATCGTTGTTTCCAAATGTAGCGATAAAACACCTTCCACCGGCCTCACATCGTGGATCTGCACATGGATTTCAAGAGACAGGTAATCCATTTTTTTTCCGGTTTAATTTGTGTAAGTTTGAAGGTGTGATTTGTTGTTGCTCAAGTAGTCACGAATGGAATTCCAAGGTTATGAACACGTTGGAAAAATCATCAGCAAAATTTGGGGTATGTTTTATATAATTCCAAGGTTGATTTTGTTGTAAGTATTCTATAATATGTTTTTTTTACCTAATTTATATGTTTTAGTTTCGGATTTATATATAAAATAAATTAGGGGTCTTGGTTTTTATGTGTTGATTTAGCTTTTAGGTAGGGTTTCAGTTTTGGGGTACAAAAGTTAATGTTTCAATTTTGTGGTCTTACTTTCAATAACTATTGCAATTGGTCTTAGAAACCAGTTATATGCTAAGTTTTATCATATTGAAGTTGTGAATGCTCTTTTTTTACAGCGTCGACAACATCATCTGAGGTGTCTAAAGGAATCATACAAAGCCTTAGTGACATTGGCTTCAGGGGCATGCTTACGTATTCACGTTTGTAGAGCCAAAACAAGAAAGTTGACATAGAAGTTATGTTGAAAAACCAGGTTGATGGTGTCATTCGAGCTCTCAACCACAAGGATAAGAATTAACGGTGTCTGGAAAATTCGAGCTTCTAGATAGTCACCGCCTTTCTCTCAAACCCATAAACACATTGGGCATCAGCCTTCCAGATTGTTCTCGCATACGCCAAATAAAAGAAGGTACCGTTTCTTTGTTGTTCAGCTTCCGTCAGACCTGACCATAATTATCAGATGAAAACGAAGGTAGCATTTTATGGTTGTTCAACCTCACATTTTGAAAGCTATCAGTGAAACTATAAATATTGGTTTCGGCTTCAAGACTCTGGCTATTAAGGGTATACTTTGTTTTATACATACTTTTTTTGGTTTGTTGAATTAGTTGCTTTATTTACCCTTTTATGGAGTCATGAATATCAATACTTTGAACATCACTTTTCGTCATTCCGTTCACATGTAAGACGATCCTTGGTTGATCGAATATTTAAGATAGATGCAGCGTTCAAAATAACCAGCTTTGGTTGCGTGGATACTAAAAAATTGCAGCGTATAACGGTTACCGAAACATATACACCCTTATAGGTGTTGCCAAACATTGGATTCCCAAAACATCAATTCAACTTTCTTGTAAGAAGCGAAGAGCAGAGACTCCATATGGAAATTCAGGGAATCATGCCTCCACCAGCACATTATCCTCTTGATTTCATGATATCGGTTTCATACTAAACCCAACATAATTTACTATCTAATAATTTAATGTACGTATTATCTTATTCAACTATTCCATCGGATCAAATGTTGCTGGATCGTGTGTCGTACTTGCAGATGATACATAGAGTGCGTTTCATCAATATTTAGATGATTTATTCAAAAAGAGGTACTACGCTTTCTTTTAGCTTAAGAAGTTCTATATATATATATATATATATAATAACAGGAGGCATTTAGCATTAATGCCACCTGAATGACAAATAATTCAATTTCATGCCACATAAGCATTTGTTGTACAAAACCTTGGTTGTTTTGATAAATAACTTGTGTGTTTACCACTTAGGCAACAAGTTATTTTGATAATTATGTTGCATATTATAATCTATAAATGGCTATAATTTTATTGGAATCATATAGTAAATACAGTTTATCTACAAAAAATTATATTAAGTAATTATCTTTTTAAAAAATTATTATACATATCTTTTCCTTAAATATATATTTTTTCTTAATTGATTCATTATATATTTTTTTACACAACCCTAATATCATCTCTTAATCCGGTATCATCTAAAAACAGTGTATTCTCATCATTCATATGTGACTAACAATTTTTCAAATTAATTTACAGGTAGAGTTAGATATATGTTTGCATCGTTTTGGAATAGAAATCATGCAATAAGAACCTTACAGTGTGTTGCAAAAAACTACCACTCAATGATGGAAGCTGAGAAGAAGGTATACATTGTTGCTTTTTGTTCTTGATTAATCGAAATTTTGAAGTTTATGTTCATCTCTATTTAATTGCCATGCATATATGATGTACAGGAGCAACAACCAAGATTTTTGTTGCACTACTGTCCATTTATGTTCTGTATTTGTTTGAGAGTGTTTGTGTACCTAATATATGCATAAACGATTATTGATATTACTTTAGATTAAATTGATTGGAGTTGAAGTTTTTTGGAAATTCAAACTGAGTTTACCCCTCATTCCTGTTATTGTAGGATGTGGCATCCACAAAAGTAAAGCTACGTTTTGGACCTTTTAGGTCCTTAGTTAGTTTAGTGTATCAAGTAAATTGTGTTGGTGCATCATGGCCTGTTTGGGATAATGGTTTGGCTGGCATATGATCACATAATCATATGTTAACGTTAGGCCTTTTGTCATTTGCTCTTGGCTCGTCTTTTTAGTTTTGGTGCGTACGTTTCTAATCCTATGTCACATCTTACGACTATCATTAAGGACAGATACCCGCCTTGGAGCGAAATGTTGTTATTATTGGTTGATTTCTGTATTCGAGGTTAGGAACATATGGTTCTTCGACAGTTTCTACTTTCAGAATAATTTATATAATGTTATGTATCAACTTAACTGGGAACGCTTAACATATTACTGAACTAACATATTCGGTTACTGGTGCAGGAATCACTCACGTGTTTTATGGTTCAGATTTTATAACTGTAACAAAGTCAGAGGATGCTACATGGGATTTATTGAAACCCGAAATCTTTGCAGCAATTATGGACTTTTATTCATCTGGAAAGCCATTATTTCTAGATTCGGCTACTTCTGCTTCTATGGATACAGCTATTCATGAAGTATGTGAACTTCTTCATTCAAATCTTACATGACACGTTATATTCCAGTTTTTGTGAGTTTTTATAAGAAAAATTATTATCTTGAGTGCAGGATGACTCGGAAATTGTTGCAATGATTAAAGAATTGTTGGAAACTCATATACGGCCTGCTGTGCAGGATGATGGTGGAGATATCGAGTACATAGGATTTGATCCGTATGCTTCTTTAACATCTGGTTATTTTATATTTATAAATGTATGAATGAATTAAGGTCCTTATAACTTATCTAAATTTGTCGCTTACTATTTGTTGTCAGAGATTCTGGAGTTGTGAAGCTTAAAATGCAAGGATCATGTAGTGGCTGTCCAAGCTCAATTGTCACTCAGAAATCAGGCATCGAAAATATGGTGATGCATTATGTGCTTGAGGTAACACTGATTCGACTTCTGGCATTTGACACATACAGAAAATAGACCGCAATTGACCCATTCTGTATTCGAGGTTAGGAACATATGGTTCTTCGACAGTTTCTACTTTCAGAATAATTTATATAATGTTATGTATCAACTTAACTGGGAACGCTTAACATATTACTGAACTAACATATTCGGATACTGGTGCAGGAATCACTCGGGTGTTTTATGGTTCAGATTTTATAACTGTAACAAAGTCAGAGGATGCTACATGGGATTTATTAAAACCCAAAATCTGTGCAGCAATTATGGACTTTTATTCATCTGGAACGTATGCTTCTTTAACATCTGGTTATTTTATATTTATAAATGTATGAATGAATTAAGGTCCTTATAACTTATCTAAATTTGTCGCTTACTATTTGTTGTCAGAGATTCTGGAGTTGTGAAGCTTAAAATGCAAGGAGCATGTAGTGGCTGTCCAAGCTCATCTGTCACTCTGAAATCAGGCATCGAAAATATGCTGATGCATTATGTGCCTGAGGTAACACTGATTCGACTTCTGGCATTTGACACATACAGAAAATAGACCGCAATTGACCCATTAAGTGTATGAGTTGAAATGGTCATCTCTGGTTATTAAACTCGCTTCTTTTGCAGGTTAAAGCTGTAGAGCAGGAATTTGATGAAGAAGATGAAAATGGAGAATTATCAAGTCAGTTGGACTGAGCCACTGAGGTAGCCCTATTTCTATGCTCTCGAAAAGACCACATACAACAAAGAATCGTAGATACTTTGGTACCAAGTTATTTACAACATGTCTTATGACAATTGTATAGTGACATTGAAGAAAGAGAACACGCAGGAACACCTCAAATCATTCAACGAGTGAAGGCAGCTCTCACATTTAAGGTGAAAGAACACGTCAGATACAAAAATATTTCAGAGAAATAGAATGAATATATTGAGAGGGCACTAGAGAGATCACCAAAAGTTTTTGTCTGCCCGATCAATAGCCATGGTTTTAGTGATCCAATAACTCAAGAAACTGGTCAAACATATGAATGAAAAGCCATTGAAGAATGGATGAAACAAGGAAACACAACATGTCCAATCACAAGACAACCTCTTTCTCCAATTCACTCCCGAAAACAAATTATGTATTAAAGAGACGTATCTCATCGTGGAAGGAACAACATGCAGATCAAGCACAAGACTTGTCATATCCCGAGACACCAATAAGCTCTTATGGAAGCCCGTCTTCATACTTTAGACACTGAGTTCAATGAAACATTCTCATACATTGCATCTCAATGTTTACGGAACGCTCGTGAAGAACGGCCAACAATATCTTGTGTTGTGGAAGAACTGGAGATTGCACTTGAATCACAGGAATTTGCTGATCACAGGCCCGAAGAACTAATTGGGAACCAACTCAAAGAGCTTCTCTCCAAAGACTTAATCATTAATGAGGACAAAACGGTAATTAGCTAAATTGCTTTGAGTTATATATGCACTTCTGAAAGAGGCTCAGTTGACACCTTTTCATTCACTAGCTGTACCATCATCTCTAGCTTATCAAACCTCTGGTCAGGAGAGCTCGTCAGTACAGATTCAATGGACATCTTGGCGCTCCTCTCGCGGAACATCATCTTCAGTTGGATTCCAGTCAAAAATGATGTCTTACTTTCAAGAGTACCCTTCTCCATCAAGCAGCAGAACTATTAATTCCTCAAAGAAGCCCCCTGATGTTCCGGTCATATCAGAAGACAACCCAGTGGACTCGGATAGTGTCTTAAGAACAGCAATCATATTGCCCTTGAAGCGTAAGTTGATTGAATTAAGAGATGTTGAAGGATCACACTCAAGCAAACGACTCAACACCAGTGACCAAGGTTTCCGCTCTCCATTGAGTTCAACACCAAATATCAATCGTAAAGGCAGTTTTCTAGGTAACACTCCTATGTTTACTTAATCAAGATCTTTTAATGATCATTGTAAAACACCAGCAACTGTTGGTATGTTTGATGGCTTAGACGATAATCAGCCTACACAAAACCATGGACTACCGCTCGACCCTCAATCCTCCACTTCTGAGAGATTAAATTTGGATTCAATTATAGTTCAGTATCTAAAACACCAACATTGCCAATGCCCTGCTCCAATAACCACATTTCCACCTCTTTCTATTTTGCATCCACATGTCTGTCCTGAATCAAAACGAAGCCTTGATGCACCATCAAACATCACTGCCCGTCTTAACACACGTGAATATCGAAATGTATATTGTCGAAGTATTTTTTTGTGGGTTGTCGCAGTTATCTTTCAGCCTTAGGAATAAGCCTTCTAGATACCTGCTAAGATGAACAACGCGTTAGTCGCCCCGGTGTTATCCAGGACCGACTCCGTGGAAATAAGTATGTGTTTTACCGAAAGGTATAGTATAAATGTGTGTGTGAGAAAAATGATACCTTTGTCTCCAGCTACTGTATGCGTATTTATACTACTTGGTGTCACTATCTGGTCCCTGAGACCGTTGTACTTTATGGGACCACTGGTGTTATCGGAATGACACTGTCGCTGACCTGCTCTGGTGTTTTCGACATTCAGGAGAATGAGACGAATTGCGTCCAGGCAAGGTGCCAAAGGTACTATCAGGTCAACTCGCCGCCGGTGGTAGCCTGCCGGAGTGTCTATCGGAGAACCTTTCGGTGGTGTTCAGGTCTTTCGGTCGTTGACCGAAGGACCATATACGTCGTCATATATGGTGGTATCCATGGAAGTTGAAGAGACCTCCAGTTTGTCTACAACAGATTTAATTTAGGCCATGGCGGACAACAAATTTGTATTATTGCTTTTTGTATATTAATGAATATATTATATTTAACATTCTTATGACAGTTTTACAGGGTTGTGGTTGGTAAAAAATCACCTGAAGAGGTCACAACAACTCGAGGAGTACTTAGAAGATTCAATGATTTGTTAAGGTTACTTGCTGTTGTAAGTACTTTTTTTATTGTTGTATCATTCATGCTGGGCTATGTAAGCACTTTGATGTTAAGCTCACTTTTTAACTCTACTTTTCCAGCTTAGGAAGGCATTCCCAAAAAAGAATCTTCCGCCAGCACCACCAAAGGGATCGACTCTTGAGGTTAAAAAGTCGAACATTATTGGAAGTGGTAGTTACCGTACTTGAATTCTTGCCTATAACAGATAGATGACACAATATCCTTGTGAGCAAAGTTTTAAGTGGACATTACGTGTTGCCAATTAGCAACTATCTAAGAATTATTGATAACATTGATATCGGTCCATATAAATATTTCTGTATTGACACTATATATGGTTGTCTTTAGTATTTGGGTTGCTCATGTAAAAACATCCTATGTACTATATGGTTAGGAACAAGATATAGCAAGCACAGTTGAGCAAGCTTAACTATGTGCTTATAAAGATTGTCATCATCAACGACCACCATTATCGGATGTGTAACATACGACCACATAAACTATTTCTTTTGTTTATAATTTTTCGGCAACATTGTTATGTGTATCAGTTGAACTAATATTATGTTTATCAATTAAATAGTAATATGACAGTGTGCATGAAATATAGTACTTTTCGTTTTCGTTTTCATAAAGTAATGAACGTCTGTGCATGAACTATATAGAAGATAATGAATTTATGGCAATCTAAGCAAGGGTTTTTTATTCGAAAATAATGTGAATGAAATATAAATTAAATTAAAATATATTGTTTTATGCATATTGTAGGAGCTGATATGGATACTCGAGATATGTCACCATTAGTCATGCTCTTCTTCAACATGCTAAAGGAATTAAGACCTTTAAGGATGAATGTAGTGGCACAGAAGAACAATTGCATATTGTATCTCACAACTAATGCTAAAGATATATGTGTGTATGTCACGTTGGGCATGCATGATTGTAACCGTTAGTTTGGTGGACATAATCATATTACAAGTATTTTCTTTTTCTTATTATTGGACAATGGAAGTTTGTGTATATTATTCTGTTATCAAGTGGAATTTGAATTATCCTCTTGGATAAAAGTCGATATCATATTGGTTGTTAATGTTACAACTCCTGAACTTGCATTGTCTCTGAATTGCAACAAATTAGAAGAGAGTTGAGCTTGTCATCAATTGAAATTTCTGGAGAAAGAACAAGATCAAATGGGTATTGAATTTGGAAACTGGAAGTCTGACTCTGACTTAAGGACATAAGAGAGCCTACCCAAGCTTAGAGGTGGAAAACTTCAAGGCATTCAGGTAAGAAAATGTTTAAAGTATACAGTCAAACGGGTTGAACATCACCCAAAGGGTATATATAACTATACAAGCATTAAACTTCCCAAATCATTCTATTCAAAGGTTACATCCTTTATGAATTAGTCCATCCGTCCCATTTTTATTGTCCCATATTGACTTTTTTAGTCTTTATTCTTCAACTTTGACCATAATTATTTTTGTGTGTGTTATATAATATTTGATGAAAAATATATGAATGTATTGGGTTTTAAATGCATTTTCATTTGGTATAACTTTCATCAAGTATTATATAACACAAATAAATATATTAATGATCAAAGTTGAACAAGAAAGACCGGTCAAAGTCAAAGTAGACAATAAAAATGAGACGGAGGGAGTAATAAAGTTTTCTGTAATCATTTTTTAGACACTCATAATATACAAAAAAAAAATAAAAATAAAAAATTGGACGATAAGTGTTCTGACTTTTTGACTCAACTCTACCCAAAAAAATAATAATAATAAAAATAAAATAAAAAAATAAAAAACAACTTATTTTGACCCGTGACAAGATCTGCCCACTAAGCCATGCTCAAGCTCACACAAGAAGAAGATATATATACCTTTCCAGAGCAAAAAGATTCAAGATACGTTCATAATCCAAAGTACACTCACTGAAACAAGAAATTTCACTACATGCTTCTAAAACAAAATGCGATTATAATGTGGGCCGTGTTTTATCTCAAACCGGCCAAATAGAAATTTAGGATAAATGGAGAATTCGTTATAGAAATTTAGGACCAGTAAGAATCCCTCCGATTATATAAATACAAAATAATTTTACATTAGAAACAAAATTAATGGCTATTGAATATTTAAATCGTGATGCGGGCGATCTGTTTATATAGTTTTTAATGTCTGCCACTTATCATTTGTTTACATTACAAATTCAAGCTTACTTATTGAATGTATATGAGCATGTTAAGATAGTCTCTTTATTTCTGCATGATACCCGTAAGTTATGAAATCATCCGTGTCCCTGCAATATTGCATATGTTTATTTATAAATCTAAAACTGAGGTCTTTAGCAAAGGAGGAAACATGGGAGTACCTCCAAAAGACTGCTGCTTACAGCAGCTTGCTGGTGCTTGGTTGCATCTTGGCTTGCTGCTACTTGCTTGCATTGTGGCTTGCTGGTGCGCCAAGATTATATCAGGCGGAAGTGTAGGTAGAATTTGCGTAATACCAAGGATGGTCTTAAGCCCTTCTGATAATAAGATGCCGTTTAAATTTAATCGTAGACAATTCCAAGTTGCATTGTGTTTTGCAATGACTATTAACAAAAGTCAAGGACAAACCTTAACACAAGTAGGATTGTTTCTACAACGGCCGGTTTTTTCTCACCAGCAACTATACGTAGCCGAATTTAAGTTAACTATTATATCACTTTAATACATTTTCATTATCTATAACTTTACAAACATACATAAATTTCATAATGTTGTAAAAATTATATATGTTGTGTTATTAACCATCCACGCAAACCATACAATTATTTATAATTCTTTAAAAAAACCAATTGTTTTATAATATTGTTTGACAATTCTAAAAAATGTATTTCAGTTAACAAAAACAACAAACAAATAATTATAAGTCATTGCAGCTCATTAGGCGATATATATATATATATATATATATATATATATATATATATATATATAAATATATATATATATAGTTGAAAAAAAAACATCTTTACCTGAGTTAGACACTGTTGAGTTTGATTTCTAATCATTGTGCTAAATGATATTTATCTTATGTTTTAGTACTTGTAAAGGTTTGCGGAACCTACCTTTACGCTCACCGAAGGAGCAACTCAGGTACAAGATGTTCGATTTCAGTGGCGATGTTCCTCTCGGCTCGCAATGGTAGTCAAATGCTCCCGGTCACAAACATCATAGCTTATAAGGTATGTTCTACAAAATTAATGCAACGTGTAACTTCGTGGATGCACTGATGTTGTTGTCGTTACCTTAAGTGATCAACTCATTCCCATGTCATGATTTCTTTCAAAACATGTTCTGTTCATTTTTTTTCACTCTCATTGATGGTTGGCCTTTTTTTAAAACTTGGACAATAATTGTTTAATGGTGCATGTTTGATAACATGCCTGTATTTTATTTGCTAATAAAAGATATTTTAGTTTTATCATTATTTGTAAGCACATAAAAAGAGGAAATACAAAGTACATCTATTGAAACACACATTATACAGTTAAGCTATTGTTGAAAGCTGGCAAACCTTGCGATGCTTCTAGCTGGTCGCCCATAGTACCATGGGGATTTTAAAAGCTACTAGTTTACATACAAGAAATTATGGGAACCCGCGAAAATGGTAAATTCATTGACATTCTATGAAGTATAGGTATGGCAACTTGAACCATATACTTATAGATGGATCGTGTTGTGGGCAATGTAATTCATTTAAGATCATATAAACGTTATTTGAAAAAACTATTTTGTTCTTTAATGTGGGTCGAACGGGTTGGTCTGCCGTTGTTAGCGGTAAAAAACTGTTGGATATAGCATCATAAAATCAGGTATCAAAGGGTTCTTATTTTTAGCATCTTTTTTTTTTACCCATTAACTGTACAGTTAACACTTGGCGTTCGATGATTTTTCAATGTATATTGGCACTATTAGATTACCGCAAATGACGCATAATTAGTTTATAAATAGTTAGTATACCTATCAGATATGCCCCTCATTTTATATTGTCATAGTTGGTGATCTAAAATTGTCAAATATAGTAACACCCATTCTAATCAGATAAACACTTCATTTACATGCATATATGTTACTTAAAAGCATAGGCTTCCGACTATTTCCAACTATCTCTGATCATTATGAATGCTTATAACATTAATGAGATTTGTTGCTTGCTGCTGTAGAATAACGGCTGGCAGTGTCGGCAAAGATTTTTCTTCAAAATTTGTTGGGAAAATGATAGCTATGGAACCAAAATAATCCTTCTGATGTGAAACGCACGAAACATGAACAAAGGTGTATACCGATGACGACAACGGCACAACCACTACCGGAATACATACAAGAACTGTACGAAAAGAATTGTTTAAAGAGGATGAAAAAGACGGACAGGAACCAACCACAAAGAAGCGAAAGCATGAATAGCAGGTTAATCACAATGAGAAATTTTGTTACAAAACAATGTCATAAATACATAATTTTACTAGATTATGGGCCACTAAAAATGTATTTTCTTTGTAATTAGAATGATTTTGGTATTTATGACATTGTTTAGTACATGAATAGCCGGATTAATCACAATGAGAAAGGAGTACTCTTTACACTTCTATTATTATCTTTAGTACATATATCTAAAATAAGTAACTTGATTCAGGTTTAATTTTTTGTCTTGGATTTGTTAGTTTGAAGTATCATGACTACGAAAAGGTCGACCTTGTTAGAACCTCATCTCGAATAAATGCCTATGGTATTTACAGAATTCCAATACATTCGAAATCTTTAATTATTTAGTGCCGATTTTACACTTCTGTAAATGCCCAAGCGGGTACCTATTACTCGTTTAAAAGCATTTGAGTCGTCGGTATCAAACAAATAATATTAAACTAAATAGGTCACGTTTTATTCATTTAAATTGAAAGAAGCGGGGCACATTATAGCAGACCAACCCTTAAAATATTCATAGGGCCTACGAAACTAAATTTCTAAGCTGTCATAATAATGCACAACTCTTTTTACAAAACGCATTGAAAATATTTTCAGTTTGTTTTAAAAAAAAAGAGTGTTAATACAAATAAGCGTAAAAGCGTTTATGTATATTTTCACGATCTTAACGTTTTGTCGATAACAAACATAAAATCATTTTAACAAAACAAATAAAATACGTAAATAGTTTGAGCCAATAGTTTACTAACACACTTACGTTTTCATGCAAAACACTAAACAAGTAATAGTGTTTACATTTTATAGAAATGCATATTTATAACAACTAGTGTTTACATAATGGGTATATATATATATATATACATACTTAGTATATATTGTAATGGGTAAAGTAATGGGTAATAATCTAAGTACTTGAATTACTAGATACATTAAATGTAGTTGGGTAAAACCCAAAGTCCATGATCAATGGATCATGATCCATGACCAATGGATCATGATCCATAATATGACCCATTGTGAAGTCATGTTAGGTAATATCCAAAACCCATAGAGCTAACTCATGACCCATTGACTAGATGCATTGCATCTTCTAGATACATTGTATCTATTTGGATACCCATGGTCCAAAGTCTATGACCCATGATCCATGACCCATAACTCATTTAGGGGCGTCCTCGGATCCCAGGAATACACTGGGCGGATCCCTTAAGCAAGGGATCCGTGGGACAGTGAGTAATTTTTGTCTATAAATAGTGAGTCATTTCTTCATTGTAATTGGCCACTTTCACATATACTTCTGTAAGTATTGTAAACTCTCTAACCTCACATCGAAGGATCTTTCTATGTAGTTTTGTGTTTGTGTGATCTTCTAGGTTCCTCTTAATGGCAGGATCACCACTCTTGAAGTCGAGCAAGATCAAGTCCATGAGTTGCGAAGCTTAGTCCATCATCAGGCTGCGAAGTTTTCTTGTTGATAGTTCTTTCCTCCTATCTAGAAGTGTTGTGTTGAAGGCATTAGTGAAGGATGCCAAAAGGGTCAAGTCGAAGGCTTTAGTGATAGGTCGCGAAGGTCCATCTAAAATTAGTGAAGGATGTCAAAGGTCCATAATGAAGGCATTACTAAAAGGTGTCAAAAGATCGTGTCAAGGGCATTAGTGAAAGATGCAAGGTGCTGTCGATATGGTGCAGCGGCGTACAAACATAGATAGGTTGTGTCCAGGATATTGATATCACTTGATGATGGTGTAATAAGTGTGTCTCCTTTGGGATAGATATTTTGTAGTGTTGGGTAGTAGTTCCTCCTTTGTAATGGAACTCGGTATCTAGCCTTGTACCGGATAAAGTGTATGAAGCGTTGTTATAGGTTTGGTTCTACCTGCGTGGAAGAACCGGTGTCTAGCTTGTACGGATAAAGAGTAAGAAAGCGACGTTGTGAAGGCTTCTCGCCACAAGAAGTTTGTGTTGTGTAGTGCTAGCGAACTCGAGTAGGTGACTCGGGAGTGGAGTAGGGCAAGGAAGGTGTCCTTGTAGCCGAACCACTATAAACACTCGTGTCGTGGTTTTGTGTTTCTCACTCTTTACCTTTACATTAATTAGTTACATACTTATCTATCAACATCTAGCATACACATCAAATAGATTGACATAAGTGATTCTAAATATTTTAAAACGCAGTTTTGTCGGTAAAACTATTCAACCCCTTCTAGTTTTCTACAATTGGTACGAGCTTAGTTACCAAGTTTCTTAAGAGTATATTGTACTTTTTAAAACATTAGGATCGTGTATGATTAAAAACTACAAAGAACGAAATTTCTTAAAAAAAAGGTCATGTTTTAAATCATCATATTCTATAATGTTGGATAATGATAGATCCTTCTAATATTTTCCTTGTTGAGAATTCTCCATACTAGGATTTGGGCATCAAGAAGATAATGAAAATTTGGCTTCAATATCTCTTTTTCTTAAAAAGAATATATAGCAAAGGTATGCTCTTTAATAAATTACTTACAAATAAATTATTATTGTATATTTTCTAGATTAATTAATAATATCATTTTGTATAAACATGTTAAGATTAGTAGTCTCATTACGCTTACTTAAAATCACTAAAGTTGTTATCTATATTGAACTCATCATCAAGAATAGTATTCTTCGTTGATCTCTATAGACAAAACTACAAACTAGTGATAATGATATCTTGGCTATTCAAGAGCCTTGGTCATCACTCTAACATAAAGGTTATTGAGATTTCATCTGTAATCAATAAGTATCCATGTGAAACTCCCGTATCATGATAAAATAGTATTTTATCATAATCACTAAACTTCCAAGAACTATGATTTATTCATAAAAGGGAACCTCGTCAAATAGGACTAGTAAAACCGCGTCAAAACCCATTACCATAAGTTATAGAGCATAAACATCAACTCTAGCCAAGAATTAGAACTCCCAAATCAAAATTATCAAAGATCACTTAAAATGCTAGCTGCGATATGCCAGAATCCCTAAGTTTGCACTAGCCGGATCCCTCATTCAAGGGATCCGTGGGAACCGGCACATCAGAAGACAATTTAAGTAAAAGATGATCACTGTGGAGTTCTATTCTTCAACTACTCGTACTACGCGAACATAAAACTTAATTAACTGTTCACAGGAGTTCATTCATCATCTTCTCAAAGGAAACAATCACTTGTGTAAGTATAATCTTCACTACATTGTTATTTCCATTCTTTAATTCCTATAAGTACAATTTCATCTTGAGAAATTGGGTTCAAATGGGTTTATCACAATTTGGTATCACATTGTTTTCTAAGATAAACTAAATCAAAGAATCAACATTGTAAATACAAATTAAACTTATTTTTTGAATTCAATAAAGATGTATTGAGCAAAATTGTGATGAACCTCATTAGGATACTATTCACACAATTAACACCACATTGTGGTTTTGATGTTTAGGACCAATCATGCGTAGCAATAGACAACAAGATTACCAAGACCACGTACATTACATTCCCATGTACCATAGAAAGATTGTTTGAACGGGATGACCGAAAAGCTTTCAAGTTGTTGGAAAAGAGACTATTCCACGAAGGGCAGTAGTTCACTCCTCATTCATCAACAACAGGCATTCCCTAAGTCTTTGGGGGAATCAACTTCCATTGCCTCTTGAACATCAATGAGCAAATTTGTCTGGTGTTTGTACTAGAGTTTTACAAGAGCATGAGGATCATTCAAAATGAAGATGGAACCATTTTGTTAGAGTTTATCATCAATGGCCACGAATTCACCTTCACTCTTGAAGAGTTTGCTAGGATACTTTGTATCCCATGTCAAGGAGTATGCATGTACTCAAATGAATGGTCATTGGCCGAGCTTCATGACATGGTGGATCATCACGAGGTATACTTCACATCCATCTTGGAGGCGACTACGGTAAGAGATACCGTCTTCATGGAAAGAGCCTCTCCGTCAAGAGTCACTAGGAAGTCCAAGGTCATCTATAGAGATCCTTTTCAAATGAAGCTTTCTAAATGTTCCCATTATACAAGAAATAGGAACTAGTGCTAAAGGAGAACGTCCTTTGTTTGGTGGGAAATAAGGATCATCCCAACGCTTGCCTAAACTTCATGATCTATTGCCTTGTAACTGGGACTCATTTCAATCTCTCCTACTACATGGTGAAACGAATGGCAAGTGTAAAAAGGAGGGACAAGATGGTGCTCCCCTATGCCATGCTCTTGACTCGCCTAGCAAGTTTCATCTTTGCTCTAGATCCATCTCCTTACTCCAATGACCACACCTTTTGCAACAAGGTCACGGTGCCTCTATCTGATAACAAGACCACAAGGATTATGGTTGAAGGAAAGAGACCTCACCCAACAACGGACTCATCAGATGAAAGAGATGGAGAAGGTAGTAACCCCATTGGCAACGTTCAACTCGACCCCTAGCATACATTGACCAACTGCCAGAAGTCCCGAGCCCTTCATAAGAATTCCAACAAACAAAGGGCATGTTCAAGTGTTTTGCTAACTTCCTCATGAAGAAGAAGAAGAAGTAAGGGTGGAGGGGTGAAGAAGAGGCTATGGAGAAGGAGTTTGAATGGGAGGAAGGTAAGGTCGTGGACCTTAATTTGTGAACAATGGCCTGTAACACAATTTAAACAATATTTTTGTAGTTTAGGACGTAGCTCTAAGTAGATGGCATGGCATAAACTAAAAAATTCTAACATAGGAACCCAAAAAATGAGAATTTTACGACGGCTTGATAACAATCAACAAGTCGGTCCCGCTCATTTTGCTTACCTTCTAGTCGCCCTTACTTACTATGCGTAATATTTGTTGCTTGCATATTTGATTATTGAATGTAGAAATGATTAGGATGAGTATTTGATAAAGAGTGCAAATTATGCACATTTACTGAGAAGCTACTGGTCAGCAGTAGCCGGATCCCTGAGCTATAACTAGCCGGATCCCTCATATGAGGGAGCCGTAGGATCCGGGTAAACAGACTTGGGATTTATACACTATCACCTCAATCCAATCCTCTAGACCTTATCACACTAGCTAAACATGATTCTTTAGGATCTATTTAGTCTTCCTCAAGATCAGTAGGGTTCATACTCACTCATAGCTAACATAGGATCACATTCAAGGTATTTTTGATTTATCACTTCACCAAAACTCACCACATTTTCGCTCCAATACTCACATATTGTTCCTCACATCTCAAAGCACTTAGTTGGTTATTTCTCTTAATTTTGACAAGTTGTTTTTAGTCATCTTTTACCTCAAAATAGGCTTAAACCTAGTTTTTCATTTCTTTTCATTTTTTTTTATTTTCCAAATTTTTCTTAAGCCACCACCTGATCTCTAGGATCAATTGTCCTCATTTGTCATCCTTAAATCAATAGTATCATCCTTAAATACTTAGTTGCACTCTAAAAAAGTCCACTTTCCTACCAAAAACCAACATTAGGATCCTCACCTTGTGGTTGGACATTTAAGTCACATACCATTTAAGACATCTGAAGTAAGTCAAACCATCAAGATTTATACGTACTAGACCTTAAAAGAGCATAATCACTTCACCACTTTGCTGTCTGATAGACGGATCCCTAGTTTATAGCTAGACGGATCCCTAATGAGAGGGAACCATGGGATCCGGGTCTACAGAACAGCTTATGATCATCTTTTCCTTCTAATTCAAACTCTCTTTGGTAGTCTAAACACTTTTACTTACCATTAAATGACTCCCTAGAATAGATAGGACCTTAGTGCATGCCAACATTCTTAGTGGTCAATGTTAGAGCAAATATTACGATATTTAATCTATACAATCTCATTTGTTTTGTTTATGATAAACATGTAACTTGTAATACATAACGTAAAATGTATAAGTTACTTGTAATTATATCTTGTCTTAACATACTCAACACCTCTCATTGACTCAAGTCTCCTGGATATACAACACAAAAGTTCACACATATTTGTTGTGTTATGCTATGATCAAACCCCTAACAAAACCATTAAAACATGTTTAGTTAAATAGTTTATATAAAAACACTTAAGTACTTACATACATAACAAAAGTAAAAGGGGTAAATACCATGATCCATGATCCAAGACCCATGACCCAATGTTCATACATTGTACCTTGGAGGCCACTTAAGGCTCATACCCATAACCCATAACTCATGAATAAAGAGGAGCGTCCCACGGATCCCTCAAATTGCCCACGAATCCCTATCATAGGCCGATCCTCCTAAGGAACTTTGGGACAAACATAGTTTGTCTTTTGCCTATAAATAGCAAGCTTCTCACCATATTATTACACCTTGCACATAGTTTTCCACCATTTTCTAGCATATTTAGATATTAGAAACATTTAAAACCACCCCTCATCCATATGATCAAAATAAGCTTCCAACTTTCATTTGTTGTAAGCATACTCGGAAACCTCCAAAGTAAGCCTAGAGATCTTGCATCCTTACCTACTGAAGTGATCACCATCACAAGCATACAAGCACATGAAGATCTTCTACAACAAGCTTTGGAAACTTGTCATCTTCATTCATAGAAGACTAACTACATCATGCTTTGGGTTCTTGATGTTTAGTTTAGAATTTCATATCCATTAAAACACATTGTTCCTGGATATTGTCTAGTATCATATTCTTGTATCTATAACTAGATTAGATGGTTTATGTGTTTGTTACAAAACACAAGGTTTATATAAGGCCACAAAACATAAATCTGGCCAGATGTGTCATGTTGGTCGGGTAATGGTTCTCCTTTTGTACGAACCGTATCTAGCCTTGTACCGATAAAGTGTAGGCTTAATGCTAGATATGTTGGGTTTGATTTGATGATAAAACAATAAAGAATGAAACATCAAGGGCTTAAAGTGACAAAGATGAAACCTACAAAAAGATGAAGGGACTTGCTTGCAAAAGAAGATTTATTATTTAGTCCTTAGCAGAGATTTGTAAACCCTAATCCTCTAGTATATAAAGAGGACATGGGGTGTAGGTTTTATACAATTAAGTCTTCCATAATGTAGTCTAAAGGTGTGTGTGTGTGTGTGTAACCTAGACATGTTTCTATAAACGTCTAGGGTTAGTGTTAGTTTTGTTAATCTCCAAGATCAAGAAGGCTTTGATC
>OU343220.1:257431023-257504508 GCA_910596185.1 Chrysanthemum makinoi
TTTAAGATAGATGCAGCTGCTCAAAATAACCACAAATTTTGGTTGGTGGATACTAAAAATTGCAGCGTATAACGGTTTGAAACATATACACCCTTATAGGTGTTGCCAAACATTGGATTCCCAAAACATCAATTCAACTTTCTTGTAAGAAGCGGATAGCAGACTCCATATGGAAATTCAGGGAATCATGCCCACCAGCACATTATCCTCTTTGATTTCATGATATCGGTTTCATACTAAACCCAAACATAATTTAATATCCAATAATTTAATGTAATGATATCTTATTCAACTATTCCATCGGATCAAATGTTGCTGGATCGTGTGTCGTACTTGCAGATGATACATAGAGTGCGCTTCATCAATATTTAGATGATTTATTCAAAAAGAGGTACTACGCTTTCTTTTAGCTTAAGAAGTTCTATATATATATATATATATATATATATATATATATAATAATGTGAGACATTTAGCATTAATGCCACCTGAATGACAAATAATTCAATTTCATGCCACATAAGCATTTGTTGTACAAAACCTTGGTTGTTTTGATAAATAACTTGTGTGTTTACCACTTAGGCAACAAGTTATTTTGATAATTATGTTGCATATTATAATCTATAAATGGCTATAATTTTATTGGAATCATATAGTAAATATAGTTTATCTACAAAAAAATTATATTAAGTAATTATCTTTTTAAAAAATTATTATACATATCTTTTCCTTAAATATATGTTTTTTCTTAATTGATTCATTATATATTTTTTTACACAACCCTAATATCATGTCCTAATCCTGTATCATCTAAAAACAGTGTATTCTCATAATTCATATGTGACTTACAATTTTTCAAATTAATTTCTAGGTAGAGTTAGATATATGTTTGCATCGTTTTGGAATAGAAATCATGCAATAAGAACCTTACAGTGTGTGTTGTGGCAAAAACTACCACTCAATGATGGAAGCTGAGAAGAAGGTATACATTGTTGCTTTTTGTTCTTGATTAATCGAAATTTTGAAGTTTATGTTCATCTCTATTTAATTGCCATGCATATATGATGTACAGGAGCAACAACCAAGATTTTTGTTGTACTACTGTCCATTTATGTTCTGTATTTGTTTGAGAGTGTTTGTGTACCTAATATATGCATAAACGATTATTGATATTACTTTAGATTAAATTGATTGGAGTTGAAGTTTTTTGGAAATTCAAACTGAGTTTACCCCTCATTCCTGTTATTGTAGGATGTGGCATCCACAAAAGTAAAGCTACGTTTTGGACCTTTTAGGTCCTTAGTTAGTTTAGTGTATCAAGTAAATTGTGTTGGTGCATCATGGCCTGTTTGGGATAATGGTTTGGCTGGCATATGATCACATAATCATATGTTAACGTTAGGCCTTTTGTCATTTGCTCTTGGCTCGTCTTTTTGTGTTTGTGCGTATGTTTCTAATCCTATGTCACATCCACGACTATCATTAAGGACAGATACCCGCCTTGGAGCGAAATGTTGTTATTATTGGTTGATTTCTGTATTCGAGGTTAGGAACATATGGTTCTTCGACAGTTTCTACTTTCAGAATAATTTATATAATGTTATGTATCAACTTAACTGGGAACGCTTAACATATTACTGAACAACATATTCGTTACTGGTGCAGGAATCACTCACGTGTTTTATGGTTCAGATTTTATAACTGTAACAAAGTCAGAGGATGCTACATGGGATTTATTGAAACCCGAAATCTTTGCAGCAATTATGGACTTTTATTCATCTGGAAAGCCATTATTTCTAGATTCGGCTACTTCTGCTTCTATGGATACAGCTATTCATGAAGTATGTGAACTTCTTCATTCAAATCTTACATGACACGTTATATTCCAGTTTTTGTGAGTTTTTATAAGAAAAATTATTATCTTGAGTGCAGGATGACTCGGAAATTGTTGCAATGATTAAAGAATTGTTGGAAACTCATATACGGCCTGCTGTGCAGGATGATGGTGGAGATATCGAGTACATAGGATTTGATCCGTATGCTTCTTTAACATCTGGTTATTTTATATTTATAAATGTATGAATGAATTAAGGTCCTTATAACTTATCTAAATTTGTCGCTTACTATTTGTTGTCAGAGATTCTGGAGTTGTGAAGCTTAAAATGCAAGGAGCATGTAGTGGCTGTCCAAGCTCAATTGTCACTCAGAAATCAGGCATCGAAAATATGCTGATGCATTATGTGCTTGAGGTAACACTGATTTGACTTCTGGCATTTGACACATACAGAAAATAGACCGCAATTGACCCATTCTGTATTCGAGGTTAGGAACATATGGTTCTTCGACAGTTTCTACTTTCAGAATAATTTATATAATGTTATGTATCAACTTAACTGGGAACGCTTAACATATTACTGAACTAACATATTCGGGTACTGGTGCAGGAATCACTCGGGTGTTTTATGGTTCAGATTTTATAACTGTAACAAAGTCAGAGGATGCTACATGGGATTTATTAAAACCCAAAATCTGTGCAGCAATTATGGACTTTTATTCATCTGGAACGTATGCTTCTTTAACATCTGGTTATTTTATATTTATAAATGTATGAATGAATTAAGGTCCTTATAACTTATCTAAATTTGTCGCTTACTATTTGTTGTCAGAGATTCTGGAGTTGTGAAGCTTAAAATGCAAGGAGCATGTAGTGGCTGTCCAAGCTCATCTGTCACTCTGAAATCAGGCATCGAAAATATGCTGATGCATTATGTGCCTGAGGTAACACTGATTCGACTTCTGGCATTTGACACATACAGAAAATAGACCGCAATTGACCCATTAAGTGTATGAGTTGAAATGGTCATCTCTGGTTATTAAACTCACTTCTTTTGCAGGTTAAAGCTGTAGAGCAGGAATTTGATGAAGAAGATGAAAATGGAGAATTATCAAGTCAGTTGGACTGAGCCACTGAGGTAGCCCTATTTCTATGCTCTCGAAAAGACCACATACAACAAAGAATCGTAGATACTTTGGTACCAAGTTATTTACAACATGTCTTATGACAATTGTATAGTGACATTGAAGAAAGAGAACACGCAGGAACACCTCAAATCATTCAACGAGTGAAGGAAGCTCTCACATTTAAGGTGAAAGAACACGTCAGATACAAAAATATTTCAGAGAAATAGAATGAATATATTGAGAGGGCACTAGAGAGATCACCAAAAGTTTTTGTCTGCCCGATCAATAGCCATGGTTTTAGTGATCCAATAACTCAAGAAACTGGTCAAACATATGAATGAAAAGCCATTGAAGAATGGATGAAACAAGGAAACACAACATGTCCAATCACAAGACAACCTCTTTCTCCAATTCACTCCCGAAAACAAATTATGTATTAAAGAGACGTGATCTCATCGGAAGGAACAACATGCAGATCAAGCACAAGACTTGTCATATCCCGAGACACCAATAAGCTCTTATGGAAGCCCGTCTTCATACTTTAGACACTGAGTTCAATGAAACATTCTCATACATTGCATCTCAATGTTTACGGAACGCTCGTGAAGAACGGCCAACAATGTCTTGTGTTGTGGAAGAACTGGAGATTGCACTTGAATCACAGGAATTTGCTGATCACAGGCCCGAAGAACTAATTGGGAACCAACTCAAAGAGCTTCTCTCCAAAGACTTAATCATTAATGAGGACAAAACGGTAATTAGCTAAATTGCTTTGAGTTATATATGCACTTCTGAAAGAGGCTCAGTTGACACCTTTTCATTCACTAGCTGTACCGTCATCTCTAGCTTATCAAACCTCTGGTCAGGAGAGCTCGTCAGTACAGATTCAATGGAAATCTTGGCGCTCCTCTCGCGGAACATCATCTTCAGTTGGATTCCAGTCAAAAATGATGTCTTACTTTCAAGAGTACCCTTCTCCATCAAGCAGCAGAACTATTAATTCCTCAAAGAAGCCCCCTGATGTTCCGGTCATATCAGAAGACAACCCAGTGGACTCGGATAGTGTCTTAAGAACAGCAATCATATTGCCCTTGAAGCGTAAGTTGACTGAATTAAGAGATGTTGACGGATCACACTCAAGCAAACGACTCAACACCAGTGACCAAGGTTTCCGCTCTCCATTGAGTTCAACACCAAATATCAAGTGCGTAAAAGCGGCTTTCTAGTTGACACTCTATGTTTACTTAATCAAGATCTTTTAATGATCATTGTAAAACGGCAAGCTGTTGGTATGTTTGATGGCTTAGCGATATCAGCCTACCACAAAACCATGGACTACCTTTCGACCTCAATCCTCCACTTCTGAGAGATTAATTTTGGATTCAATTATAGTTTAGTATCTAAAACACCAACATTGCCAATGCCTTGCTCAATATACATTTCCACTCTTTCTATTTTGCATCCACATGCCAAATCCCGAATCAAACGAAGCCTTGATGCACCATCAAACATCAACTGTAGTCTTAACACAGCGTGAATGTCGAAATGTATATTTGCCGAGTATTTTTGTGGGTTATGCTTGCATTATCTTTTCATTATAGGAATAAGCCTTCTAGATACATGCTAAAAGATGAACAACGCGTTAGTCTGCCCCGGGTGTTATCCAGGACCCGACTCCGCGTAAGAGTAAGTATGTGTTTTGTTAGAAGGTATAGTATAAATGCGTGTTAATGAGAAAAATGATACCTTTGTCAGAAATTCTTGTATGCATATTTATACTACTTGGGTATCATTATCGGTCCCTGAGGCCGTTGTCTTTATAAGGCCATTGGTTGTTATCAGGACGTATTTATCCCGCGTATTTGTCTACGGTGTCTTTCGAAGGGAGAATGGAGCGGTGTTGTTCACAGGCGCGAGGTGCCAAATGGTTGTCGATTATTCGCCCTCCGGTGGTAACTTTGCCAGTGTCTATCGGAGAACTGCCGGTGGTGTTAGTCTTTCGATCGTTGACCGAAGGACCATATATTGGCGTCATATATGGTGGTATCCATGGAAGTTGAAGAACCTCCGTTTGTCTACAATGATTTAATTTAGGCCATGGCGGACAACAAATTTGTATTATTGCTTTTTGTATATTAATGAATATATTATATTTAACATTCTTATGACAGTTTTACAGGGTTGTGGTTGGTAAAAAATCACCTGAAGAGGTCACAACAACTCGAGGAGTACTTAGAAGATTCAATGATTTGTTAAGGTTACTTGCTGTTGTAAGTACTTTTTTTTATTGTTGTATCATTCATGCTGGGCTATGTAAGCACTTTGATGTTAAGCTCACTTTTTAACTCTACTTTTCCAGCTTAGGAAGGCATTCCCAAAAAAGAATCTTCCGCCAGCACCACCAAAGGGATCGACTCTTGAGGTTAAAAAGTCGAACATTATTGGAAGTGGTAGTTACCATACTTGAATTCTTGCCTATAACAGATAGATGACACAATATCCTTGTGAGCAAAGTTTTAAGTGGACATTACGTGTTGGCAATTAGCAACTATCTAAGAATTATTGATAACATTGATATCGGTCCATATAAATATTTCTATATTGACACTATATATGGTTGTCTTTAGTATTTGGGTTGCTCATGTAAAAACATCCTATGTACTATATGGCCAGGTAAAAGTTGCATTAAATATATGGTTAGGAACAAGATATAGCAAGCACAGTTGAGCAAGCTTAACTATGTGCTTATAAAGATTGTCATCATCAACGACCACCATTATCGGATGTGTAACATACGACCACATAAACTATTTCTTTTGTTTATAATTTTTCGGCAACATTGTTATGTGTATCAGTTGAACTAATATTATGTTTATCAATTAAATAGTAATATGACAGTGTGCATGAAATATAGTACTTTTCGTTTTCGTTTTCATAAAGTAATGAACGTCTGTGCATGAACTATATAGAAGATAATGAATTTATGGCAATCTAAGCAAGGGTTTTTTATTCGAAAATAATGTGAATGAAATATAAATTAAATTAAAATATATTGTTTTATGCATATTGTAGGAGCTGATATGGATACTCGAGATATGTCACCATTAGTCATGCTCTTCTTCAACATGCTAAAGGAATTAAGACCTTTAAGGATGAATGTAGTGGCACAGAAGAACAATTGCATATTGTATCTCACAACTAATGCTAAAGATATACGTGTGTATGTCACGTTGGGCATGCATGATTGTAACCGTTAGTTTGGTGGACATAATCATATTACAAGTATTTTCTTTTTCTTATTATTGGACAATGGAAGTTTGTGTATATTATTCTGTTATCAAGTGGAATTTGAATTATCCTCTTGGATAAAAGTCGATATCATATTGGTTGTTAATGTTACAACTCCTGAACTTGCATTGTCTCTGAATTGCAACAAATTAGAAGAGAGTTGAGCTTGTCATCAATTGAAATTTCTGGAGAAAGAACAAGATCAAATGGGTATTGAATTTGGAAACTGGAAGTCTGACTCTGACTTAAGGACATAAGAGAGCCTACCCAAGCGTAGAGGTGGAAAACTTCAAGGCATTCAGGTAAGAAAATGTTTGAAGTACACAGTCAAACGGGTTGAACATCACCCAAAGGGTATATATAACTATACAAGCATTAAACTTCCCAAATCATTCTATTCAAAGGTTACATCCTTTATGAATTAGTCCATCCGTCCCATTTTTATTGTACCATATTGATTTTTTTAGTCTTTATTCTTCAACTTTGACCATAATTATTTTTGTGTGTGTTATATAATATTTGATGAAAAATATATGAATGTATTGGGTTTTAAATGCATTTTCATTTGGTATAACTTTCATCAAGTATTATATAACACAAATAAATATATTAATGATCAAAGTTGAACAAGAAAGACCGGTCAAAGTCAAAGTAGACAATAAAAATGAGACGGAGGGAGTAATAAAGTTTTCTGTAATCATTTTTTAGACACTCATAATATACAAAAAAAATAAAAATAAAAAATTGGACGATAAGTGTTCTGACTTTTTGACTCAACTCTACCCAAAAAAAAAATAATAAAAATAAAATAAAAAAATAAAAAACAACTTATTTTGACCCGTGACAAGATCTGCCCACTAAGCCATGCTCAAGCTCACACAAGAAGAAGATATATATACCTTTCCAGAGCAAAAAGATTCAAGATACATTCATAATCCAAAGTACACTCACTCAAACAAGAAATTTCACTACATGCTTCTAAAACAAAATGCGATTATAATGTGGGTCGTGTTTTATCTCAAACCGGCCAAATAGAAATTTAGGATAAATGGAGAATTCGTTATAGAAATTTAGGACCAGTAAGAATCCCTCCGATTATATAAATACAAAATAATTTTACATTAGAAACAAAATAAATGGCTATTGAATATTTAAAATCGTGATGCGGCGCAGTCTGTTTTATGTAGTTTTTTAATGTCTGCCACTTATCATTTGTTTACATTACAAATTCAAGCTTACTTATTGAATGTATATGAGCATGTTAAGATAGTCTCTTTATTTCTGCATGATACCCGTAAGTTATGAAATCATCCGTGTCCCTGCAATATTGCATATGTTTATTTATAAATCTAAAACTGAGGTCTTTAGCAAAGGAGGAAACATGGAGTACCTCCAAAAGATGCTGCTTACAGACTGGTGCTTGGTTTGCATCTTGGCTTGCGCTACTGCTTGCATCCTGGCTTCTTTAGTGCGCCAAGATTATATCATCGGTAGGAAGTGTTGGTAGAATTTAAGCAATACCAAGGATGGTCTTAAGCCCTTCTGATAATAAGATGCCGTTTAAATTTAATCGTAGACAATTCCAAGTTGCATTGTGTTTTGCAATGACTATTAACAAAAGTCAAGGACAAACCTTAACACAAGTAGGATTGTTTCTACAACGGCGGATTTTTCTCACCAAACTATATGTGTAATTTAAGTTAACTATTATATCACTTTAATACATTTTCATTATCTATAACTTTACAAACATACATAAATTTCATAATGTTGTAAAAATTATATATGTTGTGTTATTAACCATCCACGCAAACCATACAATTATTTAAAATTCTTTAAAAACCAATTGTTTTATAATATTGTTTGACAATTCTAAAAAATGTATTTCAGTTAACAAAAACAACAAACAAATAATTATAAGTCATGCCCGCTCATTGAGCGGGCTTCAAAACTATATATATATATATATATATATATATATATATATATATATATATAGTTGAAAAAAAAACATCTTGCACAGGTTCTAGACCTGTTGAGTTTGATTTCTAATCATTGTGCTAAATGATATTTATCTTATGTTTTAGTACTTGTAAAGGTTTGCGGAACCTACCTTTACGCTCACCGAAGGAGCAACTCAGGTACAAGATGTTCGATTTCAGTGGCGATGTTCCTCTCGGCTCGGAATGGTAGTCAAATGCTCCCGGTCACAAACATCATAGCTTATAAGGTATGTTCTACAAAATTAATGCAACGTGTAACTTCGTGGATGCGCTGATGTTGTTGTCGTTACCTTAAGTGATCAACTCATTCCCATGTCATGATTTCTTTCAAAACATGTTCTGTTCATTTTTTTTCACTCTCATTGATGGTTGGCCTTTTTTTAAAACTTGGACAATAATTGTTTAATGGTGCATGTTTGATAACATGCCTGTATTTTATTTGCTAATAAAAGATATTTTAGTTTTATCATTATTTGTAAGCACATAAAAAGAGGAAATACAAAGTACATCTATTGAAACACACATTATACAGTTAAGCTATTGTTGAAAGCTGGCAAACCTTGCAGTCTGCTTCTAGCTGGTCGCCCATAGTACCATGGGGCTTTTAAAAGCTACCAGTTTACATACAAGAAATTATGGGAACCCGCGAAAATGGTAAATTCATTGACATTCTATGAAGTATAGGTATGGCAACTTGAACCATATACTTATAGATGGATCGTGTTGTGGGCAATGTAATTCATTTAAGATCATATAAACGTTATTTGAAAAAACTATTTTGTTCTTTAATGTGGGTCGAACGGGTTGGTGCACGTTGTTAGCGGTAAAAAGCTGTTGGATATAGCATCATAAAATCAGTGTATCAAAGGGTTCTTATTTTTTAGCATCTTTTTACCCATTAATCGCATGCTTAACACTTGGCGTTCGATGATTTTTCAATGTATATTGGCACTATTAGATTACCGCAAATGACGCATAATTAGTTTATAAATAGTTAGTATACCTATCAGATATGCCCCTCATTTTATATTGTCATAGTTGGTGATCTAAAATTGTCAAATATAGTAACACCCATTCTAATCAGATAAACACTTCATTTACATGCATATATGTTACTTAAAAGCATAGGCTTCCGACTATTTCCAACTATCTCTGATCATTATGAATGCTTATAACATTAATGAGATTTGTTGCTTGCTGCTGTAGAATAACGGCTGGCAGTGTCGGCAAAGATTTTTCTTCAAAATTTGTTGGGAAAATGATAGCTATGGAACCTGAAAATATCATCCTTACAGATGTGAAACACGCAAACATGAACAAAGGTGTATACCGATGACGACAACGGCACAACCACTACCGGAATACATACAAGAACTGTACGAAAAGAATTGTTTAAAGAGGATGAAAAAGACGGACAGGAACCAACCACAAAGAAGCGAAAGCATGAATAGCAGGTTAATCACAATGAGAAATTTTGTTACAAAACAATGTCATAAATACATAATTTTACTAGATTATGGACGCACTAAAAAATGTATTTTGCTGTAATTAGAATGATTTTTCAATGTATTTATGACATTGTTTAGTACATGAATAGCCGGATTAATCACAATGAGAAAGGAGTACTCTTTACACTTCTATTATTATCTTTAGTACATATATCTAAAATAGAATTAACAGTTCAGTTTTAATTTTTTTGTCTTGGATTTGTTAGTTTGAAGTATCATGACTACCGAAAAAGGTCGACCTTGTTAGAACCTCATCTCGAATAAATGCCCTATGGTATTTACAGAATTCCCATACATTGCGTCTTTTAATTATTTGCGTGCCGATTTTACACTTCTAGCAAATGCCCCCGACGGGTACCTATTACTCGTTTAAAGCATTTGAGTGCGTCGGTATACAAACAAATAATATTCGCTAAATAGGTCATGTTTTATTCATTTTGTGAAAAGAAGCCCGGAGGCACATTATAGCAGCCCAACCCTTAAAAACATTCATAGGGCCATACACGAAACTAAATTTCACAAACTGTCATAATAATGCACAACTCTTTTTACAAAACGCATTGAAAATATTTTCAGTTTGTTTAAAAAAAAAAGAGTGTTAATACAAATAAGCCGTAAAAACGTTTATGTATATTTTACGATCTTCTAACGTTTTGTCGATAACAAACATAAAATCATTTTAACAAAACAAATAAAATACGTAAATAGTTTGAGCCAATAGTTTACTAACACACTTACGTTTTCATGCAAAACACTAAACAAGTAATAGTGTTTACATTTTATAGAAATGCATATTTATAACAACTAGTGTTTACATAATGGGTATATATATATATATACTTAGTATATATTGTAATGGGTAAAGTAATGGGTAATAATCTAAGTACTTGACCCATTAACTAGATACATTAAATGTAGTTGGGTAAAACCCAAAGTCCATGATCAATGGATCATGATCCATGACCAATGGATCATGATCCATAACCCATGACCCATTGCATGAAGTCATGTTAGGTAATATCCAAAACCCATAGAGCTAACTCATGACCCATTGACTAGATGCATTGCATCTTCTAGATACATTGTATCTATTTGGATACCCATGGTCCAAAGTCTATGACCCATGATCCATGACCCATAACTCATTTAGGGGGAGTGTCCTACGGATCCCCAGGAATACACTGGACGGATCCCTTAAGCAAGGGATCCGTGGGACAGTAGTGAATTTTTGTCTATAAATAGTGAACCATTTCTTCATTGTAAGTGGCCACTTTCACATATACTTTCTGTAAGTATTGTAAACTCTCTAACCTCATATCCAAAGGATCTTTCTATGTAGTTTTGTGTTTGTGTGATCTTCTAGGTTCCTCTTAATGGCAAGATCACCACCTCTTGAAGTCGAGCAAGCTCAAGTCCATGAGTTGCCAAGCTTCATCATCATCAAGACTGCTGAAGTTTTCTTGTTGATAGTTCTTTCCTCCTATCTAGAAGTGTTGTGTTGAAGGCATTAGTGAAGGATGCCAAAAGGGTCAAGTCGAAGGCTTTAGTGATAGGTGCCGAAGGTCCATGTCTAAGGCATTAGTGAAGGATGTCAAAGGTCCATAATGAAGGCATTACTAAAAGGTGTCAAAAGATCGTGTCAAGGGCATTAGTGAAAGATGCCAAGGGTGCACAATCGATATGGTGCAACGGCGTACAAACATAGATAGGTTGTGTCCAAGGATATTGATATCCTTGATGATGGTGTAATAAGGAGTGTGTCTCCTTTGGGATAGGTGCTATGTAGTGTTGGGTAGTAGTTCATCCTTTGTAATGGAACTCGGTATCTAGCCTTGTACCGGATAAAGTGTAGGCAACGTTGTGATAGGTTTGGTTCTACCTCGTGGAAGAACCCGGTGTCTAGCTTGTACCGGATAAAGAGTAGGCGACGTTGTGAAGGCTTCTCCGCCACAAGAAGTTTGTGTTGTGTAGTGCTAACGAACTCTCGAGTAGGTGACTCGGGGAGTGGAGTAGGGCAAGGAAGGTGTCCTTGTAGCCGAACCACTATAAACACTCGTGTCGTGGTTTTGTGTTTCTCACTCTTTACCTTTACATTACTTAGTTACATACTTATCTATCAACATCTAGCATACACATCAAATAGATTGACATAAGTGATTCTAAATATTTTAAAACGAAGTTTTAATCGGTAAAACTATTCAACCCCCTTCTAGTTTTCCACAATTGGTACCAGAGATTCGTTACCAAGTTTCTTAAGAGTATATTGTACTTTTAAAACTTGATAGGATCCGTGTATGATTAAAAACTACAAAGAACGAAATTTCTTAAAAAAAAAGGTCATGTTTTAAATCATCATATTCTATAATGTTGGATAATGATAGATCTTTCTAATATTTTCCTTGTTGAGAATTCTCCATACTAGGATTTGGGCATCCTAAGAAGATAATGAAGAATTTCGCTTCAATATTTCTTTTCTTAAAAAGAATATATAGCAAAGGTATGCTCTTTAATAAATTACTTACAAATAAATTATTATTGTATATTTTCTAGATTAATTAATAATATCATTTTGTATAAACATGTTAAGATTAGTAGTCTCATTACGCTTACTTAAAATCACTAAAGTTGTTATCTATATTGAACTCATCATCAAGAATAGTATTCTTCGTTGATATCTATAGACAAAACTACAAACTAGTGATAATGATATCTTGGCTATTCGAGAGCCTTGGTCATCACTCCTCACATAAGGTTATTGACATCTCATCTATGTCAATAAGTATCCATGTGAAACTCCTCATATCATGATAAAATAGTATTTTATCATAATCCTTAAACATTCCAAGAATTATGATTTATTCATAAAAAGGGAACCTCGTCAAATAGGACTAGTAAAACACGTCAAAACCCCATACCATAAGTTATAGAGCATAAACATCAACTCTAGCCAAGAATTAGAACTCCCAAATCAAAATTATCAAAGATCACTTAAACTGCTAACTGCTGATATGCCGACTCCCTAAGTTTGCACTAGCCGGATCCCTCATTCAAGGGATCCGTGGGAACCGGCACATCAGAAGACAATTTAAGTAAAAGATGATCACTGTGGAGTTCTATTCTTCACTTTACTCTCTCAAACTCACGAACATAAAACTTAATTAACTGTTCACAGGAGTTCATTCATCATCTTCTCAAAGGAAACAATCACTTGTGTAAGTATAATCTTCACTACATTGTTATTTCCATTCTTTAATTCCTATAAGTACAATTTCATCTTGAGAAATTGGGTTCAAATGGGTTTATCACAATTTGGTATCACATTGTTTTCTAAGATAAACTAAATCAAAGAATCAACATTGTAAATACAAATTAAACTCATTTTTTGAATTCAATAAAGATGTATTGAGCAAAATTGTGATGAACCTCATTAGGATACTATTCACACAATTAACACCACATTGTGGTTTTGATGTTTAGGACCAATCATGCGTAGCAATAGACAACAAGATTACCAAGACACGGCACATTACATTCCCATGTACCATAGAAAGGATGGTTTGAACCCGGATGACCGAAAAGATTTCAAGTTGTTGGAAAAGAGACTATTCCACGAAGGACGAGTAGTTCACTCCTCATTCATCAACAACACCGACATTCCCTAAGTCTTTGGGGGAATCAACTTCCATTGCCTCTTGAACATCAATGAGCAAATTTGTCTGGTGTTTGTACTAGAGTTTTACAAGAGCATGAGGATCATTCAAAATGAAGATGGAACCATTTTGTTAGAGTTTATCATCAATGGCCACGAATTCACCTTCACTCTTGAAGAGTTTGCTAGGATACTTTGTATCCCATGTCAAGGAGTATGCATGTACTCAAATGAATGGTCATTGGCCGAGCTTCATGACATGGTGGATCATCACGAGGTATACTTCACATCCATCTTGGAAGCGACTACGGTAAGAGATACCGTCTTCATGGAAAGAGCCTCTCCGTCAAGAGTCACTAGGAAGTCCAAGGTCATCTATAGAGATCCTTTTCAAATGAAGCTTTCAGAAATGTTCCCATTATACAAGAAATAGGAACTAGTGCTAAAGGAGAACGTCCTTTGTTTGGTGGGAAATAAGGATCATCCCAACGCTTGCCTAAACTTCATGATCTATTGCCTTGTAACTGGGACTCATTTCAATCTCTCCTACTACATGGTGAAACGAATGGCAAGTGTAAAAAGGAGGGACAAGATGGTGCTCCCCTATGCCATGCTCTTGACTCGCCTAGCAAGTTTCATCTTTGCTCTAGATCCATCTCCTTACTCCAATGACCACACCTTTTGCAACAAGGTCATGGTGCCTCTATCCGATGAGAAGACCACAAGGATTATGGTTGAAGGAAAGAGACCTCACCCACCAACGGACTCATCAGATGAAAGAGATGGAGAAGGTAGTAACCCCATTGGCAACGTTCAACTCGACCCCCTAGCATACATTGACCAACTGCCAGAAGTCCCGAGCCCTTCACAAGAATTCCAACAAACAAAGGGCATGTTCAAATGTTTTGCTAACTTCCTCATGAAGAAGAAGAAGTAGGGGTGGAGGGGTAAAGAGTGAAGAGTAGAGGCTATGGAGAAGGAGTTTGAATGGGAGGAAGGTAAGGTCGTGGACCTTAATTTGTGAACAATGGTCTGTAACACAATTTAAACAATATTTTTGTAGTTTAGGACGTAGCTCTAAGTAGATGGCATGGCATAAACTAAAAAATTCTAACCTAGGAACCCGAAAAATGAGAATTTTACGACGGCTTGATAACAATCAACAAGTCGGTCCCACTCATTTTGCTTGCCTTCTAATCGCCCTTACTTACTATGCGTAATATTTGTTGCTTGCATATTTGATTATTGAATGTAGAAATGATTAGGATGAGTATTTGATAAAGAGTGCAAATTATGCACATTTACTGAGAAGCTACTGGTCAGCAGTAGCCGGATCCCTGAGCTATAACTAGCCGGATCCCTCAGATGAGGGAGCCGTAGGATCCGGGTAAACAAACTTGGGATTTATACACTATCACCTCAATCCAATCCTCTAGACCTTATCACACTAGCTAAACATGATTCTTTAGGATCTATTTAGTCTTCCTCAAGATCAGTAGGGTTCATACTCACTCAAAGCTAACATAGGATCACATTCAAGGTATTTTTGATTTATCACTTCACCAAAACTCACCACATTTTCGCTTCAATACTCACATATTGTTCCTCACATCTCAAAGCACTTAGTTGGTTATTTCTCTTAATTTTGACAAGTTGTTTTTAGTCATCTTTTACCTCAAAATAGGCTTAAACCTAGTTTTTCATTTCTTTTCATTTTTTTTTATTTTCCAAATTTTTCTTAAGCCACCACCTGATCTCTAGGATCAATTGTCCTCATTTGTCATCCTCAAATCAATAGTATCATCCTTAAATACTTAGTTGCACTCTAAAAAAATCCACTTTCCTACCAAAAACCAACATTAGGGATCCTCACTCCTTGTGGTTGGACATTTAAGTCACATACCATTTAAGACATCTGAAGTAAGTCAAACCATCAAGATTTATAGGTACTAGACCTTAAAAGAGAATAATCACTCCACCACTTTGTCGCCTCGACATGCATCGGATCCCTAGTTTATAGCTAGACGGATCCCTAATGAGAGGGAACCGTGGGATCCGGGTCTACAGAACAGCTTATGATCATCTTTTCCTTCTAATTCAAACTCTCTTTGGTAGTCTAAACACTTTTACTTACCATTAAATGACTCCCTAGAATAGAACAACATTATAGTTGACCTTAGTGCATGCCAAAATTCTTAGTGGTCAATGTTAGAGCAAATATTACGATATTTAATCTATACAGTCTCATTTGTTTTGTTGATGATAAACATGTAACTTGTAATACATAACGTAAAATTTATAAGTTACTTGTAATTATATTTTGTCTTAACATACTCTCAACACCTCTCGATGACTCAAGTCCTTGTATGCTACAACACAGGTTCGTACATGTTTGTTGTGTTGCGTTATGATCAAACCCCTAACAAACCATTAAACATGTTTAGTTAAATAGTTTATATAAAACACTTAAGTACTTACATACATAAACAAAAGTAAAAGTGTTGGGTAAATACCATGATCCATGATCCAAGACCCATGACCCAATGTCTGGATACATTGTACCTTGGAGGCCACTTAAGGCTCATACCCATAACCCATAACTCATGAATAAAGAGGAGCGTCCCACGGATCCCTCAAATTGCCCACGGATCCCTTGTAATTACAAAGGCCGGATCCCTCCAGAAGGGATCCTTGGGACAGAAACATAGTTTGGTCTTTTTGCCTATAAATAGCAAGCCACTTCTCACCATATTATTACACCTTTGCACATAGTTTCTCTCCACCATTTCTAGCATATTTAGATAATTAGGAAACATTTAAACCAACCTCATCTCATATGATCAAAATGCTTCCAACTTTCATTTGTTGTAAGCATACTCTCGAAGTGATCCTCCAAAGTAAGCCTAGAGATCTTGAATCCTTACCTACTGAAGTGATCACCCATCACAAGCATACAAGCACATGAAGATCTTCTACAACAAGCTTTGGAAACTTGTCATCTTCATTCATAGACGACTAACTACATCATGCTTTGTGTTCTTGATGTTTAGTTTAGGATTTCATATCTATTAAACACATTGTCTTGGATATTGTCTAGTATCATATTCTTGTATCTATAACTAGATTAGATGGTTTATGTGTTTGTGCCATAAAACACAAGGTTTGTTATGTTGGGCCACAAAACATAACGGGTGTCATAGATGTGTCATGTTGGTCGGGTAATGGTTCCTCCTTTGTAATGGAATCCGGTATCTAGCCTTGTACCGGATAAAGTGTAGGCGACGTTGTGATATGTTGGGTTTATTGATTTGATGATACAAAACAATAAAGAATGAAACATCAAGGGCTTAAAGTGACAAAGATGAAACCTACAAAAAGATGAAGGGACTTGCTTGCAAAAGAAGATTTATTATTTAGTCCTTCGTAGAGATTTGTAAACCCTAATCCTCTAGTATATAAAGAGGACATGGGGTGTAGGTTTTATACAATTAAGTCTTCCATAATGTAGTCTAAAGGGGTGTGTGTGTGTAACCTAGACATGTTTCTATAAACGTCTAGGGTTAGTGTTAGTTTTGTTAATCTCCAAGATCGAAGAAGGCTTTGATCCCTGTTACAGTTAGGTAACACGTTGTTATTCTGATCAAATAATAATTGGGGAGATGTGGAAAAACCTTGTGTCAATAACATAGTTGTTTATTTTATTCCGCTGCGTATCATACTATATTGTCTATGTTATTGTTGAACCCTAGCGCTCTAAACGATCTCAAGGAGTCCTAACGGATTCCACAATTGGTATTAGAGCCTGGGGAGCTCGTTACCTAGGGATTCACAAGGTTTCTTGGCGAAAAAGAATGAAGAAAATCGAGTTTATACAAAATTCGTAACTTTCTGCAGCACTGTATTAAAAACGCGATAAATTTTTCGTTAACCGTTGGATCGTGACGAACGTTTTGGTGGAAGTTCTCTATATATTCATCTAACTTTTCACCAGAGGGATCCTCAATCTGATTTTCCAGTAAAAAGATATAAAGTGTCGAAGTATACTGCTGTGAAAAAGGTATCGACTTTTAAAAGGTTACTCAGAGATTTATTGTCTTGCCCATGATATGTTCGATTTAAATCTATATTGATTGGATGATTCAACAAAGGTAACCTCATACTAATATTTTTCTATATCAAGAAGTTGATGCAATTTATTGAGGATGCACTTGCGCATGTGAACATGATTATTAAAACCTCGTTGTTAGGAATTAGAAATTCCAGGTATTGAAGAGTCGGTCACCTCAAGTATATGTAATCGTTAGAAAGCTCGTAGTCATAGTACTTTTATGTTAAGTAGTATTTAGTTGTAACACCGTGGAGGACGGACGGTCTTTACCCATCTGTATGCCCGATCCACGTTGTGTGGCGTTTATTGTAAGACTATAAATACTCTCTACCTTCCAAGGTAGAGAGTTGGAGCTCATAATAATATTTTCTTTCTCTCACTATAGTTCCCAACTCTCTTCCTTTCTCTCACTAGAACTCTCTCTCTATAACATTCTTATACGCCTACTTTGATCATGGTTTAGAGTGTTTGTGAAATCCAATATCCAACAATTGGTATCAAGAGCCATGGTTTGATCACTCATCTTTCATGCTCTTTGTTTTGGTGGATTTCATAAGGTTTTTGGAGTATTAAGGGTTTAGGAGAGTTTGATTCATTTGGACAAATTCTTGTGTTAAAGTTTGAATTTTGCTTGTACTTTTGTGTTTAGGATCATCATATGTGTTTATGTTTTGAATTGGAAGCCTTAAATCATTGTGGTTTGGTTGTTTTGGATTGATAAAGTGGTTATTTTTGAAAAAGGACTAAGCGAGTTGTGTCTCGGACTTGTGTTTCTTCAAAGCGAGTTGCTTTGTTATTTAAAGCGAGTTGGTACATGCTACTTAGCTGTTTAGCGAGTTGATATTTATGCTACTTGGGTTCTAAGCGAGTTGTTTCTTTAAGCGACTTGAGATCTAAGGCGACTTGCTACTTAGCGAGTTGTAACGTTAGCGAGTTAACTTAGCTTAATTTAGTGTTCAAGCGAAGTTGATTGTGTTGCGAGATGAGACTAAAGCGAGTTGGCTATTTAGCGACTTGATTAATTAAGCGAGTTGAGTGTGCGAAGTTGATTGCTTATGAAGTTGTGTGTTTAGCTTAATTGTTCATTTAGACCTCTTTCTTCTTCGTGTTACGTTCTTACGGTTGTTCTTTTGGTTTAGTAAAATCCCGTGAAAGAATCAATTTCGTGGTTTAATCAAAGAATTGCAAAATCCCGTAGAGCTTGAAACATGTCTACAAACGCTCCTACTATCATCTCCATCGCTGTCGAGGATGTTCAAGCAGTACCGGTTCAGATACTCGTCCACCCATGCTTGACGTAACGCTACGATTCTTGGGCACAACGAATCAGATTGTACTGCCTTGGAAAGGAAAATGGTGTCAACATTCTCAAATCCATTGATGAAGGACCGTGTATCGAGTTGAGACGACTAGAGATGTACTTGATACTGCTGAAGATGGAACTCTGATTTACGGAATGGACATACCAAAGATGTATGATGAGCTTGATGATAAGGAGAAAAGAGATTCGATGTCGATATCGTGGCTTCAAACATTGTTCTTCAAGGTGTTCCTAAAGACATCTACAAGCTGATCAATCACAACACCAAGCAAAGGCAGATGGGATAATGTCAAGATGCTTCTCTCGTGGTTCGAATTAACTATGGAATACAGAGAATCACAACTCTATGACGAATTTGAACACTTCAAGATGAAACCAGATGAGAGTGTCTATGAGTACTATGTGAGATTTCATAAGTTGGTGAATGACATGAGGAACATCGGAATGACTATGCCTAACATTCAGCTGAACTCAAAATTTGTGAACAACATGAATCCCGAATGGCACAAGTTTGTCACCTCTGTGAAGCTCACTAAAGGATTGAAGAATACAAACTATGAGCAACTCTATGCCTTCCTCCTTCGGAATGAGAGACATGCTATGTTTGAAAATTGGTTCTTAATCAGTTCAAAACCAACCAGGGAGAGACAAGCTCGTCTAATGACTCAACCGCCTTCTACTCAAACATCGGAATCACAACCAAAGCCTCACAAGTCATACCCATGGGAAATGGTAATCACAAACTAATTCTTGATCCTATGTTCAAACAAGCTGATGCTGATGCACACGTGGGTAATTTCATTAATCAACTAGCTCTTCCGATTAGTCAAAACATGAATTCTCTCCCACAAACCAATAACAACCTCGAAAAGATCTAACCCACACAATCAAGCTACTTGTTAAAGATGGGAGGATCGTGGTGCAACCGTTCCAGAAAGACAGATGATCGGGGAAGAGGTGGAGTTGGTAGAGGTTATGTTGGTAATCAGAATCGAGGAAGGAATGGTAATCAAGGTCAAGCTAAGCCGATCAAATGTTATAATTGTGGTGGTGAGGGACACATTGCAAGGAACTGCACATCTCCAAAGCGCCCACGAATCGCCGATTACTTCAGAGATAAGATGCCGCTTGTGCAAGCTCAGGATAATGGTGCTGCTTTGGATGAAGAGGAATTGTTGTTTCTAGCCGAGGGCAATGCCAAGACCTATGATGCAGATGTGGATGAGCAGCCTATTCGGGAGATAGGTCACAATCATCAGAATGCCTTTCAAGTCGCTGATTGTGATGCATACGACTCGGATGTGGATGATGGACCTACTGCACACACAATCTTTATGGCTAGCATTTCTCCAATGGTTTCTCCCAAGGTCTCCTCTTCACCACAAGCTGGCCCATCCAAAGACACACTCATCTCAGAGGTACTAAAACTATACGATGATGCGGATGTGCAAAAGATGCATGACAAAGTACTATCAACTGAAACTTTTGTATCAAATATTGAAAATATGGGTAATATCAATGTTGTCCCATATGATCAATATGTGAAACAAAGTGAAAGTGAAGTTGTACCAAGTGATGCATCTCCCGCAGTCAACAATGACTATATTTTTGATGAATACACCGTGCCTGATGAGTCCGTAATATCTGAATTAAATGCCTATAAAGAACGTGTTGCTATTTATGAACAACGTGCTAAATTTGAGTTGACCACTCGTGAGCGGGAAATGGATGACCAAGTGCGCATAATTATTAGAAAAAGTTATTTTCGAGAAGAAGTATTAAAACAAGAGTTAAATTCCTTGCAAGAAAAGCTTTCTAAAACCGCTAAGCAAAAACAAGAACTTCAAGAAAATGTGAAAATGCTTAAGCAAGAATTTAATGCAAAGGAATCAAAACTATTGAAAGATTTTTCTAATCTGAAAACTTTGAAAAACAAACTTGAAAACAAGTTGTACATACAAGGGAACACCATTCAGACCGCTCACATGATCACTAAGCATAGGGTCCTAAGCGATAAGCATAGCATTCCCTTGTTAAGGAACCAAATCCAGAGGTCATTAAAAGGGCTAGAAATGCTCATAAGGTTCTTTATGATGGCAATGAAATCCTTAAACCTAGACAGAAACCTAGTTGCTTGAGTGCACCGAGGAAGATAAGAAATCAGATGAAGTCACTAGGGAAAAGATGAACAAGAAATTAGATGATCCTAAATGTAGAGAAGAAAATAAAGATTACACCCCATGATTACAAGAAGGAAAACTGGATTTCCTTGAACATGTTTAAACCTCGACATTGTTGACTCCGAACAAGTTTTCTGGAAAATGGATTTAGATAAGCGAAAGCTGAAAATATTGTTGAAACAAACCCTCCTCTTTGGAAAATGCCTAGAGCGACTGTGTATCCTCCTAATACACCAATGCATCTTGTTCCTAGAACAATTGCCACTAAAAGCAAGACCTTAATTAGCCAATATGTTATACTTCAACTATTTGTTGATTTTGAGAAAACTTGCAAGAAAAGGATCACACCCACGGTATAACGGAAGGAGAAAGGGGTTTTGAGCAAATGAAAGAATGTTATTTAACGGAGGTCATGCCTTTCTTTAAACTTCTAAAAGATCACTTTGAGAGTCTTAAAAGGGGATAGAAACTGATATTAAGGGAATGGAAAAGGAATTTGATGCAATGATAGTTGAAGTTAGTGACTATGAGCGAGCACTAAAATATAATGAGATTGAGAGGAAGAACTTGCATACACTAAATGAGAACGATTTCAATGTATTACTCAAGATGTGTTTTTCACTGCTACAAATTGTTCCATTAATGCTTCCAAATTTCATGAATTATCGGTTGCACTGAAAGTCTCCCATGATCGTGTCATTGAGCTTGAAAAACTAATTCTGAACTAAACGAGAAAATTGAACTGGATGATCACGACAATTTGGTTAAACATTTTTCTAAACCGGAAGTTGAGCATTTTAATTTACAACTAAAATATCAACATCTTAAAGAAAATGTCAAAACTTCAAATATCAAGACATCCTCAGATGCTCCAGAGTTTGATGCAGTTTTCAAATTAACAAACGTGATGAACAATTCAAGCTCAAGGCAACACGATCGAAAGTTGAAAGCCCATATCTCTCAATTAAAGGGTCAAACGAACAATATGACAGGCTCCCAAATGCCTCCTCCTTTAGATTCTCGAAATTCTCAAACTTTTCATCTTCAAAACTTAGTTGATGCCTTACAAAAGGAAAACGAGAGTTTTCTAGAAGAAAATGAAAAGTTAAACGACATTTTAAAGAGTTATATGATTCAATAAAAGTCACCCGTGACCAAAACAACGAAAAATAACGTCTTTACAAAAGGAAATTGAGAATCGAGAAGTCGTGGAAATGGGAAACCGCCACTTGTTTTCAATAAGAATGTTGTCTCAAAGTCACCCTTAGATTGCAAATACACTGTGACAATTAAATATATTCCTCCTCATCTTAGGAATAATGAACATGCTTTTCATGAATATTGTGCTCACCTTAAGGATAGTCTAGAATGTCTCCGTGAGATTGTCGAAGAGGATTTCATTAACAAACCTCTTGATAGTGAAATTAGGTTTGCTTGCCTCCGGGCCAAACGATCTCAAGAGTTGCTAGAATGTGTAATTGCAACATGTCCCAAATCCTTAACCTTAGGTGCAAAAGGCAAAGCTGTGATGCCTTGTTCTATGCCTAGTGCCGAGCCTTCAAACCATTCTAGGCCCGCTTTTAAGAAAGTATACATCAATGTGTCGCTAGTATACGATCCTTGCACGTCTAGTTCAGAATGCAAAAAGTAGATCAACCAACTAATGTTCCCATAATTCCCTCTACAGAGTAATCAATGACATTAAAGCGAAGCGGTCAAAGTCTCAAGACAATACAAGGAATGATAGGACCTCGCAAGCTAAAATGTGCATTGGAAGAAAGTAGAAGACCAACCTAGGAACTTTAAGCTTGAGTTGAATAAAACGAATCGTGTTGATTCTAGTATTAGCCTTAGGCGCATCAGTAATTAATTCAATTCGATACTATTTGCAAACCTTGTAATGATGTCCGCTTGAATTACATTTGCTAATCATGAATGTGGTGTGAATGCTTTGTCTAATGCTGTCAAATGCCCGTTAAAATTGTTAATGCTAATAGTCATGCAAATAAGGCAAAAAGGCAAAAACGAAAGATTGTTAAAAACAAAGGGAAACCCACAGAAGAACTTTTATAAAGATAGGTTATTATTGGATACCTTTTGGCCATAAGAATAATCAGCTTTGTTCTCAAACTGCTAAGATTATGCCCACTAGAAAATGGATGCCTCCTGGTAGAACTATTCCCTTAAGAAGTGAACATACTTTGAATAGGTCAAATACGGATACCAAAGATTGCATCTATTCCCAATGATTCCATTGCTTCTACTTCTGATATGGATGTTTCTATTTATGATGTGGGTGTTCCAATTACTGTTACTAACCAAGTGGAACCCATTCTTGCATGGGGATCCCAATTATCCGGTTATCCATTCTTGTCTCGTGTTCAACCTGCAGATCGTTCAAATCGTTCGTGGTACCCGGACTCAGCCGCTCCAAGCATATGACCGGAGACCGTCGCGCTCATGAACTTCGTGAGCAAATTCATCGGACAGCTTAGATTCGGTAATGATCATTTCGTGCAATTATGGGTTATGGTGATTATGTTGTTGGTGATAGTGTTATCTCTAGAGTATACTATGTGGAAGGTCTTGGTCATAACTGCTCTCTGTCGGTCAATTCTGTGACTCTGATCTAGAAGTAGCCTTCTGAAAACATACTTGTTTTGTTAGAGAACTTGATGGTAAGGAACTTTTAAGAGGAACTCGTGGTTCAAATCTTTACACCATCTCTATAGAAGATATGATGAAGTCTTCTCCAATTTGCTTGTTGTCAAAGGCTTCAAAACCAAAGTCATGGTTATGGCATCGTCGTCTCAATCACTTGAACTTCGGCACCATCAATGATCTCTCCGGAAAGGACTTAGTTGTAGGTTTACCTCGACTAAAGTATGAAAAGGATCATCTTTGTTCAAGATGTCAATTGGGAAAAAGCAAGAAGTATGCCCATAAACCCAAACCTACTAACTCGTCACAGAAGTTCTTCATACAATTCATATGGATTTATGTGGACCAATGAGAGTGAGAATATCTTTGGGAAGAAATATGTGTTAGTTGTAGTTGATGATTACTCTAGATTCACCGGGGTCAAGTTCTTAAGGACAAAGGATGAAACTCCAGATATCATCATCAAACTCATCAAACAAATGCAGTTCGACTTAACAAAACCGTCAATTATCCGGACGGACAATGGAACCGAAGTTTGTTAACAAACAACTTAGTGAATTTTATGAAATCATTGGAATCACCATCAAAGAAGTGTTCCACGAACTCCTCAACAGAACGGTGTAGTTGAAAGGCTAAATCGAACTCTTGTAGAAGCTGCTAGAACAATGCTGATTTACTCAAAAGTTCCAATGTTTCTCTGGCTGAAGCTATTGCCACTGCATGCTACACACAAAATCGCCCCGATTCACCTGCTCATGGAAAGACACCATATGAACTTGTCCACAAATGAAAACCTAATCTCTCTTTCCTTCGTGTGTTTGGAGCATTGTGCTATCCAACTAATGAGGGTCAAGACTTAGGCAAACTTAGAGCTAAAGGCACATTGGAGTATTTGTAGGGTATGCACCAAACCAAAAGGGATACCGAATCTACAACAAAAGAACCCAAAACATCATGGAAACAATTCACGTTATGTTTGATGAGCTGACCGGTCAAACGGCTCCTGAACAATTCAGTCCTGGACCCGCACTTCAAAACAGTCCAATTGGTTCATCCCTTGTTCCAAACTCTTCTCAAGAAACTCCATATGTACCTCCATCTCAAGATGATTTAAAGAAATTGTTTGATCCTATGTTTGATGAACTTTATGATCCAAGTACTAATGAGGTGTTGATCCCTACAACGAGGTCGCTCATATTCCAGTGAATGAAGTCAATCCTCGGTCTCAATATCTTTAAGTCAAGAAGCACTGCCGCCGATCCTTCTCATCAACAAATCATCATTCTTCAAATGTACATCATGGAACTGTTTCGGGCATCAATGATGAAGTTAATCCCTTTGCTACTCTCGAAGATGCTCCATTTGAAAACATATTTGCTCCTGAATCTTCATCGAACCATCTTCTTGAGGAGACATCAACTCCGCTACTTCAGTCCCTCAACAACTACCACATGAACACCTCAGAAAATGGACTCACGATCATCCATTAGACAACATCATTGGAAATCCTCTCGCCCAGATCCACACGGAAACAACTTTGCAACCGATGCCTTATGGTGCTTCTTCAACTCCGCACTCTCTAAGATCGAACCAAAAGATGTTAAAACCGCCATGAATGAAGATAGTTGGTTCAATGCTATGCAAGATGAAATTCATGAGTTCGATCGACTAGATGTATGGGAGTTAGTACCGGCTCCAGATTGTGCTATGATTATTGCTCTAAAATGGATCTTCAAAGTGAAACTTGATGAGCATGGTGATGTGTTGAAGAACAAGGCTCGATTAGTTGCTAAAGGATACCGTCAAGAGGAGGGTATTGACTTTGAAGAATCTTTTGCTCCAGCTGCTCGAATCGAGGCAATCGAATCTTTTGGCTAATGCCGCTAGTAAGAACATGGTAGTCTATCGATGGATGTGAAGACGGCATTTCGAACGGAGATCTTAAAGAAGTCGCTCACGCCAACCTGAAGGATTTGTAAATCAAGAGCATCCTACTCACGTTTATCGCTTGAAGAAGGCCCTTTACGGTTTAAAGCAAGCTCCAAGGGCATGGTATGATACATCACAAAGTTTCTTCTATCAACCGGATTTAGCAAAGGAGCATTGATCCAACATTGTTCACCGAAGTCGAGCAAACATTTAATTCATGTTCAAATTTATGTTGATGATATTATTTTTGCCTCGACCGATCCAATGGAATGTGATCGTTTTCTAATGAAATGAGTTCAAAATTTCAAATGTCAATGATGGGACAAATGTCATTTTTCTTGGGATTACAAATTTCACAAAGTCCCTGAGGCATTTTCATAAATCAATCTAAATATGCAAATGAGATCTTAAAGAAATTTGGATTTGATTCAAGTGACCCTGTTGACACCCCATGATTGATCGAACCAAACTAGATGAGGACCACTCAGGAATCATGATTGACCAAACAAAATATCGAGTATGATTGGATCCTCGATGTACCTCAAGCCTAGTAGACCGCACATCTTGTTCTCTGTTTGCATGTGTGCTAGATACCAAGCTAAGCCTACTAAAAAGCACCTTGAAGCGGTTAAACGGGTCTTTCGGTATCTCCAAGGAACCATCAATATGGGACTATGGTACCGAAGGACACCGTATGTCACTAACGCCTATGCAGATGCCGATCATGCAGGTTGTCAAGATACACGCCGAAGTACACGCCCGAGGTGCTCGCTTTTGGGTGATAAGCTAGTGATCTGGTCTTCAAAGAAGCAAATGAGTACTTCTATTTCCTCTACAGAGGTTGAATACATAGCCATGTCATCTTGTTGTGCTCAAATCTTATGGATGAGATCTCAATTATCGGACTATGGCTTTGAATTCAACAAAATCCTCTCATCTTGTGATAATAAAAGTGATATTGCTCTCTCATGCAACAACGTTCAACACTCAAGAGCAAAGCATATCGACATTCGACATCATTTCATCAGGGAACAAGTGGAAAAGGTGTGGTGGAACTCTATTTTGTGAGGTCCAATATGAGTTAGGCATCTTCACCAAAGCTCTTCCAAGAGAACGCTTTGAGTTTATTCTTCCACGCTTGGCTTGAAAAGCCTTCAACCGAACACTCAAACGCCTTCAGGAGGAAGACGAGGAGTAAAGGTCTATCTTCATCTATCTCTTGTATATATCTATTCGAAAAACAAAATACAAAATTATAAAACCTTCAAAAACCATAAAAATCAGAAAAATTCAAAAAATCTTCAAAAATATTGTCAATTTGTCATGCTTTTTCTCGGTTCGATAATATCTACGGTCTTTGTGCTGTCATTCAAAGAATGACACGGGACTTTAGATGTTGTTCAATCTTAAAAAAAAATAAATATATTTTGGGAGAAAGAGAAACAATGGTTTATTGTCATTTCAGCAAGAACCCGCTTTTCAAAGAAAGAACAGAGCCATACTTTATCATGTTTTCAAAATTCCATGCTCGATTCTTAAACATTTATCTGCGAAAACTAACGCTTTGAAAAATAACTCAGTCTCTATTTTTGATAATCATCTAAACTTATTTGTCAAAATATCAATCTCTCAATCAACAACCTATGTCATTGATTGAGGGGAGAATGATTTCAATTAAATTAAAAGGTTATTTGGCATTCAATTGTTTTCAAAAGATATTCATGCATGTTTTATCAATGGAGTTTAAAGTCTTAAAATCCGATCATTATCACTTAAAACGCTTTCATAATCAAGTCACAATTCTCCTTAAAAGCTTTCAAAATCAATTTAAATCTATAAGAGATCACAAATCTCAAATGATTTGATAATTGTGATCGGGGAGAATGTGTGATTTAAATTGGATTTAAACCGATAATTCGGTAAATGGTTTTATAAGGATGTACAAGCTCTCCTTCCCACATGTGACAAACGATTTCAAATTTTCCATGCACATGTTGAGGGGAGCATCTATCTTAAACCTATGATTTGAAACGTGATAACTTATCTCAAGGTGCAGGTTCCTCTAGTATGTGCAAAACTCTTTTCAAATCTCGAGGCACATATTGAGGGGAGCAAAATCATGAAAACCTCATCCTTCCCCAAAATGCTTTATCTACTTGATTCGATTAGGGAAGTGATGTTGATATTTTTTTGAAAATGGTAATCAAAGAAGTTAATTCTTTCTCTTGCCTCCGTGTGGAAAACTATTTCAAATACTTGATTCACATGTTGAGGGAGAGTTCTTCTTCTAAAAATATCAAAACAATTCAGGTACAAAATGCTTTGATAAAATATCATAAGTATCCGGATTGATTTTCAAATGGTTTTCAATTGGTTCCTATGGCAGATGAACAATACCAAAAAGACCGACCAACTTTACATTATGTATGGTGATATAAGGACGATAAGGTTAGGTATGTGTTCCCATGATCCGCCAGAACCGGAGGGATCTACCGAGGGACTATCCACTAGTTAGTGTAGAGTTCTTAGGTATGATGATAAAAGGAGAAAATGAGATATGGGAAGAGTGCGGACTAAGACTGAGCTAGTACTGGAATAAACCCAACAAGGTTCTTGCTATGAAGTCTCGGTAAGCAATGAAGGGGTTGAAGAATGAAAAAGAATTGAATGAGAAAAGGGTGAAAACAAATAGCCCTCCATTTATTCAACCTTAGGCGTAAACCGGTTCAATTCATATGCTACTGATGGTAACATCGGTATTGAAGACAAGACGTCATGGACCCAAAGGACGACTGCACTTCAACTTTCCAAACCACTCAAGTTCCTCTTAAAAGGACTTGTTTCATTCTCACGGGAACCGACATTATCTATCGACTTTCTCTTAGAGATTGTTGATATTGAAGAGGAGACCTCTCCCTAGTCTCCGATATAGGATCCAAATATGCACAAATTGAGTCTAGTGCCACGAGATCATCAATAAATCTCATTAGGACACTTTCAATGAAGACTCTCTGTTTCACACAATGTGGAAAGAGAGATTATATCTTGAGTCCTACGCATTATCCTTGTGGTATTGCCGTAACATCCGAAAGTGATGTGTTTACATATTCATTATGAAGATGGAAAGCCTTCTGGAGCCAACATCTAACAAGCTCCCGGTAGGTGGCATGTGAGATCTATTATACAGATCAACCATGTGACAACTGAACGGAAACAATGGGGCGATTCAATCTTTTGAATCAATCCCGGTTCAGGTTATGGATTGACGGATACCTTTGAAAACCGGTCTTTGTGCTTTAAAACTCTTTTCATTAGCACGTCGACCGTGTACTAATTTTTCAAATCAAAAGGTGTTTTATGATTGATAATTGATTTTCATTAAAACCTTCGTTATATTGCAAAACAATTTCTATTGAGCAATACACGATTGTTTTTCAAATCTCTTTTCATCAATCGATGGACGTAAATTATTTGGGTTCACTCACCGTTGTCTTCTTTGAGACGTTCGGTTTGAGAACGCTAGAGCATGCGAAACCCTGTCAAGGAAATTCTTCGAATTATACGATCACGTGCATTTGTACGATCAACGGGAACCGTGGGCCGTGTACCTCAATTCATCGAAAGTGATCAAAGACACTTTCGCGCTTTATTGCTAACTATCTTATGCGAGTACACCCCGACGCTTGCAAATGATCGTAATGGAGCGTCAATCCATAGCCGCATGCTCACACAACACATTCATATCAAAAGAAATCATGATTGGTGCATCAATGACTCTGATATTCTAACTCCATGCTTCGCTACTGCCGCCAATATCATGAATCAACGAATGCTTCCGCTACTCTGATGAGAAGATATCATGATCAGAATGTGAGCATGTCGGTCCGAAAGTCACAACATCACATAATACCAACACCACAATGGATGTATCGAGATTTTCTATTAGCCGATGATCTCAAAAGCTGGCTCAACATTATTATCACGTGGATCAGGAAAAGACCTCCACTTGGATTAACCAAACATGCAATGAGTGGAATCAATGACTACGAGCTTGGGAGCAAAGTACTACATCAAGAATGCAAGATCAATTGTTAATGTAATATCTGATTGTATTCAATGTCATTTTAGTATATGTTTGAGGTGACCTCCCTTAGGGGGAGATTGTTAGGAATTAGAAATTCCAGGTATTAAAGAGTCGGTCACCTCAAGTATATGTAATCGTTAGAAAGCTCGTAGTCATAATACTTTTATGTTAAGTAGTATTTAGTTTAGTAACACCGTGGAGGACGGACGGGTCTTTACCCACTTGTATGCCGATCCACGACCCATTGTGTGGCGTTTTAATGTAAGACTATAAATAATCTCTACCTTCCAAGGTAGAGAGTTGGAGCTCATAATAATATTTTCTTTCTCTCACTATAGTTCCCAACTCTCTTCCTTTCTCTCACTAGAACTCTCTCTCTCTAACATTCTTATACGCCTACTTTGATCATGGTTTAGAGTGTTTGTGAAATCTAATATCCAACACTCGTACTAATATTGGTATCAATTGGTTGTAGAGATTTACCCAATATTTTATTGTCAATAGGTGATCTTATTTTATTGTCAAGCTGTGCTTTGATGATATCACGTGCATAATTTGTTATCCAATATTCTTATATTACTCAAAGTCAAGATGGTATAGTCCCTACTTCAACATGCCTTGCTATTCTTGGAGTATTTATTGCTTAGAGTTCAGTATGGTTCGAACGGTACTTAGATTACTTGATTTGCTCGTGAGTTTATTGTACGATGATGAAAAGCTGCTGCGATTTAATGTTTTTCGCTTTATGTTAGTAATCTTGCTCGTATATATGTTTCGCTGCTAGTCAATCTTAACCGCTATGCGTGAGTTACCACTGCCTTCATGTTCGTTTCCATCAGCGGTATCTTGTAACCATGCTACGCTTCTCGAAACCATCGCTAGTGTTCGATGGTTACCACTGCTAGTACTCGGTTCCACTTGCTTGCTTTTATTTGATACCACTGCTAGTTACCGCTTTTCGTTACCACTTCGATGTTGTTAGTGGATTAGTTGATACATCAGTTAGGGCTTGAAGGTTGGTTCGAGCTGTGATCAGATTCGACTAAGGGTATCGACTTGGTTACTATTGTGTACGATAAAGACAAAAGTAATTGTTTTTAATATGATCTGTTTTTACATCACATGGGTCGATTATCAAGTATTTGTTGGAGAGAATATTACAAACTGTTAATTCGCATGCTACTCTTATGGTGGTCATGTGTGTTATTAATTCAACAAAGGTGAATGCATGGACAAGTGAATTGTGTTACGCATTATGTAATACCCTTTGTGCTTAAGTTCTATGTGGGTTTGCTTTACGGACATACGTGACGCGGTGAAGATTGGTCTAATATGTATATGGATGGAGGTTAAAAGTATACTTGATTTGTTTATTCATATTCATATTTGTGTGCATGGAATATTGTGACTTATTTGTCTAGCATTTCTACGAGTTTGGTTAGTCAAAGGTTGGTATTGAATTTAGATTCAGTTCCGAATGTTTACTGGTTATTATCTTGGATTGAACATGGATATTGATTTGAGGGGAAGTCGAGCATGATAAGTATTTTGGTTTTTGGAGACACACACAGGTTATTGGTTCACACACACAAGGAGTTTGGTTATTTGTTCTTAAAGGTTTTAAAAAGGCTCGTATTTGGTTTATTGATTAATTGATTACGAAGACGATTATTTATCACTTATTTGAAGGTGAAGTGGAATTACTTGGATACGTGTTTTATTATATCTTAAAAGGATTCTCACTACTTTTAAGATAACTTGTTCGTACTTAAAGGATGTTGACGAAGACTTGCAAAATCTAGTTTTCATAGGTCAAGGGGTGGATGGATGAAGACCTAGTTAACTATCACTTAAAGGAGTTACATTGTAGTGCTCAGTGTCTCATTGAAGATGAGGATTTTGTCAAGAGATTGCGGTCTACTTATATGGTGTTAGTATAAGTTTAGAGTCACGTGGATAGTACAAGACATAAGACACAAGTTTGGGTTATTTTACTTCTTCATCAAATTTGTTATATTTGGTTTTCTTCACAAGTGATCATTACAAGGAGCTTATCGATTTGAAGAATCATTTGATATTCATGCATCACTCAAGGGGAAGTTTCTACCGCTTACATTTCCTATTTGTTGATAACAGAAAGGGGAAAAGATGTTGGAGTGAGATGGCATGGATTAAAAGGAAAACAAGGAAGACATGGAGTGTTTCATTCATGGTGAGATTTAATTATCTCAACTTCTGCTACTTCGTCTAGGGAAGTTCGTACAAGAACCGTGTTTGTTTTGTCATCATCAAATAGGGGAAGATTGTTGGGTTTATTGATTTGATGATACAAAAAAATAAAGAATGAAACATCAAGGGCTTAAAGTGACAAAGATGAAACCTACAAAAAGATGAAGGGACTTGCTTGCAAAAGAAGATTTATTATTTAGTCCTTCGTAGAGATTTGTAAACCCTAATCCTCTAGTATATAAAGAGGACATGGGGTGTAGGTTTTATACAATTAAGTCTTCCATAATGTAGTCTAAAGGTGTGTGTGTGTGTGTGTGTGTGTAACCTAGACATGTTTCTATAAACGTCTAGGGTTAGTGTTAGTTTTGTTAATCTCCAAGATCGAAGAAGGCTTTGATCCCTGTTACAGTTAGGTAACACGTTGTTATTCTGATCAAATAATAATTGGGGGGATGTGGAAAAACCTTGTGTCAATAACATAGTTGTTTATTTTATTCCGCTGCGTATCATACTATATTGTCTATGTTATTGTTGAACCCTAGCGCTCTAAACGATCTCAAGGAGTCCTAACGGATTCCACATGATAGGTTTGGTTCTACCTTGTGGAAGGACTCAGTATCTAGCCTTGTACCAGATAAAGTGTAGGCGACGTTGTGATAGGTTTGGTTCTACCTCATGGAAGGACTCGGTATCTAGCCTTGTACCGAATAAAGTGTAGGCGACGTTGTAATAGGTTTGGTTCTACCTCGTGGAAGAACTCGGTGTTTAGCTTAGTACCGAAAAAAGTGTAAGCGATGTTGTGTAAGGTTTCCTCCACCAAGAATGGAGTTTGTTGATCTAGTGAAGTAACTCTCGAGTTGGATACTCGGGGAGTGGAGTAGGGCAAAGAGAAGATTCGTGACCGAACCACTATAAATCCTCGTATCGGTTTGTCCATCCTTTTACTTATCGCTTTACTTTTATTCTTGCTCTATATTGTTGATTGTCTATGTGGTTGATGTTTATGTGTGTGATGCATACTTGGTCTTTCATATAGTCATAAACTATATTTAACACTTTACATATTATGACACGCTTGATAAAAAAAAATAAACTGGACTAATAATGGTGAAACTTGATTTATAATGAACCATTAATCTTGCTGAATCTTATGTGATATTAAGGGGTTTGCCTTACATGCCGTAATGAGTTAAATGCATCCTCGCGTTGTGATTAGCAAATGCGATGGTTTATACTATATTTGATACAAAAGTTTTAAGTTTGAAAAGGAAACGTATTCACCCCCTCTACGTTTTCACAATTGGTATCAGAGAGGGTTGGCTCTAGTTTTTAAAAACAAATGGTTTTCAAAACGAGTAAGGTCCTTGTATCAAATTTTTGGTGAAGTCAAGCATAATATGAAAAGTGTTTTGTTGTTGTTTTTTTTGAAGTTTTGTTGTTAGATTTCTTGTTAATCAAGCTTGAATAAAGATTAAAAAGGGTAATATAACTTCACTAAAAAGTCTACAAAGGTTAAACCTTTTCGTCGGGTAAAAACATGCATTTTTGTAAATCTGTGTCAGATCCGCGGATCCCTTTGCTATCAAAGGGCGGATCCCTTTTGGAAGGGATCCGACGGATCCGTGGTACCTATAGTTTGAAAGGTATTTGAGTCTACTTTAATTTAAAAATGATTTCATAAACTGATTCAAAACAAAAATTTACATAATCATTTGAAAGGTATTTGAGTCTACTTTAATTTAAAAATGATTTCATAAATTGATTCAAAACAAAAATTTACATAATCATTGATTTATAATAGAAAGTCATTTTTCAGTCATAACTTTTGCACAAACTTTTGATCTAATTGGAGACGGATGTTTTCGTATTTGAACAACAGTGTGTCTTCTTTTGAAATTAAGGTTTTGATTATATTTATAAATATAAAAGAAACTAATCAAGCTTGGTATACATGTTTATATTTAACACAAAGTGATGAAAAGAACTTTCGTATGCTATGCTAAATGATTAATTGTCTTACTTTGCATTACTTGATTATTTGCTTATCTCAAATAGTTTTTGTGCTTGTTTGTTTGAATAACATATGTGGTTTCCTCACTTTGCTATTCATTTTCTTGTTTGTCGATTTAGTAATATTTTAATTATCAATGTGCTATTTGAAGGAGTGTTTGGGATAACATCTAGGTGTGTTGAAAATGTTAGTTTAAATACTTAGATAAGTCATATAAGTTAAAAAATGTTTAAAACATGTAATATACTAAATGGCTTCTAGTTGAGTTTGTCATGTGTGCAACATAAATGTCTCATGTGCTTATATGATTTCTTGATTTCATATTTTCTTGTGTCGTTTACTAAAAACAACAAGAATGTACATTAGATCATAACCTACACTTGTGTTAATCATGTACTCTCCCATTTTCCTTTTCATGATCGATTTCCAAGCTTCATAGTAGGATTGACAACGTGATTATTTCATCCGATATACTCAAGTAAATTATTTTGCAACGCAAATATAATTGTTCATATCCGAAAATCGAAACTCGAGCTTTCCAACAACATATGTTGAACTAGCTCATCCAACCATTTTTGTTCACCATATGGACAACTTTTAGTTTTCTTTTAAAAACATGACACCTTTGTCACCTTAGTTGTTTCAAGCATAATATTAATAAAAACGAAGCAAAGTATCATCATTGTTACTTTTCGATAGGCCATTGTAGGAATATAAATTTTCCTAACTTGAGAATGAATACTGGAGAACTTATTGCACTAGAAACTCAATTTGACCTAACGGTTGAATTGCTTCCTTGATAGAAGTTGGGTATGTGGAATCGCCCGTAAAAATGGTCGTGTTTAGCCGTAATTGAGCACCGCTAGTAATAGTCTCATATTCGTTCTCTCACTTGAGAAATTTATACTCCTATGTTTTCCTAAAGTAAGTTTACAATGGAAATAATTTGCATTGTCTTAGGATTACTAATCAAACAAGTTGTAAAATTAATTTTTCTTTTAAGTTAATCACAACCACTTGCCTCATCAATTAATTATCTTGCTTTAATCGAGAAGAGCTACATAACTTCATGGACGAAGCTCATTGTATGATAATCACCATCCGTAATGACTATACATAGTTAATTGCTTCCGTTGACCAAAATAACCTTCTAAAACAATTCACTTTCTTAAGGACGCATATACATGTGTTTCTTACTCTTCAAATACCAACACATAGGCAAACATATTTTAGCCAAAACCAACTCACAAAACGGTACTTGCTTCAAGCCTTTCAAAATCCAACACTTACTCTTCTAAACACAATTCCTTCATCTCCACAAATAACAACTCTACCTTTTGGATCTAAAGATAGTCTAGATTGTCCTAAACTAGTACTTCACAACTCTTTCTAGACACATACCTTGCATGTCATTGTTAGTGTAAATGATTTACTAATCTAGACCGTAAATCTGTTTTGGGCTTCTTGAATAGTGCTTGTTCAGTTTGCTAAACCTCTATGTTATTTGTGAGCTCAATCTCATTTGATTTCCTATATGTTTTTTCTACATGCTCTCCTTGCTATGCTTAACTTTACTTGCTGTAGAAATCATTAGTTTCAAAATTCGAAACATAGAGCAAAATTTTGCAACTATTCTGTTAAGAAAATCTGTCTCAGATGCCATATCCCTTAGATATAACTAGACACATCCCTCTAGTGAAGGATCCGTGGGATCCAGGTGGACAGAAGTTCCTTTTTAACCTCCTTGCATCAATCCAACCTTCCCGACCTTATTGGACTAGTTAAACATGCTACATTAGGATCACTTAAACTTTCCTTAGGCTCAGTTGATCTCACATTCACTCATAGATGACTTAGGATCACATTCAAAGTATGTTTGATTTATCATTACTTCAAAACTCATCATCTTTCCACTACAATGTTTACTCATTGTTCCTCTCAACTCAAAACACCTAGTTTGATATTTCTTTCAATTTTAGCAAATTGATTTTAGTCATCTTTACCTTAAAATGCTCCAAAAACTAGTTTTTCATTTCTTATGATTTTTAAGAAATTTTCTAAATTTTCCTTTAACCACCATCAAGTTCCTATAACAATTCATCATCCTCAAAACACTTAGAGTCATCCATGATCTCTCATTTGTGTTTCTAAAACTCCATTTTCCCCACAAAAGCCATCGTTGACAACTCTCACTCATTAGTCTTGACCACTTAGGTCTCATGCCATGTAAGACACTTAATAGACTGAGTAACTTAGGATAGGTAGGTGCTAGACCTTGCTAGAATACAATCACCTCCTTTTTACCTCATCTGTTAGCTGGATCCCCAGACTAAAGCTAGCCGGATCCCTCTAGTGAAGGAACCGATGGAACCGGGGAACAGAAGGTACATTATCTCTTGAGATAATCATTTCAAATTTCCCTTTTCCACTCAAACACTTGCTCAACACTTAGGATTATCAGTTTCTTATATGTTTACTAGCAGGGTACCCGCGCGATGCGGCGGCGGGTACCCTGTGACTATATTTTCTTGCAGTGTGATGTTATGCGGACATATCTTTTTAACAATTAATTTACAAATAACAATAAATTTATATAAGACAATAGTATAATTGCAAGTAGTTAAAAGGTTATGTGATTGAAAACGTGTTGTTGCGGTGAAAAGGAGGCGGAGTTGCGCTCAACCTCGACCGACACCAATGCAGCGAAACAAACTTTTTCAGCTCAAGTAGTAAAAATACGGATAGCAATTAACCCAACAACCGGAAACAAACTTAAACTATTATAACAATAGCTCAATAACAACCATTTTCGGATATTTAATGAAAGCCCAGTCCCAGTCTCTTTAATGTAGATGTTCAGCCCGTCATATGAATTGAAAGACCCGGGCCCAAAATAATACCTAAACATTTGTATCAATCCCAAACCCAATATTAGATAAAACCTGAACATTTTTACTCTTTAACCCTACACACACTTCTGGTTATCATTACCCCCACCACCTCTGTTGGGTTCAGTAAATACCCAAACCCCTTAATCTAAGATTTGAATAGAAAATAGCCCAAGTGTCTAGTCCTTTAAACACTAACAGGTCACTGAGTGCATAGTCTCTCAGTGATCCATCTTCAGGATACTCAGTACGAGGCAACAAGATAGTCTCTCCACTCCGCAAGGCGGAACTTAAAAGGTGAAGACTGAGTCAAGAAGAAGATGGTGGATTCAGTGAGTGATGACAATAACTCATTGAATCCCTAAGACTCCTCTCCAACTACTTACACTGAAGACAAACTGAAGTAGAAGACTGAAGGATATGAAGACAGAAGAATGAGCGGGATAAGGCGGGATAAGTTTGAATCAGATAAGACAAAGTCCTTATCAACCAAAGTCAACTTTCCTGAATGGCTAAAGATCAAGCTCGTGTCATCACCGACCTTAGGAAAGTAGTCTTGTCTCTTACCTAGAATAGTCTTTGTAAACAGAGACAAAATACATCAGTATTTTGTCTTCTGTATGATGTCAGGTTTGTCACTTAGGAAAGAGTTAAAACTTATACATGTATAAATAGCATAAGAGATGGAGTGAAAAGGTAACGCTTATGAATTGTAAAAACACACACACGCAAGCCATCTTTTCACTCCTCCAAATACAACTTAGTTCTTGAGATAGCTCAGTGAGCTCTATGGGTTGTGCTCAGACTTAGCCTGAGCTTAGAGAGGAGTCACCAAACTTTGTTATTTCAATCCCAAGTACTATTCCGCAAGTACTTGGGTAACGTATTCTTTGTTGATTTATTTCTAATAAGAATATGATGTTGAAAATTTATAAGTGTGTTTTACTTATGTTAATTTCAGTCATTGTTCACTATTAACTTGTTTTTGATTCTTAAACTGTTTTAAGCGATAGTGAACGGGGAACAACAAGTGGTATCAGAGCAAGGCTAATTATAAAACTCGTTTTTTAGGCCGCTCTAAAAGTTTTAAATTAGGATCCTAAATGGCTGAAATTGATGTACCCCAACTAGTCGATAAAAAGGGTGGAGCTTATTCAATGTTCCCTAGACTTGAAGTTAGCAAATTCAACAAATGGAAAAAGCGAATGCTTTGCTATTTGATGGGAATGGAACCTTATTATATCAAGTGTATAAATGAAGGTCCATTTATCCCAAAGATCACGAAGGGTTGCCCAAACCTCGAAGCTCGTGGACCAGGATGAAGGGAGAATGGTCAACCAGGACCAAAGACTCAAAAGTATCATAATATCTTGTCTTCCTGACAATATTATGGAGTCTGTTATAAGCTGTAGTACAGCTAAGCAAACCTGGGATGACCTAGTTCATAGTCATGAAGGACCATCTGATACCAAGGAAAACAGGATAATGGACCAGAAACTTGAGTATAACACCTTAGGCTAAGGACTGAAACTCTCTCTCAAACTTACACCATGTACAAAACTCTTTTAAATGAACTGTCAAATGATGGTGTTAAGTTGTCCAAACAAGAAATCAATGTTGGTTTTGTCAACAGCTCCGAGAAGTGGTTGAATATCTCTCAGGGACTTAGGAATGCTAATCATATCCAAAATCTTGAGCTTCCTGAAATTTATGGGAAATTTGTCTATGAGGAAAACCTCATCAACAGACGATACCCTGACTTAAAGAAGTCTCAGGAAGTCAAGAAGTCCCGGACCACCACCTCATCACCAATTTCAACTGCTTTCTATTCTAACAATGTTGTTCAAGATTTTCGGAAAATTGATGATGAGCCCGATGAGAGATCAAGTGAGGAGTACCTAAATGACCTGAACATGAATTTCGTGAAAGGGCACTCCTTACTAACTCTCGAAGGTTTATAAAAAGAAACAAAGGTTTTTCAAATGCCAAAGCAAATGAGGACAATGAATGCTTTAAGTGTCACAAAAGAGGTCATTTTGCAAAAGACTGTTTTCAAAAACAATTTCGAACCCTCTTATAAACCATCGTGGTCAAATCACCTCGTGCTTTAGCAAATTTCAACCAAAAATCTATCTCATCAAAACTTTCAAAACAAATCTGATCAAAACAAAACTGTTGATTTTGAAGCTAAGTATAAGAAAGTCAAAGCTAAGCTTGCATTGCTCGAGGCAGTCCCTCGAAACAACAAAAAGTGTTCAATATGTGCAGGGTAAAAACAAATTCCTTGTTGCTGAGACCTTCGACTGGGATGAAGAGCCAGTGTCATCAGATGATGAAATGGTGCATGTCATAGACCGATGGCCCTCTCGAAGAGGACAAGCTAGTGTTGGAAAGAATCATGCCAGAAATGGAGAATGGGTCAATGTGGCAATGAAGAAGGTAAATATTATACTTTCTATGGATGATGACTCGATTGGCGCCTTACATGAATTATCTTAATGTTGACCTTAAGTTCGTAGAGGAGTAAATACTTGATCTTTTTTCAAAATACAACAAGCTAAGTTTTGAATTAAACAAGTGTAGGGATGAACTGCTTTTTTTAAAACAAGCTAAGCTTGAGGCGTCACTTTACAAATTCAAAACACCGAACTAGTTAAAAGAAATCGGCTCTTCAAGATCGAACTCAAAAAGGTTCAAGATATTCTTGATAGTTGGACTGCCAAGAATCCCACGGTCTTTGATGCTGTGGGAGCCCCAGTAGCAAGAAGAGAGTCTTAGGTGAAGATCATCTTCCTGACTCTCTCAACAAAGACCAGGGTCCTAAGCCATTTGTGTCCGGTGGTATGATTACCAACATGTTGACTACTCCCAAACCAAGTGATTGGATTGAAAGGGTCAATCCTGAGAGTAAGCTTCCAAATTTCAATTCTAGAAGGATTCTAGAGCCTGAAAGCCAAGCTATAAAGAGCATGCTTGGACTCCCTGATGTACCCAATAGTACTGAACACATCTCTGAGTCTGAAGCAGAATCTCAAGCACCGCTTCCACCACTGAAACCTCTTCGTGGTGCTGCACCAAGCTATGAGCTTACTCCATTACAATTCAATCCTCACTCACCAAAAGAAAGGTCTGGTCTTGGTAGAACCATCCTGAAAAGACCAACAAAACCAACTCAACAAGAGTCTACACCTACTGAGACTTCAACATCCTCTGTTCCCACAAGTTTCACCAAATTCAACTAACGAGCTTGTGAGGAAGCCGATCGAAAGATGGATTCCATTGAAAAAGCTCCTGATTCAATCAAGGAAACTAAGTCAGCCTCATCTAGTTCATCAAAGTCAAAATCCACCAACAAACCCAAGAAAAAGTGTGAGCTGTGTCATTACACCAGCCATACCACTAACAACTGCTATAGAATCCTTTTTTGCATGATCTACAAAAGGATGATCACAGGTCGCAGACCACCTACAGATGTCACCAAGCAAACTATACCAAATTTGGTCATCAGTATGCTTCATCCTCCAAAACAGCTCCCAAGAATAGAGCAAAACCTTTTCCTCTATGCCTCTCACCGTGGGTTTAATGATCATTATCAGGATGATTGTCTCATGAACACATGTTGTGATATATGCGGTAATCCAGCTCATGAGACATCCCAACATGACAGTGTCATTCATGCAAGGAGAGGTACAAAACAACCAAAAATCACTAAGTCATCCTCAGTCTCTAAATGCAAAACCTGTGGCAGCACAATGCACTCAACCACTGACCATGAGTCAATTACCAAATTCAAAGAGACCTTGAGACCCAAGCCCACTAGTAAGTGGGTCACTAAGAGAAACTAATTCAGCTTTACTACTTGTGTAGAGACACGCAGGAGCCTATTTGGCATCTAGACAAAGGGATGCTCAAGAAGCATGACTGGTGTAAAGGAGTATCTGCACAAGTATATAGAGGAACCAGGACCCAAAGTAGTATTTGGTGATAACTCATCATGTCCCACTGAAGGTTACGGTTCAAGAACTGCAATGGAATAGTTTTCTCGTAATAGCTTATGTCAATGGTCTAAAATACAATCTCATAAGTGTCACCAACTATGTGATGCTAAGTACATTATGCAATTCAATGACAAACAAGGCACCATCTTCAATGCCAACAAAGAAGTGGCGTTGATAGCTCCAAGGAGAGATGATGTTTATGTGTTAGACATGTCAACTCTCTCCCAAGATGGAACTTGTCTCTTTGCTAAAACCACTAAAACTATCAATTGGCTGTGGCATAAGAGACTCTCACACTTAAACTTCAAAACCTCAACAACTTGGCAAAACAAAACAAGGTCCTTGGCTTACCATCACCGGTTTTGTAAAAGACAAACCATACTTCGCCTGTGAAAAGGTAAACACCACAGAGCATCATTCAAAACCAAACAAAATTTCTCCATCAAAAGCTGCCTTCACCTCCTGCACATGGATCTCTTTGGACCTGCAGTCCCCAGATCAATCCAGCAAAAGAAGTATACACTTGTCATTGTTGATGAGTTCTCAAGATACACTTGGGTATAATTTCTTTCCAAAAAGAGTCAGGCAGCTGATACAATAATGTCATTCATCGTGAAGATTGAAAACCGAATGACATTATCTGTTAAACAAATCAGAATCTGACAATGGTACTGAAGTTCAAAATCAAGAGCTTGAGAAGTTTCGTGATGAAAAAGGAATTTCTCAAAATTTCGCCTCCATATACCCCTGAACAAAATGGGGTGGCTGAAAAGGAAAACAGAACTCTCATTGAGGTCGCTAGAACCATGTTAAATGGTTCAGCCCTCTCAAAGCATTTGATGAAGCAGCGATCAAAAATGCCCTGTTACACTCAAAAACAGGTCAATCATTGTCAAAAGACATAATAAAACCCCATATGAGACCTTCAAAGGTAGACTTCTTCACATCAGCTATTTTCATATGTTTGGATGTCCTGTGTTCATTCATAACCACAAGGATCATCTAGGCAAGTTTGATGCTAAAGCTGATGATGGATACTTCTTAGGCTACTCACTAATCTCCAAAGCCTTCAGGGTTTTTAACACAAGGAGACAACAAGTTAAGGAAACCTTTCATGTTACCTTTAATGAAAGTGCTCGAAAGCATCAGTTCACCAACACCTCAGTGGAGGAAATAGGAATTGATAACTCATCAAGATATCCTCCTCATGAGTACAACACTGAATTCAATTCCTCATATCAAGTTGATGCTGACATCTCATATTATGTCTTACCTCACAACCTACCTCAACCAACTATCGCTGAATTCATTGATAATCAATCATCCCCTAATGGGATAGGTAATGCTGAACCAAATGTTTAGGAACCTATGATTCAAGAACCCCAACCTGAACAGGACATCTCAACAGATGCTCTAAATGATTCTCTGTTCTAAACTAACTCACTCCCGAGCTTCCAGTGACCTCTTCAAGCTCGATCCAAGACCACAAAGTAAGTGGACTAGATCTCGTGGACAAGCTTGTACATCATTGGTGAACCCACTGAGGGCATGCTCACTAGAAGCATGGTCGCTAAGTTAACCGCAGCCTTCACCAATGAATGTCTATATGCGATTACCTATCGGAAATAGAACCCAAAAGTGTCATGAGGCTCTCAAGCACCCAAGCCGGGTACAAAGCTATGCAAGAAGAACCGCATATGATTTGATAAAAACAAGGTCATGACCTTGATCAAATGTCCTCAGATGTCATTGTCATAGGAATGAAGTGGGTTTTCGAAACAAACTGATGAAAACGGCACTTTCATTAAAAACAAAGCAAGACTTGTAGCCAAAGGTTACAGTCAACAAGAAGGCATTGACTATGATGAGACATTTGATCCTGTTGCAAGAATGGAAGCAATCAGGATCTTCCTTGCATATGCAACATACATAAACTTCAGGGTCTACCAAATGGATGTCAAAAGTGCATTCTTAAATGGTGATCTAAAGGAAGATGTGTATGTTCAGCAACCTCCTGGCTTTGAGAGTAGTGAATTCCGACTATGTCCGCAAGTTTGACAAAGCCCTTTATGGTCTTAAACAAGCTCCAAGGGCATGGTATGAAACTCTCTCACCTTCCGATACAAAACAAGTTTTTCAGAGGAAAGATAGACAACACACTGTTTGTCTATAGAACACAACAGATGTGATATCTGGTCCAATTTTATGTTGATGACATCATCGTTGGCTCAACAAACTACAAACTTTGCAAACAGTTTGAAAAACTGATGACAAAGAAGTTTGAAATGAGAATGATGGGTGAACTTACATACTTCCTTGGACTACAAATCAGGAAAACTGATAAAGGGATATCTATCAGTCAAGAGAAATACACCAGAAATCTCTTGAAGAAATATGAGATATCCGATTGCCTCGCTGAAGACTCCAATGGTCCCTCCTAACATCCTTGTACCGATCTCACCGGAAAATCAGTCAATCAAACCCATTTCAGAGGATTGTTGGCTCACGATGTATCTAACTCGCTACTAGACCGGCATACAATTCTCACTGCTTAATAGCAAGGTATCACCAATCCCAAAGAATCCCACCTCACTGCATCCAAAAGAATACTCGTGTACTGGAGGGAACCCCAAACCTTGGACTCTATTATCTAAAATGCTCGGGTTTGATCTCAAGGGTTACTCGATTTTGATTATGCTGGCGCAACATGGATGTAAAAAGTACCTCGGGTCCGTCAATTTCTTGGAGGAAAACTGGTTTGTTGGAGTGCTAAAAGCAACAATCGCTGGCTATGTCCTCAGGCCTGAATATGTAGCCTGCAGCAGGATGTTTTGCCAATGTATTATGGATGAAAAGTCAACTCAGTGACTATGACATCCATTACAAAATGGTGCCCATCTTCTCAGGATAACACCAAGTATTGCAATCTCCAACAACCCCTGTCCTCCACCAAAGAACCAAACACATTGATATCGATATCACTTCATCGTGGATCACATAATGAAAGGAGACATAGAGCTTCATTTCATCCCTACCGAATATCAATGGCCGATATCTTTACCAAACCCTTGGATGAACCCACCTTTAGGAGACGAAAGCTCGAATTGGAAATGCTTGACATTGAAAGTCAAGTATCGAAAACCAATCTCAAGTTCTAAAATGGTTCATCCTCCCCTGCAATACGAAAATAAACCTCTCTGAAAGAGTAAGACTCATTCAAGGACCTCGACATTTGACAAAGAGCATTGAATGAGTAACTAAATGATCCAAGTATCGCTTACTTAAATTTTCTAGGTTGGTAACTATGCCAATTTAATATAGGAATATATGCCTCTTTGTCTTCACCATCCCACTTGGCACTCGGTCAATGCCTCCTCTCACAAAAATATCAAATTGATATTTTATCTCTGCAAAAGTGCACTTTTACTCAGCACTGCAATCGTTCCTTGAAAAACGGGATTTTATCATGGGTAATGGAGTGGTAGCATTAAATGTGGAAATGCAAACGCTTTTCAAAACCGACTCTTAATATTCCCATTTGTGCACAAAACACCCTTCTCACCACTCTATAAATACCCTCTTCCAAAACAAACAAACACACACAAATTATTTTCTACAACAAAACTCTGTCAAAATCATTTCTAAAACCCGTAAATATTTGTGTGTTCTCAAAACTCTTCAAACCTCTTTTGGAAAACCCTTCTTGTAAACATTTACAAAAGTTTTTCATCACTAAACTTGAGAGATCAAAAACCTTGATTGTTCTAGTCAAAAGAAATTATTTTCAAAAACCCTAAAATCTTTAATGGAAATGGCTAGAACACAATCTCTCAATTTGCTTCTCAAGGGTAGGGGATCTTACAAATGTTGAGTTTAAAACAAATAATGTCATAGGCAATTTTGAATATCCTCAAAATGTCCCAGCCTATAAGGACATTATGAAATTTCTTTTATAACTGCCTTCTAAAACGGCCTTTGTTCGTGTCCATCTATTCTGTACCAAAACCTCCTGGAGTTTTGCTACTGTACCAAGGCCTTTGACCCTACACCTTCTGATGAGAACAACCTTAGACCTCTCGGGAATATCTCATCGTTCGGCCTCAACGGGGCAACATATCACCCTGGATTATAAAACTTTTGCACATCCACGTGGGTTAGATTACAACAAAGGTGTCTATGTAGCCCATCCTGAACCCTCCACAGTGAGGATGGGTTAAAACAAATTGTTTTAGATCCAACGTTTTTGGACAAGGCCCTAGTCACCAAGAGTTCATTTCCGCGGGCTTTGTGGATCCTATTCACATTTGTGATTCAGGTCCTCGGCGGAACCACTCATCCACCCAACAAGTTAACTCTATTCAGATTGATGATGGCTTATTGCTTGATGAATGGGTCACCGTTGTTCGACATAGGGGAGATCATTTACAGGATTCGTAATCAAGCTGAGCAAAACTAGGACCGAAATACATTTCATATCCTAGGTTTGTCTCTTGTGCTTTGCAAGTGTTACTGGGTACAAATTATTCTCGTGGAAGAAAAATTTTGTGCTTTACCCGCATCCCGAGCCAATCAAATTTTCAAAAGGACCCATCCCTTGTCACAAACATTGAATTGACGGCCCATATGGTTGCTGTAAACAACCAAAGGGAATCAGTGTCTCCTAACCCCGCTCCCTTTAAAGAAAAGGGGAAGTCTCACCGACTAAGACCAAACCCAAGTCTCAGGGGCCCCGAGGCTTCGAGCACCGCCAAAAAGGCAAAGAAGGCCTAAGACTGATTTGACACCCATGCACAGCAACATCCACCCCGTGACAACGAAGGACACGATACATCACAGCCGTGCCCTTGGTCACGACCACTACTCCCAAGATCCAGAGGGAAACATACAACCCGTTAGGAGGAGCCTTCCACAACCAAGGATGACATTAGCAAATCAAAGCCTTTGTCCGAGGGCACACCGATCGATCCCAAAGACTCAGAGGAAACCAAACAACCCGATAGGGATATAAAAGCATCATTGACTCGCTAAAGGCACTTGAAACACCCACCGGTGTCTCGGGGTCACTGGGGACAAGGACTCGGAGGGAAAGGAAAAACCCGCCGATACGGAACCCACAACCAATCCTGACTCCAGCGAAGGCACTAGGAAACGCCCACCAGTGTCCGAGGGGTCAACGGGGACAAAGACTCGAGGGAAACATACCACCGGCCGATATGGAACCCATCACCAACCCCTTGTTACAGCTTGATGTTACTGAATACTCTTTTGGAAGATGAGCTTAAACCGATGATGAAGTTTTATCACCGGGAAGAAGTGGACGCCAAGTTCAATCGAACAAGAGCCTCACCGATCCATTGAATATACTTGAATCACCATTCCAAAGATGAAAATGATGACTCCTCTTCCTCCACTGAAGAATTTGAAAGATTTGATAATGTTCTCCCACTTATCGAAAGGCGCTTGTTCAATGGATCACCAAAGCTTCAAGAAGGTTATACTCGGGGTCAACAAACACGTGGGAACAACACAATCGAGGCTACCGCCGATTACGCCGATCTTAAATCCGATGTGCTCACCTTCAATGAAAATGTTCACGAACACAGGGATCTTATGTATCAACAGATTGGACGAAACGATGCAAATCTTGGTAAAATTCAGAGTATCTTCGAAGTGTGGCTCATCAATTAATGATATTAAGGAGAGCTGCAAGGAGGACCCAACACTCAATTCTAAAGTTCTGCCAGAAGTTTATATGAAGAATTCCTCCCTGCCTCTGACCGTCTTGATATGCTTGGGTCACAAATGTTCAGGAGCCTCAGAGTTCTGCTCATCCCCTACAATCTACATTGGGTTCTCTTGATGCTCAGGTGGCTAATCTTGCTAAGGCATCATCCTCCATGGCTTGGAATCTTGGGCCTCTGGATGACGCCTTGGAATTATCTCATGCTAATTTGGAAGCAAAGGTCACACGGCATTCAAACAGATATTTCGGATATGAAGGCAATGATCAATGAATTTATCGTGCCTTCAAGGGTCAAGCAACTCCTTCCCTTCAAAGACCAACACAACTCTTGCCCCACCGGGCCTCAATGCTGAGGGGGAGAATATCACAAGAAACTCCTATTCACACCGAGGGGAGCCAACACCATCAAGATCGTGAAGGCTCCAACATCATCATCCGCACCGGCCTCAAGAATACCCATCTCATCCATCCCACCACCAACACCTTCAACAACAACACGACAGAATCACACCAATAACAACAACAACAACACCACCCTTGGTGACATCTTCTTCTTCGTGCCGGGACAAAGGAAAAGGCATAATGACAACACCTCCGAGCCCGAAGATTCCCTTAAAATCTAATCGTACCACCTCACACCACAACAATTTAAGTGCATACCTTGCTAAGGAGGAAAGGAAAAGAAACTGGCCTGAAGAGGAGAAAGAGCAAAGAAGCACCGTACAAGTAGTTGCCGAGGAAGTTAAAAATATTAGGATAGATGCTAAGAAGCTCAAAAAGGTCGCAGCATGACAAGTTCAAGGATGCTCAAAGGCGCAAAAATGGTCAAATGAAAAAGCAAGCTTTAAAGCAAAGAAAAGGAAAGCAGCATCCTCAGAAAGAAAGAATTGACCATTACAACTGGACAATAACAAGCAGAAGGCTTCCTAAAAAGATCACAGATGTCAAAATCATCCACAATACCAAACCACTAGCCATGAAAATTTACAGAGGGGCTGATAAAAGACACTTCGAGGTTCATGATCCCCTCAAATTCACTGACTTTGGGATCACTGAACTCGATGAGCTTGGTCCAATTATTGAAAAGAAGCAAAATAGGTGGTTAAGGAGTGATGAAGATGCTCAAGAAAAGATATGAAAGCAGAGATGCACCAAACTGGGAATTCAGCCTTAACAGACTTCTGGCCTCAAGGATCTCAACCACAATCATCCAATCGCAAAGAAAGAGGGTTGAGTTCCAACAAATAAAAGTGCCTAGTTTCGAAAGTGCAACAGGGAGTCACTGCTGTGTTAAGTTTGTGAACCGCTTAGTGATTGAGAAGCCCGAAGAGGGTTATTCTTCATTGATGAGTATGGAAACCCCGCCGTTCCAAAGGTGGGCGATATTGATAAGGTGAGCAACAATGCTAAGCTACATACCGCTGGCTTCCCAAATTCACCTCAAGAAATATCAAGTTCTCAGGCCACTTTAAATGCCAAGATAAGAGAGCATCATGACAGGGAAACACCGATCACAAAGAAAGTCGCTTGCTATACTTGGGAATCCATTTGGACTAATCATTTTGTTTACTTATGTACTGGTGATAGGAACTATGTAATCTGATCGATAAACGATGTATGTTTTTGTTAAAATATTCAGTGTTCCTTATTGTATCCATTAGTACATTCAAGCAAAGAAGCCATTTGCTCACTTATTATCGATCAAACACTTAGGCTATTTATATATCCAAATGGGGAGACCGTTGGGTTCAGTAAATACCCAAACCCCTTAATCTAGGATTTGAATAGAAAATAGCCCAAGTGTCTAGTCCTTTAAACACTAACAGTCACCGAAAGTGCATAGTCTCTCAAATGAGCCATCTTCGAGATACGACGAGGCACAAGATAGTCTTCCACTCAAGCAAGCGGAACTTAAAAGGTGAAGATCGAGTCAAGAAGAAGATGGTGGATTCAAATGAGTGATGACAATAACTCACTGAATACCTAAGACTCCTCTCCAACTACTTACACTAAAGACAAACTGAAGTAGGAGACTAAAGGATATGAAGATTGAAGAATGAGCGGACAAGGCGTGGATAAGTTTGAATCGAGATAAGACAAAGTCCTTATCAACCAAAGTCAACTTTCCCCTGAATGGCTAAAGATCGACTCCTGTCATCAACGACCTTAGGAAAGTAGTCTTGTCTCTTACCTAGAATAGTCTTTAAATGTAGAGACAAAATACATCAGTATTTTGTCTTTTGTATGATGTCAGTTTGTCACTTAGGAAATAGTTAAAACTCATACATGTATAAATAACATAAGAGATGGAGTGAAAAGGTAACGCTTGTGAATTGTGTTGAGATATGAAAGTGCTGAACACATGAAAGTACTGAAGATATGAAAGTACTGCTAAAGACAAAGTACTGCTAAAGAGTCAAAGAGTCAAAGTACTGCTAAAGACAAAGTCAAAGTACTGCACCTAAAAGTCAAAAAATCGCAAGAACAAAAGAATCAAGTATTCGCTTATGGAAAGAATTGTATTCTATGTTTAGATTACTTGTCGTACAAGGTTATCAATTGTAAACCGACTAGGATATCCTTGAGCCTATAAAAGGACTCCTAGATTGGCATTAGATGTACGAGTCTATGAGTTTTAGAGTTTACAAATTCACAAGTTAATTAGTGTTTTAGAGAGAAGTTCGATTATCTTAGAGTTGTATTAGAGTATCTGCATAATAAGCGGATTTAGAGTTTATAATAAAAGGTTATTCTTCTTAGCTTTATTAAGTAAATTCGTGCTTAATAAAGATTGCTCAGTGTTTCTTTGTTAATAACTTAGGATTTATCCGAGGTTATTAAACCTTAACAAGCTAGTTAAGATAGTTTGATTAAAGTATATCGATCCAACAAGTGGTATCGGAGCTTGTGTGGAAACTCTGACTAGGAAGAAACCCTACTTCAACAATATTCAAGATGTCGACTAAGTCGCTCCACCACCCTCAATCACCTCACTCGAATTCCAATAATCAAGAAGGAGAATATGATCTCTCGGTGTATGAAGATGAGACAGACATTGCCATTACGATCATGCTCTATGGAATGTAATTGTGAATGGGAATGAAGTTATACCTGGACTCCCATTGATATTCTACGGACAACCCAAGGCACCTAAACCAAAGATTACCAAAGAAGAACCTTAAGGAATCAAGAGAAGGCACTCAACATTCTCTTATCTGCCATTCCGATGGTCATCTCTCAAATTTCATGATGCTAAAGATGCTAAGCAGCCCAACGCTTCTCAAGACCGCATTTGGAGGGAATGAAGCCTCTAAAAAGATGCACGAAATTTGCTAAAGCAACAGCTTTGAAACTTTCACAGCAGGTGAAAGAGAGTCTTGATGTCGTGATATGATAGGTTTTTAATCTTCTCAACATGTTGGAGCTATACAAGGCGAAGTATCGAGTTGAAGATGCTAACTTAAAGTTTCTAAGGAGTTTGCCATCTTCATGGCATGTGATTGCTACAATGATCAGGAGGACAAATGGTTTGATGTCATGGACTTTGTTGATCTCTATCATCAACTTAAGGTGTATGAGCATGAGATGAGTGGTCAAACAAGTTCTAAGTCTCACGCGATTGCTTTTATATCATCCGAAAGAAGGCCAAGATTACCATTAAAAGTTCTCTCAATCGCTTCCTCAAAGTAATCTTGCTTTCAAAGTAATCACTTGCTATACACTCCCCTATATGTTCAACAAAGCCCCACCAACTACCACTATGGCCTCGAGATGAGTTATGTGCTCCTTTGCACAACAAGCTAGTTTACCTGTCACTTATGAAGAAGATCTAGCACTTTTTGAACATAAGAAGGAGGTGAGTCACTTTTTGAACATAAGAAACTGGTGGCGTTAGCATTAACGCCACCAGGTTCATCAACAATCTTCTGTCAACTTGGGGAGGAATTTAGAAAAAGATAATTTGAAAGAAGATGTTGAGAAGAAGAAACAAGTCGAAAGTACTTGATGAACAAGCCGAACAATTACAAGGTCTTGAAAAATCGAACAAGTTCGAGTCTTGTGAACAAGTTCAAGGCATCAACAAGTACAAGGCAATCAACAAAGCATCGCTTTCAAAGAAAAGTACTTTAGACAAGAAGTGATAACTCCAAGAACTTTGAATTTTGAAGAAGAAGTCGGTCCTTCTACAACCGTTATACAAGAAGAGGAGGAAGCTATTCTCAAACCAAATTCATTCATGCAAGTGATGATGATTTCATTGCTACAATTTTTCAAGAATTATCACAACCTAGAGGTGGTGTTACTATAGAGAAGTGCGGGTGAAGATGAACAACAAAGAACTTCTCAACCCCGCAATTGATCCTAAGGATAAAGGGAAAGGTGTTTTAGTAGAAGAAAAGAAGAAGAAACTTACTTTAGCAGAGATTAGAGCAATTTAAGTTGCTAGGAATGAAGCTGCTGCTAGAAAGCTTCAAGAAGAGTTAAATGCTAAAGATAGAGCAACTCAAGAAGTCAAGAAGCTCAAAGCGTAGAAGTGGCCAAAAAGTTGCAAGAGCAATTAGATGTCAAGTCAAGAACCATTACAATCACCTACTCAAGTAGATATATGCCTAGAAGACCTAATTTAGCTAAGGACGGGAATGCTATGATGGCATATTTGAAAGGTCGAGGGTATAAAGGATTGCAGAGTTGAACTATGTTGACATGAAAAGACTCTATGATGTCGGTGACGAAGCTTATAAGAAGAGTGTTGCGATATCAAGGATTTTAGAGAAGAAGCTTTTTGGACCTAAGTTGAAGGAAAAAGAGCTTAAAAGAAAAAGAAAAAAGCAAGTTACTGAGATAGACAATTTTCAAAGAAAGAAACAGTTGAATTGAGATCTGAGTCTAAAGATGCGTAAGAAATTATCTCGAGTGGTAGATTTTGATTATTCAAAAGAAGATACGTACTTAAAGATGAACAGATCTAAGATTAGTGCTTTTGATATTGTGAAATCCAAAGAAGGAGATTATATGATTTTTCATAAGGAAGATGAAAGCTTCAAAGTTTTCAATAGGTTATGGGATTTGTTACATATTATAGATAGAGTGGATTTATTCTATCTATATAATGTGGTAAAAGCTTATTTTGGAGATATTCCATCTAAGGAATTGGTTTGGTTTTGCTTGGAGATCTTATAACTATGTGGAATCAAGAGGAAAGCACCGATGATATATGGAAAAATCAAGAAAACCGGAAATTGTTTCTTTGGAGATTCTTTGAAGAATTTGGAGTTCATGTTTTGGAGCTAGAGAATGGTAAAATGATACACATGTTTGTAAACATAAGATATCCTCTCACCTTGAGCTCATGAGAATAATGCTAGAGCATGGATTGGAAGTAGAAGAGGATAATGAAACTGCTTGCATGGTTATCAATTTATTTATCAATTGGACTACCATTCTTGAAGAAGATGAATAAAATGGTATGAGTTTTATTGAATAATTTGTTTTGATAAATCAAGACTTTATTCAAAATGTATCTGATCAAACAAGACTTTCATCAAAGTCGCTTATGCACTTTTAAAACCAGTTAAGTAATTTTTAAATGAAACCTTTTGCTAAGTAACAAATTTTTGAAACAAAGGTTAAATAAATGGATTTTGAGATGGCAACATCAAATAGGTAATCAATCCACCATGGTTACAAAAGGATTGGCTAATCCATGAGCAAACTACTCTGGTAAAGATATTTCAAATCCGCTTTTAGTTGACAACTTGCTAATAAGTTGTATGGTAATCAACTCACCATATCGGTTAATGTGAAGAGTTGGCTAGCCCACAAGAAAATGGCTTGTGGTAAAGGCGGTGGAAAAACCATTATTGGTAATTAGTTCACCATTAGATAGAAGAACTAACTAGTCCGTATACAGCTTTTGGTAAAGACAAATCAAATCATTGATAGCCGATGATTTGCTAAAAATCATATGGTTATCAATGTACCATGGTCTTACACACCAAAACATCTGGCTACTCCAAAGATAATGGCTTTGGTAAAGAGAACTAAAACCATTAAATTTTCAATGATTCACCTCTCACAGGAGTTAACACACCTGGAAGTGATGAGAATAGTATGCAAATTAAACTGAATTAATGTACAAATTGTCATATGTTCTCGTTATTGAAAAGATAGAGCTTCTTTGGATGTCAGCTGAGAAAGAACAATTCTAAGAGATACTTTGACAAGCACGCAGAATTCACTTACAGAGATATATCTGAAAAGACTAAGAAACAACTGATCTTAAAGATGAAGTCATAAAGATACATTCACAAAGGAACTTGAAGTCAAGCAAGTAGAATTCAAGTTAGAGAGGATTGTTGAGATATGAAAGGTCGAAGACATGAAAGTCGCTAAAGACAAAGTAATCTGCTAAAGAGTCAAAGAGTCAGTAATGCTAAAGACAAAGTCAAAGTAATGCACCTAAAAGTCAAAGTACCGCAAGAACAAAGAACTGTTATTCGTTCATGGAAAGTATTGTATTCTATGTTTAGATTACTTGTCGTATAAGGTTATCAATTGTAAACCGACTAGGATATCCTTGAGCCTATAAAAGGACTCCTAGATTGGCATTAGATGTAAGAGTCTATGAGTTTTAGAGTTTACGAATTCACAAGTTAATTAGTGTTTTAGAGAGAAGTTCGATTATCTTAGAGTTGTATTAGAGTATCTGCATAATAAAGCAGATTTAGAGTTTATAATAAAAGGTTATTCTTCTTAGCTTTGTTAAGTAAATTCCGCAGTTTAATAAAGATTGCTCAGTATTTCTTTGTTAATAACTTAGGATTTATCCGAGGTTATTAAACCTTAACAAGCTAGTTAAGATAGTTTGATTAAAGTATATCGATTGAACAAATTGTAAAAACACACACACGCAAGCCATCTTTTCACTCCTCCAAATACAACTTAGTTCCTGAGATAGCTCAGTGAGCTCTAAGGGTTGTGCTCAGACTTAGCCTGAGCTTAGAGAGGAGTCACCAAACTTTGTTATTTCAATCCCAAGTACTATTCTGCAAGTACTTGGGTAACGTATTCTTTGTTGATTTATTTCTAATAAGAATATGATGTTGAAAATTTATAAGTGCATTTTACTTATGTTAATTTCAGTCATTGTTCACTATTAACTTGTTTTTTATTCTTAAACTATTTTAAGCGATAGTGAACGGGGAACAACATCCTCTCTTTCACCTAAACTTTTCACAACCCCCATCAAAAACTCATCTCATCTCACGATTTCATCCTCTTCAAATCGTCTTCACCATCATGAATTATAACTAAATCACAAATCCAACAATTTTAACGACACAAACATAAGCACAACCGATCCATGTACTTTCTTCATTTGAGTTAAATTCGAATCAAGAAAGCATATCAATGGCTTCAAGATCCTTTGGAAGGTCTCGGTAGGTTCATCTTGTGTTGTTTTCATTTTTGTTGTTATTTTTGAACGAACCAAAGAGAGATTATAACATAATTGTTATGAATCTTTTCTTTCTTTTTCGAATATAAAGGAAGCTTTAGCTTCGAAAATGATATGTTAAGATATTCTTTCGTGTAGGTGAAAGAAAGTTTTTTGTCAGCCAGTTGAAATCTTGACGTGGGATATTTATTTTTGCACCAAGTAAAGGTAGTGAAAAATATTTCAAGTCAATGGCTAATGATGTTCCAAGTTAATGTCTATTTATGGACAAAATATAATACTTGTGTCAACCACATTCTACAAGTGTCTCACTACCACTACAATTCATGGTCACTCAACCATCCTCCACAAACATCTATGTTGTCAAAAGCCAAGTGAATTTTGTAATGAAAAGCGTCTCATCCCCAAATACATTTATTTTCTTACCTTGAGCAACCTTACAACCTCTAAACCAACCATGATGATGCAAGTAGTAGGATTATTCTCTTTTTGACACTAATCCTTTCTTTGTAGGTTCATATATATACACTTTGATGTGTATGGGATTCTCGTCTATTTATGGACAAAATTTTACACTAATTTTTTCTTTGTAGGTTCACTCATATACATGGGTTTGTATATGGCATACTTGTCTTAGGATAAGGTTTACTTATTTTTTTTGTAGGCTCTTCTTGACGCCCTCGAGCAAGGGGGAGCTTCCATCGAGCATCTAAAAAGTGCATCATATAACTCGTCCGACGACGAATATATTTTTTCACTAATTTTTGTTTTGTTTTGTAGATTTTCAAAACACACTAGGAGCACTTAACGTCCTCAATAAATGGGAGCTTTCGTCAAAGCAAAAACATTGCAAATTTTGCAATACTTTTGTCTTAGCCTCCTAAAATACTTGACGCCCTTAACAAGGGGGAGAAACCGTTAAGGGGGAGCATGCACACATTCATTCTTCAAAATTCCTTTATGTTTCAACAAAAGGTAGATTTCTTTCCCATCATATATATATTTTTTATTACTTAACACTAACCTTGATGTAGGTTAAGCCTCAAAAATTTGATCCATTGATCCGTTGGCAACAATGGTTATAATTCAAAGGATCTTTCTATGTATTTTTTTTCCTTTTTGTGTGATTCTCTAGGTTCCTCTTAAAGGCAAGATCACCACCTCTTGAAGACGTGCAAGCTCAAGGTCATGAGTTGCTAGGCTTCGTCATCATCAAGACCATTGAAGTGAATCTTGTTGATAATTCTTCTCTCCCTCCATTAAGTGTTTCGTGTTGAAGGTATTGGCGTGGTGTGCCAATTGTGTACAACAATGGGAGCAATAAGGTGTTTTTTTAATTTAACTTCACTAGGGATGATGCAAACTCGCCATTCTTGGGAGAAATTAAGTTTAAACTCCAAGGACACACCCTTTTGTTTCGACAAAAGGGGGAGAAGAGTGTAAACAGAGAAGGTAATGTATAGGAAGTACGAACACAAGTAACTTTGACATTTTACCTATCTATTACGTTTACATATATTTTTTCATCATCAAAAAGGGGGAGTTTGTTAGTGCAAATATTACGATATTTAATCTATACAGTCTCGTTTGTTTTGTTGATGACAAACATGTAACTTGTAATACATAACGTAAAATGTATAAGTTACTTGTAATTATATTTTGTCTTAACATACTCTCAACACCTCTCGATGACTTAAGTCCTTGTATGCTACAACACAGGTTCGTACATGTTTGTTATGTTGCGCTATGATCAAACCCCTAACAAACCATTAAACATGTTTAGTTAAATAGTTTATATAAAACACTTAAGTACTTACATACATAAACAAAAGTAAAAGTGTTGGGTAAATACCATGATCCATGATCCAAGACCCATGACCCAATGTCTAGATACATTGTACCTTGGAGGCCACTTAAGGCTCATACCCATGACCCATGACCCATAAACCATGGATAAAGAGGATCGTCCCACGGATCCCTCAAATTGCCCACGGATCCCTTGGAATTACAAAGGCCGGATCCCTCCAGAAGGGATCCTAGGGACAAAACATAGTTTGGTCTTTTTGCCTATAAATAGCAAGCCACTTCTCACCATATTATCACACCTTTGCACATAGTTTCTCTCCACCATTTCTAGCATATTAAGATCATTAGGAAACATGTAAACCACCCTCATCTCATATGATCATAATGCTTCTAACTTTCATATGTTGTAAGCATACTCCCGAAGTGATCCTCCAAAGAAAGCCTAGAGATCTTGCATCCTTACCTACTGAAATGATCACCAATCACAAGCATACAAGCACATGAAGATCTTCTACAACAAGCTTTGGAAAATTTTCATCTTCATTCATAGAAGACTAACTACATCATGCTTTGTGTTCTTGATGTTTAGTTTAGGATTTCATATCCATTAGACACATTGTCTTGGATTTGTCTAGTATCATATTCTTGTATCTATAACTAGATTAGATGGTTTATGTGTTTGTGCCATAAAACACAAGGTTTGTTATGTTGGGCCAAAAAACATAACGGGTGTCATAGATGTGTCGTGTTGGTCGGGTAATGGTTCCTCCTTTGTAATGGAACCCGTGATCGCTTCTTGTACCGATAAAGTGTAGGCGACGTTGTGATAGGTTTGGTTCTACCTTGTGGAAGGACTCAGTATCTAGCCTTGTACCGGATAAAGTGTAGGCGACGTTGTGATAGGTTTGGTTCTACCTCGTGGAAGGACTCAGTATCTAGCCTTGTACCAGATAAAGTGTAGGCGACGTTGTGATAGGTTTGGTTCTACCTCGTGGAAGAACTCGGTGTTTAGCTTAGTACCGGAAAAAGTATAAGCGACGTTGTGTAAGGTTTTCTCCACCAAGAATGGAGTTTCTTGATCTAGTGAAGTAACTCTCGAGTTAGATACTCGGGGAGTGGAGTAGGACGAAGAGAAGATTCGTGACCGAACCACTATAAATCCTCATGTCCGTTTGTCTATCCTTTTACTTATCGCTTTACTTTTATTCTTGCTCTATATTGTTGATTGTCTATGTGGTTGATGTTTATGTGTCTGATGCATACTTGGTCTTTCATATAGTCATAAATTATATTTAACACTTTACATATTATGTAACACCCCAACCCGACAAGGGTAAAGATATCACAATACGGTTTCATATCAGAACTCTAAATAATATACAATAGCGAAAGCCTTACAAAAATACTCAAAAGAAAAACATAAATAACTAAACTTCAAAATAAATCTAAGATCTCTATAATCGAATCTTGCTCTCGTCTCTACTCTCAACCCAGATCAGCTATCCCATAAGCTCATCTTGAATGCTTAAAATACCGCCAGAAAAAGAAAATGCGGCTGAGCTTACAAAGCTCAGTAAACAGATATAACGAAACAAAAGCTAAACAAAACAAAATATACAAATGACGAAATCAAAATAAAATGATAATGAGAAATCTTTTAGGATTCTGCGGAAGCACAAATATACAGAAATCCAAACAACCACGTAACAATTTAAAACATCTCATAGCACATTAATGACACAAACACAAACACATCGGAACAACCAATCATTTAGCATATCAAAAATAAATAGATTACATATAAACCAAACGAAAAGTCTAAGACTAACAGAAAACACTTTCTAGAAAATAAACATGGCATTTAACAAATTAATTAACCTTCACTTAACACACTCAAACAATATCGCAGCAACGGAAATAGCATTCAAATCATGGCAGTCTCACAAGCAAATAGAAAACATATTAAGCAACCCATAATTAGATAGACTGGACAAAACATAGCATAACCATTAGCAATTATCAAAACAGATATCACAAGCTAAAACAGTTCTCAGATCAAATCCTAACATTAGCAGAGTTAAAACATGGCAGGTCACATAGGCAAATAAAACATTAACGTATAATCAAAGTTCACAAAATTAACTGAACAAATTATACATGCTAAATTTATAGAATACTCACTTTCACATTAGCACATTCATTCCACAGATCAACAATTCACATAACGATAAACCAACATGACATCGATAACAAAGCATGCGAATCATATTAAAACATATTAATCATAACCTAGCATAGTAGACGGTAGTTACATAACATACAAAAGCATACACATAGATAATAACATATAATAAACCCAGCACATAATCATAAACACTTGAACATACCGAATCATAATCAGAATACTTAACATAAAAATAACAGATAAAGATCTAGTTAACTACCACGAGCCCAGAACATATCATATCAAAAACATCATAACTATATAGAAACAAATCTCAAAATAATTCGGAGTAGCTAGCTCCCAGAGTTTTATGAAGATGCGTATTGCACACGACATCATTCACTTAAACAAATCATATCGACATACAATCAGATCTAGGATGCATCCATACGCCCCACAAAGATATATTGATAATATAATATAACATAAATTGAGCTCATAACAAATAATATATAAGGGACGTGGCAGAACTTCACTCTATGCCTCTAGAGTCATGTCAATGGTGCATCACTGACACAGATATGGAACCCCCATGACTAGTTAATAATTGGCTCGGGTGTCAAACTAACTTAAGTCAAACCGAATTTCAATTATGACCCAAGTCTTAATCAAACACAAGGTTCAAAGAAATACATATCAATAACTCATATCATAAGGTTCATACTCAAATATATTAAGATTCAACAATTATGCATATCAAAGTCTTCCTATCATAAAGTTCAAATCGGTATCGCATGATTCAATAAATCATAAGTTCGATAAGCAACGGGTCACACATTCAGGAAAGGGTTCATAGCAATGGCATCGGGAATCCTAATACAAAAGCTAACGAAAAGAAACCGTTATAAGAAACCTTTATCTTGAAAAGGTCAGAATATCTGTACCTTAAAGCAAATGAGAGGAAAGCAAACGAATGTAGGAATACGAAGATGTAACGTCGCGTCTCCTTCAACGAATCTACACGGATTATGATTGATTTAATACTTATTAGCATCATTAATGTTATAACAGATTAATCTCATTAATATTCTTAGAGTTGTCAGAATATTCTCATTTTTAGTGACAGACGGAATTCCAACATTTTAGAGTATTAATCATTAATTATCCAAACTTAGGATTTGAAAATGACAATTAGTAAACTGAAGGACTTAATATACTCCCTCCGTCCCTAAATAAATGTCCACTTTTGACTTTTAAAGTATTTCTTGTACAACTTTGACCTTAAATATTTTTATTTGTGTTATATAATACTTGATAAAAATTATACTAACTTAAAGTACATTTAAAACACAATTCATTCATGTATTTTGTATCAAGTATTATATAAGGTAAACACAAATATTTAAGGTCAAAGTTGAATAAGTAAGACTTTGAAAGTCAAACGTGGACATTTATTTAGGGACGGAGGTAGTAATAATTATCTTATTTGAGGACTTATATGATCATCATTCAAAGTATAAGGTTTATAAATGTCAAGGACGGATTTTAGGACTCTCTTTCAAAATATTTTACAAAATCTTTTATAACTTACATGATTAACCAAGACTTACCATTCTCACATGAAATAACGAATTTGCACACTTAGCTTTTAACCCTAATCGAATTCCTATTTACGTCCTAGGGTTTCCCATACTTTTAATATCATTTATTACGCATTTAATTTACATGTCACCTCTTTTAATGATTTCCTCTTTGACCTAGGACGTATATGAAAAACAAACCGAAGATATCTCAAAACTCATGCATGTCTCTACACAACTAACTCATACTTGTCGACTCATAATTACTCAGAATTACATATTACACCCTTAACATATTTAATTATACGATCTAACCTTATATTATCAGATTTTACATTTTAGCCCAAAGGTTTTAGAATTTACAAAACATACCCTTTAAGTTAATAACAATTCGAATGGCCCTCTAAATATAAAAATTACACGCTTTAACCCTCATACCTATTTTATACGTTTAGTACCTTTATTTTTCTGTTTACAAAAATAACCTTTAAGTTTCATAATTTACAAAACCAACCCAAAACTTTTATTTAGAACCGAATCATGCATAATTCAAGTACAAACCCTAAACCTAGGTTTAACCCATCATTAGTTCATCATTACTACTGCATTAATTACCCTTAATTATAACAAGCAAACCCTAATCGTCCCTTTTATTTTCTTTCCTTTTTCATTTGCGATCGAACAAAACAAACCCTTAACAAATCACACAAGCTTCGAATTCATGAACTTGTATTTTATTCAGGTCGTATAACATATAAGAGCTTCCAGAAAAATTCAGATCATGGCTCTAAAAATTATTATATGCTCGTTCTCATATTTATAATGCGTTTAGGGTTTTAATCCAAAACAATTCCATGCGACTTGTTAAATATGCATGACTAATTTTTACAGGTTCTATATGACTTGTAGGACTGAAAATAATATTGGAAACATACCCTTGATGAGATTTGGACGTTAGAACAAAAGAACACAAAAACTCTATTCGGCGAAACCCTAATCGACCAAGAAACTAACCACGATCAAACCAGCACCTTAGGACCTCGAACCAGATTTTTAACACCTTCTTTACCTTCAAACTCGTCCAAGAAAAATAGCTCTAATCCTTGAAAAATGAATGTCGAATTATTTAGGGTTTTAGAGTCGGTTTTAGTATAATCGGTTATTAGGGATTAGAATAAACCGTATAATGTGTATATATATGATTTACTAATTTTCTTGTGGGCTTAATATTATAATGGACTTATAATAAATGGGATCTTAATTTATAAATTTGTATTGGGCCTTTATTAATTTTATTTCTTTATAAAACTTAATAAATATATTCGGCTATTTATAAAACACAAAACTGATTTTATAAAATTATAAACTATAAAAATAATCTTTACAAAGTCTTTAAAATTTATTTGGATCATATGTGATATTTCTTAAAAATTTTTTGAATTTACATAGCTTGTTTGGTATTCTTTAAATTAATTATTCATACTTTTTGATCATAGGGGTATTTTGGTCTTTTGTGAATTTTAGAAATTCAGGTTTTACAATTTCTTTCCCTCTAAAATGAAATTTCGTCCTCGAAATTGAACAAGACAGACGACATTACGACAAATGTGGATTTCGAACTTCAAGGAATATATGACAAATGCTAATCATATACTTATAAAGTATTAGCAGTAAAAGATGAGATAAGGAAAATTCAAAAACACACTCTAACTTATACATGTATCTAATGATGAAAACTATCATATGCATAGACGGACCGAATCCTAACGGTCTTACTAATCGTAGAAGTACGTGGAGACATACAAATCTAAGCGCATATAACAATCTATAGGTTTTACACGGATCATAACGATTTCGGATCCCAATGGTACAAAACTTATATGTAACAGATATCGATGAAAATGTCACAATTAAGTACAGAGTTTCAACCCAATATGAAAATTACCAAATAACGGATACAAGGCAAATTCCATTCACATATCAACCACAGGCATTTCCCAGACGTCATATAATTTCAATAAGTTCAAATTATATGATCTCGGTATTATCACGTTGATCAAGCGTCATAATACTTGCATCACATAACAAGTTCTTATTGTCACTATATTTGGTCTCGGTTCATGACAAAAACACATAACTAATATCATAGCAAAACACACCATATAGTGATAACATACAGACAACGAGTAACCTACTATAACAGACCAGGTCCACATGAGTATACTATCATGATGGTCATACTTATCCAAGCGGTAATAAAACAACATCATTAAGAAGATAAATAGCAGACGAACTTATAAGGACTAACGGGAACTTAACGAATCTATCAGAAGAAAACAACGAACAGGAACTATACTTCAAAATTTTGTTTCGTTTCCATTAATCAAACAAAATTTGCAAAATCGTCATAAGATGAACTCCCAAAATAAAACTTAATAATCCAAGATTCAATCATCTAATGAAACAAAAGGACCTAAACCCAAAATCCAATGTCAGAAATTTCTCATAAAGAGGACCACTAATCAGGAGCGCAATTTCTATCCTTGTGTCGGATTGAACCTACTAGAAGCAGTAGATTCTAGATCCGAGTCCACCTCGTATTCTTCCTCATCTTCTTCTTCCTCCTCTTCTTCCTCACTTATCCATCCGTTCTTATTTCCTTGCATGCTAATAAGCGGCTAGCAAAATCGTTTCTCCGATTCCTCTCCTCCTCTTCCGACACGGTCCTCACGAAAGCATACAAATCACGACTCCTAGTCCAACCCACTCCTCCATCTTCAACGAACTTTGGACATCTATCATGATACTTAGTGGTGAAACCTTGGTTGTCAACGACTCTAGTTTCGTACTCCTCTACTACTTTTCCGTCTACGTCCTTCAAGGTCAGCTCCTCCTCGATCGTGCATGGCCACATACTAGCCGGAACTCGTATCCTCTTGTTGGTCCGCTTCACTCTACCAATCCTCTTGCAGCCTTTAGCAATAACGACGGCCCACATCATCTTCTCCCTAGGTTGCCTAGCTGGTCCTTGTTTGCTCCTATCGGATGAACTAGGGCGACGAGGAATAACCATCTAAAAGAATAACCCACTATTAGCAAAGTCTAAGTACGATAGTGGACGCAAGAAAAGTACGCAGAAAGGAAAATCCTAAATCTACCCACTTCTCACAGGTCATAGCCTAAGCTCTAAGGGTCCTAAAACCTAGAGCTCTGATACCATAAATTGTAACACCCCAACCCGACAAGGGTAAAGATATCACAATACGGTTTCATATCAGAACTCTAAATAATATACAATAGCGAAAGCCTTACAAAAATACTCAAAAGAAAAACATAAATAACTAAACTTCAAAATACATCTAAGATCTCTATAATCGAATCTTGCTCTCGTCTCTACTCTCAACCCATATCAGCTATCCCATAAGCTCATCTTGAATGCTTAAAATACCTGCGCAGGAAGAAAATGCGGCCGAGCTTACAAAGCCCAGTGAACAGATATAACGAAACAAAAGCTAAACAAAACAAAATATACAAATGACGAAATCAAAATAAAATGATAATGAGAAATCTTTTAGGATTCTGCGGAAGCACAAATATACAGAAATCCAAACAACCACGTAACAATTTAAAACATCTCATAGCACATTAATGACACAAACACAAACACATCGGAACAACCAATCATTTAGCATATCAAAAATAAATAGATTACATATAAACCAAACGAAAAGTCTAAGACTAACAGAAAACACTTTCTAGAAAATAAACATGGCATTCAACAAATTAATTAACCTTCACTTAACACACTTAAACAATATCGCAAAGAACGGAAACAGCATTCAAATCATGGCAGTCTCACAAGCAAATAGAAAACATATTAAGCAACCCATAATTAGATAGACCGGACAAAACATAGCATAACCATTAGCAATTATCAAAACAGATATCACAAGCTAAAACAGTTCTCAGATCAAATCCTAACATTAGCAGAGTTAAAACATGGCAGGTCACATAGGCAAATAAAACATTAACGTATAATCAAAGTTCACAAAATTAACTGAACAAATTATACATGCTAAATTTATAGAATACTCACTTTCACATTAGCACATTCATTCCACAGATCAACAATTCACATAACGATAAACCAACATGACATCAGATAACAGCATGCGAATCATATTAAAACATATTAATCATAACCTAGCATAGTAGACGGTAGTTACATAACATACAAAAGCATACACATAGATAATAACATATAATAAACCCAGCACATAATCATAAACACTTGAACATACCGAATCATAATCAGAATACTTAACATAAAAATAACAGATAAAGATCTAGTTAACTACCACGAGCCCAGAACATATCATATCAAAAACATCATAACTATATAGAAACAAATCTCAAAATAATTCGGAGTAGCTAGCTCCCAGAGTTTTATGAAGATCGATTGCACACGACATCATTCACTTAAACAAATCATATCGCAAAGATCAGATCTAGGATGCATCCATACGCCCCACAAAGATATATTGATAATATAATATAACATAAATTGAGCTCATAACAAATAATATATAAGGACGGGCGTAACTTCACTCTAGCCCTAGAGTCATGTCAATGGTGCATCACTGACACAGACATGGAACCCCCATGACTAGTTAATAATTGGCTCGGGTGTCAAACTAACTTAAGTCAAACCGAATTTCAATTATGACCCAAGTCTTAATCAAACACAAGGTTCAGCAAATACATATCAATAACTCATATCATAAGGTTCATACTCAAATATATTAAGATTCAACAATTATGCATATCAAAGTCTTCCTATCATAAAGTTCAAATCAGGTATCGCATGATTCAATAAATCATAAGTTCAGATAAGCAACGGGTCACACAATCAGGAAAGGGTTCATAGCAATGGCATCGGAAATCCTAATACAAAAGCTAACGAAAAGAAACCGTTATAAGAAACCTTTACTGAAAAGGTCAGAATATCTGTACCTTAAAGCAAATGAGAGGAAAGCAAACGAATGTAGGAATACGAAGATGTAACGTCGCGTCTCCTTCAACGAATCTACACGGATTATGATTGATTTAATACTTATTAGCATCATTAATGTTATAACAGATAAATCTCATTAATATTCTTAGAGTTTTCAGAATATTCTCATTTTTAGTGACGGACGGAATTCCAACATTTTAGAGTATTAATCATTAATTATCCAAACTTAGGATTTGAAAATGACAATTAGTAAACTAAAGGACTTAATATAATAATTATCTTATTTGAGGACTTATATGATCATCATTCAAAGTATAAGGTTTATAAATGTCAAGGACGGATTTTAGGACTCCCTTTCAAAATATTTTACAAAATCTTTTATAACTTACATGATTAACCAAGACTTACCATTCTCACATGAAATAACGAATTTGCACACTTAGCTTTTAACCCTAATCAATTCCTATTCGTCCTAGGGTTTCCCATGCTTTTAATATCATTTATTACGCATTTAATTTACATGTCACCTCTTTTAATGATTTCCTCTTTGACCTAGAACGTATATGAAAAACAAACCGAAGTTACCTCAAAACTCATGCATGTCTCTACACAACTAACTCATACTTGTCGACTCATAATTACTCGGAATTACATATTACACCCTTAACATATTTAATTATACGATCTAACCTTATATTATCAGATTTTACATTTTAGCCCAAAGGTTTTAGAATTTACAAAACATACCCTTTTAAGTTAATAACAATTCAATGGCCCTCTAAATATAAAAAATTACACGTTTAACCCTCATACCTATTTTTATACGTTTAGTACCTTTATTTTTCTGTTTACAAAAATAACCTTTAAGTTTCATAATTTACAAAACCAACCCAAAACTTTTATTTAGAACCGAATCATGCATAATTCAAGTACAAACCCTAAACCTAGGTTTAACCCATCATTAGTTCATCATTACTACTGCATTAATTACCCTTAATTATAACAAGCAAACCCTAATCGTCCCTTTTATTTTCTTTCCTTTTTCATATGCGATCGAACAAAACAAACCCTTAACAAATCACACAAGCTTCGAATTCATGAACTTGTATTTTATTCAGGTCGTATAACATATAAGAGCTTCCAGAAAAATTCAGATCATGGCTCTAAAAATTATTATATGCTCGTTCGTTATTTATACGTTTTTAGGGTTTTTAATCCAAAACAATTCCATGCGACTTGTTAAATATGCATGACTAATTTTTACAGGTTCTATATGACTTGTAGGACTGAAAATAATATTGGAAACATACCCTTGATGAGATTTGGACATTAGAACAAAAGAACACAAAAACTTTATTCGGCGAAACCCTAATCGACCAAGAAACTAATCACGATCAAACCAGCACCTTAGGACCTCGAACCAGATTTTTAACACCTTCTTTACCTTCAAACTCGTCCAAGAAAAATAGCTCTAAGCCTTGAAAAACGAATGTCGAATTATTTAGGGTTTTAGAGTCGGTTTTAGTATAATCGGTTATTAGGGATTAGAATAAACCGTATAATGTGTATATATATGATTTATTAATTTTCTTGTGGGCTTAATATTATAATGGAATTATAATAAATGGGATCTTAATTTATAAATTTGTATTGGGCCTTTATTAATTTTATTTCTTTATAAAACTTAATAAATATATTCGGCTATTTATAAAACACAAAACTGATTTTATAAAATTATAAACTATAAAAATAATCTTTACAAAGTCTTTAAAATTTATTTGGATCATATGTGATATTTCTTAAAAATTTTCTGAATTTACATAGCTTGTTTGGTATTCTTTAAATTAATTATTCATACTTTTTGATCATAGGGGTATTTTGGTCTTTTTGTGAATTTTAGAAATTCAGGTTTTACATATTATGACACGCTTGATCAAGAAAATAAACCGGACTAATAATGGTGAAACTTGATTTATAATGAACCCTTAATCTTGCGGAATCTTATGTGATATTAAGGGGTTGGACTTGCATGCCGTAATGCGTTAAATGCATCCTCGCGTCGAGATTAGAAAATGCGATGGTTTATACTATATTTGATACAAAAGTTTTAAGTTTGAAAAGGAAAAGTATTCCCCCCATCCCCTCTACGTTTTCACAGTCAAGAATTTAATTCATTAACTTAACCTCATCCTTTATAAACCAAGCATTCTTATGAGCTTTGTGGAAAACTAGAAGGGGGGGGGGTTGAATAGTTTTACCAATTTAAAATTTCCTTTTAATCTATTTAGATTGACTTATGTCAATCTATTTGGATGTGTGTGTTTGGATGTTGATAAAAAAGCATGTAAAGCTAAGTAATGAAAAGATTAGAGTAAGAAGCACAAAACCACAACACAAGTATTTATAGTGGTTCGGCTACAAGGTCACCTTTCTTGCCCTACTCCACTCCCCGAGTCACCTACTCGAGAGTTCGTAATCACTACACCAATCTCCTTATCGCGGAGAAGCCTTCACAACGTTGCCTACTCTTTTTACGGTACTAGGCTAACCACCGGGTTCTTTCACTCCAAGGTGAACCACACCTACACAACGTCGCCTACCCTTTATAAGGTACTAGGCTAAGTACCTAGTTCTTTCACACCTTAGGTGAACTACACCTTCACAACGTCCCCTACCCTTTATAAGGTACTAGGCTAAGCACCTAGTTCCATTGCAATGGAGGAACTACTACCACACTACACCAACGACTAATCCCAAAGGAGATCTACTCCTTTACAACATCATCAAGGATATCAATATCCTTGGATCTAATACTATTCTATCTTGTACATCGAAACACACCATATCGAATGTACATGTAAGGCACCTTTCACTAATGCCTTTGACTAGATCTACAAGACACCTTTCACTAATGTCTTGTGTCTTCACTTCTAAGCACCTTTCACTAATGCTTCTTTGTCTTGACTTCTAAGCACCTTTCACTAATGCTTCTTAGTCTTGACTTCTAAGCACCTACCACAAGTGCTTTATCCTATAGACGATAGATACCCTTCACTAATATCTTCGTCTTGACTCTTAAGACATCTTTCACTAATGTCTTCAACACTATACTTCTTTGAAGAAAGAAAGGAATCATCAACAAGAAGACTTCAGTAGCCTTGATGATGAGGAAGCATGGCAACTCATGGACTTGAGCTTGCTTGACTTCAAAGGTGGTGATCTTGCCTTTAAGAGGAACCTAAAAGATCACACAAAAACAAAACTACAAACATAGATCTCTTGGATCTAAGGTTAGTGAGGTTTAACTCAGGGGAGAAAGTATATTGAAAGGGGTGAGAAACAATAAAGAAATGGCTCACTATTTATAGAGGAAAAACCTCTATTGTTCCCCGGATCCCACGGATCCCTACCACAAAGGATCCGGCTAGCACAAAGCTAGGGATCTGTGGTCCGCTCCTCTTTGCCCATGGGTATTTTTTGTTATGGGTCATGGGTCATGGGTTATGGGTTGATCCATGGTTTTCTTTCTAGATACAATGAACTTGGTTAAGTGGTATATATAAAACCATGGGTTGTGGGTCAAAACCATTTGCTAGTATTTTACCCATTTAGCATATACTTGTATTTACCCATTTTAGCGTATACTTAGTTTTTACCCATTTTAGCATACTTAGTTTAAGTATATGTTTAACCCAATATGTAAACACTAGTTGTTGTACATATTTATCTAAGTCATAAAAACACTTATACTTGTTTTAGTGTTTTATGTGAAAGTGTAAGTGTGTTAGAAAACTATTAGTCCAAACCATTTACGTATTTTATTTGTTTCGTTAAAAATGATTTTACTTTTGTTATCGACAAAACATTTGAAGATCGTAAAATATAAATAAACGTTTTTACGGCTTATTTGTATTAACAATCTCCCCCTTTTTGTTGATGACAAAACATAAAATTATTTTAAGGAAAAAGCTAAAATTCGTAAAAATTTGAATTTGTAGTTTTTACTTTCTTCTCCCCCTTTTTGTCGAAACAAAAAATGTTTGAAGGAAGACAACACATTGTTTTTAAGAAAAACATGTGAAAGAAAAAGTAAAAAGGAATAGAAAGCAATTAACGGGACAGAATCTTGTCTTTTACTCCCCCTTGACGAGTCCATCCCTATGTAAGGACGTCAAGTAAATGATATTATTCTAGTTTGTTTGCAAATAAGTTTGGAAGAGATATCGTCTACGAGACGAATATGCTCCCCCTTGATTATTGCAAAGGGATGTCACGAAATATCAATCTAGTATTGCAAGTAATTTGCAATGTATTGCTTTGACATAAAGCTCCCCTAGCTTTAGGATGTCAAAGTCTTCATATGTAAATTGAATAACTACAAAACAAAGGTTAGAAATCAAGTATAATTCACAATTTCCTGCAAATGTGATTCAAGTTAGTATGAAAATAGTTTCATGTCTCACGGATCCCGCGGTTCCATCCTAGTAGGGATCCGTCTAGGCAATTCTGAGGGATCCGCATTAGCTGATCAATTTCAGCAAAGGTGATATAACAAGTAATGTTATCACATAAATGAGATATGAATACAAAGTAATCACATCTTCAACAAAATAACAAGTAGCATGTAATTCTATTTAATAAAACAAGAGTTATGATATGCATGACTCGAAAAATAAGAAAATAGACAATACATGACTAGGAATTTCTAGACCAACTAACACTTGAAGCTAAGACACCACTATAATCTTCTAGCACAAGTTTTGTTTAGGTTTAATCTCGTCGAAACGTTCGAGGATATGATAGAACATGAAACGTTGGTCTTCTCGTACTTCATGTATCAAACTTTCAACATGTTGACAATGATAGCAATCTTTGTCATGGCTAGGTAGTGGTGTTGGAAGAAATGAAATGGCTTGATGCGAAGGATCAAGTGAAGCGGCTTGCTGAGCTTCAAACGATGGAGGGATTGGTGGATGTGCATTTGAGAATGACTCAACCAAGAATGATGGTGGTGGTAGAGAAGTGTCAACTTCCATATGGTCGGGTGGTTGACTTTGATGATTTGTCATAATCCAAATGGGATTATATGATTGAAACGCCGAGAAGGAAGCCGGAGCAAGTGTTGACTCAACACCTTGATTTTGAGCCATTATTCCTCCTAATGAGGAGAATGTTGTCGGCGGAAGCGGATGAGATGGCCTAGGAGGCAAGTCCTCTAAATTGTAGAGGTGTGGTGATGATTGTGGGGATGTAAATGAAATAGCTCTAGGAACCAATGGTGATGGTTTGGTGGAGATGATATTGTTTGGCCTAGGAGGTATGGTGGTGTTTGGCAAAGGTAGTTTTGTGGGTACTAACCTTTTAGAAATTGGATTGGTTGGAAGGATTCTATCATTTGTCGGCTTGACCGGAGATGATTCGGTTGAGGAAATTCCGTGTATAACACGAGCTCTTTTCATGGGTGGTTCTTTGGTGGATAAGTTACTACTTGGGGTTTTTCTCATGATGAGATGATTTCAAAGATTTACAAGAACTGAAAGTTAGGAAGAGAGTGATGACTAATGGAGGTCCTAACAAGGTGGTTTATAAACTAAGAGATTTGGCAAGTACATTTAAGCTTCAAGCCACTAGGATTCATTAGAATGTGATGATTGACATGTACAAGAGTCAACTTCAGAGTTTGCACTGATCTAGGAACTCATTTAAGATGAGATGGAGTGTTAGAGTTAGGAAGAAGAGTTGAAATGATTGCATTAGCAAGATTTGACCTATACTGTCATACGGATCCCACGGTTCCCTCCTAAGAGGGATCCGTCTAGGCTAATCCTAGGGATCCGTCTCTCAGCAGCTATGAAAGATTGGAAATGATGTTTCTAATATCTAAGACCTATATCATCTTGAGTGTTTCAGTCCTCCTAGTTGCTTTAAATGAAAGGATGCTTTCAGTACTTGAAGGTAATGAATGATGTAGCTAATGTTTTTCTTTTGTGGAAGGATTTGGAACTTTCAAGAGTACTAATGGATGAACAAGGATGACACTAAATATTTAGAATATCAATTGAAGCTAGATGATCCTAGAGATCAGGTTGTGTCTTAGGATAGTGTTTTGGAAGATATCCTAGAAGCTTTGAGAAAACTATATTTTGATCAAGTTTGATCAATTTTGAGGTGAGGACGATTTATGATTAATTTTGACATAATTGAAAGATTTCTAAGACTAGATGTGATGGATCAAGTAGAAAATAAGGTTTGAGTTTAAGAGCGGAAGAGTAATGGATTAAAACGAAATGGTAGATCTACAAGCGTTTTTAGAGTGTCACCTCGGTGAGTTATGTATTAATGGGAAAGATTAACCTATCTTGATAAGGACTTAATTTGCCTTAAGACACTATGTTTAGCTTAGTGTGAGGTGTTCTAAGAATATTTTTGAAATACAATGCTTGTAATTGCATTTACTGTTCGACGGATCCCACGGTTCCTTAAGAGTAGGGATCCGTCTAGTGTAACTTTTGGGATTCGCCCATCTGCTCAGCAGAACCTTTACTAAAGGTATGCAATGATCTTGACAATGCATTATATTCCAAGATTAGTTTAAAGGAGTTCTAAAACTAAGATATCAAATGTAAAATGTTTTATTTCATGAAGAAAATTGGATTACATTGATAAAGCACGAGTACAAAATATTTGATCCTATTTTGGAATACTATTGGTTTCCTTGAGTGTTTTCACTAGGAGGATCATTATGTGATTGATGAGTGTTGGTGGAATCAAGAATGAAGAAAGTCTTCATGAGAGATATGTTTAGCGGTTCCATCATCTTGTTCACAAGTACGTACAACGGAATTTGAAATTGAGGATGGAAGTGCATAACATTATGATAGAGGCGTGTTAAGAACATTCCATAAGGGATGAGTTTATTCTTGGAGCCTTGAAGATTTTCAATTCGCCTTGCGAAGAAGTAGGCGAGATTGTATGGTTGTTGTGTTAGCAAACAAGTACAACATGTGAGCCCAACAAGCGGGAAGGATTTCTCGATTTCCCTTAAGACTCCAAACATTTTCACGTAGGATGATTGCAAGAGGCTTGTACTCTTCTCGGATATCCCTTGTAAAGATAATGTTTGGATCGGAGTAATTTGGTCGAGGTTTGCATATTATGCGATTTAAATCTTCCGGAGAGGGTATGTGTGAACAATATGGACTATTTTCTTCACGAAAGTTGAAGAGAGAATCAAGAGACCAATCTTCGGTGAAGGCACATTGTCCATGATTTGGAATCCGGAGGATGTGAGCAAAATGCCCAAGGGTTAGAGTGAACTTTTGGTTTTGATATAAAACCAAAGAGATAGAGAGCGATCCTCGTTACGAACGAGTTCGACTTGAGGAAGAATTCCATTATGAACCTTGGACATATCTTCTCGCTGATTTCAAGAAGACATTCTAGTCCTATGGCTCGGAAGGAGGTATTGATACCTTCTTCGAATTGTAGAGAGGTGTCTACAATACGTCCTTCATGGAAGTGACGGTTTTCGAGATTATTGAACCCACGGACATGATTTCCAGGTGTGTTGGGTTCGAGAGAGATGTTCGGAGTGTAGACGCTAGTGAGTGAAAAATCAAACTCATATTCATGCGTCATAGTTGAACCTATAGAAATCACAAGTTAATAAAAGGAGATGGTTGTGGTCAACTTATGATAATCTAATGTTTTTACTAGATTTTTATTAACAATGCTTTTTAATAAGAAATACGCTTAACTTACTTATGGTTTTGCCATACAGGTAGAGTATTACTTTTAGAAGAAAAGAGGTTTTTGATTTGCATGAAAAAATGTTTTCCAAGAGGACGGATCCCACGGTTCCTTTTCAAAAAGGATCCGGCTAGTAAAACTTCGGGATCCGTGGATCAGTAGTAAATAAACAGATTTTATAGTTTTTATACCACGAAAATATGTTTTATCCTACATTTTCCTTTAGCGTGCATACATGACTTCTAATGTATCACGAAAGAAATGAAACATATAAATCAAAAGAAATGATAAACACACTATAACAGAAAACAACCTAGATAATCTAGATCATTAATAGTATTGCATTTCAATGCTAAGGATGATACAAAGGATTGGGTAAATGACCCCAATATAGATTAACAACACAAAGTAAATGTCTCCGTATGTGAACTTCATCATAGGGAACACAAGTGCGATGAGTGTTATGACGATGAGCACGAGTGCGATGTAAACCATGTTGATGACGGATCTTCTTGGTTTCGGTTGAGATGGAATGAGGAGGAAGATGAGATTTTTAAGTGAGTGGGAATTTTTGAAAATGGATGATTTGAAAAAGGTGAGGATTTGATAGATAGGTCGACGGTGGGAGTTTTTATAGGAAAGGAGGAATTTTTGAAATTCGTGATATGTTTTATTATTGGATTTAAAAGAAACAAAACATAAGTTTTATATACCACGATTTTAGACGAGAAATAAAACACGTATGTGAGAAAAAGGCTTCCTAATGAAGCTTCATGTAAAACATGTATAAGCACAAAAGATAATCATATAAATACCTAAATAGGTATACTTAATTATCAAGCAAAGTAAAAAGAAAATCATACCTCTAGCGTACTTAGGAATGTCTCTACAAATGACACAACAAATGTCACTTGGACGATTCCTGCTCCTTTAAGATACCTTCTTAAGGAAGGTATTCTTGTTACCAAGCGACTCCTAAAGCTTGGTGGGTATGATTTTTGACTAATTAACATGACAAAGAAGATTAGTGCAATTAAAAATAAATAGGAAAAAATGTTGTTTATAAAATCAACATCCAAACATATAGTTTAAGAAAAAAAAAATATGGTGTTTGTTTTTATGAAAGACCTTCTTTGTAGTTTTCAATTAACCGTG
>OU343220.1:257504608-257556838 GCA_910596185.1 Chrysanthemum makinoi
TTTTAGTATTCCCACGATTTAGACGAGAAATAAACACGTATGTGAGAAGGAAAAAAGGCTTCTAATGAAGATCATGTTTTTAAACATGGTATAAGAAACAAAGATAATATATAAGATACCTAAATATGGTATACTTAATTATCAAGACAAAGTAAAAAGAAAATCCATTACCTCTAGCCGTACTTAGAATGTCTATACAAGACAAACAAATGTCACGTGGACGATTCCTGCCATTTAAGATACCTTTTTAAGAAAGGTATTCTTGTTACCAAGCGACTCCTAAAGCTTGGTGGGTATGATTTTTGACTAATTAACATGACAAAGAAGATTAGTGCAATTAAAAATAAATAGGAAAAAATGTTGTTTATAAAATCAACATCCAAACATATAGTTTAAGAAAAAAAAAATATGGTGTTTGTTTTTATGAAGAACTTCTTTGTAGTTTTCAATTAACAGTGGACGTATCAGGTTTTTAAAGTACAATATACTTCAACAGACTTGGTAACGAAGCTCTGATGCCAATTGTGGAAAACTAGAAGGGGGGTTGATAGTTTACCAATTTAAAATTTCCTTTTAATCTATTTAGATTGACTTATGTCAATCTATTTGGATGTGTGTGTTGGGATGTTGATAAACAAGCATGTAAAGGTAAGTAATGAAAAGATTAGAGTAAGAAGCACAAAACCACAACACAAGTATTATAGTGGTTCGGCTACAAGGTCACCTTCCTTGCCCTACCCAGCCCCGAGTCACCTACTCGAGAGTTCGTTAATCACTACACCAATCTCTTATGCGGAGAAGCCTTCACAACGTCGCCTACTCTTTTTCCGGTGATAGGCTAACCACCGGGTTCTTTCACTCCAAGGTGAACCACACCTACACAACGTCGCCTACCCTTTATAAGGTACTAGGCTCAGTACCTAGTTCTTTCACACCTTAGGTGAACTACACCTTCACAACGTCGCCTACCCTTTATTAGGTACTAGGCTAAGCACCTAGTTCCCTTGCAATGGAGGAACTACTACCACACTACACCAACGACTAATCCCAAAAGGAGATCTACTCCTTTACAACATCATCAAGGATATCAATATCCTTGGATCTAATACTAGTCTATCTTGTAATCGAAAACACACCATATCGAACGTACATGTAAGGCACCTTTCACTAATGCCTTTGACTAGATCTACAAGACACCTTTCACTAATGTCTTGTGTCTTCACTTCTAAGCACCTTTCACTAATGTTCTTTGACTTGACTTCTAAGCACCTTTCACTAATGCTTCTTTGTCTTGACTTCTAAGCACCTACCACAAGTGCTTTATCTTATAGACGATAGATACCCTTCACTATATCTTCGTCTTGACTCTTAAGACATCTTTCACTAATGTCTTCAACACTATACTTCTTTGAAGAAAGAAAGGAATCATCAACAAGAAGACTTCAGTAGCCTTGATGATGAGGAAGCATGGCAACTCATGGACTTGAGCTTGCTCGACTTCAAAGGTGGTGATCTTGCTTTAAGAGGAACCTAAAAGATCACACAAAAACAAACTACAAACATAGATCTCTTGGATCTAAGGTTAGTGAGATTTAACTCAGGGGAGAAAGAAAGATTGAAAGGGGTGAGTAACAATGAAGAAATGGCTCACTATTTATAGAGGAAAAACCTCTACTGTTCACCGGATCCCACGGATCCCTACCACAAGGGATCCGGCTAGCACAAAGCTAGGGATCCGTGGTCCGCTCCTCTTTGCCCATGGGTATTTTTGGTTATGGGTCATGGGTCATGGGTTATGGGTGATCCATGGTTTTCTTTCTAGATACAATGAACTTGGTTAAGTGGTATATATAAAACATGGTTGTGGGTCAAAACCATTTGCTAGTATTTTACCCATTTAGTATATACTTGTATTTTACCCATTTTAGCATATACTTAATTTTTACCCATTTTAGCATACTTAGTTTAAGTATATGTTTAACCCAATATGTAAACACTAGTTGTTGTACATATTTATCTAAGTCATAAAAACACTTATACTTGTTTTAGTGTTTTATGTGAAAGTGTAAGTGTGTTAGAAAACTATTAGTCCAAAACATTACGTTATTTTATTTGTTTCGTAAAAATGATTTACTTTTGTTATCGCAAAAACATTTGAAGATCTTAAAATATAAATAACGTTTTTACGGCTTATTTGTATTACAAGCTTAAACCATCATTCAAACCACAAACCAAAAATCAATAGCTAAGACATCTATTACATCCTCTTCTCTCACCATGACTAAAGCATCTAGCAAGAACTCTTCAACTAAAGGTTCATCCAAAAAGAATGCTCATATGGTTCATGAGATTTCCTCTACCGATTCATCTCCCATAAGAAGTCCAAATGCTAGAATCCCTCCTCAATAAACTCAATCAACCAAAGCTAGAAAAACCGCTAGAATTAGCATTCGACCTTTTGAGTTGGAAAAAGCTTCAACAAGCACTAAGCCAAAAACACACTAGCTCTAGTAAACACCCCAAGCATTAATTTCTAGAACCTAGACTACGTTCCTTTACCGAACCTCTTTCCCATCCAAATCTATACTCGTTAAAAAGAATCACCACCAAGGACTTCCCATTCACCAACCTTCTCTCTAAATAGGGAACCACCTTCAACATCAAATAGTCCATCTTTGGAAACAAGAAATCACCAAAGATCCAACCATATAGAGGACTTCCCATCTCCACCACTAACTCGTGCATTATCACCCTCACTCTTAGTTGAACCACACCCTACATCGCCTAACTCACCCTCACAAATTCCACCATCCTTTGTAGAGCCTCCTCAAAACATTCCACCTCCTCTGGTTCCTAGTCATGACAATAATTGCTCTAATTGTCAAATCACCCAAGGACTTGTTCAAGAAGTATGAAATGAGTTGCATTTCATGTTTAATCATCTCCTTGAACGATTGGACCAAATCAATAAGTCTACTCACCCTTATATTTCGAGCACTTTGATGATTTTTAAGTTTCCATTACTCCTTGTTTACTCCTTAGAATTAGATAGGAAAGTGTATTACATGTTTTAGTCATTCTCTTAGTTCTAGAGATTTGTATATCATTTCTTGTGTTTTTATTGAATGAAAAATTACATGTTTAAGCCATATGTCGTGAGAATATGTTTGGTGTCTTAATACATAACTCTTTTTGATGTTAACATCACGTTTTACATCACCATTGATGTCTTAAGCATGCAGGCAGACGGATCCCTCACATGGAGGAACCGTGGGATCCGTGCAACAGGAACAAGTTTTCTTACCAATTTGAGTCTTATTTGCAGGAAATTATGCATCATATACTTGTTTTTTAACCTTTGTTTTGTAGATTTTCAATATACACTTGAAAACTTTGACACCCTCAACAAAGGGGAGTTTATTGTGAAAGTAAAAATGTTGCAAAAACGCTTGCAATACTTTCACATAGGATTACATTTATACTTGATGTCCTCTCCCAAGGATCACTCGTCAAGGGGGAGATAGTTCGTCTAAAAGACGAAACCATTGTCAAACGATATGGCAAAACACTCGTTTAGCTTTCGTAATTACTTGACGTCCTCAACAAAGGACAGCACCTGTCAAGGAGGAGCTAAGACGAGAATCTTTTCATCTTACTCTCTATTTTCATATTTTTACTTTTACATGTTTTTCTTCAAACAATGTGTTAGTTTCTTTGGACCTTTTTGTTTCGACAAAATGGGGAGAAGAGAGTAAAAACTCCAATTCAAACTTTTACGAATTTTAGTTTTTCCTTAAAATAATTTTATGTTTTGTCATCAACAAAAAAGGGGGAGATTGTTAATACAAATAAGCCGTAAAAACGTTTATTTATATTTTACGATCTTCTAATGTTTTGTCGATAACAAACGTAAAATCATTTTAACGAAACAAATAAAATACGTATGCAATAGTTTGAGCCAATAGTTTACTAACACACTTACGTTTTCATACAAAACACTAAACAAGTAATACTGTTTGCATTTTATAGAAATGCATATGTATAACAACTAGTGTTTACATAATGGGTATATATATACATACTTAGTATATATTATAATGGGTAAGAATCTAAGTACTTGACCCATTAACTAGATACATTAAATGTAGTTGGGTAAAACCCAAAGTCCATGACCCATGGATCATGATTCATAACCCATGACCCATTGCATGACATCATGCATGAAGTCATGTTGGGTAATATCCATAACCTATGGAGCTAACCCATGAACCATTGACTAGATGCATTGCATCTTCTAGATACATTGTATCTATTTGGATACCCATGGTCCAAAGTCTATGAACCATGACCCATGATCCATGACCCATAACCCATTTAGGAGGAGCGTCCTACGAATCCCCAGGAATACACTGGACGGATCCCTCAAGCAAGGGATCCGTGGGACAGTAGTGAATTTTTGTCTATAAATAGTGAGCCATTTCTTCATTGTAAGAGCATACTTTCACATATACTTTCTCTAAGTATTGTAAACTCTCTAACCTCAGATCCAAAGGATCTTTCTATGTAGTTTTGTGTTTGTGTGATCTTTTAGGTTCCTCTTAAAGTCAAGATCACCACCTCTTGAAGTCGAGCAAGCTCAAGTCCATGAGTTGCCAAGCTTCGTCATCATCAAGACTACTAAAGTTCTCTTATTGATAGTTCTTTCCTCCTCTCTAGAAGTGTTGTGTTGAAGGCATTAGTGAAGGATGCCAAAAGGGTCAAGTCGAAGGCTTTAGTGAAAGGTGTCGAAGGTCTGTGTCTAAGGCATTAGTGAAGGATGTCAAAGGTCCATAATGAAGGCCTTAGTGAAAGGTGTCAAAAGATCGTGTCAAGGGCATTAGTGAAAGATGCCAAGGGTGTACAATCGATATGGTGCATCGATGTACAAACATAGATAGGTTGTATCCAAGGATATTGATATCCTTGATGATGGTGTAATAAGGAGTGTGTCTCCTTTGGGATAGGTATTGTGTAGTGTTGGGTAGTATTTCCTCCTTTGTAATGGAACTCGGTATCTAGCCTTGTACCGGATAAAGTGTAGGCGACGTTGCGAGAGGTTTAGTTCTACCTCGTGGAAGAACCCGATGTCTAGCCTTGTACCGGATAAAGAGTAGGCGACATTGCGAAGGCTTCTCTGCCACAAGGAGTTTGTGTTGTGTAGTGCTAACGAACTCTCGAGTAGGTGACTCGGGGAGTGGAGTTGGGCAAGGAAGGTGTCCTTGTAGCCGAACCACTATAAACACTCGTGTCGTGGTTTTGTGTTTCTTACTCTTTACCTTTACATTACTTAGTTACATACTTATCTATCAACATCCAACATACACATCAAATAGATTGACATAAGTGAATCTAAATATTTTAAAACGAAGTTTTAATCGGTAAAACTATTCAACCCCCTTCTAGTTTTCCACAAAGAGGGTATTTGTTGCTTTTTGTTCTATTGTTCGTTTGGTAACTACGCTTATCCAATCGAAAGCGTAAAGTGCTTCAGAACTCTCTTAAACACAACTTTTATGAACTTGAGTTATGTTTCATAGAAAAGTGAACAGAAATTGTGGACGATTTTCTCCAATAAAAGTCCTATATGAAGTGGGACGTGAAAATAGTTTATATGTCAACTTGTGAATATGGAACACAATTATAGCATGACCTTATTTATGGCAATGAGCTTTTTTTAGCGATTAAGAATGTTTAGCTTTTTACGTTTAAAATATCACCTTTAACGATTGTTTAGTTTTTGGACTTTGTTTGAACATTTTTATTATTAGCTTTTTGTTTAAACGTTTTTATTTGAATTGTTTAAGGTTTTTTTGGATTATACATATTATAATAATTACAAATGGGGAAAGTGATTGTATGGATGTTGAGTATGTAAGCTTCGGTGTAGAACCCAATTAAACTACATCGTTTTGTTAAAATTATAAAACACACTATCAATTCTCAAAGACTCCCTTCTTCTCCTAAAGCAAACCCAACCTATCCTTTCAGTTTCTTTGATTTGTAGACTTTTGTTATCCTTGTTCATATCTGAATCACCACTACTATCGAATCCCTACTTTGATATCAAGAATCTCCATAAAGGGGCTCTTATTACAACATATAACTTTGGTTATGTCTTTATTGCCTTTTATTCTCCTTCATTTTGCAAAAAAAATACAACTTTTCATCCAATCTCAACATCTAAGTTTGCATTTTAGTAAGAAAAGATATTTCAATTTATTCTCGTAGGTATGTATAAATAATATATATATATATATATATATATATATATATATATATATATATATATATATATATATATATATATATATATATATATATATAATAAAAGTCAGTGACCGCATGAGTTTGATGACAAGAATTTATGAATCACGCACCAAGTGTTTGATTGAATGCTTCAGTGTCATTCCTAGTTTACCAGATAGAAAAGAGTTGGGACATTAATGTGATAAAAAAGAACCTGTTTCATGGTACGATTGCAAAATCAATTGTTTGAAATGAAATGCCAAGATGAGATCTTTGCGCATCAAGTCTTTAATATTGATCTAATTGACAATAAGTCTGTTGGACTTAATCAATCTAAGTTAATCATTAAATACGAGTTCGCAACGGATAATGGATCTAGTTAATGCGATTACAATTAACACGTATAATAAACAAACTAAAATAAATATGAAATAAGAAATCAACCCTCGTAGTCACCCGCAAATTAATAACAAGAAACTAAGTAATCAACGCGATCACCTCTACGAGTTCTCACACAAACACGTTAAACCGAATATTCCCGATATGCTAGTCGTTAAGTGCGTAACCACGTTACAAACAAGTGTATAAGCTCAAAACCCTTGAACCAAACAAACAACCAAGCTGCTGCCCTTTGTCGGAGATCTAAAACAACCCGAGAACCAATTACCCTTTTGTTTGATATCGGGTAAACTGAACCCGATGTGATTCTGCCCCAATTTGACTGAGAACGCAGAACAAACCAAAACACAACACCTTGGCTTCTGTTCGACCAGGATCCACCAAGAACTTAGCACTATCAACATGTGAATAACTATTGGATCGATTGATGCAATTTAGGGTTTAAAGTGGAAGAATCGAATTGAAAACCCTAGATCAGATTAGGGTTCCAATTGGCTGAGAATGGTGGTGAGTGGATCGATGTTTTCTCTTGTGAATTAAGGTGTGCTAGTCGTGTGTTTATGAGCTAGGGTAGGGAGTATATTTAGTCACAAAACCCTAGATTTTATGGGCTTAAACTTGTGCACCAGGCTAAGCTTAAATTCCATATCTTTCCAAAACCACCCTAGGTCGAAACCCACCCCAAACATCCCTCCATGGACCGGCCATTGGGCTTGGAATAAGTGTAATTCGACTAGTTCTTCTCGGGTCAAATTCGGGTCAATATCGAGCTTTAAATGTAAACGTATTCTAGTGTTCTGTGTGTGCCCCAATAGGCTTACACACCCTTAGTCGTATTAGCTAATCTAACTCTCACATTTTGACAGCTCCCACTTGGGAGTTGGAGTAGCAGATAGCACAAACACCAATGACGAAAACGTCTAGCAACGCTCTCACTCACTATTTAACTAAAGGTGTCTTAGATATAGTTTCATAAATCTTTCTCAGTAGCATGGTCATTTATGTCTTGCTTTTATTATCATTTGTTATAGATACCGTTAAACCATGGATATGGATCCTAACTCATTCCATATAGTTTAACCATTTAGATTCTTATTATAGAATTTTATTAGATATACCAAATGTAATCAAGAATCATCTTGCATTACCTTTAGGTTCGGCCAAAAAATTATTTGATTAATTCTGGAGAGGGTCCATGGTATCTTTCTGCACATATCAAGTGGAGTAATAAATCCTTGTGACTACAAGTGTTGCGGTTGCTGCTTCACATCACTCCGAAATATAGCTTTTATAACTACCTTATTCAGATATCATTTGGCATATACTTACAAAAGTGATATCCACACATAATAGAACTCGCTTGTATCTCAAGTCTAAGGACAACTTAACAAACCATTTCAACATTTTACTTATGACAAGGATCCAAAAGTAAATGTTTAAAAATTGGGGTATCCAATATGCACCCCTTGTGAATACACATGAGTTTGGCAGGAACAATCCACATTCTTATAGAATATAACCAACACTCATATTTGCCTTACATAACAATATTCTTATATTGTTAACCGACAATGGACATATTTAGAATGATAAATCATTTCATGGAATAAACATGCAAATATGGAATAACAGATTATGTGAATAAAATAAATAATACCTCGTATCTTTATTTATCAGAAAGTAAAACTGTCTTACATTTCCAAATTATCCAAATACTAATTACACACATATTTACATGAGACTACTAGCTGTTGTCAAATCAATACCCCTAGTCAATTTAGAATGCTTAAGATAAGCTAAAGCCTTCGTAAATAGATCAGTTAGGTTGTCATATGTGTGAACTTTTAATATCTTCATGTCACCCATTTCAATGATTTCTTGAAGATAATGAACTTTCACGCGATAATGTCTAGCACCCTTGGTGATTCCACTTTCATTAGCTATAGTGTTAGGATTTAGAAAATCCGATAGTTAAAGAGTCAGTCACCTCAAGTATATGTATTCGTTAGAAAGCTCATAGTCGTAGTCATTTAGTGTTAGGAAGTAGTTTGTTAAGTAACACCGTGGAGGATGGACGGGTCTTTACCCACTGTATGCCTGATCCACAGCCCGAAGGAGGGCGTCTAAGCTTGTAACTATAAATACCCTTTGCCTAGCAAGGCAAAGGGTTGAAGCTTTTCAATATCATTTTTCTTTGTCTCACTAAGTTCCCAAAACTCTTCCACTTTCTCTTTCTAGAACTCATACTATACGCCTATAATCATTGTTTGTTTATGTGTTTATGAAAGCCAATATGTTACAATTGGTATCAAGAGCCAAGGTTTGATCACTCATCTTTCATGTTCTTGGATTTCTAGTGGTTTTCATAAGGTTTTGGGTTTGAATGAGTTTAGAGTAGTTTGCATCATTTGGATCATTTCTTGTGTTAAAGTTTGGATTTTGATAGTACTTTTGTGTTTAGAATCATTATAAGTGTTTAGGTTTTGGTTTTGAAGGCTTCGATCATCGTGGTTGAGTTGTTTTTGGATTGAAAAGTGGTGTTTTTGAATTTTTCTTGGATGCGATTTGTGTCACGGTAAGACTTTTTTCTATGCGATTTGTCCCTGTTTGGATCTTTTATTGAAGCGATTTGTCACGTTCAGAATGTGATTTGTCTTATTCTGTGAAGTGACTTGTCTACTATGCGATTTGTCTATTGAGACAAAACGACAAGAAAGGACAAAGTAGTGGGTGTACTTGTGTATTATGCGATTTGTCAACCAATGCGATTTGTCAGCCTATGCGATTTGTCTACTAAGCGATTTTTCGTTTAAGTGATTTGGCAATCAAGGTGCGATTTGTCTTGAACTGCGATTTGTCTTGTACTGCAATTTGTCTTATACTACGATTTGTCTTGTACCGCGATTTGTCTTCAGGACTGCGATTTGTCAGAACTGCGATTTGTCTTGGTGTGCGATTTGTCTATTGAGACTTGTCGTTTCTTCGTGTTAATCAAAGAGTAGTAAAATCCCGTAGAATCTGTAATCATGTCTACAATCACTTTTTCCGTTGCTGATGATGTTCAAGCTGCAGGATCTGACACTCGTCCTCCCATGCTGGACAGAACCGATTATGACTCTTGGGCTCAAAGAATCAGACTGTATTGCTTAGGAAAGGAAAATGGGGTTAACATACTTAAGTCAATTGATGAAGGACCATATCAAATTGAGACTACCAGGGACATTCTTGAAACTGCTGCTGATGGTTCAGTTGTATTGGGATTAGATAGACCAAAGATGTATGATGAACTTGATGATAAGGAGAAAAAGAGATACGATGCAGACATCAGAGCCTCAAACATCATACTTCAGGGTTACCTAAGGACATTTGCAAGCTAATCAATCACAACACTGAGGCCAAGGCTGTTTGGGATAATGTCAAGATGCTTCTCTCTGGGTCAGAACTAACCAAGGAAGATAGAGAGTCTCAGCTGTATGATGACTTTGAGAACTTTAAGATGAATCCAGGGGAAAGCGTTACTGAATATCATGTGAGATTCCACAAGCTTGTGAATGATATGAGGAATATCAAAATGACAATGCCAAATATTCAGCTCAATTCAAAGTTTGTGAACAACATGAATCCCGAATGGAACAAATTTGTCACTGCAGTCAAGCTAAACAAAGGTTTGAGGAACACCAATTATGAGCAATTGTATGCTTATCTGCTCCAAAATGAGAAGCATGCTGCATTTGAACGAATGATTCTGGAAAAGTTTAACAACAATGCTGGAAATGCAAGCTCTTCGAATGATTCAACTGCATTCTACACAAATGTGGGAATAACTACTAAAGCATCTCAAGTCATACCTACTGGAGATGGTAATCACAAGCTTATTTCGGATCCAAGGTTTAAACCTTCAGACTCAGACACATTCATGGAACACCTTGTCAATCAACTAGCTCTAATGGTTAAGCAAAACTTGAACTTCACCCCACACACAAACAATCACCTCAGAACTGCATCCAATCTTCACAATCATGCTATGGTTAAAGACGGAAAGGTAGTGGTGCAAAATGTGCAAGGAAGACAGAATGCATATCTTCTAAATAATGAACAAGGGAATGTTGGTGCTGGATATGGGAATGTAGGTTCTGGATATAGGAATGCTGGTGTTGGTGGTGGATATGTGGGTAATCAGAATCGTGGAAGGAACATGGCTCAGGGTCAAGTAAAGCCAATCAAGTGCTACAACTGTGATGGAGAAGGACACATCGCAAGGAACTGCACTCTTCCAAAACATCCTCAAAATGCAGAGTACTTCAGGGACAAGATGCTACTGGCGCAAGCTCAAGATAGTGGAGCTATGTTGAATGAGGAAGAGTTGCTATTCCTTAATGAGGGAAATGCCAAAACTAATGATGCTGATGTGAATGAACAGCCAGTGTAGGGTATGGGTCAGAACAATCCCAATGCATTTCAAGTTGCAGACTGTGATGCATTTGACTCTGATGTCGATGATGAACCTACTACCCAGACCATCTTCATGGCTAGTATCTCACCAATGGTCTCTCCAAAGGCTCCTTCACAACAACAGGCGAATCCCTCCAAGGAATCAATCATATCAGAGGTATTGAAACTATACGATGAAGTTGGTGTGCAAAAGATACACGAAAAGGTACAATCAACTGAAATTATTGAATCAGATATTGAAAATATGGGTAATAGCAATGTTGTCCCATATGATCAATATGTGAAGCAAAATGAAAGTGAAATTGTACCAAGTGATGCATCTTCTGCAGTCAATGATGACTATACTTTTGATGAATACACTGCATGTGCCCCTGATGACTCTATAACCTCGGAACTAAATGCCTATAAAGAACAAGTTTCCATATATGAACAGCGTGCTAAATTTGAACTGACTACCCGTGAGCAGGAGATGGATAACCAAATACGTACACTTATTAGAAAAAGTAACTTTAGGGAAGAAATGTTAAAACAAGAGTTAAATTGCTTACAAGAAAAGCTCAAAAAAACTGTTAAGCAAAAACAAGAACTTCAAGAAAATGTAAAGGTGCTTAAACAGGAGTTTACTGCTAAGGAATCAAAACTTTTAAATGACTTTTCCAACCTAAAATTTTTGAAAAACAAACTTGAAAAAAAACTGTACATACAAGGGAACACCATTCAGACTGCTCACATGATCACTAAGCATAGAGTCTTAAGCGATAAGCATAGTATTCCCCTTGTAGAGGAACCCAATCCTGAGTATGGAAAAGTATCTAGAGCTGCTCAAAATGTAGTCTATGATGGTAATGAGATTCTTAAGCCTAGGCAAACACCATCATGTATAGGAAGCACTGAAGAGGATAGAAAATTAGAAGATGCCTCTAGGGAGAAAATGGCAAAGAAGTTAAATGATTATTGGTGTACAAAGCATAATATAAAGTTTAAACCCCATGATTACACTAAAGAAAACTGGATAGCATTGAATATGTTTAAACCTCAAACTCAATTAACCCCTGAGCAAGTATTATAGAAGAAAGATTTGGATAAGCAAAAACTCGATAATCTTATTGAGAAGAATTCTCCTTGTAGGAAAACGCCTCCAGCCACTGTGAATCCCCCAAATACACCTATGCATTTAGTGCCCATAACCCTTTCGACTCAAAGCAAGACCCTAATCAGCCTATATGTAGTTTATCAATTATTTGTTGACTTTGAGAAAACATGTAAGAAGAAAATTACACCCACAGGGATTACTGAAGGGGAAAGAGGTTTTGAGCAAACTAAAGAGTGTTATTTAACGGAGGTTATGCCTTTCTTTAAACTACTAAAAGAACAATTTGAAAGTCTTCAAAAGGGCATTGATACAGAGATTAAAGAAATGAAAAAGGTGTTCAATGAAATGGAAATTGAGGTCAAAGATTATGAACGTGAGCTTAAAAGTAATGAAATTGAGAGGAAAAATCTGCATATCTTAAATGATAATTTGATTTCTAGATGTGTTGCTCAGGATGTGTTCTATACTGTTACAAATTATTCTATAACTGCTTCTCAATTTTATGAATTATCTGTTGCCCTGAAAGTTTCCCATGATCGTGTCATTGAGCTTGAGTCCAAAAATTCAAAATTGTATGAGAAAATAGAACAAGATGATCATGATAACTTGGTCAAACATTTTTCTAAATTGAAAGTTAAACATTTTGCTTTGCAATTAAAATATCAACATCTAAAAGAAAATGTTAAAACCTCAAATGCCAATACATCCTCAGATGCTCATGAGTTTGATACAGTTTTTGAAATCAACAAACGTGATGAACAGATTCGAGATCATTGTAACATGATCAAACGATTGAAAACCCAAATCTCACAATTAAAGTGTGATAAGAATGATGTGACTGGCTCCCAAATGCCTCCTCCTTTAGATTCTCAGAACTCTCAGAATTTTCATCTTCAAAACATCATTAATGCATTACAACATGAAAATGAATGTTTTCTAGCAGAAAATGAAAAGGTTAAATTGCATTTCAAAGAGTTATATGAATCAATTAAAGTCACTCGTGCCAAGAACAACGAAAAGGTAGCTTCTTTGCAAAATGAAATTGAGAATCTAAAGAGTCAGGTAAAAGGGAAAATGCCAATCACAAATAGTGAGACTAGTGCACCAAAGGTGCCTGCTTGTGCAAAATATGCTATGACTGTGAAGTACATTCCACCTCGTCTTAGGAATAATGAACTTGCACTTCAAACATACTTTTCACACCTTAAGGATAGTCTAGAATATCTCCGTGAGATTGTTGAAGAGGATAAGAAAGAGAAGCCACTTGATAGTGCGATTAAGGATGCATGCTTATATGTCAAACGATCTCAGGAGCTGTTATAATGCCTAATAACTATATGTCCTAAATTTGGTACTAAGAAAGATAGAGTAGTTATGCCTTGCTCTATGCCCAAAGCTAAGCAAAGCAAGATAGGACCTCGCAAGCTAAGAGTGATCAAAGGAAGGAAGTAGAAGACCATCCTAGGAACAATAAGTTTGAGTTTAATAAAATGAATCGTGTTGATTCTAGTATTAGCTTTAAGCATACTGTAATTAATTCGAATTCTGCTACGATTTGCAAAACATGTAATGAATGTTTGGTTTCTGGTACTTATCATGAATGTGTTGTGAATGAAGTAAAATATGTTGCCAAGTCTCCATTCGAAACTATTAGAATTGCTAAACAAGTTAAGGATGTCAGAAAACCAAGGTGGAAAAAGGTTAAAAAACATTAGAAACCAACAGGAAGAAAATTTAGTAAAGTAGGTTATCAATGGATACCTACTGGTCGCAAATTCAATATTAATGAATTATGGCCTAAATTATCCAGATCAATGCCCATTAGGAAATGGATGCCTACTGGTAGAACTATACCTTTAAGAAGTGAACACACTTTGAACAGATCTATTGTCACTACTAGTCCTGCATCTACCTCTAATGATATCATTGATTCTGCTTCTGATGTGGGTGTTCCAATCTCATTTACTAACCAAATGGAACCCCACATTCTTGCATGGGGATCCAAATTATCCAGTCATCCATACTTGTCTGTGTTCAACTGCAGGTCGTAAAAATCGTTCTATGGTATTTGGACTCAGGCTGTTCCAAGCATATGACTGGAGATCGCTCGCGGCTCATGAACTTTGTGAGTAAATTCATCGAGACTGTTAGATTCGGGAACGACCACTTTGGGGCAGTTATGGGTTACGAAGACTATGTTGTTGGTGACAGTGTAATTTCCAGGGTCTATTATGTTGAAGGTCTTGGTCATAATTTGTTCTCTGTTGGTCAATTATGTGATTCTTATCTAGAAGTGGCCTTTAGAAAACATACTGGCTTCGTTAGAGAACTAGATGGTGTTGAACTTTTAAAGGAAACCCGTGGAACCAATCTCTACACCATCTCTATCGAAGACATGATGAAGTCCTCTCCAATCTGCTTGTTGTCAAAGGCTTCAAAAACAAAGTCATGGTTATGGCATCGTCGTCTCAATCATTTGAACTTAGGAACCATAAATGATCTTTCTAGAAAGGACCTCGTAAGAGGCTTGCCCAAATTGAAATATGAGAAAGATCATCTTTGTTCAGCATGCCAATTGGGAAAAAGCAAGAAATGCGCCCATAAACCCAAACCTGCAAACTCAATTATGGAAGTTCTTCATACTCTTCATATAGATTTGTGCGGACCCATGAGAGTGCAAACTATAAACGGGAAGAAATATGTGCTTGTCGTGGTTGATGACTACTCTCAGTTTACTTGGGTTAAGTTCTTGAAGTCAAAGGATGAAACTCCAGATGTCATCATCAAACTTATCAAACAGCTGCAGGTTCGACTTAATAAAACTGTCATAATTATCCAAACGGACAATGGAACTGAGTTTGTTAACAAAGAACTAAGTCAGTTTTATAAAAGTATTGGAATCAGCCATCAAAGAAGTGTTCCACGTACTCCTCAACAGAACGATGTAGTTGAAAGACGAAATCGGACTCTTGTGGAAGCTGCAAGAACTATGCTGATCTACTCAAAGGTTCTAATGTTTCTCTAGGTTGAAGCCATTGCCACTACTTGCTATACCCAAAACCGTTCCTTTATCCACACCACTCATGGAAAAACTCCATATGAACTAGTCCACAACCGAAAACCAGATCTCTCTTTCCTTCGTGTATTCGGTGCTTTATCCTATCCAACAAATGATGGTCAAGATTTAGGTAAGTTAAGAGCTAAGGCGGACATTGGAGTTTTTGTTGGTTATGCACCAAACCGGAAGGGTTACCGAATCTACAACAAAAGTACCCGAGATATCATGGAAACTATTCACGTCACGTTCGATGAGCTGTCTGAGCAAATGGCTCATGGACAATCTAGTTCTGGACCCGCATCTTAACATTCATTAAGTAGTCCCATCAGTTCTTCTCTTGTACATAATCCCTCACCTGCAGTTCCATATGTACCTCCTTTTGAAGAAGATTTGAAGAAATTGTTTGATCCGATTTTTGATGAATACTATGAACCTCTTGTCAATGATCAATCTATACCATCAACAGTGGCGGCTCCTAATCCAGTCAACACAGATAATCCATCAATTTCTGTGTCACTAAGTCAAGAAGCGCTTGCTGCAAATCACTCACCATCATCCTCGACTGTACATCATGGAAATGTTTCTACCGACTATGATGGAGATAACCCCTTTGCCACTCCAGAAGATGCACCGTTTGAAAATATTTTTGCCCCTGATCCATCATCTGAACCATCTGTTAATACAAATATCGTCATTAAACGTTATCTATATTTTTGATCTTTACCTAAGTTTTGTTAACGACAAAAGTAAATTTAATTTGTATAAAAGCTTAAAGCTTGTCAAGTTTAATAGATATTAAAACAAGCTTTTTCAAACAATATATTCATCATTCAAGCATTTACATTTATGATTAGTAACATCTTGATATAACTCTAATCATTATGTATGATAGTAGTTTTTAGAATGTGTTAGGTTCTTAAAACCAAACACTACTTAAGTACTTGCATATTTCTAAAAATAGAAATACAACATATGACATCATGTGATGCATCATGGAAATCATTGGAAGATTTCATTAGATATTTTGTGTGGATTTGTACTCTTCATATCTTGCACAATCTCACTTAGATAGAGTTGACTTTAGCAAAGATTTTGATATCTTGACTGTCAGACCGACGGTACCAAATTGGTACACGGGCGGAACCCTTTTAAGGGTTCCGCGGTCCGTGGACGCTCCTGTCCATTTTGGCTATAAATAGCAATGCCAAGCCAAGTAGTTTTTCATCCCTTTCTAACATACTCTCATACATATCTTCTCTCTAACCTTTCTAACTCAGTTTCATATCATATTAGTGATCTCTTTTGTAGCAAAGAAGATCAAGTCACATTCAAGCTTCAAACAAGAAGTTGGAAGTCTTGTTTGTTTAGTGTTGTATGATCTTGTGTTGATTCATACTTCATTGTTGTATTAAACCATCATAATCTTGTGAGTGTGAGTGGTTAGTATTTTAGTCCTCAAAATACGTTGTGTGTGGGAGTGGTTGTACCCTTGGAAAGAACTCGACATATAGCTTAGTGTCGGAAATAGTGTAAGCGAAGTGTAAAGGTTTTCTCCGCCGGTGAAAGGAGCTTGTTGACTAGTGAAGTTAAAATCTCGAGTGTGAGACTCGAGGAGTGGAGTAGGGCAAGGAAAAAGAGTCCTTGTAGACCGAACCACTATAAACAACTTGTTGTGGTTTGATCATTTCTTTCCTTATTTACTTCTTACATATTGCTTGCATATTTCATTAACATATCTAAGATCAATATCAATTGATCTTTACAATAAGTTTCAAAACAAAGTTTTAATTGGTAAACTATTCAACCCCCTTCTAGTTTTCTACAATTGGTACCAGAGCCTCGTTGCTCAAGAATTTCTAAACTAACTTGTATTTTATAAACTTGAAACGATCCATGGATTCTCTCAAACTTTAAAGAAGGGCAATCTATGCAAAGACCACCACTCATTGAAACCAATGGATTTATCTATTGGAAAAACCGTTTTGAAACATATGCAAAATCAAAAGATATAGATCTTTGGTTTATTATTGTTAAAGGGGATTTTAGTTCTACAACAAAGGATATTTCCGTTGATGAACAAAAAGAACTAGTTGCTAAAAATAATGAAGCTAAAATGATGCTTTATAATGCTTTACCTAGAAAAGAATATGAAAGAATTTTTATGTGTGAAACCGCCAAAGATATTTGGGAATCTCTTTAATTATTACACACCAAGGTAATTCACAAGTCAAGGATAACAAAATTGATCTTCTTGTTCAACAATATGAACAATTTGTTATTCCTGAAGATGAAACCATTGATTGTGGCTTTGATCGCTTTAACACTATTATTACATCACTTAAAGCACTTGATGAATCTTTTCGTAGTAAGAACTTTGTCAAGAAATTTCTTAGAGCACTCCATCCCAAATGGAGAGCTAAAGTAACCGCCATTGAGGAATCAAAAGATCTCTCAATAATGTCACTAGATGAGTTGATCGGTAACCTCAAAGTACACGAAATGGTGATGGAGAAAGATTCGGAGATCATCAAAGGAAAAAGGGAGAAGATCAAATCCGTTGCTCTAAAAGCAAAAGCGGAATCAAGTGATGATGACGAATCTTGCTCCGTAGCTTAAGATGAGGAATATGCTATGGCCGTTAGAGATTTTAAGAAGTTCTTTAGAAGAAGAGGAAAATTCGTAAGACAACCTCTGTCACACCCCCAAATTACCTGTTTTGCAGCGGAATGGAATTCCTGGGGATTGACTGTCATAGCATCACAATCACAGTTATATTGAACGACCTAAAGTGTCGTTTGAAAAGAACATCGTTTGATTTAATAAAACAATCAGAGTTTACAAAGTAGGTCCCAAATGAAAATCAATGTATGCGGAAATATAAGTTTGTTACAATTCAAACGATGTTTTAAAGTACGTAAAACCCAAGTGAGACGCGTCGTCACCACGACTCCATGATGTGTCCAAATGCATGCCATGAAGTGAATGCCTTAGATACCGGAGATAAAACATGCTAAAAGTGTCAACACAAAGGTTGAGTGAGTTCATAGAGTTTGAGTTGAAATGTAAAGCCTTTCTATATCGTTTATGCAAAAGAAAGGCATTGTAAATCGTTGAAATGTAAAGATTTTCAAAATCGATTATGTAACAAAGGCATTGTAAATCCACTCGCCCAAGTCCCGCCCATACAAAACTTGCAACCTGTGTGTTCACAACCCACTGCCAGAATATGTATAGTTTATGTTCAAACAGAAATCGTCAAATGAATTCACAAAATAGTGCATGGCTCAATGTATCGAAATCGTTTATGCAGCAAAGGCATTGTAATCCACTCAGCCAAAGTCCCGCCCATACACAACTTGCAACCTGTGTGTTCACAACCCATTGCCGAAATGTATATATAGTTTATGTTCAAATGAATATGAGTGTTGTTCAAATCGTTCCAAGACCATTAGTCCATGAATATACCAAGACCATTAGCTCAATGAATATACCAAGACCATTAGCTCAATGAATATACCAAGACCATTAGCTCAATGAATATACCAAGACCATTAGACCAATGAATATACCAAGACCATTAGCTCAATGAATATACCAAGACCATTAGCTCAATGAATATACCAAGACCATTAGACCAATGAATATACCAAGTCCGTTAGACCAATGAATATATGATATAGAAGTTCTAAGTATGGCAATAAGGTTACTTCGCATGACTAAACATTCAGTTTAGATAAACATGTAGTTTGCAAATAATCATGAATGTCATAAAAGTTGTTGATGAGCATGTATCTCCCCCAAAGAGTTTAATAAAAACATTAAAACAAGAAAAGTGGGGCTATGGAACTCACTTGGTGGAATGATGCGAAGACAAAAGTGAGTACATCGAGATGTAATGTGATACGCAAATCTTGACCTATGATGAATGATATGACATGTAATGAGTTGCAATGTAATGTTATGCATGCATTTCGTGTGTTATTTATACCATTTGCGAGTTTTGAAAATATTACTTATCGTCGAAAAATACTCGCTTGACGTCTTGACCAATCAAAAATCACTTTACAAGTATTTACGTCAAAATGTCATCCTACAATGGTTTAATAATGATTTTTGGTGAAATTATCACTTTCGTCGTCGAAAACAATGTCGTCGGAAATTTTCATGAAATTAACAAAAATGGCTTCGAAAACTAGTCGTAATAGTGTACGTCGATCGTTAGAGAACTTAACTCGACGGTTTTGGAAAGTTTGTATCAATATCTAAAAGTTTCAGTTCAGTAGTTTTCGTCCAAAAGGTCTCGAACATAAAGATAATAAGGGTTAAAGATGGTGATTTTAGTTACCGTAACACTTATCTCGTAAAAATAATATAGTTTTCTGAAAATAATAGTTACGGCAATTTTATGAAAACGTGCATATCTTAGTCGTTTCAAACCGTTTTACGTATAATACGTCATTAGCTTCGTATCAAAGTATACTAATATATTTTTGATAAGTCGAAATAATTTGTGAAGTTTAAGGCTCGTTTTTGACTCGAAATAAACAAAAACATGTTGCTGAAATTTTCTGAAAAATATATATTTCGTCGTCAACTTGAAAAATTCATTCCTCCTTCGTTATAAGTCCGTTTTAATCCGTTCAAGCGGCCACGGATTCGTTTTAAAGTATATTTTCTAAATATCAAGGCCAAAAAGTCGTGACTATAGTCGGATTTTCCAGAAAATCAAAACAAGGACAGAACACTTTTTATACTAGTCGAAAATAGTTTTTATCGTACCAAACCTATTCCAATCCCTTCAAATCAACTCCAAAACTAATATAATCCTACCATACACCTTCTTAGGGTGTCATGGGTTCCTAGACATCATCAAGACCAAAATATAACAAGGGGATAATTATAGGATGACTTTATATATATATAACTCTAAAAATCATGTAAAAATGGTATAAATCAACATAAGTCATGCATGTTTGCTCCAAAAATGAAAAGATACATATGAGATGATAAGGAAATATGAAAATGAAAGAAACATGCTTACAAGTGAATATGATGAGGTGCAAGTAACAAGGTAAATCCTAAACACTCTTGGTTTTATTTCAAAATCTAATAAAGAGTATTAACTAGATTGTTAATAACTTGAACTTGATAAAAAAATTTTGATCCCTTTGTGATTCCTCTATGTGGCCGGTTATGTTGGAGAGAAACAGATAGAAGATGTTTTACTAACACTTGAATATGAATGAAGTGTATGAGAAAATAATTGAGTTAAGACTTTAAAGTAGAGTATGAATTATTATCAATCACCAAGCCATGCATCATTAAATGAATACCCTTCAAGGACCGGATTTTGGGGATCTTGTTTCTCCAAAATATATTTTTTTTTTATAATGTATATGTATATACTTGTATAATTTGTAAGATAGTGTAAGTAAATGTGTAGGAAAAGGTACAAGTAAAGGTAAATGGAAATTTTTAAGTGAAAGAGATGTTTAGTAGATCAAAGTAGGATGTAATGAGGTAATAAAAATTGTAAAAATACATTCCTTGTAAAATTTGAGTGATAAAATAATTATCGTATAATTTTTAAGAAAAGCGTCGTAATAATTTAACTTTAACGATTTATGTACCAAATAAATTTGAAATACTAGGAAAACTAAAAATATAGTTTTTATGAACTAAATGTAAGTTTAAAAATACATCGATCATTTTTTGAAAGTAACGGATTAAATATTCAAAATAATAACTCACGCGATAACGTTATTTAATATAAAATTTACGCGTTAAATGTGAAATGAAATGTCATGAATGAACTAATGAGATGCAAATGATGTCAATGAAATGTAGACTAATCTTAGTCCATATGAAATGTACGTGATGTTATGATCATGAATTCGCCGCTAAACCTTCAAGGTTACGCGACTTTGGAACACGTAAACCAAGTTTACGATAAATGTTGAAATAATGAGGCATAAATTGTGTCAAGAAATGACCTGAAAGTACGGGTTGTCACATTCGCCCATCCAAAAAGGAATTCAGTCCCTGAATTCAGTCGTTGTTAGGTCTAACGGGTTTAGGGTTTGATGAGGCAAGCCTTCCCATTCTCGAGCAAAACCCTCAAAAGACTTTTTGGTAACCGATTTTTACTTAATCCCACAACTCATCAAACAAGAATTGTCATACGATTAGGCTAAATCGGTTTAGGTAACAACTTGTTTCTAGCTCGATCTTTGCAACTCATCAAACAAGAACTGTCACGCGGATCAAACTGAAAACAAGTGGTTTGAAGAAAATCTTTTGAAAATTTGGCTCGATTACGGAATTGCTTACACATATAAGCTTACTACTCCCTTCATTGCATGATTCTTCCTGAATTAGACATAGGTGATCGGGCTATGTATAATTTAGGAGTAACTATGCAATGCTTGGACTAATCGACTCATATGATGTTTGGTGTTAAGTCAACCGGTGTAAAATTTGTGATAGGGAATGACAGGGCATTCTCCACGCCAAAGTGATGTGATATGATGGGATGGGTATTTAAAGGCATCCGTGTGACAATCGATATGAAATGAAAGTAAATAACTCAAAAATGTACGATAAATCGCACGCAAAAGTGAACATGCACGTATGATGAAATGATGAGATGCTATGATGATGTAGTTATAGTCTAGGGTCAATGATGCAACCTAGTTCTCTATAACTGAAGCTCTTATGCCAATCTGTCACACCCCCAAATTACCTGTTTTGCAGCGGAATGGAATTCCTGGGGATTGACTGTCATAGCATCACAATCACAGTTATATTGAACGACCTAAAGTGTCGTTTGAAAAGAACATCGTTTGATTTAATAAAACAATCAGAGTTTACAAAGTAGGTCCCAAATGAAAATCAATGTATGCGGAAATATAAGTTTGTTACAATTCAAACGATGTTTTAAAGTACGTAAAACCCAAGTGAGACGCGTCGTCACCACGACTCCATGATGTGTCCAAATGCATGCCATGAAGTGAATGCCTTAGATACCTGAGATAAAACATGCTAAAAGTGTCAACACAAAGGTTGAGTGAGTTCATAGAGTTTGAGTTGAAATGTAAAGCCTTTCTAAATCGTTTATGCAGCAAAGGCATTGTAAATCGTTGAAATGTAAAGACTTTCAAAATCGATTATGTAGCAAAGGCATTGTAAATCCACTCAGTTCCAAGTCCCGCCCATACAAGACTTGCAACCTGTGTGTTCACAACCCACTGCCAGAATATGTATAGTTTATGTTCAAACAGAAATCGTCAAATGAATTCACAAAATAGTGCATGGCTCAATGTATCGAAATCGTTTATGCAGCAAAGGCATTGTGAATCCACTCAGTTCCCAAGTCCCTCCATACAAAACTTGCAACCTGTGTGTTCACAACCCATTGCCGAAATGTATATATAGTTTATGTTCAAATGAATATGAGTGTTGTTCAAATCGTTCCAAGACCATTAGTCCATGAATATACCAAGACCATTAGCTCAATGAATATACCAAGACCATTAGCTCAATGAATATACCAAGACCATTAGCTCAATGAATATACCAAGACCATTAGACCAATGAATATACCAAGACCATTAGCTCAATGAATATACCAAGACCATTAGCTCAATGAATATACCAAGACCATTAGACCAATGAATATACCAAGTCCGTTAGACCAATGAATATATGATATAGAAGTTCTAAGTATGGCAATAAGGTTACTTCGCATGACTAAACATTCAGTTTAGATAAACATGTAGTTTGCAAATAATCATGAATGTCATAAAAGTTGTTGATGAGCATGTATCTCCCCCAAAGAGTTTAATAAAAACATTAAAACAAGAAAAGTGGGGCTATGGAACTCACTTGGTGGAATGATGCGAAGACAAAAGTGAGTACACCGAGATGTAATGTGATACGCAAATCTTGACCTATGATGAATGATATGACATGTAATGAGTTGCAATGTAATGTTATGCATGCATTTCGTATGTTATTTATACCATTTGAGAGTTTTGAAAATATTACTTATCGTCGAAAAATACTCGTTTGACGTCTTGACCAATCAAAAATCACTTTACAAGTATTTACGTCCAAATGTCATCCTACAATGGTTTTATAATGATTTATAGTGAAATTATCACTTTTCGTCGTAAAAACAATGTCGTCCGGAAATTTTCATGAAATTAACAAAAATGGCTTCGAAAAACTAGTCGTAAAATAGTGTACGTCGATCGTTAGAGAACGAACTCGACTGTTTTGGAAAGTTTGTATCGATATCTAAAAGTTTCAGTTCAGGAGTTTTCGTCCAAAAGGTCTCGAACATAAAGATAATAAGGGTTAAAGATGGTGATTTTAGTTACCGTAACACTTATCTCGTAAAAATAATATAGTTTTCTGAAAATAATAGTTACGGCAATTTTATGAAAACGTGCATATCTTAGTCGTTTCAAATCCGTTTTCTACGTATAATACGTCCTTAGCTTCGTATCAAAGTATACTAATATATTTTTGATAAGTCGAAATAATTTGTGAAGTTTAAGGCTCGTTTTTGACTCGAAATAAACAAAAACATGTTGCTGAAATTTTCTAAAAAATATATATTTCGTCGTCAACTTGAAAAATTCATTCCTCCTTCGTTATAAGTCCGTTTTAATCCGTTCAAGCGGCCACGGATTCGTTTTAAAGTATATTTTCTAAATATCAAGGCCAAAAAGTCGTGACTATAGTCGGATTTTCCAGAAAATCAAAACAAGGACAGAACACTTTTTATACTAGTCGAAAATAGTTTTATCGTACAAACCTATTCCAATCTCTTCAAATCAACTCCAAAACTAATCTAATCCTACCATACACCTTCTTAGGGTGTCATGGGTTCCTAGACATCATCAAGACCAAAATATAACAAGGGGATAATTATAGGATGACTTTATATATATATAACTCTAAAAATCATGTAAAAATGGTATAAATCAACATAAGTCATGCATGTTTGCTCCAAAAATGAAAAGATACATATGAGATGATAAGGAAATATGAAAATGAAAGAAACATGCTTACAAGTGAATATGATGAGGTGCAAGTAACAAGGTTAATCCTAAACACTCTTGGTTTTTATTTCAAAACCTAATAAAAAGTATTAACTAGATTGTTATACTTGAACTTGATAAAAAAATTTTGATCCCTTTGTGATTCCTCTATGTGGCCGGTTATGTTGGAGAGAAACAAGAGAGAAGAAGATGTTTTACTAACACTTGAATATGAATGAAGTGTATGAGAAAATAATTGAGTTAAGACTTTAAAGTAGAGTATGAATTATTATCAATCACCAAGCCATGCATCATTAAATGAATACCCTTCAAGGACCGGATTTTGGGGATCTTGTTTCTCCAAAATATATATTTTTTTTTTATTATAATGTATATGTATATACTTGTATAATTTGTAAGATAGTGTAAGTAAATGTGTAGGAAAAGGTACAAGTAAAGGTAAATGGAAATTTTTAAGTGAAAGAGATGTTTAGTAGATCAAAGTAGGATGTAATGAGGTAATAAAAATTGTAAAAATACATTCCTTGTAAAATTTGAGTGATAAAATAATTATCGTATAATTTTTAAGAAAAGCGTCGTAATAATTTAACTTTAACGATTTATGTACCAAATAAATTTGAAACACTAGGAAAACTAAAAATATAGTTTTTATGAACTAAATGTAAGTTTAAAAATACATCGGGATCATTTTTGAAAGTAACGGATTAAATATTCAAAATAATAACTCACGCGATAACGTTTATTTAATATAAAAATTACGCGCTAAATGTGAAATGAAATGTCATGAATGAACTAATGAGATGCAAATGATGTCAATGAAATGTAGACTAATCTTAGTCCATATGAAATGTACGTGATGTTATGATCATGAATTCGCCGCTAAACCTTCAAGGTTACGCGAATTTGGAACAAGTAAACCAAGTTTACTATAAATGTTGAAATAATGAGGCATAAATTGTGTCAAGAAATGACCTGAAAGTACGGGTTGTCACATTCGCCCATCCAAAAAGGAATTCAGTCCCTGAATTCAATCGTTGTTAGGTCTAACGGGTTTAGGGTTTGATGAGGCAAGCCTTCCCATTCTCGAGCAAAAACCCTCAAAGACTTTTTGGTAACCGATTTTTACTTAATCCCACAACTCATCAAACAAGAACTGTCATACGATTAGGCTAAATCGGTTTAGGTAACAACTTGTTTCTAGCTCGATCTTTGCAACTCATCAAACAAGAACTGTCACGCGGATCAAACTGGAAACAAGTGGTTTGAAGAAAATCTTTTGAAAATTTGGCTCGATTACGGAATTGCTTACACATATAAGCCTACTACTTCCTTCATTGCATGATTCTTCCTGAATTAGACATAGGTGATCAGGCTATGTATAATTTAGGAGTAACTATGCAACGCTTGGACTAATCGACTCATATGATGTTTGGTGTTAAGTCAACCGGTGTAAAAATTGTGATAGGGAATGACAGGGCATTCTCCACGTCAAAGTGATGTGAGTATGATGGGATGGGTATTTAAAGGCATCCGTGTGACAATCGATATGAAATGAAAGTAAATAACTCGAAAAATGTACGTATAAATCGCACGCAAAGTGAACATGCACGTATGATGAAATGATGAGATGCTATGATGATGTAGTTATAGTCTAGGGTCAATGATGCAACCTAGTTCTCTATAACTGAAGCTCTTATGCCAATCTGTCACACCCCCAAATTACCTGTTTTGCAGCGGAATGGAATTCCTGGGGATTGACTGTCATAGCATCACAATCACAGTTATATTGAACGACCTAAAGTGTCGTTTGAAAAGAACATCGTTTGATTTAATAAAACAATCAGAGTTTACAAAGTAGGTCCCAAATGAAAATCAATGTATGCGGAAATATAAGTTTGTTACAATTCAAACGATGTTTTAAAGTACGTAAAAACCCAAGTGAGACGCGTCGTCACCACGACTCCATGATGTGTCCAAATGCATGCCATGAAGTGAATGCCTTAGATACCTGAGATAAACATGCTAAAAGTGTCAACACAAAGGTTGAGTGAGTTCATAGAGTTTGAGTTGAAATGTAAAGCCTTTCTATATCGTTTATGCAGCAAAGGCATTGTAAATCGTTGAAATGTAAAGATTTTCAAAATCGATTATGTAACAAAGGCATTGTAAATCCACTCAGTCCCAAGTCCCGCCCATACAAGACTTGCAACCTGTGTGTTCACAACCCACTGCCAGAATATGTATAGTTTATGTTCAAACAGAAATCGTCAAATGAATTCACAAAATAGTGCATGGCTCAATGTATCGAAATCGTTTATGCAGCAAAGGCATTGTGAATCCACTCAGTTCCAAGTCCCTCCCATACAAAACTTGCAACCTGTGTGTTCACAAACCCATTGCGAAATGTATATATAGTTTATGTTCAAATGAATATGAGTGTTGTTCAAATCGTTCCAAGACCATTAGTCCATGAATATACCAAGACCATTAGCTCAATGAATATACCAAGACCATTAGCTCAATGAATATACCAAGACCATTAGCTCAATGAATATACCAAGACCATTAGACCAATGAATATACCAAGACCATTAGCTCAATGAATATACCAAGACCATTAGCTCAATGAATATACCAAGACCATTAGACCAATGAATATACCAAGTCCGTTAGACCAATGAATATATGATATAGAAGTTCTAAGTATGGCAATAAGGTTACTTCGCATGACTAAACATTCAGTTTAGATAAACATGTAGTTTGCAAATAATCATGAATGTCATAAAAGTTGTTGATGAGCATGTATCTCCCCCAAAGAGTTTAATAAAAACATTAAAACAAGAAAAGTGGGGCTATGGAACTCACTTGGTGGAATGATGCGAAGACAAAAGTGAGTACACTGAGATGTAATGTGATACGCAAATCTTGACCTATGATGAATGATATGACATGTAATGAGTTGCAATGTAATGTTATGCATGCATTTCATATGTTATTTATACCATTTGCGAGTTTTGAAAAATATTACTTATCGTCGAAAAATACTCGTTTGACGTCTTGACCAATCAAAAATCACTTTACAAGTATTTACGTCAAAATGTCATCCTACAATGGTTTAATAATGATTTTTGGTGAAATTATCACTTTTCGTCGTAAAACAATGTCGTCGGAAATTTTCATGAAATTAACAAAAATGGCTTCGAAAAACTAGTCGTAAAATAGTGTACGTCGATCGTTAGAGAACGAACTCGACGGTTTTGGAAAGTTTGTATCAATATCTAAAAGTTTCAGTTCAGTAGTTTTCGTCCAAAAGGTCTCGAACATAAAGATAATAAGGGTTAAAGATGGTGATTTTAGTTACCGTAACACTTATCTCGTAAAAATAATATAGTTTTCTGAAAATAATAGTTACGGCAATTTTATGAAAACGTGCATATCTTAGTCGTTTCAAATCCGTTTTCTACGTATAATACGTCCTTAGCTTCGTATCAAAGTATACTAATATATTTTTGATAAGTCGAAATAATTTGTGAAGTTTAAGGCTCGTTTTTGACTCGAAATAAACAAAAACATGTTGCTGAAATTTTCTGAAAAATATATATTTTCGTCCGTCAACTTGAAAAATTCATTCCTCCTTCGTTATAAGTTCGTTTTAATCCGTTCAAGCGGCCACGGATTCGTTTTAAAGTATATTTTCTAAATATCAAGGCCAAAAAGTCGTGACTATAGTCGGATTTTCCAGAAAATCAAAACAAGGACAGAACACTTTTTATACTAGTCGAAAATAGTTTTTATCGTACCAAACCTATTCCAATCCCTTCAAATCAACTCCAAAACTAATATAATCCTACCATACACCTTCTTAGGGTGTCATGGGTTCCTAGACATCATCAAGACCAAAATATAACAAGGGGATAATTATAGGATGACTTTATATATATATAACTCTAAAAATCATGTAAAAATGGTATAAATCAACATAAGTCATGCATGTTTGCTCCAAAAATGAAAAGATACATATGAGATGATAAGGAAATATGAAAATGAAAGAAACATGCTTACAAGTGAATATGATGAGGTGCAAGTAACAAGGTTAATCCTAAACACTCTTGGTTTTTATTTCAAAACCTAATAAAGAGTATTAACTAGATTGTTATACTTGAACTTGATAAAAAAATTTTGATCCCTTTGTGATTCCTCTATGTGGCCGGTTATGTTGGAGAGAAACAAGAGAGAAGAAGATGTTTTACTAACACTTGAATATGAATGAAGTGTATGAGAAAATAATTGAGTTAAGACTTTAAAGTAGAGTATGAATTATTATCAATCACCAAGCCATGCATCATTAAATGAATACCCTTCAAGGACCGGATTTTGGGGATCTTGTTTCTCCAAAATATATATTTTTTTTTATTATAATGTATATGATATACTTGTATAATTTGTAAGATAGTGTAAGTAAATGTAGTAGGAAAAGGTACAAGTAAAAGGTAAATGGAAATTTTATGAAAAGAGATGTTTAGTAGATCAAAGTAGGATGTAATGAGGTAATAAAAATTGTAAAAATACATTCCTTGTAAAATTTGAGTGATAAAATAATTATCGTATAATTTTTAAGAAAAGCGTCGTAATAATTTAACTTTAACGATTTATGTACCAAATAAATTTGAAACACTAGGAAAACTAAAAATATAGTTTTTATAAACTAAATGTAAGTTTAAAAATACATCGAGATCATTTTTGAAAGTAACGGATTAAATATTCAAAATAATAACTCACGCGATAACGTTATTTAATATAAAAAAAATTACGCGTTAAATGTGAAATGAAATGTCATGAATGAACTAATGAGATGCAAATGATGTCAATGAAATGTAGACTAATCTTAGTCCATATGAAATGTACTTGATGTTATGATCATGAATTCGCCGCTAAACCTTCAAGGTTACGCGAATTTGGAACACGTAAACCAAGTTTACGATAAATGTTGAAATAATGAGGCATAAATTGTGTCAAGAAATGACCTGAAAGTACGGGTTGTCACAACCTCGAGAAGAAAAGAAGCCATTCCGAAAAGATCGGGATGACAAGAAGGGTAAAGGTGAAAGAAAATGTTTTAGATGTGGTGATGCAAGTCACCTCATAGGAGAATGTCCCAAGCCACCTAAAAGCAAAACTCAACGAGCTTTTGTAAGTGGTGCTTGGAGTGATAGTGAAGACAATGAAGAATCAAGCAAGGAAGAGATCGCTCTAATGGCACATGAGTCAAATGAGGTACTTTCCGACTCTTCTTATTCTTCTATTGATGATGACACTTTGCAAAAACAATATAATCAATTGTGTGAGCTAAGTCTAAAAATCATAACTAAAAATAAATTTTAAAAACCAAAAAGGAATTTTTGGAAAATGAAGTTTATGAGTTAAAAGAAAAAGCAAAACGACTAGAAAAAGGAAAAGCAAATGACGATGATTGTAAATCATGTCAAGAGCTTAAACTTGAAATAGAAAAACTAAAGCTCACACAAGATGTTTTAATAAAAAACAATTCTAAATTTAAAAGGTTTAACAAGAACATCGCTCTTGCCGATGAAATAGTTAAAATTCATAAAACACCAGGGGACATGAATGGGCTAGGTTTTAATGAAGTATTAATTCCAAAGAGTCAAAATAAAATGGCCGAAAAGGACGAACATTCTGTCAAAATTGCTGCAGTACAGCACGGACGAGACGGAACCAAAATAAGGGTTCCGTCCGTTGTGCAAAATGGTGCCGTGGGTACTTCAGCAGTAACGTAATGTTCGCAATACGGACCATCTTGAATTTGTTAAAATAACAAAGAAAACCAATAATAGTATTAAACTAAAACCAGTTGTCACTTCAGGAGTAGGACTTGTCAAAAATGAATTTAGATCAAAAACTACTCAACAACGATATAAAACTCCTTTTGCCAAACGCCCTTTCCTAAGAGCAACCACAACGTACAACCCAACTACCAACACAATGGTTGGAATCAAAACTTTCCTAGACCATATCAAACTCCAGATTACATGCCATGGAACTCTTACCCATGGTTTCCATACATGAATCAAATAAATGGTATGTGTAACCCAAATGGACCCATGAGATATTGGGGACCAAATGCTTGAGTTATTTGCTTCTTAGGTATGCTTGAAAGTTGGATTGGAACCGGATGAATGGATAAAAGATAGTGGATGCTCACGACACATGACGGGCAACAAAAGTCTCTTCTCATCATACCAAGAGTATGACGGAGGTAATGTCACCTTTGGTAGCAATCTCAAAAGCAAAATTATTGGCAAAGGTACGATCGCTCATAACTCCTTAACTATTGAAAATGTTGCTCATGTGGATAGGTTAGGATTTAATCTACTTAGTATTAGCCAACTATGTGATAAAAAGTATAAAGTACTATTTGATGAAAATGGTAGTAAAATACTAAAAGATGGTATCACCATAGCTAAAGGAGTTAGGAAAAATAACATATACGTCATGAAAATAGATAAAACATATAATGACAAACTTTGCCTAACAACATTAGACGATAGCTCATCTCTTTGGCATAGACGCTTAGGTCACGCTAATATGAGACTTATACAAAACCTATCTTCAAAAGAATTGGTTAGGAATTTACCAAAACTTAAATATGACCAACACTTTTGCGGCGCTTGCAAAATTGGTAAACAAACACATAGTAGTCACAAATCTAAAAATATGGTGTCCACATCTAAGTGTCTAGAATTATTACATATGGACTTGTTTGGACCATCCGCTATAAGAAGCTATGGAGGCAACTTATACACTTTGGTCATAGTAGATGATTACTCAAGGTTTACTTGGACGTTGTTTTTGAAAACCAAAAATGAAGCTTTTGATAAATTTGAAATACTTAGCAAGAAAATTCAAAATCTTCTAGGTGTCAAAATTGTGTCGATCCGAACGGATCATGGTCGTGAATTTGACAACGAAACTCAATTTGGAAACTTTTGTGATACAAATGGTATAACACATAACTTTTCCGCTCCACGAACACCTCAATCAAATGGAGTAGTAGAACGTAAAAATAGAACAATTCAAGAAATGAGTAGAACAATGCTTAATGAACAAAACATTCCTCAAAAGTTTTGGTGTAACGCCGTTGACACTTCTACATATATTTTAAATAGAGTCTTAATACGTCCTTTCTTAAACAAAACACCATATGAACTCTATAAAGGTAAAAAGCCAACGTTAGGATATTTTAGAGTCTTTGGTTGTAAATGCTTTATTCTTAATACTAAGGATTATCTCACCAAGTTTGACCCAAAGTCTTATGAAGGTGTATTTCTTGGTTACTCTCAAACTAGTAAAGCTTACATTGTCCTAACCAAAGAAACAATGATAGTCGAGGAATCGTTGAACATAACATTCGACGAAAGTCCACCTCCCTCTAAGACATCACCTTTGGTAGATGATGACTTAGTTGAAAGTCAAATGATAGAAGGTCAAGAAATAATTAATAATAACAAGGAAGATGAACCATTAAATAAAGAAATTGTCAACATCAAAGAATCTAAAAGTCATCCTTTAGAAAAGTCATAGGACAACTTAATCAAAGAACCTTAAGGTCACAAGCCCAAAATCAAAGTAATTATTTTTGTTTTGTATCCACCATTGAACCAAAACCCATAAATGAAGCAATAAAAGATGAATCATGGGTTATTGCCATGCAAGAAGAATTAAACCAATTCGTTAGAAATGATGTTTGGAAATTAGTTCCAAAACCTAAAGATCAAACTATAATTGGAACAAAATGGGTTTTTGAAATAAAATGGATGAAAATGGGATAGTATCTAGAAACAAAGCTAGGCTTGTTGCACAAGGTTATAATCAACAAGAGGGATTGATTATGATGAAACTTATGCACCGGTAGCTAGGCTTGAGTCTATTAGAATATTGCTTGCTTATGCATGTGCCTATGATTTTAAATTATTTCAAATGGATGTTAAAAGTGCTTTTCTTAATGGGTTTATTAACGAAGAAGTGTATGTTGCTCAACCTCCGGTTTTACCGACTTTGAGAAACCACATCATGTCTTCAAACTCAAGAAAGCATTGTATGGTCTTAAGCAAGCACCAAAAGCTTGGTACGACCGACTTAAGACTTTTCTTATTGATAACAAATATACTATGGGATTAGTAGATAATACTCTTTTTACCAAGAAAAAGGAATCACATATTATCATTGTTCAAATATACGTTGATGACATTATATTAGGATCAACTTGTCAAGAATTATGTGATGATTTCTCTAAAATCATGCACGACGAGTTTGAAATGAGTATGATGGGTGAGTTAAATTTCTTTCTAGGACTTCAAATAAAACAACTAGAAGATGGCATATTTTTTAACCAATCTAAATATATAAAAGACATGCTTAGAAAATTTGGTCTTGAAGATTCCAAACCAACTAAGACACCCATGTCCTCGGACACTAAACTAACCAAGGATGAGGAAGGTGAATCCGTAGATAACACTAAATATAGAGGAATGATTGGTAGCCTACTCTATCTTACGGCTAGTAGACCCGACATTATGTTTAGTGTTTGTCTATGTGCTCGCTTTCAAGAAAACCCAAAGGCATCACACTTAGAAGCCTTAAAAGGATTTTTAGATACATTAAGGGAACAACGTGTTTAGGATTATGGTATCCCAAAGGAACGGGTGTAGAAACCATAGTGTATGCCGACTCGGATCATGCCGGTGACTATGTCGATAGAAAAAGTACAAGTGGTATTTGCACTTTTGTTGGACATTGTCTCACCTCATGGTTTGCAAAGAAGCAAACGGCCTTAGCCATCTCAACTACTGAAGCCGAGTACGTCTCAAAGGGAAAAGCATGTCAACAAGTTCTTTGGATGAAGCAAGCTCTCGTAGATTACGGAATTCATCTCAACGACATTGTGATACTTTGCGACAACAAAGGAGCCATCGATCTCAGCAAGAATCCCGTTCAACATGCTCGTAAAAAGCATATTGAAATCCGCCATCACTTTCTTCGCGACAATGTTCAAAAAGGAAACATTTCAATCGAGAAAGTATCCTCGGAAGACAACATTGCCGACATCTTAACTAAGCCTCTTAAACGAGAACCTTTTAATCTTCTTAGACTTGGTTTAGGTTAATGGAACCAAACATGTAGGATAAACATAGCCCAAAACATTAGAATAGTCAAAACAAAACAATTTTGTCTTACCTGCATCAGTAGCCACGGCACCAAACGACAACAAAGACGGAACCAAATTTTGGTGCCGTCTGGTCCGTGGTGTCTACAGAAGCAAAACTGCTATATACAAATCATCCTCTTCCTCAAAACCCACTTTACCAAAACGTATAAAACTTAAACCAAGCTCATTATTGTCATCTTCCCACTCACTAATCACTGAAGATAACATCATTGTAAGTATCCTAACTACATTTCATCTCTTAATTCGGAGTCTAGGATTCTTATTTATGCACAAAACTATCACAAATCATTACATGGGGTTTTATGTATGCTTTTATACCAAATATGAATTCAATTGGCAAATTGCATAACTAGTCATTGAAATTAGGTACTACATTATCATATTGCATAAACAAATCATGCTTCCCACTAATTGATAGATAATGAATATAAGGCCTTATTCAAACAACCAAACACCCCATGTCAAAAGTTTTGAAAAGCTTCTCACTTGTAGGAAAACAATTTTTTCATTGCTAATACAAATAGAAACGTTAAATTTTCATCACTTGCATGCTCTTGAATACTAATATGCATTCTCGTGTATATTCAAATGAAGCCACATTGAATTAGGAGCATTTGGGTTATCTCATGGTATTTGCCAAACACCCCACTAAAACCATTTTGTGCATAAAATGAGTCGAGATAACCGCAACTCCAAATTGTTTTCATATAGGCACACACTAGAACCAAAAACGTTAAAACTTATTCTCATTTTTTAACATATTAACTCTTGTCCTTAGGAATAACCATGGTAGCCGCAAGATTCTATGATCACAAAGACACCCTTAACTACATTCCCAAACACCACAAAACCAAAGGACTTACCAAGGAACAAGTAGAAATATTTAGGGTCTAGAATCAAGGTATTTCCATGAGGGTAGAACCATTCACTCATCCTTCCTTGAAAACACCAATCTCTGTGAAGAACTAGCCGCCATTCAATTCGATTGTCTTCTTGACATCGATGAACCAATTTGTCCTAGGTTTGTGTTAGAATTCTATGCTAGTGTGACCGGCTTTAGTGATGAAGACGATGATGAATTTTGTCTTAGGTTTAGAATTAATCAAAACGACTACACCATCACCTTAGGCAACTTTGCTCAAGTGTTAGGAATTCCCAACCGAGGAACTTGTGTCTACGCGGATAAATGGTCACTCACGGCTCTTGATGCAATCAATGACCGCTCTCTACCCTACCAAACCCGTTTGGCCGATAAGGATGTCATCCGTGAACACCTTTTAACCCAAAAAGTGATACAACCCGAGTTACCCGAAAGGGAAAAGAAGTAAACCGAGATCCATATGGAATGGAGCTAAATGAACTTAAGCCCAAATTTAAGAAATGGGAGGAGCTACTTAGAGCCAACGTCATTAGCACCATAGGAAATAGGGATCACATTAACGCTTGCCTTTGTCATATGCTCTACAACTTGTCCACCCGTCAACCATTCAATTTAGCTTACTACATAGCTAGGAGAATGATTGATATTCCAACTCAAGGATCGGTTGCTCTTCCATACGGGATGCTCCTCACCCGTCTCTATAGAAACTTTGCACCAATTCCACCAACACCAAAAGGGATGCACCTTCACTATGAGCTCATCCCTCACATCTTTGTACCTTTGAGTGATGCACGAGTTGCTAAGACAAAGGCAAGAGAGCAAAACCTCCAACTCCATCATCATCATCATCAAATAGCTCCGAGGGTGGTCTTCCAAGCTCTCGTCTTCCGCCTCATGAGTATTATGCGTCTCTTCCGGAAATAGAGAATGAATCAGCGGAGTTCAAGCAAACTAAGGGAATGTTCAAGTGCCTTGGTAGGATGATGAACAAGATTTAAAAGAAGTTGGACAAATAAGGGTACTTTTAAGGAGTGTTTGGAACAATGAATTATCATTAATGTTTGACACAATTTAGTTGTTTTTATTATGTAGGATGATAATATAACTGAAACAATGGTGAATGCTAACAATTTCATGCAGGGGGATAGCACAAGTATGCTATCAAATTTTACCCATTTTCACTATAATGTGAAAATCAATAAGCCTTGCTCAAAATACATGCTCCACTATGTTTATATATATGTTATTTGCTTTTCCTAACTAGAAATGTTTAGTATAACATGTTTTGAGAAGAATTTCAGTTTCGAAAAGTCCCCGACACCTAAAAACGAACTCTGTCCATTTTTCTCAAGACTTCACGGATCGACGGCACCATAAATTTGGTACCGTCCGTTATGTAAATTGGTACCGTGCACTGCAGGCGGACCGACGACACCCTTTTAGGGTTCCGCCGTAAGTTTTGGTGCCGTGGATCCTTCGGTAATTTTCTCAATTTCGACTATTTCGTGATTCCAAATTACCATCCAATGCTTATAAATCAATCTTAACTTGCTTATACTCTTATTAGAACTAGTATAATTCACTTAGGTATATAAGAAATCCATTTCCCACCAAAATTCAAAAATTTGAAAAATCCACCCAAGGAGCCCTTTTGCATAAAGGAAGGAACCAAATTTTGGTACCTTCAAATCCGTGGGTGATCTGAATATTAGGAAATTCCACTCACTAGAACACATTTATTGCAAATCTTTTCTTCTTCACTCCATCTCTCTGGAATGGCTTGACTTGGGTGATATGACTAGCATTCAACCCACTTCCAAATCATTAGGAACCTCATCTCTTCAATGGCTTAACATCAAATCAAACACATTTCTCCATGATTTTTCACTTCTATAAATTGAGAGGTTTTACCATGATCATCCTCACACCTTCTTCATTCTTACTATCATCTAGCAAAGAAAAACCAAAGTCAAAATGACAAAATCATCTCCAAAACCTTGCAAGAAGACCGCTAGAATTAGTGTGAGGCCTTGTTGCTTCGTTAACCTTAGCTCCTCATCCGAGTCTTCTCCACTCACAATCTCATCTCCCATCCGAGATGATACAAACCTTACCTTAGCCACACCTACTCAATCACACATTGTGATCACCACTCCACCACCAACAAAAACACCAACTTCACCTCCACCGCCACCCATCCAAACATCCAAAACACCCTCACCACCTTCACCAAGGTCTCCAACTCTCATTCCCATGGAGTTATTTTCCACTCCACCAACCTCCCTAAATCCTTTCTTGGAGGACTTGGATGACTTGCCTCCTAGGCCAAATCATCCACCACCATTGCCATCCTTTGGCTCAATTGAGCGGATGGCTCATGAGTCACCCCGGTCATCCTTTGACCCAAACGCCCCATTAGGGCCTAAACCTCTTCTCTTCCACCCCATTCACAAAGACATTCATGGTCCTTTGTATGGGGATCATTCACTCCCACATCAATGTCACATCATCTTGAGGACATTGAGGAGTGTATGTGGGATGCCAATCCCACTAGAGAGAGATTCAAACCGAACTCCACAACCTCCACCAATTCAAAGGCATGGTGGACTCTCACTTGAGTGAGACAATGCAAATGCAAAGTGCTTTGCTTGCTTCCATCATGACCACCCCAAACATTTCCACCAACACCAACACATCTACCATTCCACCACCACAACCTCCCCAAACATACTACCCCCTAGGCATGGTTGCTCAACTTGTGAGCAAACGGCCCAAACCGCTGATAGGACCCGGGTTATGGTCCTTGACATTCAAGAAGAAATGAGGTTCATCCTCAATCATATCCTTGAGCGCCTCAACGCTCTTTCTCATCCACCATCAAATTAGGATGGTCATAGTTTAGCATTTCTAGTTTTCTCTTCTTAGGATTATTTTATTCTTTTTCTTTCTTGTACTAAAACACATCATTGTGTTCCCATTTCATGATCTTTATTCATGAAAATTTTAACTAATGAATGGTGTTTTTATTGGTCCTTTTACATAGTGTTTGGAAATGCTTGTGAATGATCATTATTACTAACATTTTTTGTAGCTTTATTTTCACAATCCATGTATCTTCCCATTAAGCACCCAATTTAGGGGAGCTTTGATCAAGGGGAGATAATGGCTCGGGCTCATTACATTCCGAATCGCCTCTACTTTTTGTTGAGACAAAAAGGGGGAGAAAATATAGAACTTGATTACATTTTGACTTTTTCAGAAAGTCAAACACTTTGACTTTCATAAATAGTCAAACATCATACACTTGCATTATCTTTCTCTTTTCAAGTTCTAAAACTAATATTTTTATAACTCTTGCACAAACTTTGTATCTTTTATAAAAATAAAATTTATTTTTTGTCCTCAACAAAAAGGGGAGATTGTTAATACAAATATCGTCATTAAACGTTATCTATATTTTTAATCTTTACCTAAGTTTTGTTAACGACAAAAGTAAATTTAATTTGTATAAAAGCTTAAAGCTTGTCAAGTTTAATAGATATTAAAACAAGCTTTTTCAAACAATATATTCATCATTCAAGCATTTACATTTATGATTAGTAACATCTTGATATGACTCTAATCATTATGTATGATAGTAGTTTTTAGAATGTGTTAGGTTCTTAAAACCAAACACTACTTAAGTACTTGCATATTTCTAAAAATAGAAATACAACATATGACATCATGTGATGCATCATGGAAATCATTGGAAGATTTCATTAGATATTTTGTGTGGATTTGTACTCTTCATATCTTGCACAATCTCACTTAGATAGAGTTGACTTTAGCAAAGATTTGATATCTTGACTGCCAGACCGGCGGTACCAAAATGGTACACGGGCGGAACCCTTTTAAGGGTTCCGCGGTCCGTGGACGCCTCGTCCATTTTGGCTATACATAGCAATGCCAAGCCAAGTAGTTTTTCATCCCTTTCTAACATACTCTCATACATATCTTCTCTCTAACCTTTCTAACTCAGCTTCATATCATATTAGTGATCTCTTTGGTAGCAAAGAAGATCAAGTCACATTCAAGCTTCAAACGAGAAGTTGGAAGTCTTGTTTGTTTAGTGTTGTATGATCTTGTGTTGATTCATACTTCATTGTTGTATTAAACCATCATAATCTTGTGAGTGTGAGTGGTTAGTATTTTAGTCCTCAAAATACATTGTGTGTGGGAGTGGTTGTACCCTTGGAAAGAACTCGACATCTAGCTTAGTGTCTAAATAGTGTGTTGAAGTGTAAAGGTTTTCTCGGCCGGTGAAAGGAGCTTGTTGACTAGTGAAGTTAAACTCTCGAGTGTGAGACTCGAGGAGTGGAGTAGGGCAAGGAAAAGAGTCCTTGTAGACCGAACCACTATAAACAACTTGTTCTGGTTTGATCATTTCTTTCCTTATTTACTTCTTACATATTGCTTGCATATTTCATTAACATATCTAAGATCAATATCAATTGATCTTTACAATAAGTTTCAAAACAAAGTTTTTAATTGGTAAACAATTCAACCCCCCTTCTAGTTTTCTACACCATCTTCATCAGGGGACCCCAACTCTGCTACATCAGTTCCTCAAAAACAACCACACGAACATTTCAGAAAATGGACACATGATCATCCATTGGACAATATCATTGGGAATCCTTCTCGTCCTAAGATCCACTGTAAACAACTTTACTTGATGCCTTATGGTGCTTTTCAATTCCATATTATCAAAGGTCGAACCGAAAGATGTCAAAACCACAATGTCTGAGAACAGTTGGTTCAATGCAATGCAAAAAGAAATTCATGAGTTTGATCATCTTGATGTATGGGAATTAGTACCTGCTCCTGACTGTGCTATGATCATTGCTCTCAAATGGATCTTCAAAGTAAAACTTGATGAGCATGGTGATGTGCTAAAGAACAAGGCTCGACTAGTTGCAAAAGGATACCGTCAAGAGGAGGGTATTGACTTTGAAGAATCATTTGCTCCCGTTGCACGTATTGAGGCAATCAGAATCTTCTTGGCTAATCGCCGCCAAAGAAAAACATGGTGGTTCATCGATGGACGCTAAGACGCTTTTCTCAATGGTGATCCGAAAGAGGTAGTATACGCCACCCAACCTGGGTTTTGTGAATCCATAGCATCCTACTCATGTCTATCACTTGAAGAAGGCCCTTTACGGTTTGAAGCAAGCTCCTGGGGCATGGTACGACACGCTATCAAAGTTTCTTCTATCAAATGGATTCAGCAAAGGAGCAGTTGATCCTACATTGTTCACCAGAAAGTCAGGCAAACACTTAATTCATGTTCAAATCTATGTTGAGGACATTATTTTTGCCTCGACTGACCCCAATGAATGTGATCATTTTTCTAAGGAAATGGGCTCAAAATTCCAAATGTCTATGATGGGACAAATGTCGTTTTTCTTGGGTTTACAAATTTCAAAAAGTCCCAGAGGCATTTTCATTAATCAATCTAAATATGCAAATGAGATTTTAAAGAATTTTGGATTTGATTCTTGTGACCCTGTTGACACTCCCATGGTGGAGCGTACAAAACTGGATGAGGACTACTCAGGGATCATGGTTGATTAAACGAAATATCGTAGTATGATTGGATCCTCGATGTACCTCACGGCCAAGAGACCGTGATATTCTGCTCATCTGTATGCATGTGTTATAGATACCAGGCTAAGCCTACCAAAAAGCACCTTGAAGCGGTTAAACGGGTCTTTCGGTATCTCCAAGGAACTATTAACATGGGACTTTGGTACCCAAAGGACACCGCTATGTCACTAACGGCCTATGCAGATGCTGACCATGCAGGGTGTCAAGACACACGTCGAAGTACGTCAGGAGGTGCTCAATTTTTGGGTGATAAGCTTGTGAGCTGGTCTTCAAAGAAACAAATGAGTACTTCGATATCCTCTACAGAGGCTGAATACATAGCCATGTCATCTTGTTGTGCTCAAATATTATGGATGAGATCCCAATTATCTGACTATGGCTTTGTATTCAATAAAATCCCTCTGTATTGTGATAACAAAAGTGCATTTGCTCTCTGCTGCAACAATGTTCAACACTCAAGAGCAAAACACATTGACATTCGACATCACTTCATCAGGGAACAAGTTGAAAAAGGTGTGGTTGAGCTCTACTTCATGAGGACTCGAATATCGCTTAGCGACATCTTCACCAAAGCTCTTCCTAGAAAACGTTTTGAGTTTATTCTTCCACGACTTGGCCTGAAGAGCATTCAACCAGAAACACTCAAACGTCTTCAGGAGGAAGATGAGGAGTAAAAGTATTTGTCTCTATCTGTTCTCTGTATATATCTTATCAAAAACAAAAAAACAAAATTATAAAATCATCAAAAAGAAAATAGAAAAATATAAAAATTTCAAAAATCCATAAAAATTAGAAAATCTTGAAAAATTCCAAAAATATTGTTTATTTTGTCATGTTTTTCCTGGTTCGATAACATCTACGGACTTTGAAATGTCATTCAATAATGACACGGGTCTTTAGATGAAGTTCGAATCAAAGTAATAAAATTTTTATTAAAAAAAATAGATGGAGAAAAATGATGGTTTATTGTCATTCCAGGCAGTAGCTCGTTTTAAAAGAAAGAACTGAGCCATGCTTAATCTTTAAAAAAAAACTCGTGCTCTGATTTTAAAAACAAATGTTTGTCGCCAAAAAGACAAATGTTTCCTTCACAAATAATTTTCCTTCTAAATATTCTTCTGAAAAATATTTGTCATCTAATGAAAATAAAATTGCTTTGAAAATAACTCGGACTCTATTTTTTTTTAAATTATCTGGACTTATCATTTGTCAAAATCTCTAACACTCAATCAACAACTTATGTCATGGATTGAGGGGGAGAATTATTTCAATAAAATCAAAAAGGTTATTTTTCAAACAATTGGCACGTAAACGAGCAAGGTCTATTTTTGGATAATCCAAAACAAATTTGTTTTGTACAATTGGATCCAGACTTTGGCTAATGTTATGTTTTCATAAGATACTTATGCATGTTTTAACAATGGAGTTTAAAGTTTCAAAATCTGATCCTTATCAGTAAAAATGATTTTCAAAAGCAAGTCACATTTCTCCTCAAAAGTTTTCAAAATTAACTTAAATCAATAGAGATCACAAATCTCAAATGATTTAAAAATTGTGGTCGGGGGAGAATTTGTGATTTAAATTGGATATAAACTGATAATTCGATAAGTGGTTTAGAAATATAATAACAAGCTCTCCTCCCTACATGTGCCAAACAATTTCAAATTTTCCACGCACATGTTAAGGGGGAGCATTTATCTTAAACCAAAAGGAATTGAAACGTGATTGATTTGTCTCAAATTGCAGGTTCTTTCTAATATGTGCAAAACTCTTACGAATCTCGATGCACATCTTGAGGGGGAGCAATCAAAAGAAAACCTCATCCTTCCCGAAATGTTTTATCCAAAGTATTTAAATACTAGATTTGATCGGGAAGTGATGATGATCATTTTAGAAAATGCTAATCAAAAGATTGGATTTTTCTTTCTCAATCTAAGATTTCAAAAAGTCCTCTTGCCTCCATGTGCTAAAATAATTTCTAATACATGAAGCACATGTTGAGGGGGAGCAATTCTAAAATATCAAAAACAATTAAGGTACAAAATACTTTGATTTTATATCACAAGTACCTTGATTGATTTTTTAAATGGTTTTCTATTGGTTTAGAGGCGGAAGAAAAATACCAAAAGACCGACCAATTTTACTGTATGCATGGAGATATAAGGATGGTAAGGTTAGGTATTAGTTCGCACGATCCAGCCAGAGCCGGAGGGATCTACACAGGGACAATCCACTAGATAGTGTAGAAGTCCTTAGGTATTATGAAAAAATGAGAAAAATGAGAATACGGGAAGAGTGCGGACTGGGACAGAGCTAGTACTGGAATAAACCCAATAATGTTCTAGTTATGAAGTCTTGGTAAGCACTGAAGAGGTTGAAAAATGAAAAAGAATTGAATGTAAAAAGGGTGAAAAGAAATAGCCCTCCATTTATTCAACCTTAGGGCGTAAACCGTTCAATTCATATACTACGGTGGTTACTAAGGCAACGCCGGTATTGAAGACAAGCCGTCATGGACCCAGTGACGCACTGCACTCAACTTCCCTAGCTACTCAAGTTCCTCTTAAAAGGGCTTGTTTCATTCTCACGGGAAACCTACATAATCTATCGACTTTCTCTTAGAGATTATTGATATTGAAGAGGGAGACCCTCTCCCTTGTCTCCGACATAGGAAACCAAAGTGCACTATTGAGTCTAGAGCCAAGAGATCATCAATAAATCTCATTATGACACACTATTCTTGAAGACTTGCTGTTTCACACAATGTGGAAAGTGAGAATATAATTAAGAGTCCTACGCATTATCCTTGTGGTATTGCCAGAACATCCGAGTGATATGTTAAATATTCACGATGAAGATGGAAATCCTTCTAGAGCCAACATCTAACAAGCTCTTGGTCGGTGGCATGTGAGATCTATCCAATAGATCAAGCTTGTGACAACTGGATAGAAACGATGGGGCGATTCAATCTTGAATCAACCTTGGTCCAGGAAATGGATTGACGGATACCTTTGAAAAAACGGTCGTTGTGCTTAAAAATTCTTTTCTATAGCACATCGACTGAGCATTAATGTTTCAAAATTAAAAGGGTATTTATGATTGATAATTGATTTTCCAATAAAACCTTCGTTGTATTGCAAAACCCTTTATATTAAGCAATACGCGATTGTTTTCAAATCATTTTTCATCAATCAGCAAATCTCAATTTGTTGATTCACTCACTACGTGTTGTCTTCTTTGAGACGTTCCGGTTTGAGAACGGCTAGAGCGGCTGCGAAACCCTGTCAAGGAGATTCTTTGGAATCATACTTGATCACAGGCAGTACTTGTACTGATCAACGGGGAACCGTGGGCCGTGCACCTCAATTCAACGAAAGTGATCAAAGACATTTTCGTGTGCTTTTATTGCTAACTGTTGTCTGCAGGAACACCCGACGGTTGCAGCTGATCAAAATTGAGGCGTCAATCCATAGCCGCATGCTCACACATCACGTGCATCTTAAAGAAATCATGATAAGTGCGTATCTTCATCAAGTGACTCTGATATTTTCACTCCATGCTTCTGCTACGCTGCTGCAAATGTCATGAATCAACAAAAGCTTTCGCAACTCTGATGAGAAGATATCATGATCCAGAATGTGAGCATGTCGGTCCAAAAGTCACACCTTCACATGATGGCAACACTACAAAGGATGAGTCAGAAATTTGTTGTGGCTGATGATCTCAAAACTGGCTCAAATAATCACCAACACGTGGATAAGTTAAAGACCTCCAATTGAATTAACAAAACATGCGGAACATGAAGAATCAAAGACTATGGGCTACAGAGCAAAGAACTTAATCAAGAATCCAAGAACAATCAAAATGTAATATCTGTTTGTATTCAATGTAAATTGAGGTGACCTCCCTTAGGGGGAGATTGTTAGGATTTAGAAAATCCAGTAGTTAAAGAGTCGGTCACCTCAAGTATATGTATTCGTTAGAAAGCTCGTAGTCGTAGTCATTTAGTGTTAGTAAGTAGTTTGTTAAGTAACACCGTGGAGGACGGAAGGGTCTTTACCCACTGTATGCCTGATCCACATACCAGAAGGAGGCGCCTAGCTTGTAACTATAAATACCCTTTGCCTAGCAAGGCAAAAGGTTGGAGCTTTTCAATATCATTTTTCTTTGTCTCACTAAGTTCCCAAAACTCTTCCACTTTCTCTCTCTAGAACTCATACTATACGCCTATAATCATTGTGTGTTTATGTGTTTATGAAAGCCAATATGTTACATATAGTAATGGCTCCAGTATTATCACAATACATATTTATGGGTTCTTCAATTGTGGGAACAATGCCAATCCCACAAATGAATTTTTGAATCCATACAGCCTCTTTCGATGCATCATAAGCAGCTATATACTCAGCTTCTATAGATGAAGTTGCAGAAATACTCTTCTTTGTGCTTTTCCAGCCAACAACACCTCCATTTAAAACGAATACATATCTAGTCTGAGATTTTAGGTCATCAGCATCTGTCAGATATCCAGCATCAGTGTAGCAAGAAACCTTGAGCTCTCGTTTCATATCATCTCCATAAACCAGAAACATATCCTTAGTATTGCGCAGATACTTAAGAATATTCTTAACAGCAGTCCAGTGAAGTTCACCTGGATTATGTTGAAATCGGCTTGTCATGTTTTGAGTGAACGCAACATCAGGACGAGTACATCTCACAATATACATAATAGATCATATAGCCGAGGCGTAGGGAACTCTTTGCATGCGCTCTTTATCAGCAGGTGTCTTGGCACCTTGTGATTTACTCAACTTAGGCTCATCTTGCATTGGGATAGTTCCTCATTTGGAATTCTCCATGAAAAATCTTTTCAAGATTTTCTCAATGTAAGCACTTTGACATAAACCAATTAATCATTTTGATCAATCTCTGTAGATCTTGATTCCAAGAATATATGCAGCTTCTCCTAGATCTTTCATGGCAAAACATTTTCCAAGATAGGATTTTACATCTTGTAACATTAGAATGTTGTTTCCCATGAGCAATATGTCATCAACATATAGAATTAGGAAAGTTGCATAACTCCCACTAGCATTCTGATATACACATGGATCATCTTGATTATGAGTGAAACCGAATTTCTTAATCTCATCATCAAAACGTTTATTCCATTGCCTAGATGCTTGCTTAAGTCCATAAATGGAATGCTTGAGTTTGCTTACTCGGTTAGGATATTTTGGATTAACAAAACCCTCAGGTTGCACCATATAGACTTCTTCGGAAAGATGTCCATTCAGGAAGGCGGTTTTGACATCCATTTGCCAAATTTCATAGTCATAGAACGCATGTATGCCTATGAGAATCCTTATAGCTCTAATGTCTGCAACAGTAGAAAAGGTCTCTTCATAATCAACCCCATAGGTTTGAGTGAAGCCCTTTTCTATGAGACAATCTTTAAAGGTGTGTACTGCACCATCCATGTCAGTCTTCTTTTTGAATAGCCACTTACTGCCAACTATTTTACAGTTCGAAGGAAGCTCAACTAATTCCCAGACTTCATTGTCTTTCAGTGATTGAATTTACACATTCATCGCATCAAGCCATTTCATGGATTCAGGATCCAACAATGCAGCTTTATAGTTATTGGGTTCACTAAGATCCCCTAACTCATGTTCCTTAGCATCGATGTATAAGCACATTCGATTTGGAGCACGCCGTGTCCTATTGGACTTACGAATGGGAATGATATCACTTGGAGGTTCATCAATTTCTTGATCATCATCATCATGACCTAAGCTAGTGTCTACAGAAGGATTTTTATCTTCTTCTTGAATAGTTTCAAGATATTCTAGACTCCCACTTGCTTCTTGATCCAAGAGATTATTCTCAAAGAACTCAGCATTTCGAACAATAATAACTTTGTTCTATGATGGAAGTTAGAAAGAATATCTCATTGTGTCCTTTGGGTATCCTACGAAGATACACTTAATAGATCTGGGTTCAAGCTTGTCAGGTTTGGTAAGTGTATCACGCTTAACAAGTGCCTCACAACCCCAGACTTTTAAGTAAGACGACTTAGGGGTTGCCCATGCCATACCTCGTATGGTGTCTTATCAACCTTCTTAGTTGGAACCATATTGAGATTGCGTCGCATGACTCAAGGGCATAATCCCAAAAGGACTTTGAAAGAGTAGTTTGACTCATCATGGAGCGAACCATGTCTAGCAGTGTTCGATTTCTCCTCTCAGACACACCATTATGTTGTGGAGTGTAAGGAGGAGTGCGATGGGAAATAATCCCATGCTTCTTAAGATGATCCAAAAACTCTTGACTCATATATTCACCTCCACGATCAGAACATAGTAACTTAATAGTCTTCCCGAGTTGGTTTTATACTTCCTTTTGAAACACATTAAATGTTTCAAACACTTCATGTTTATGTTTCAACAAGTAAACATAACCATACCGACTATAGTCATTAGTAAAAGTGACGAAGTAACTTGCTCCTTGTCTTGACACAATACTAAATGGGCTACATACTTCAGTGTGTATTAGTCCAAGTAGCTCCTTAGCCCTTTCCACTTGATATGAATAGGGTTTTCTTGCCATTTTACCAGACATGCATGAAACACATTTTTCAAATGACTTAATGTCATTTGAGTTGAGAAGTCCATCATATTGCAACTTCTCCATGCGTTTCTTGCTAATGTGTCCAAGACGACAGTGCCACAAGAGAGTAGAGTCCAAGGCAGACTTGGCTCTTTTATTGCTAACAACAACCATAGAACTATTATTTGTTTTAGAACAAGACATATCAATTTCATAAATACCATTCCGTGGGATAGCACTAAAATAAACAACATTATTTCTAGAAACTGAAATTGCATTATTTGATTCAAAACGATTAAAAAAACCATCGTCAAACAAACAAGAAACTAAAATAATTCCTCTAGTAATAGAGGGAGAATAATGACAATTGTTCAAAACAACCACTAATCCACTAGGAAGACATAAATTAAAAACGCCTATAGCTTCAACTCCTGCCCGTTGACCATTGCCCACGTAGAGACTTAAAGCTCCAGGCTTCAGCTTCCTACTTCCCCTAAGACCCTGAGTAGTATTACAGATGTGAGTACCACAACCCGTGTCATAAACCCAAGATTTATTAGGAAAAGAATAGAGTTCTATGGTGAAAATAACTGAAGAGCTAGCTCCTAGATATAACTTCTTCATTTTCATCAACTCGTTGAGATACATGGGACAATTCCTTCTCCAATGACCAATTTCACCACATTGGTGACAGGCCGCGTCCTTAGCAGGATTATCCTTCTTGGGTGGTGGAGGAATCTTAGGCTTGGGAGCATAAGGTGGTTTATGCTCAGGAGCATAAGCCAGCTTGTACTTACCCTTCCCTTGATTCCCCTTAGCAGCCTTAAACGATTCTTTCCTATGGTTTTTCTGGAGCTTTCCCGTACGTATATTATAGAGTGCAGGTGCAGCATCTTTCTTATGTAGCTTATGCTCATGTTGTTTAAGCATAGCATGTAGTTCATTCACAGTCTTTCCCATGTTGTGCATATTATAGTTCTGCACAAACGTGTCATACTCTTTAGAAAGACCAATTAAGATCAGACTAACTCCATAGTTTAGAGTGACGGGATGACCAAGACGCTCCTTCATCTTAAGAACATATGAGCTTACAAATTGACATTCATCTTGTGTATGGGATATGTAGTAATAACGAACACAAATCGGATATACTTAAATCTCTGAAAGGCGTGTGAACACTTTCAAATCGAATCAATTCGGTGGTTCTACCAAATTATTCAATCGGATACAATTCAGAGAATGAGAATTTTCTGTATGTGTTTATCTGAGATTTTTATGAACCATATATTAATCTGACCAAATAAACCGTATATAACTATAATACGGGATAACTGCCAAAGGCAGTTTTAGGGTTTCCAAGTTATCAAATTTTGTCCCTCAATTTCCGAAAATTAATTTCTGAGGAACATAACTTCAGGAATCGGAGAATCATAACTTCAGCAGATTCCACATTACTTCACATAAACCTTCAGAATTTCAGAATTTTTACATAGCAACATAGTGGAAATAAAAATTTCGAGTTCAGCCGGGGCCGCCCCTTGGACTGCTACCAGGGGCTCTCCCCGACCCCCCTTAGGGGCTTCGCCCATAAGATCATAATAAATTCAAGTAGGTGTGCACTCCGCACCTCCAAACCTAAATGATGTATTATTATGATGAAATTGGTCAAAACAAGTTAATCCAATTACACTAAAATATCCAACATTCCTCCCCTATTTTAGTGCAATCCTTGATTAACTAAAAACAAGTAATCTCAAACAATCAAACTTTTGCATAAATGAAATGTCGTGACGATTGAATTTCACATTAGTACATTACACATTCCAAATATTCGAATACCGAGGTGTCGCTAGGATTGAACCCGGAATTCAATATGAATACCCGAAGATAATGTACACAAAAGTTTACATACATAGTAGTTCTATCTTGACACATGTTTTACTAGCCTATGTCCTTATCCTTCATAAGCATGTCAAAGCCAAGTCCTAGCTTCTTGAAGCGGCTAAACTTCATGCTCATATAGGTAACTCTTTTAGTCTTGCACCTACAACGCAATTTGTCAAAAGAGCTATTAAGAATATATTCATTCAACCTCCCTAACTTGTAGGTCTGAACACATACCTTGGGATGAATCTTCTAATGTGTTCAAATCTCTAAATATTAAGCCTTCCACATTGAATTCAGCACCTAGCGTCATACTAGGTGGGAATTGGGTATCTTGATATCAGAGATTTCTGGTGGACTTTAATCCCATCCCTATAGCCGAATTTCTGGTGGACTTTAATAGTAGTACATCATTTTCAGCTAACTCGTGATAGTTTTGTGCTTTTGTATTTCAATCTAGTTGAAAGGTTGTAAATATCGTTTGGCGGTACCGTATGGCGACCGCCAAGCGTCACATGGATCTTGGCGGTGATATATCAGTGATATATCGAAGACCATAAATTATAAATAAATTTACCGATATTGACCAAATTTGACTGATATTGACCTAAAAAAGACTTTTTTTAAAAGTTTGACCGATATTGACCGAATTTGACCAATTTTGACCGATATTGACCAAAACCGATTTTTTTGACCGATTAGTGAAAAATGTATCGGCTGGCCACCGATAAGCGGTATATCAGTGATATATCGGTCGCTAAAACCGATATTTACAACATTGTCTAGTTGTATAAGATTACCATTCTTTAACATCTCCAATTGAAGTCATCACAACTTGACTTGCATTCAAGACTTTTTACTAAAAATTGGAAGTTAAACGAAGACCACAAGATCAACAATTCATAATTTCTGGTAACCTTTTACACCCATGACCATTGTCTATCACACAGAAAATCATCACTTGATTACAATTATGAAAGGAATAAATGCAAGACTATCACAATTAGATAACTATGAGTATATCTGAGAATTTAGCCTTGCATTGAAATGCATACAAACCTTTGTTTACCTAAAGAATATAGCGGCACATCGCCAACCTATAAACCTTTTTTACAAAATTAAAATGCATATAACCTAGTTACCTCTGAAAAATCCCTAAACCAAATCACATCCATTTGTGAAGAGTCACTTGGGCATCCGATCAAGTCAGTAACAAGATACATACCAAACCTGACCCGGGAATGGACCGGAGATCAACCACAAAATCACGAATGGTCGTGTCTCGTCACAAGGCTATATGGACGACTATGATTTACCAAAGATGTACCCAATTTGACTTAGTCCATATGTTACCACATTTTAGTATTTAACCCTGCCTTATAGAAGTGTTGATTTTTATGTCTTCTTACTTAGGCATTTCATCAAACACTTGTCATGCATTTCATCTAAAGTCCGTACCAAACTGTATAATATTATATAGTTGGATACCCGCGCATAGCGGCGGCGATAAATATAGTTATATAATAAATATAGTAAATGAATTGCTAACCCAACTCTCCTCGCAATTCCTGACCCGCTTAGTGAATTCATTTCACAACACTCCAAATGTATATGTGTTTGTTTGGGTTTTCCGTATCTTTCCCGTGATATCATTATTCTCGCATATAAAAAGACATTCACAATCTTTTATCCGTCAAACACTCTCCCAAAAGTAAATGAGTTTGAAAAATCAAGTTGGTATTGATTAAAATAAAGGTCAAAGTTATAAAAATTTGAATCAAAATAAAATAAACCTACTAAAAATGTAAAAACTAAAAACTCATAAAAATATATCAAAATGGATGTTGAATTAAAGAGCACAAAAATTTAGAAAACATGGTGAAATTAGATCATAAAAAAATTAAACGAATTAAAAGATATTTAAATTTAAAAATAAAGGTGATTAATTAGTTAAGAAGTGACACATGTCAGTCCATTATTGGAACTCTTTATTTTAGTTTGTTATAGATCCTCCTTTTTGTTATTTTTTAGTTAGAGAAGTGACACATGTCACTCAATGATTGGAGCTTCTTGTCTTAATTTTTTATGGAGCACACAACTTAAATATTTTATATAATAGTATAGATATGAGATCAAAAAGAAAATTAAAAATGGAATTTTTGAAGGGTTCTATACCCAACCTTACATACATAAGAGCGCACACTCGCTTTCCTCATCTTTTATATAATAAAACAAAACCCCTAGTGAGAATTTTTCATTTAAAAAAAATCAATTCATATTTTATTTGTTAATATTTTTTTTAAATTGAATTTTTTTCTGAATTTTGTTTAGTTTATTTCTTTCTTAATTTAGCTATAAAAGTTTTAAAAATCGTTTTTATATCAAAAAAACAAAATATACACATGTACTTAACATTAAATAGTCAATACTTTGAGACCGAATTGTAAAATTAGAAAGGCAATTCGTATATACCATTAAAACTTTGATATTCGATATATACCTAAAACATGCTTAATTTGCATTGTATATGTGAAAACTTTTATTTTGGGAAAATATGCAAGTCCCAATTATAAAAGGAAACACGCTCAACTTTAACCTTACAACATTGTATCTTTCCCAACCTGATTTCTTCTCACTCTTAACCAAAACCCTAAATCGAAAACCTTTATTCCAACAATTCCGATCATCTACTTACTCTATCTCTACCATCTAAACAAATCCAACCACAAATCATAATCCCACAAATAAAGTATTATTTTTTGTTCTTAATTCATTCAGTTGCGATTCGTTTGATGTTTATTGTTTAATTAATGATTATTGATTTTAGCTTTAGGCTTGATGGTTAAATTCTTATTTAATTTCGTTTTCTACTGCTCGATTGGTTAATTTAAAAAAAGTAACCAGATTCTGTAAGTCTTTGATTATTTAATAATTTATGTTAAGTTGAAATTTTAACTGAATATCGAGGTTATATACATTAATTGTTATGTAAAGATGAACAATTGTGAACGTTTTTGTTGATTTAGTTGTTGGTTTTGCTATATGGTGAGGAACCAAGAGAAAAGTTTACTGTGGAGCAGACGCATGGTTTGCTGAAGCACGTGAATTCTCCGCACATTAGCGAAATTGCGAGGTATATTGCAGTTGTTTAGTTTTTATAGAGCCTGTTTGGCTAAACTTATTAAACGTAAGCCCATTTGGGCTTATTTTTTATAAGCTCCAATTTTACGGCTTATTTTGAGACTTGTCGGTTATATATGTTTATAACCGATAAGTCTCAAAATAAGCCATAAAATTGGAGCTTATAAAAATAAGCCGAAATTTCCCCCCTTAATAAACATTTTGTTTGAAAAGCTATTAAAGGCTTTGTTAGATGAAGTTGTAAATTTGAAGTTTGTTGAAATTGTTTTTACAGTTGGTAACCTGGTATAAATATGTGAAATTTTTTTATTATTTTTTCTTTACGATTGCCTGTTTTACATTATATGTTAGTAATATAGGTGTATGAATGTATGATGCGAAGTGACATACCTGTTGCATGACTAATTTGCTTATAATTTGAACTTTTCTTCAGTTTATATTTCTAATATAGATTTAAATATTTAAATG